>WOXC01005648.1:0-600000 GCA_011680675.1 Gymnobelideus leadbeateri | reverse complement strand
TACCTAGCTAGTATCATACAAATAGAGGGCAGCAGATGGAAGACTAAAAACCAGATTTCCTGACTCCTCATCCTTTATAGTTCTTTTACACAACACAGCCAACCAAAAACTTGTCTTTCCCGTAGAAGCTGTCTAAAAGGCAAGGGCCTTGCCAGAGGAAAAATGGTCTTAAAAGAATTGGAACCGAAGTCAGATCAATAGTGTATCCATCCCTTTTTCTGATTCCATAATCATAAAGCTGGCTTGTGTATTAGGTTTTATCTTAGTAATAGATTTTTAAAAAATTCTTTACAGATAAAAAAGAATCAGAAAAATGCTGCTATTTTGTGCTGAACAAAGACAATTTTAATCAGACTGTGTAGCACATAGAATTCCATTAGTTTGGATTTTGTAAATGAAAGAGCCCATTGCAGCATTTATTTTTTGACACTGATAATCAGGCAAGAAGAAAGTCTTCTGCCATCTGTTGTAGCCTGCTCAGCTGTTGCTTTAAGTGGATTAAATTCTGATTACTGTTGAACAAACTGTATGTTAAGGTTATTTTAATATTTTAGGAAACGTATTTAAACATAAAAACCTAAGAAATAGTTCTTCATTTAAAAACCAAAAGCCCCTACCCTGAAAGTGAGTTAATTAGTAGCTTGGGCAGATAGTGTTGTTTCATAACATTTATGGGGATTTTGTTCATGTTGTTACTGACTTTGTATAGCATGGAATGTTGGTACAGAAGGCATTCCATGATGCAAAATTCTCATAGCATAGTACTATAAGTTAAAACGTTGAGCAGTTCATTACATGGGTAAGTGAAATATTACTTGAAGTTTTTCATTTACTAAGGTCTTCCCTATAATGACATATGTAAGTAAGAATTGTTTTGTGTTTGTACTTTATTTGTAAACCTTTTCAAGCTAATTTAGCCGTCCAAGATGTTCTGTCCCTTCTTTTCTAAAAGTTCATTTATTCTGTATCTAGTGACCAGTTGACTCCTATGACTCTTTATTTCTATTTTTTAATACATACTTAGAAGATTGTCTTTAAGTTAGCCCACTCTTTTCACCTTGTTGATTGTACTCTATAAAGTTTAACCTTGCTTTTGATTTATAAGCAGAATTATCTTTATTTTTTTTTGAAAGTTCAGTATTCTAAAGATCACTGTGTGTAACTGATGTGATATTTTTAACATAGGTTGAAGTCAGGTTGAAGGTATATTATACCAATTTGGTTAGAATAGATTTCATTATCATTTAGAATTTAAACTTTTAATTAACTCCCCAATAGTCACTAAATATTTCAATATGTGTTTAATGTCTGTTTGGCCTCTTACTGAGTTATTAATGTTTTTGTTTTCCAATGAAACTAAGGGCACAAAAATTCCATCTACAATAAAATTTGAAATTTATTAGCCTATTTCATTGATTCACACCTCTCATATTAAATGTTAGATTGAAGAAATAAAAGTTAATTTTCCTTTGAGAGGGCACTCCATAGGTTTTTAGCTTTGATACTACTTTCTCAGAGAGCTTGAAGTCCTCATGTAAAAGTTGAAGTATGTTTCTTAATATTTAATATAATTCTTGACATCCATTTAACACATTTCTCAAGAAGTCTCAGCCATTTTTACCTTCGACAGGGCTACTTTTCCTCTATGTAATTGGGAGCACATTGAAAAGACATGACTCATCTGGCAGAAAATTAAAATGATGCACTTCTCAGATGAGGCTTTTTCCCCTGATAATTTTTATTTAACTCGCTTCAGTTTTATAGTAACTTTTATACTTAGTGGTATTTTTGGAGGTCCATCAGTTCACTAATGTGAATACTTCTTCTGCTGATCTAGACTACAGCCCATCTGTTGCACCTTTTCATTCTGTGCAATTTTTTGATCATGACCTTCCAGAAATCCTCCTTAAAGTACCTACTCGGCCTACTGGACACCTTCTCTTCCAGGAGATCTTAACCTTCTTTAATGTCATGGGACCCTTTGGTAATCTGGTAAACTTATGAACTCTTTCTCAGGATAAAGTTTTAAATGCATAAAATACGACACATAGGATTACAAAAGAAGCTATTTATACTGAAAACAATTTAAATATTTTAATTTAAATGGTTTTAAAAATTTAAATATTCTAAAAAATAAATTTATAGACATCAGATTACAGTTAAGATACCCTATTCTAAACCTTTTAATATTTCAATAGTACCAGTGCAATATGTACTCATCTTTTATCTTTCATTCTTGCTACATGATTGACCCACCTACTTTTCTGGTCTTTGAATTTGAATGTGTACAAGTAATCATCATTAATATGCTTCAGTCTATACACACCATACATATCTGTTCATTGCCCTATGAGCCCTCTTCAGTTTTAATTACTCATTATTATTGATCATTAACTGTGAGATTATTGGTGTTAAAGTATTTTTCTACAGACAGTGACCAACCACAGTTCCAGAGGACTCATGATAAAGGACTCACCTCCAAATAGAAGTGATGGAACTCAGTGCAGATTGAGACATATATTACTTTCTTTGGATATGGCCAATGCAAAAATTTGTCATTTGTTGACATTTACTATAAATATGTGTAATGGGTTTTGTTTTTCTTTCTTTCTCTATAATGGAGGCTGATGGGAGGAGGTGGAAGGGAGAAATTATGAATCCTAAAATAAAATTGATTTTTGAAAAATATTTTGTACCAGGAAGCAACTTGAAATTGTTGAACAAGCTGCTGAGTTTCCTTAATGTGAAACCCACTCTCATTGACCTATTCATTTCTGGCCTTGCTTCAGTGTCCAGTTGCAGTGTCTATGATTAATGAATTGATAGATTTATAAGTCACTAAGCTGCCCATCCACATATCATAGTAGATAGACTTCATTCACTAGGTTTTTCTTGTGTGGATTATTCTTATAATTTCTTGTTTCCTTCAAGACTTAGCTGAAACACCACTTCCTATGTATAAAAGAACTTGTCCTCCCCAAATTACCTTCCCTTTTTTTGTATACATTATGAATATGCTTGTTTATGTTTAAGTTGCCTCCCCTGATGATTGCTTCAGTTTTGGTTTTGTATCCTCAGCACCTAACACAATGCTTGGGACGTAGCAGATCCTTAATAAATGCTTTTTGATTAAGCAAGTTTCCGAATAATTTGCCATTTATTGGGAAACCAGACTCCATTTGGCCTTGCAGAGGACATATTTCATGACATTGGCAAACACCTTTGAATAGTATATGCTCTCCTTATTTTGTGCCTCACTGTTGATAATTGGTTATTTTCCTTGATAAATGTTAAAACAGCCACAGAAAACTTTGTTCACTGTTAATAATGCGTACACAGAAGGACATTTTGTTGGATTTTATTCTGAGCAATTTTTAAGACTCAGAAAACAGAGCAGAATCTTGTATTGTCTAAGCCTTTCAGTCATTTTTATGATGATAAAATTTTTGTCTGCTCTAGAAAGTAGTATGGCAAAACCTGCTTCTTTTTCATGTTTGTTAAGTATATTCTCAGTACTTATGAGAATGTTTTGATGTGGTTAATTTCTCCAGTATTATAACAACTTGGAAATTCTCAAATTTAGAGTATCAACAGTTAAACTCTTGCCTATAAATGGTTTTTTAAAACTATATGTCTTAGCTTTCTTTTGCACCTTTGCTGATTCATTGGGTTTTACTAGACATCATCTTTCTTGACATCTGTTCTTTTGACATTGGTGACTAGCTTCTCTTACTGGATACTCTCTCCTCTCTGTTGTGTGTGTGTGTGTGTGTGTGTGTGTGTGTGTGTGTGTGTGTGACACACAGATTCCTTTTATTTGTTCTCCAGTTATCTTGCTTAGTTTCCTTTGCTGAGTTTTCATCCACATTCTATCTTTTAACTATATATGTATCCCAAAGTTCGGTTCTGGGCCCTCTTCTTAATTTACATTCTCATTCTGGATTATTTTATCAGCTCCCATAGATTCATTTATCTTTCTGCAGATGACTCCTAGATGATTAATATCTGGCCTTTTATTTGTTGAGCTTCAGCTGACATTACAAACTGTCTTTTGGATATTTCCAGTTGGCTGGCCCATAGGCATTTGACTTACTATGTCCTTAAGAAAACTCAGTATCTTTTCCCTTCTTAAATACCTTATCTCACCTTTCTTAAATTCCTTATTTTTCTCAAGAGTATTACCATCCTTCTAGTCACTCAGTTTCATAAGCTAGTTATCATCATCTATTCCTTACCTTTACCTTCCAAATAAAATTAACCGTCAAATCTTGTCAATTCTACTTCTACAACATAACTTACATTCTTTTTTCACACATCACTAACCGTTTAACCTCATGCTCATCTCCTCTCACATGTACACTTAGAATAAATAGTCTGTCTCCAGTCTGATTTCCAAAGCACATGTCTGACCTAATCTGCACAGTTTAATAGCTTTTCAGGCATAATTACAAATTTCTTTACAGAATGGTTGGACTAGTTCACGGCTCCACCAACAGTGCATACCTCTTTTCCCACATCTGCTCTGGCATTTCTTCTTTTTCATCATCTCTACTCAAGAACCTCCAGTGATTCACTATTTCCACTAAAATCAAATCCGTATTCTTCTCTTTGGAATGTACTATAGTTTGACTCCAACCAACATTTCCAGACTTAATAACACATTCTCTAGTCCAAATCTCATCCTTCATACACAGCATTTCTTCTTCCATATTTACATATGCTGTCCCCTCTTGCCAAAGATGTATTTCTTCCTCATCTCCATATATTAGAATTACTAATTTCCTACAAATTTCAGCTCAAGTGCCACCTGCAATGAGGCCTGTCCCTATCCTCTCAATTGCTAGTATTTCTTCCCCCTGAAATTAACTTGTGTTTACCATTTGCTTACTCTTTGCGTCTGTATAATTTTACTTAAACATATGTGTGTTGTTTGTCTGAAAAGAATATCCGCTCCTTGGGGGCACAGACTTTTTGTCTTTGTATCCTTAGCTTCTAAGTGAAGTACTTGGCACATCATAGACACTTAATAAATACTTGGTGATGGGATTTTGGTGTCATCCCTGTTTAAATGATAGATGACCATATAGGACAGAGAACCATTTTGTATATTTGTTAAATGGGTTGCAGTGACCCAAAGTTTCATTTCCTCTTGGGCAGTCTACCAGTAATAATCCTATTCATATTTTTTTGGAGGGCAATTGGGGTTAAATGACTTGCCCAAAGTCACAGGGCTAGTAAGTGTGTTAAGTGTCTGAGGCCGGATTTGAACTCAGGTCTTCCTGACTTCAGGGCCGGTGCTCTAATATGAATGGGGGGGGGGGCGGCTAGGTGGCACAGTGAATAGAGCACCAGCCCTGAAGTCAGGAGGACCTGAGTTCAAATCTGACCTCAGCCACTTAATACAAAAGCTAGCCGTGTGACCTTGGGCAAGTCACTTAACCCCAATTGCCTTCCAAATAAAAGAAAAAGCTAGAAGCCATTCCAGTAGGATCAGAGATTGAGCAAAGCTGTCCATTATCACCATTACTATCTAGTATATTATTAGAAATGTGATATTGCACAGTGCTTAATTATTTGTGGGAATGGGGAATGGGGTAGCTTAGGTTTAGTTTTTTGTTTTTTGTTTTTTTGTCATGCCTGATTCTTTGTGACCCTATTTGGGGTTTTCTTGTCAAAGACACTTTCTCCAGCTTGTTTTGCAAGTAAGGAAATGGAGGCAAACAGGCTTAAGTGACTTGCCCAGGGTCACACAGCTAGTAAGTGTTTGAGGACAGATTTGAACTCATGCAAATGAGCCTTCCTGCCTCCAGACCTAGCACTGTATCTACTGTGCCACTGCCCAGCTAGCTACCACAGGTCATGAGAAGGAAGAAGGTGAGAATAAATTTGTCTGAAAAATCTACATTGCAGTTATTGTCAGAACCTTATCATGTGACCAACAAGATTGGGGGAAAACATTTATTCCAGATCCCACTAACTCTCCAAATAAATCCTAAGACCCCAAAAGAAGAATTAGGTGCCAGAGGTATAACGGTTACAACTTTCCACTTTACAGGAAAGCATAAATTCCCAACTAAACAGTTTTATAAATAACATGTAGGATACTAATCTCTTAACATACTCAACCCCTACTAGCCTCTTCACTCCAAGAGAGCGCAGAAACCAACCCATGGACTTGTATGTACTTCAGGACTTGGAGATTTTCCTACAGTGGAGGATCTCAGTGCTGCCAAATGGCCTAGGAGGGAAAGTTGTAAGGTGGGAGGGAGGCATTTTTCTTCTTAGATTAGGGAACTGTAAGGAGGCAAAAATTCTGCCCAGAAAACTGATTCCATCCTCCCTCAATCCTGCAAAAAGGGTAAATATTGCTTGAGTTAATTCAGAGATGTAAAAAAGGGAAAGAACTTGGGCAGCCTTTGTGTAGCAGGAGGCCTGAAGGAAAGGGATTAGCATCTATCTAGCTTGGGCCATTCTTGTCCCCCCTGGAAATTAACTTGGGCAGGGACAAGGGTCTAGGCTAGTGAAGAGTAGATTCTTTGACATGGGAGGAGGTTGAAACAACTTTGAGGTACAGACCTGGAGGTTAAACTCAACATCAAAATGAGGAGAAACCAGAAAGTAAGCTGGGGGGTGGGGGGAGGGAAGAAGAATAAAACCACATAAGGCCTCAGAATTAAGAAGATTCAGTTAAAAACCAACAACGCAAGCAGATAAGTCAACAGAGAAGATGCAGAAATTAGGAAAATGAATAACAAAATACCTTAAAAGATCAACAATTTCTCTAAATAAACAATACTTAGTTTTAAATTTTTCCTTTATTTTATTTTAAGTAAGTTTGCAAGACAGCCAAATTGAACCTGATGAAACAACCCTGTGGATTCCCAAGAGAGTATCAAAATGCAGGAAGATGTTCCAGAATGGTTTAAAAGAGAAGTCAGTCATGAGGGGTTAGAAGGGGACAAAAGGGAGAATATGCACCCTTAACAGCAGAAATAATTAAAAAATAGAAAAATGAATCCATTGAGATGAAGGGATGTCTCCAAGGAAGCAAGAAAGAGAACAGCAGAATGGGAATATAGATATATGGTGATATGATCAACATTTTCTCAAAACCTCTCAAAACTCTCCAAAATAAGAATTATATGAAAGATGTAAACTAATTGTAGTTGTTTCTACAAGCCAAGAAACCAACAACTGTAACAATATAATAATCTGATGAATTAAAAGTAGGGAAGGTGAATTCCTAATGATGTTACTGAGCACCCCTCCCTTACCAGTTCCCTTACTCTTTTTTTTTTTTTTGCTTTTTGGAGGGCAATTGGGGTTAAGTAACTTGCCCAAGGTCACACGGCTAGGGGTGTGTGTGTGTGTGTGTGTGTGTGTGTGTGTGTGTGTGTGTGTGTGTGTTAAGTGTCTGAGGCCAGATCCAAACTCAGGTCCTTCCAACTCCAGGGCCAAACACTCTACTCACTATACCACCTAGCTGCTCCCAGTTCCCTTACTCTTAATTGGGCAGCACAACCTACCTCACAATCTTGTTGTGCTCTGGTATCCACTCTGCAATTTCCTTGCTGCCACTGCAGTGTCAGCTCAACTTGTTCCTGTACTCACCCCACCATTCTATGGTAGGAACTCCAATCAGAAATCAATCAGAATAGAAAAACTTAAACCTTTGGTGACAGATCTTTTGGCAAGAAGAACAATTGACTAGAAATACAAGTGATTTGGAAGAATAAGCAAAAATTAATAATGTCAGAACATCTCAGATCTAAGCAAAATATAATGATCACGTAGAATTGATGAATAGACATCTTAAGTCATAGGCCTCTCAGAAGAGCACAAGTAAAAAACCTGAGCACCACAATCAAGAAGTAATACAAGAAAACTACCTAGAATTTGTGAGCACAAAAAAAATGCCAGTCAAAAGAATCCTCAGATGTACAGAAAAAGAAAATAAACATGCTGCAAAACTCCAAGACATACACAGATACAGTTACATTCAACAGTTGCAAATAGGTAATGCTGAAATCCATCAGAAGAAATACTTCCATTGTAAAGGAAAGAAAATTCAAATAACAAAGATTATTTTGCACCCACCAGAAACTGAAGAAGGCAATGGAATTATGTTCCAAGAGTAAAGGAGCTCAATATACAATCTAAAATAGCAATTGAAATCCTAAGCCTAATCAGTGAAAAATGATGGATGTTCAAAAAGGAAGCATTTGAACCATTCCAAGGGATTAAAAAAAGGATATGAACTGGGGCGGCCAGGTGGCACAGTGAATAAAGCACTGGCCCTGGAGTCAGGAGGACCTGAGTTCAAATCCGGCCTCAGACACTTGACACACTTTCTAGCCCTGTGACTTGGGCAAGTCACTTAACCCCAATTGCCCTCCAAAAAGCAAAAAAAGGATATGAACCAATTGTTTCTTCAAAACAGAAACAAGAGAAAGGTAAATAGAGAAAATAAGGACGGCACTGGTAATGAAATAAAGTAACCCAGAAAAAATAAAAGGGAAAATATAGAAAGAGAAACAGGTTAATAACAAAAATAATAAAAGAAGAACCATTAAGATATTTTTTCTAAAAGTACAGAAGGAGAGAAAGCTGAACCTTGAATTCAAGTAGATGTGAAGTGTACTAAACCTTTTGACTACAAGTAAATCAAAACTTTCATAGAAATAAGCTACAGAATAGGAGCACTTATTAAAAAAATAAAAATAAAAAAACAAGGGAAGGAAGAAAATAAGAATATTTGATGTACCCATGTCAAGTCAGTGGTGAACAATTGAGGGAAAATAATTCCTACAGTTAATTAAAAAAGAAGAATGGATGAGGTGACCAAAAGGTAGAGATTGAAACAAGGAAGGAAAGAGGGGAATTTCAGCCTAATGGTACAAAGAGGTCCTAGTCAATACGTTCATGGTGGAGAGTGGGGAGAAACAGATATCCTATAATGGGAGATAGGAACATTACAATCTGTAGGGATTTGTTGTCCAGTAGGACCTTCCATGCATGAATGAAAGAAAAGGAACAGAATGAGGAGAACAAAGGGAAAAAAATCAATTTTAGAAAAAGGTGCAGAAAATGGAAAAAAAAATTGATGAGATTGGGGCAGCTAGGTGACACAATGAATAGAGCACTGGCCCTGGAGTCAGGAAGACCTGAATTCAAATCCAGCCACTTAACACGTACTAGCTGTGTGACCTTGAGCAAGTCACTTAACCCCAATTGCCCTGCCTTCCCACCTCAAAAAAAAAAAAGCAAAAAAAAATTTTTTTTTTGTTGAGATGAAAATTTTTACTTAACACAAAAGAAAAAAGATACAGAAATAGATAACTAAATAAAAGGGAGAAAGAAATGAATTAAGTAAAACTTAACTTTGATTGCTAGGGTGGGGCATTGAAGGTAAAGGGAAAAGAACCTGTAAAGTGATTTCTAGTAAATAGCTAGTAAATGTCTGAGGTCATAGCTAGTAAATGTCTGAGGTCAGATTTGAACTCATGAAGACAAGTCTTCCTTGTCCCAGGTCTGGCATTCTATCCACTGTACCACCTAGCTGCCTTTGCTTTAAAGTAAATTAATCAAAAACAACTGAAATCAAGAGTAGAGACAAAAACAGAAATTCTAACTGGGTGGGGGGAGGTGGGGAGAACCTTAGAAGTGGAAGAAAATATAAACCTACCATAACTTTAAATATGAATGGATTAAACTCCAATAAATAAGGGAATGACAAATTGGATCATAGTTCTTCAGAAGAACATGACAATCAAAAACAATCAAAAACAAACCTGCCTAGTTAGAATATGGAAGATAAAGCACTAATCAAAAGAATCCGTAAATTCCCTCCTGGAGCATAAAACAAAGCCTGGACTTCAAAGTTCAAGTTGTGTAGTGGTTAAAATTTCCAGTTCCACTTCCAATGAGCAAATTTAGAAAGCTCCCAGGAGAAAGACTTTCAAATATAAAGGGTATTCAGATACCATGAGACCGCTCAGAGCCCACCAAAAAAGAAATCATTAAAAAAAAAAAAACAGTACTGTATCTTGAAAAACAGGTACTAAGGATACAAGCTAAAATTATTTGTTCTACAAGCCTAAACCAAATTATGAATGAGAAAAAAAAAAGGTCATTTAATGAGAGACATTTGAAGCATTACCAGAAAAGACTACTTGGGAGCAGATAATTCAACTTGCAAATACCTTAAACTGCAGAAACACAAGAAAAGTAAAGAAATGCAATTACCAACAAAAACTCAAGTACTAAAATAAATTGCCTAATTTATTTAGAAGAAAAAAAAACTAGAAAAGGTTTTTCTGCTCTTAAAAAAAGAAAGAAAGAAGAGGAAAGACTTGTAAGCTATTCACCTAGAACACCTGGAAATAAAGGAGATAGAAGTGATAGTAAAGAAATAGGCTCAAAGGATAGTCTCCAGGCATATAGGAAGATAATATTTTGCAGTGGAAAGTGAGGGTCTTGTAATGGGAAGAGAATTATTTAAAAGAACAAGCTAAAGAAGTCCTTACTAGAAAAAGTACAGAAGAAACAAAAGAAGTTGGAACAGAACAGAAGATTTTGAATTAACTACATACTGAAAGTAGGGGAAAGAGGAGAAGAATTATACAGCTATATAAAGGAGAGAAAGAAATAAGTAGAGCTCCAAAACTAAAGAAAGGAGTTGACAAATGAAATTCCTAGAGAATGTAAAATTGAATATAGGCAAGGAGAGAATATAAAATTGAACAAATGGCTAGAGAAATTGGAGATTAAAGTGTTATAGCATTTACTGAATAGGACCACTAAAGAATACATATCTCAAGACACCATGAAAGTTTTACAAAACTTGATTATGTCTTAGGGCAGAGTGATGTTGCAAATGAATGTGAAGAGGCTAAAACCAAACACATCCTTTACAGATCTTAATACAATAAGAAATGCTGTCATTTCTTAAATGACATGTCATGAAATCTTAAAAAACATGAGTCAAAGAACAAATCATAGGAACAGTTATATGAAAGACAATGACAGTGGCTAAACAACATACCAAAATTTCTGGGATATATCTAAAGCAATACTCAGGGAAAATTGTGCCCCTAAACACAAGCATTAGCAAAACAGAAAGAAAATCAATTAAATATGCATTAAAAAATAGACATGGAACAAATAAAACAAATTCAGAATAAGCTTAAACATCTTCAAAATTAGAAAAGAAATAGGTAAATTGGGAAGACTGTAGAACTGAAAAAACGAAACTAAATGCTAGTTCTTTTAACACTAACAAAACTGATAAACCTTTTTTTCCAGACATTAAAAAGAAGGCAATTGGGGCGGCTAGGTGGTGCAGTGAGTAGAGTGTCAGCCCTGGAGTCAGAAGGAACTGAGTTCGGATCTTCCCTCAGACATTTAACGCACACACAAACAAAAACCCTAGCTGTGTGAGGGCAAGTTACTTAACCCCAATTGCCCTGCAAAAAGCAAAAAAAAAAAAAAAAAAAAGGCAATCAATAAAATTTTAAAAATGCATAATATGAAATCACAAAAGCCAAAACTATCAGAACCTACTATGCACAGTTGTAGTCCAAGAAAACTGGTAACACAAAAGAGATAGAGGGCTGCCTTCAAATTTATAAACTATCCAAACTAATAGACACAGCACCAAATAGATATCTTGAGTAATCCAGTCCTAGAAAAGGAAAATGAAACTAGATGTAAAGTGACTGGGGAAGAGAGGGGTGAGGGGTGATAATGATGATGGAGCTACAAGAGAATTCTTTTTTTTTTTTTCTTTTGGAGGGCAATTGGGGTTAAGTAACTTGCCCAAGGTCACATGGCTAGGATTTTGTTTGTGTGTGTGTTAAGTGTCTGAGGCCGGATCTGAACCCAGGTCCTTCTGACTCCAGGGCCAGCGCTCTACTCACTGCGCCACCCAGCCACCCCTACAAGAGAATTCTTTACAACTTTTAAAGCAGAATTAGTGCAATATTTCTACTTACATTTAAGAAAAACAAAGTATAGGCTTATAGGGATCTCTTTATAAGTCAAAAAAAGTATCTCTTGATGCAGGTCGAAGAGAGGAGTATAACAGCTGGCTTGAAGCTTAACATAAACATTTTTAAAAATCAAGATCTTGGCAACTGGTCCCATCACTTTCTTGCAAATAGAGATATAAAAAATGGGAGCACTGTCAGGTTTTATATTCTTGGGCTCAGAGTTCACTGTAGACAGTGACTGTAACCACGAAATTAAAAGATGCTCCTTGGGAGGAAAACTATGGTAAATCTGGACAGCATACTAAAAAGCAGAGACATCAGCTTGCTGACAAAGGTCTGCATAGTCAGTGCTGTGCTTTTTCCAGTAGCAATGTTTGGCTGTAAAAGTTGGATTATAAGGAAAGCTGAGTATAACAGAATCAACCCTTTTGAATTGTGGTGCTGGAGAAGACTTTTGAGAGTCCCTTGGACTGTAAGGAGATCCAATTAGTCAACACCTGAAGGAACTAATTCAAGCTGTTCACTGGAAAGTCACATACTGGAGCTGAAGCTTAAATACATTGTCCACATCGTGAGAAGACAGGACTCATTGGAAAAGGCCCTGATGTTGGGAAATATTGAAGGCAAAAGAAAAAGAGGATGGTGGAGTATGAAATGGATAGATAGTGTCATAGAAACAGCAAAAGTGAACTTGAACAGACTTCAAGAAATAGCAAAAAATAGAAGGACCTGGCATGCTCTGTGCTATGAGGTCACAAAGAGACGTGACTGAATGACTTGAACAAGTATGTAAACAAAGAGCAAGTATGTACAACAGGAATATGTTAGAAGCTTTCCCAACAAACAAGAGTAAAGCAAGAGTACCCTCCATATTTCCAGAAATCCTAGCACTAGTCGTAGGACAAGAGAAAGAACATGTAGATAGTAATGAGAAGAGACAAGGCTGTCCCTGTTTGTTTATGATATAATGATTTATTTAGAAAATTCTAGGAAATCAATGAAGAAACAAATTGAAAAAATTAATAGTTAGCTAAGCAGTGGGCTACAAAATAAATCACAAAATCGGAAATATTTCTAAATAACAGCAACAAGATTCATGAAATAATAATAAAAAGGAAAACCCTATTCAAAAGAACTACAAAATACATAAAATATTCTACTAAAGCATACTAAATTCTTATATAGATTCATTTACAAAATGTACGTCAAAGAAATAAAGCACAATTTAAAAGAGCTTAGAGGAATATTTAGTATTCAAAACTGGCTATACCAACATAATAAAAATGACAGTATTACCCAAGTTTACTTACAAATATAATATACCAGTTAAACTACTAAGGAGTGTAAGAGTATAAGATTTGTAAGGGAGCAGACAGTCTTGCCAACTACGTCAGTTATAAGGAGACTGATCTGTTCTGCCCTAATTTGCTAATTGTAGGGATCCATATCCTCTGAGACAGTATTGAGATACTGAAGAAAGAGGGACCTCTGCCAATGTGGTACTAAATAAATTTTGTTAGAGTTAATGGAGGAGAGACCTAGTCCTTGGTGTCAGGAGAACAAAGGTGGATCCTCACATCAAGTCTAGGACAGGTCAAAGCAAACAGAATAAAGAAGGCGTAGTGCCAGGGATAGCCTGTTATAGAACAGCAGTCATCAATTCCATTTGGTTTAAAAACAAACAGAAAAAAAGCTCAGTGGAACTAGAATGGACTAGACAAGGGAGAATCCAAGATAATAGAACTCTAGTTACCTACTGTTTAGTAAACCCCAAAGTACAAATAAATTAGGAAAGAACTCCCTCTTTGTTGACAACTATTGTGAAAACTAGAAAGCAGCCTAATAGAAAATGGTCTCGGTCTAATACCTTAAACTATATACTACATTAAATTTAAATGGATGTCACCCGAATGTTAAAGATCATACAATAAGAAAAACAGATTGTATTATTTTCCTAGCCATGAGTAGGAGACGAATTCTTAACCAAAGAGTAAAGTAGGAAGTTTAGATAAAATTGAAAAGCTTTTGGACAAAACTAATGCATCTAGGATGAGAAGGGAAACACTAACTGGAAAAATATTTCTATCAAATTTCTCACAAGACAGTTTGATATCCAAGATATATAGACAGCCAACAAATAGACAAAAAGTCATTCCCTGATAGGTTTTAAACAAACAGTTCACAAAAGCAATATTGCAAACCATTAACAACATATGAAATAATTCTTCAAATCACTAGTAACAAGAGAAAGGCAAAGCAGAACTGGGGTTGGGGGGTGGGGGATAGTGGTTTGTCATCTCATACCCTGTAAATTGGCAGAGAGAACAAAGGATGGAAATAGTAAAATGTTGGAGGGGTTGTGGAAAGACAGGCACACTAATATATTGTTGGTGCACCAAGCCTCCATTTCTTCATCTGTAAAATTAGGGAGATCCAATTGGATAGCTCCCAAAGGCCCTTCTAGCTTTCAGTCTTTTGTCTTTGTCTTTGTCACTATTCTCTGGACATACATCCTTGTCGCTACCCAACTTTGCCTGAAATATCTTCTCTCAAACTCTGTAAACCTCTCCCTTGCCTAATTCCAGCATAGGTAGTGTCTTTCCTCCCAAATAGCATCTCCTCTGTGATCTTCTTACTACCTCTCAGCTTGTATCTTATCAAGTATAGTGGCAAGATAAAGACATTGAGTTTTAAATCAATGGTTTGCGTTTGAATCCCAGCTCAGTAGCCTTTTTGAAAGGGAAAATCTTTTTGCCATTCTAAGCCTCATTTTCCTCATCTGTAAAATAATAAAGTAATTGGACTGGATCTCTAAAGGTTCTGAATTCTGTGATCTTGCATTATATCAAGGAGCATTTCCTATTTGTCTAGTACCTAATACTGTATCATATACATAGAAAGTGCTTATGAAATAATGAACGAACTTCAGTGCTCTTTAGAGAGCTCTGTATAAATGTTAAGTAGTTGGGAAAGGCTTACTTAATGGGAGAGGAAGTGATGGGATGAAAGCTGATGTTTTAGGATGAATGAGATTTGATGTCAGTTACCAAACATTCATCAAGTTCCTACTATGTGGCAGGCTCTGTGCTCAGCACTGGTTAGCTATATAGAAGTAAGGGAGGTGGGCATTCTAGATGGAAAAGATAGTGTCTTCAAAAGCATAGAAGCTAAGATGAGCTTGAAATAGCTTTTAATGAACTTCACAGTAAGATGAAAATATTGAGTAGAAGGTTCACATTGGAGGGTAGTGGGAAGTAAGGTTGTAAGTATAAAAGGAAGTAAGGAAGTAAGTATAAAAAAGGACCAAAGAAGAACTAAATCATAGAGTTATGGAGGCACTGGATTGTGAGACAGAGGATGAGTCTCAAGGTGACAAGGCAAGAACACACTGAAGGTGTTATCAATTCAGCAAGCATTATTAACTGTCTGTTATATGTGAGACTCTATGAAAGATTTGGGGGATATAAAGACAACAGTGTTATGTTTTTGACCTGAAAAAGCTTATGCTCTCTTGGGAACGGTATCATGCATACAAATAAGTAAATAGTAAATATGTAGAAAACAAATACAAAATAATGTTTCTTTAGAAGGGGAAGGACTAGCAGCTAAGCAAATCAGGCAAGGCCCCTCAGTTGTGACCCTGGAGCTGAGCCTGGAAGGGAGATAGGGGTGCTAAGAAAAAGGTGAGGAGGCAGGACATTTCAACCGCAAGGGCAAAACCTATGCAAAATACAGAGACAGGAGATAGAATGTAGTATGTGAGGGATACCACATTGGCCAGTTTGGCTAGAACATGTTCAATCAAGATAAAAATATTTGATACTTTGTGGAGGATGGATTAGAGAGGGAGGAGACCACATACAGGAAAACTATTTAGGAGGCTATTGTCATAATTCGGGTACAAGGTCATGGGGGTGACTACAATGAGTGGAGAGAAGATAAATGGATCTTGTGAAGACAGGATGGACCAGGCAAAGCAATCAGATATGGGGAGCTGGGAGAAGAGTTGAGTGTGAGTCCTAGGCTACATAGGTTAACAGGAAAGGGATGGCAGTGTCCTTAACATAAAAAAGGAAGTTAGAAGGAAGCAGAATGAGGGCATAAAAGTGAGTTCTATATTAGGTCTTCTGAATCTGAAATGCCTGTAGGACATCAGTGTTATCTTGATTTTAGTATAGTTTTTATTTTTGAAAAGCTAGTAACAAAAAATATATCACCCTGTTTGTATTTAGTAAATAAAATTGAATGTAGAGATCAGCTAGGAAACATTTTTTTTTTTAAATCATGGAATGAAATTCTGTTGACCACTTAATGGTGCATGATGTACTAAGAAAAATGTCTATGAGTTGCCTAATCCTTTCAAAGACAGAAAAGAAACTGTAGTTATTGACATTAAAAAAGCAGGAGACAGACTTAAATGTATGCAAAGCTGTGGAAATACTGAAGAAATTTACTCACTGTATTGCCAGAAATCTCTGACAGGCACATCACATTCTTGAAAGAAAGATTTGAATTATTAAAGCTGTCTTTGCGCTTAATAAGTTGAACATCTATTCAGAGGATTACAAGGAGAAGAAATAAGCATGTAAATTTGCATGGGCATTATTTTTAATGAGCACCAAAACTAAACTGACCTTAGTGAACTACTGTAGGAATTACCTACAAGTAAATGGTTTCAATGAAGGCAAATATACAGTGCCAGACATAGGTCATATATTTTCCAAATATGTTTCTTGGGAAAATAAACGTGTTCTTGGAGGTCATTTTGTTAGAAAATTGAAGTGTAATCCAAGGGAAAAATTGCAAAGACAGATCCTAACAGAACATTACTTGTTTTTTATTTTATATCAAGGAGCAAATATAAAATGAAGTGAAATTGTTGAATTTGCTAATGTGCTATAAACAGGCCTTAAAGCTAACTGTATAGATGGAATGATAAAAATTGATTTAAATTTTTACATAGAATCCATTTCTTAAAATATTAAGTTTATATCTTATATGCAAGCAAATGAATTAACAGTGTTGATTTTCATAGATACTTTTACTTAGTGCTTAGTTTTAATATTAAATATATACTAGAAGCTCTATGACTATAGTCTACTTTGACTCCCTATATGTATGTAAATGTGCAAATTTTTAAAACTCAAGACTCTCAGAACTATATATTAAATAAGTAGAGGAGATATGAGTTAAACCCAGTAGAGATATACATAGAATTGGATTAAATTCTGAAATGCTCTATTATCAGGTATGTCGACCTCTCCTTCTTATCCTCCTTATTTAAATAAGGCAGATCAATTCCCCCTAATAATAAATATAGAAAGTAATTATTATATTTTAGGTCATTTTCAAAATACTTCTTCATACAACTTGAAGTAGAGCTAATAACTTTTTACCCCATTCCCTGAAATTCTCTATGGATTTTAAATTGTAATTCTTCAGAAATGTTTTTAATGAAAGCTTTGGTGCCACTAAGCACACATAGGGATTTACTACTCAATTATGTGGGATTGTGGTAGATAGCAGATTATAC
Organism: Gymnobelideus leadbeateri; assembly: GCA_011680675.1. Classification (NCBI taxonomy): domain Eukaryota; kingdom Metazoa; phylum Chordata; class Mammalia; order Diprotodontia; family Petauridae; genus Gymnobelideus; species Gymnobelideus leadbeateri. Next base: position 582,477 of record WOXC01005648.1, on the reverse strand, counting down.
TTCTTTGCAGTTGATTCAATGTCTTAGAGGAACTGACATTTATGCTTTTGATCCTCCAATGATTTTGCATGTCAAGAATAGAGTATAGAAATTTGTCATTTACTCTGTCTTAAAAGCAGACAGAATTTAAATAAGAGGATTTTTTTTTGCAAACTATAAAAAGCAAAGTATGTCTTTTGAAAAACCTTGATGACCTAAATGTTTTTCATTTATTTTTCTTATTCTAGGTGTTTGGCAAGGGACTGAAGATTTGATTCAAATACTATTTGAAAGTTTGAAACCAGAGATGCACTAGAATTTAGAGTGTTTCATTTGGGTTAAGGTAAAATTATTTAATAACATTTTATATATCATACTGAATGTTTTCAAGTTTATATTTGCTGCTTATTTCAGGGATGTAGTTTAATGTTTTGGTTTACCTTGGTATTTGCTGGTTTCATCTTGTAATAATTTTAGGAGTATCCCCACTATTTAAATGGTGTTCAGTTCAATAATTTCCACCTTCAAAAGGGCATAAGACAGTTTACTGAGTGGGTCATCTTTATAACCTTTGTGCTCAGAGGACTGAAAAAAAGAGGCTATAGATAACAGGACTAATGCTATGTGATTATAATATATTCAGTGATAGAAATATGAGGCCTGGTTTTAGTTTGTGATCTATCACATGTGAACTCTCATACATATGAATATCCTTGCATATCAGAAAGAAGACTCCATTACATCTAGGAGTAAATGATCTTTCATTTTTGAGCCAAATATTTAGTTTTTTGAAGTATTGGAAGACAGATTAGGCCAGGTAAATAAAAATTACACTTATAATTTCATGACGGCTAAGTTTGTTCTTAAAAGTTTTCAAAGTAAAACTATAGGTGGATTTATTGCTTTTTTAAGCCTGATTTTTCATGTGATTTTTTTTCATTCATTCATCTAATAGGTGAGTAATTTGTTTATTGCATAATAATGAGGCTTTTAAAATATCTGTCATGATAATATAAAACACTGAGAAAATGAAACTTTTTAAGGAAATCATTGTAATGCCAAGTATTTTTTGGTGGTTTTATTGTTGAGTAATATATATTTATATATATGATAATATATTATACATGTAATATATTTATCTTATAAATATCATACATTTATCATCATTTATAATATATATATATCCTTGAAGTATAAATTGAATAATCACTTTGTGGTAAATGTTTAACATAAGTTTAAAGAATACTATTAGGGAAGAAATTAAAATTATAGCCTAGAAAATATTGTGCAAAATTTTAGACTCAAAAATCTGCTGGCTGAAGAGTCTGTTTTATAACCAAACCACATAGGGAATATAAAAGGAGTATTTTTTAAACTTGATCTACATTTTTAGACTTGATTTCAAAATGCTGTTTGCTGACTACTAAAGAATACTAATAAAATATTAGACTTTCTCAAAATTTGACTCAAAGGAAGAATACATTTGATTAAGAAAACAGACTCTTTTGTCTTTAGCATATGAAATAACTTGAGGCATGGCATATTGGATTTCCTAATTGGCTTGTACATTCTATTCCTTTGTTTGCTTTCACATAAAGGCCACTTAAAGGCATATTTTCTTTGATTTAAGAATGGGGAAACCTAAAGAGATTCAACAATAAGAAAAAATAAACTATTTCCAGAATGGAATATCAAGCTAGGAACCAGATTAATCACATTGGCAACAGTAAGAAAGGGGATATATATATATATATCTATATCTATAGATATAGATATAGATATATATATATTCTTTTTTTTTTTTTTTTTTGCATTTTGGAGGGCAATTGGGGTTAAGTAACTTGCCCAAGGTCACACAGCTAGGTTTTTTTGTTTGTGTGTACATTAAGTGTCTAAGGCCAGATCCAAACTCAGGTCCTTCTGACTCCAGGGCTGACACTCTACTCACTGTGCCACCTAGCTGCCCCTAAAAAAATAATTTTAAAGAGATCTGTTTTGTTACTCTCTATATTTCAGTATTCCCCATTTCTAAATTTCATATCTGAATTCTTTAGCATATTGGCTAAAGTTTATAATATCATAAGGTTCAATTTGTCATTTTTAAACCAAGCACTATAGTGTTACTAAGCCCTTACAAATAACAGACTGACATTTAAATTAGTAATTTTCCAAAAGGTTTAGGAAAGATTAATTAAAAAAACCTTTTGAGGGGAGTTTTAGACAAGATGATATAGATTAGGGTAGGAACTCTGATTTGTTTAGCTCTGTATCCAATTCTTTACTTATAACAAACACTTAATATTTTAAAGAGAATGAATAATTGAATGAACGAATGAATGAAGGTTGGGGGAGCCAGGGGTTGGAGGGGAATTACTGTAACTTAAGTAATGTGGTTGAAGGTGCCTTTTTGTGTCAGAAAGTTTTTCTTCTTCTTTTGTGTAAATAATAAGTTCATAATCTTAAATCTGTTTCCTTGTCAGTTTATACTGACATCATGAGTTTTATATTTAAATTAGAATAATTTTTAGGATGAAAATGCCTGTAGATTTGAGTTGTGAGGGATAAATGAAATCCTGTATGAATGTAGTATTGGTATCATTCTATACAAAGAAGTAACCTAGATTGGGTCACTGGGAAAAAGAAGGGGTGTTATTCTGTAGGCTGACATCTTAAAATTTACCTTTTAAGTGATGAACTGTATAAAACAGAACTAAGAAGGAGCTGGTAATGATTTCTGCTATTCCTAAAATCATACTCCAACATCTGTTAAACAGTTCTCTAAAGAACAATTTTTTCTATTTTATCATGATTTTATCATGATTTTATAATTCTATTTTATCATTAATAATTTCAGAGTTAGTTTATGTTGTTTCCTTTTTTAAAAACCAGACACTAAGTCATCTGAAGTTTGAGAGAATCATTGAAACGGTGCTGGGGACAGTTCCTTTTTTATTTGAACGTCCTTTCTGTTTTTCAGAAGTTCAATTTGAGCCTTTAAATGTCTGATTGGGTAAAATCATGCTTCCTACATGGGTTTATTTTTAAATTCCTTTTGCTCATTACTCTGCTGTCCTTAGCAGGTAAATTTGAGCTTTTTAACATTATGGATTCTGACCCATAGCAAAATATGTACCTCAGACCATTAAGATTGTCAACTTATAAATAAAATTGATAACCGAGGGGTTATCAATCAAGAAGATGATAGCAAAGAATCCCTTTCTTTGATTCATCCCTAGGAAATTTTATTAAGATGCACACTACACCTACACAGACATATGTATTTTGAAACATATCCTGCTACTTGCTACCATCCTTTTGTCGTTGTTGAGTTGTTTCAGTAGTGCCCAACTTTCCATGACTCCATTTGGGGTTTTCTTGGCAAAGATACAGGAGTGGTTTGCCATTTTCTTCTCCAGCTCATTTTATAGGTGAAGAACTGAGGCAAACAGGGTTAAGTGACTTGCCCAGGGTCACACAGTCAGTACGTATTTAAGGCTGGATTTGAATTTAGGTCCTCCTGACTCCAGGGCCAGTGCTCTATCCACTGTGCCACCTAGTTGTTGTACCATCTTCCCTTCTCCTAAAATAGATTTTTGGGAAGAACTGTTTTTTTTTTTAAAGTAGACTTGCCTTCAAGAGAAGATATATTCATGTTAAGTGTGAAATCAGGGTTCTTTTAAAAAGAATAGGAAACTTGGTACAGAATTTATAAAAATATCAGGGTGCTTTCACTTCATTTTATTTTTAAGGGTTCCCCAGAGTGGTCTAAATGGGAATAGTATTAATTCTACCACCACTACCTTTACATTTTTTTTGACAAAAAGTATTTTTATTTGACATCTGAATAAGTGTTGACTCCTCAGGACACGGCCTTTGGCATCTTTTCCAACTTATTCATCATCTTGTTGCACTGTGCCTTTCTCAGAAACATAGATACCATCCAAAAATTTTCTGATATCCTTGTTTTTGACTGTGGTGGCCTGTTGGATCAGGGCAGCTGAGTTTGAAACAAGTTCAATATAATTTCCTTCAAGAATTAACTCATCTTTTTGGGCTTAAGAAACAGCACAAACAACACCTGGTCTCATGCACACTCTTTGGATATATTTTTCACCCAAGAAATTTCTGATTTCAACAAGTGAGCCATTCTCTTGAATGACAACATTGATGGGGAAGTGAGCATACACAGACCTCATCTTGTAACGAAAACCCAGGGTAGCGCTTTTGATCATGTTTTGTACATGGCTATAGATTGTGCGCACGCTTGCAAGTTCTTTTCGATTTCCCCACCACTTGTCTACCCGAAGCCTTTTTTTCTTCTTTCCAAGGAGACTGAGCTCAACATTGATATGGTTGAAGTCCCTACGGAGGATTCCTCTGGGCCCTTTCACAATAACTGTCCGACCCTTAAGAGAGATGTCAACATTTTCTGGGATGTCGACGGTCTGTTTGCTTAGAATGGTCTCCATTCTGGTAGTGAATGGGCCAAAAAAAATAAAAAGCTACCTTTACATTTTAAGACCATTAAAAGATTCTCTTCTTGCAGGATAGAATATTCTGGAAGCACCCTGAGAAGTCATTTTACAGGTTCACATAATTTGAGAGTTAGGAGAAGTGTCAGGGGCCATCTCATCTAACACATATATGTAAGGGGTTTTTTACATCTTACTTTAACAGTGGGTAATCCACCCAGGCTGTTCATTCTCTTTTTAGGCAGCTTTAGTTGTTACGATGTTTGTCCTCATGTTAATCCTAAAATTGTCTCTTGACCATTTACGCCTCTGACCTTGATTCTGCCCTCTGAGGTCAAAAAGAATAAGTATAATCTCCCTCCAGTTAGGTTAAACAGCCTCAGCTCCTTCACAGCTGAACCTCCTGTGACATGGACCTAAGTGAGGTTCTTTGGCATTCTGGTTGCCCTCTTCTGGACACACTCTGGTTTATTATCAGTGCCCTTCTTAAACGGTGTCATCCAGAACTGAACATTCCAGTGTCCAGCATTTGAACTGAATTTTGCAGATGAGTTCTTACATGAACAAGTGATCCAGTGAAACTATTACCTCTTTATTTCTTGGAACTGTACCTCCAGCCTTTTCCACCTACATAGTAATGAAGAAAGTCTGACTCAGATGAAATGACTTGTCCAAGGTCACTAGGTAAGTGGGGACAGAATTGAGACTAGAGTTTAGGGCTCCTTTTTTCTAGTCAGGTATTCTTTCTGTAAATATGCTCTATGTTTCTTATCCTCACCTTAGGTGATGGTTCAGGTTGAAAATCTTTCCCCAAGTGGAATTTTTTAGGAAGAACAGCTTTTTCAGGAGGAACAGCTTCTATTTGGAAATGTTTACAAATGTATGGACCCATTTAATTTTGTTTGCTAATTTATTATTTCCCACTGGACTTCCTCACTTTCAAAGGCAACATCCCAGCAAAAATTTCTGCAGTTACTGAAGAAAGTGCTACATGACTATATTTCAGATCTCTATTCGGGGAGCAGAGCTCTCTTTAATATAGAATTTTGCAACAGATGCTATAAAACAGACTGTTGTGCAGGCAGCTAAAAGTTATTATACATTTGACAATACTGTATATGTTCTGACCAAAACCATTTTGCATTTGGTGTTATGAAACAGATCAGCAAAAGGAACAAAAAAGCCACATAGAAACATAACCAAAGGGAATTGTGGTTTTGAATTAATTTTGGAAAATAAAGGTAATTTGATTCACAGATCACAGAACTAAAAGGGATCTCAGCATTCATCTAGTGCAGTCTATACCCAAAAAAAACCAAATTCCCTCTACTCTGAGTCCAATGGGACTTTTGGCACCTTATTCCTGGTCATTTTGCTTTTCAGTACAAGTGGTTAGATAATAGAAAGCATTGTAGGGTACTTCGAATAAAAGAAGAAAAAGTTAGATGTTTGCTAACTTATGATTTTAATATGAACTGTAGAATAGTTTTTCCCCCTTTGAAAATCAGGTGGAAGAAGAAAAGAAAAATGGAGAAAAATCTCTCTTTTATGAGATTGGACAGACTCTCATAAATACCATGTCTACATTTAAGTCTAATGTATACAAGAAATAAATTAATTATAATTTCTTTAATATATACCACACATAGAAACACTATTGCAACTTAAAAAGGGGAGGGGGCTCTTTTAGCTGTGTATCATAAGTATGAAAACAATAAATATTGGAATTTAAAATACACTAGTAGGTGAACATGAACAGAATTACGAGGAAGTTTGCCATATATTCACTTAAATATTTAATGGCAACTGTGTAAAATGCATACTGTGCTAGGTTCTGCAGTGCATAAAAGACTGAGTGAGATCATAATGAAATTTATGTTTCTGCAGAAACTGTAATGTTCCAGAACATTTTCTGTTAATAGCCTTTTGTTGTCCTCCATTTTACAGATAAGCAAACTGAGGCTCAGATAAATTAAAGTACTTGTCCTTCAAGAAAGTTTTTTTTTTCCTCTTTTATCCATGTCTGCGAATTCATCATTGTAGGGCCCTCCTGGTGTGAAGATCCCTGCATCTGTAGCCTCATCAAAGTAGTCTACATGCTCCCATCAAAGTAAAACAACTTAACATCTTTGATTAGCCCAAGCCTTGCTTCAGAGTCCACTGGATAAAGTATTGAGCCTAGGATTCTCCTACATTTGCTCAGTTACTGTTTGACTAGTCAGTAATCATTGACACCCACATACCCAGATGCTAAAAGGAAATTAAATGAGTTCATAGAAACAGGGCAACAGGTCCAAAAGAAATATAATGTGTTCTGTTTTTTGTTTTTTTAAATCATCTTTTTGTTTTTCATTTCATGAGAATTTGTTTTTCTAGGAGACTGTTATTTATATTTACCAGTGTTATTATATTAGCCTACTGAAATGGGATATAATTGAAGAAATAGAAATAGGCATAAAGTGTGGTATTGATAAATGAGGATCTCCTTCAGCCAGAATAGAATTTAGAGAAAAACAAAAACATTTGAAAACCATCTGTGCTTATCCTATACTTTTACCTTCCACAACTACTTATTCAGGCCAGTCAAACCTTCTTGCCTACATACAGTTTTTCCTTGGATTTTTGGCTCTTTCTCCCCATGTCCACAAAAGCTTTCCTATTCTACCATATCATGTCTCTCCCACTACTTAGTATTCTGTCCTAGTCCAGGTCCTCATTACCTTTCACTTAGACAACTGCAGTCGTCTCCTAATTGGCCTCTCTGGTTCATGTCTCTCTCTAATCCAATCCGTCCTCCACACAGCTGCTGAAGTGATTTTTATCAAGTGCAGATTTTAACGTGTCGTTCTCCTTGATAAACACGGGCAACTCGCTGTTAACCTCTAGGATCAAACAGAAATTCCTCTGTTTGACCTTTATAAAGTCCATCACAACCTGGCAAGCTTTATTACCAGTTATTTCCTTTTATATGCCCTTCAGTCCAATCAGATGGGCCTTTTTAATATTCCTCATGTGCGGTGCTTCATTTCCAGTCTCTGTCCCCCAAGTGTACCTCAGCCCCTGGAATGCACAACCTATTCCCTCTGCCTCTTAGAATCCTTAGTCTCTAAATCTGTAGCTCAAGTAAGTACCCCTGATTGCTCCCTAAAATGTGGCTGTACCCTAAGCCTCTGTCCTGGTTCAGTCTCTTTTCTCTCCAGTCTCTTGTTGATTTCCCTTGGCTTTCATTGTCATCTCTATGCAGATGACTTACAAATCTACATCTCCATTCCAGTATCATCAACTGTTTATTGGACATTAATTTTTTTTCAGTTAATATTTTTTCTTTCTCGACCTTCCCCTTCACATACCTACTGGAAAAAGAAAAAGCCCTTGTAATATATATAGTCGAGCAGAACAATTGACCGTATCCAAAAAATATTTGCTTCAGTCTACACCTTGAGTCCATCATCTCTCTGGTATTGGACATTTCAAACTGAAAGTGCCAGATACATCTTAAAGTTAATGTGTTTATTTTCTCTGCCTTTTCCCTTTTGTCCATCTTACTTATCTGATTCTTTTGGGGGCACCACCATTCTTTCACTCTCCCCAGAGTGTTATTTTGGTGTTACCCTCCACTTTTCACTTTCCTTTACCCATGATCAATCAGTTGCTAAATATCTCAATTTCTACCTCCATGATGTCTCTCTTATCTGCTCTTTTCTCTCTATCACCTCTTCCCTAAAATATTGTAATTGGTCTCCCTGCTTCAAGTCCCCCCTTCTTTCCAGTCCATTTGCCACAGAGCTGTCAAAGTGACTTTTTTTAAAAACACTTTTTTTCTGAATACAAGAAAAAGCAAATTTTAACATTTGGAGTTTTTTTGAAATCCAAATTTTCTTCTTCCCTTTCCTCCCCCCTCATTGAGAAGGCATGCAATTTGATATAGGTTATACATGTGCAGTCATGTAAAATATATTTCCATATTAGTCATATTGTGAAAGAAAACACAGACAAAAAAAAACCCAAGAAAAATAAAGTGAAAAAAGTATGCTTTGATCTGCATTCAGACTCCATCTGTTCTTTCTCTGGAGGTGGATTATTCATCATAAGTCCTTTGGAATTGTCTCAGATCATTGTACTGCTGAGAATAGCTAAGTTGTTCATAGCTGATCATCATACAATATTGCCTCATTGCTTAACAGGGGTGGGGGACCTTCGGCCTCAAGGCCATCCAGGGCCTTCTAGGTCTTTAGGTGCAGCCTTTTGACTGAATCCAAACTTCACAGAATTGGGATTTGTTCTGTGAAGTTTGGATTCAGTCAAAGAGCTGTAGTTGAGGACCCAGAGGACCCTATTTGGCCTGAAGGCTGCAGGTAACCCCCCAGAATATTTACCTGGTTCTGCTCACTTCACAAAGTGACTACTTCAGTTCAGAGCTGGCCTATCATTGATTCAGTCAACTCAAAATCTTTGCATCTAAAATCACCTGGGAACTCCTGATGGTGGAAGGTCCTTTACAAGTTAACCATCACCTGCTTGTTCAGCTCATTGTGTCTCAGACTACAGTCTAGCCAGATTGACCTTCTTCTTGTTCTTTACATACTACCTCCTGTCACTCTGCCCCTGTCCTGCTGCCTGGGGTGAACACCTTCTTCACAGCTGTCTCACATAATCACTTTCTTTAGATGTAGCCCAAACACCACTTTCTGCATATGAAACCTTTCCTGTTCACCCAGCTGCTAATGCCTGCCATCCCTAATCACTTTATATTTATTTTGTATTCTGAATATATAGGGATATATATATATATATGTATAGAGAGAGATTATTGCAAGAAGAGGTTGTTTTATTTTTTATAATTCCATCTCCAGAGCCTAGACTAGTGCCTGGTACATATAGAGTGAAAATTATTGTTTATTCATTGGAAACTAATTTTATCAATGTATATTGATACCTTTCTATAGAATCTGACTGACTTCCACATGGTTAAGTGGCTAACGTGTCAGAAACAGGACTTGAACCCATCTCTTTCTTGCCTCACTCATAACACATGAAATCTAGTCATCATATTGGATTTATGAGGAGAGAAAAATTTCCCCTCATTGCAAGATTGGGAAAGGAGTTCCTAAATAAGGTAGCATTTATGAAGGTCTTTTTTTGAGATTGGGGGATTTGGGATTCTAGATGGAGAAAAGCACAGGAATAAAGATTCAGAGGCAGGAGAGTATAGCTAATATAAAGGAAATAGCAAGTACAATTTGACTGGAATAGTGGAAGATGAGGCCAGAAAGTTAAGTTTAGGCTATAGTATGTGTTCCTGTTATAGAGACTTTAGGATAGGTATAGAATCTTAAACTAGGAACTCATAGAAAATCTTGAATTAATTTGATTTGTTTTAATTGCCAGAAGTATTTCCAGAGGAAACCATCAAAGAGGGTCTCTTCCTTTCCTGCTTTAGGTGATCATAAGACAGGATTGATGTATAAGAAGGTCAGAGTTGGGTTGTTGTCACTAGACATGTTCTAGTTCAAAAGGTGAGATGAGGAACTTTACAACAAGAAGTGTCTGAAGAAGGCCCAAGCTCTATGGAGGGAGGAAGGGGGAAGATGTGCATTTTCTTTTGAAGATATTTTCTCTTTCTTTTGGAGTAGTAATAAGTATTAAATCTTTATTTTGATTGAATTTCAAAAGCAAGTTGATTGGATTTTTGAGACTGATTTTCTAAGAATTGGGGAACTTAACATTAAAAAAAGATTTTGGGTCACTGCTTTCAGAGAAAATAGAACTAGTTAAATAGGAAAGTCCTTTCAGTAGAATTTCTTCTGTAGAAGATGTAGTAAGAGTACTTCATGGCTTTTGCTTTGAGAGTTAAGATTAAAAGGTCAAAACTAATTTCCATTTAATTATTCATGTGTGTCCATATGTAATGCAGATTATTTCTTTAAAAAAAAATCAGGGTTGTGAGTGGTTTGAATCCCTACTTCCTTCAAATACACCTAGATGAATGAAGCCTTTCCTAATTTCCTCCATTCCTTGCCACTAGCTGCTAGTTCCCTTCTTCCCCAACCACGTGATATTTATTTTGTATGTAGTTTATGTACTTGTGTACCTTTTGTCTCACCTGACCATGTAAGCATCTTGTATGGAAACTGTTTCACTTGGGTCTTTATTCCAACTTATCCAGTGCGTTACCTTGTGGGTTGGATATAACTTCAGGAATATATGATGTATAACTAGCTTTCTGATTAGTATCCCTTAGTCAGGCCTCTCTCCTCTAATCAGTCCATCCCACAGCTACCAAAAGGATTTTCCTAAAACCCATGTATGATCATGTCATTTCCTTAATCAACTATACCAGTTCCCTTTTACCACCAAAGATCAAGTCTGAGCTTCTCTGGGGCAGAAAAGCTCTTCGCAGCCTGACTTCAGTCTACTTTCCTATATTGAGTGCACATTACTGCCAAGTCAGACTGACTTTGCTTTTCTTTCTGCATAGTACCCATCTCCTACCTCTATACCTTTATTGGTTATTCTTCCCTGGAATGTACTTCCTCCTGACTTCCCAGTCTCAGAACCCCTAGCTTCCTTGAGAATTTAGTTCATATGCCACCTACCCCAGGAGACTTTTCCTCATGCCTGTCACTGCTAATAGCTTCCTCTCAAACTTATCTTGTATCTGTTTTGTATATACTTAGATATTTTCTCCCTAGCTAGACTATAAATTCCTAGAGGGCAGGGAATGTTTTTGCTTTGCTTTGTCAGTCTTGGAGACTGACACATAATAGGCACTTTAAAAAATTCTTATTGATAAATAATAGTGACAAGACTTTTCAAAAATGTATCAGAGCTTGTATATCAAAAGTTTTGTCGTTTCCTTTAACATTGGTAGTTCAAAGACCCATACAGGTGGCCATCTTGGGAAGCGATATAAACTTGTTCTGATTTTATTGCCATTGCTCAGAGCACTTTTTGGAGCTTCTCTTTTGCAAATGCTCGTTCTTTTGAGTGAAGTTACAACACCTGATTGCTGTGACCTTGGTCAACATCTCTTGTCTTCATTCTTTTATCTGTAATATGAGGGGATTGAATTAGGTAATCATGAATGTCTGTATCTTGTAGAAACTGAATCAGAAGCAGAGCACTATACTAAGAATTAGTAAACTTGAATTAAAATTTTTATTGTAGTATTATCTTGTGTAAGTAAATTATGCTTCCAGTCTCTTGTGGCTTTAATTTCCCTATCTGTGAAATGAAGGATTAAATGACTTTTTCTCATATTTCCTAGCTTTAAAAGTTAGGTGGTATTTATATAGGACTTTAAAGTTTACAAAGCACATTACATATGTTTTTTCATTTGATCCTCACAACACCCTGTGAAGTAGGTGCTATTATTATCCCCATTTTTACAGATAAGAAAAACCAGACTGACATATTAAGTGATTTGTACAGGACTCACACAAATACTGTATGAGGCAAAATTCAAATTTAGGTCTTCCTGATTCCAAGTCAGCACTCTACCTACTATGCTACCTAGTCATACAATCCTGCTCCATGAGCTAAGTATTTATGGAACCATCTTTCAGAATGCATAATTGAAATACTTTAAACTTTTTCATGTTTTCTCCTTTATTTCATCTCCTTGTTTCATTGAAAAAAAATATCAGTATTAATACTGTTCTCTGCTTTCAGGTGCCAATCTGCCAGAAACATTTTTATTTAACATATCATTCATCTATATCCAAGCCATTTCTAGTTTAGATAGAGGAAGATGTCCAAAGTGGCACAGTCCCCTGCCCTCCCACATGATTTTCTGCCCCAGGAATATTTCAGATAATTTATAGAAAATCTTAAGCAAGAAAAAGATATCTCAAAATATGATCATAGTTAACATTCCAGAATTTGAACAATCATTTTTCTATCCCCTTCCTCCTAAACAGCTTTCCTCAAGGAATCAGTGAGTTGTTTTTTCCCCCTCACAAATCTGTATTGAAAATCCAAAGTAAATTTGGAGGCAATTTGTATGGACTGTAAATTTGGCCCAGAATTGCATAGGAGGAGGAAAGTGAGCTAAAGTTCATTTGAAAAAAAAAAGTGGATTGTGCCTTTAATTATCTCAACTTCTATCTGAAAGAAAGGTCCATCTTGTTTTGTACTGTCTGACTACAAGTCATAAAATACCACTATCTTGGAAGAGCAGAAGTCATAGGTCCCTCAAAGGACAATGACTAGGGGTATGGTAGACTTGGGTAGACTACAGTGTATTTCCAGCAAAGACCCTCAAAATGGGAAATTTATGGTCATATATACAGAAGTGTTTCATAGGCTGAAAAAGTGGGAATGAGTTTCAATCTGCATGTTGGAGATAGAATCCACATTGATGAGATCACAGATCCTTTGAAGTAAGAGTTATTTTTGTTAATGAGAAGTCAGAGAAAGCTATCAAGTGGTATTTAAGTTGAATTTTCTGGCAAAGTGAGGTAAGATAATACAGATAGAGAGGACAGTTTGAGCAAAAAAAAAGTCTGAGATAACATTTATTCAGTGGTCATAGAATAGTCCAGTCTGTTTAGAGCATAGAATGCTTGCTCAGAATAATATAAAATAAGGCTAAAAAGACAAGGCCAGGCATGCCAGTGAAAAGAGACTGAAATTTACTTGAAATTCTTGAACAGAGGAGTGAAATGACCAGCTGTGTAATATTATTCTGGCGGTAATGTGAAGGATGAATTGCAGTATAGAGAGAATGGAGGCAGGAATACCTTTTAGAATATTTCATAGTCAAAGGTAGTAACAAGGGTTTGTATTCACTTTTAAGTTGGATTGTAAAGAAAAGAATAGAAGTGAGGTATTGCAGAGTAAAGTAAATAGAACTGGGTAACTAGCTGGATATGAGAGATAGAGAGTGAAAAAGTAACACCAAGCTTATGCATGTGGGATGCCAGTGTGACTTGTACCACAGATAGAAATATTCTGAAGTTTGGAAGCAGGAGCAGATTCAGACAAAAAGATAGAAATAAGCAATGGTGTGCTGAAGGCCAAGAGCCGGTTGTTCATTCTCATTGTAAGTACTTAGACCTTGAAATCAGCAAACACTACACATTAGGGCTTGATTTGTTGTTTTGTTGATTGGTAGACTTAAGAAAGTGATGGAGAACATGTTAAATGCATCTTAAAATGAAAAGCATGTTGTGCCTTCTTTCCTTCTTCCCCAACCCTCAGAGCCTAGCTGGATATATCTTGGTATCGGTGTTGATCTGTATCTTTGGCTTCAAGGTATTTATATAGTCACATAGTAGGATGATAGGTAAAAATCTCACCTTCTAACTCTTCATCTAGCCTCAGACTTAAAGTGGTTGTTACATAGCATTCAGCCCACCAGTCATTCCCTTGCTTTCCACTCAGTTTCTTGGTTGTGGCTTATTTTGTTGCTGGGCTAAGCAAACAGGTTGCTTGCTCCTCAGGGATGCAGTATTCATGACTGCTTGTTTTTCTGATCATTTAAAGTCTACATTTAAATATGTAGCCTAGAACATTCTGTCAAGTGAATGTGATCATCCTGGGTGAAATAGCATGAAAATGAATGTTGTTGTTGCTTGTTGTTTAAGTAGAGCTTCCTTTTGTAAATACACATTGACTGACAACTTTTGGTTTACTTAAAAAAATGAATATATTGCTTCATTGGCCAAGTTAATTAAAATATGGTATATGTTTATCACCTACATTTTTGCAGATCAAAGTCTACTGCTGAATAATCTGTAATTTGGAAATTAATTGAATTTTTTTTTACCTTGTCAAAATAAAGTGGAAAGCTATTTAGATTTTTAGCGGTTGAATCATTTTTATTAGGTTCTTGCTTACTAGAGAACAAACTTATTCTGTAAAAAATGTTGGAAGATTTGCAGCTTAGGCCAATGTTCTGACCCTTTACTGTGTAACTGCCAGCAAACCACTTATGTTCTAAACCTTGATTTTACTTATTTGCAAAATAGGAATGATACTTGTTTTACCTACTTCAAAGGGTAGATATGAGGAAACAAATTCAGAAGTGCTGTATAAATGTGAAGTTGTGATTGGTTTTACCCTTGTCTTAAAGCATGTCGTAGATACTGTTGATGGTAATTCTAAGGAACTAAATGGAATACATTAGTAAGAGAGGCAAATATGAGTAAGACTTTTAAGTAGTCAAAAACTGCAAGTAATGATATATTGTAAATAATGGGAAGATTCCAATTTGATGGCTGGATTACATTATTCTGAGATGTTTGGGGTAAGCTTGAGAGACTGAATTAAATCAGTGCTTAAATTTCCTTCATTGTAAGGAGCAGACATGGAGTGAAAACACCTATCACGTGCTTTATGGAGTGGCAGTTTATTTAGCTTCTTTTAAGATTTAAAATATGACTAATTTTCCAATAAGTATAGCATAGCATAGGTGTAATAGGCATTGAACTGAGAGTCAGAAGACCCAATCCAAGTTGTCATTCAAACTTACGTACTTAGCTGAACAGCAGTGGCCAGCTCTCCTAAGCTTTCATTTCCTTGTCTGTAAAATGAAAAGATTTTTAAAAGGATAATATTTTTAAAAATCATCTTATTTTTATTTATGTTTTTTGTTTTTATATCATGTTAATTTTTAAATTATATCTCCCCTTCCCTAGTGAGTCATACCTCATAATAAAGATTTTTAAAAATTATTTATTTTTAGTTTTCAACATTGATTTCCACAAGATTTTGAGTTAGAGTTTTTTCTCCCTGTCTTTCCCCTACCCCCACCCCAAGCCTGCTGAATACCCCTTCCACCAGTCTGTTCTCTCTTATATCCTCCCCATCACCCCCCTAACTTTCTAGTAGGGCAAGATGGATTTCTATACCCCAGTGCTTGTATATTTTATTTCATAACAAAGATTCTAAAAGAAGGGGGGAAAATAGTTCAGCAAAACCAACACATTGACTATGTCTTACAGCAGTTTTGGTAAACTCAAATAGAAGCAGGTTTGTGCAGGCTGCATATTGACTTAGAAAACCACAAATTAACATTATCTTTCTTGTGTTGTGTTTATATTTATTTTGTTAAACATTTTCCAATTACATTTTAATCTGGTTTGGACACTCAGGAATTTTATTTCACAGGCAGTGAGTTCTGACACCTCTGTCTTACAGTGTATATGTAGCTTATATAGACTTTTGTAGTCCTTATCTTGTGGTTACAGCCACTTCCTCAGTGTTTTAGGTATACTCCTGAGAGTTTGGGACAATTTTTTCTATTAACTCAACTCCCCATTCCAGTGTGTTTTCCCCAGTATCACTTGCTAATGATTATGGTTCAATATTATTTGCAGGTACCATTTAGTATCTCCCAATGTCATCAATTAGCAATTAATATTACTTAATTTTTACAAAGGGGTATTTCCTGAGAAGGTAAAACAAGGACAGAAGTTCAAATGCTCCTCTTCACAGTTGGGAGCACACTCTCCCCTCTACCACCTTGGTCCCTGTGGAGAATGGACTCAAGATAGTTGTTAGAAAGAACTCACAAACAACCCTACTGCCAGACACCAACCCCCAAGGTCACTTCCTGGTGCAGCATAGCTGATGAATAAGTCAGACAAGTCACTCCCTTGCTTATTGAACCCACAGTATTTTGACTATGGGTCAGCCCATTGCCAGGCTAGGTCAAGCAGTTTGTTCCTTAGGGCTGTGGCAGTCATGGCTGTAGACAGACTCTGCTTGCTTTTCTGATCTTTTGAAATTCACAAAGTTATTCCATTTACGATCCTTCTGCATCTAAATATAGGAAAGAACAGACATGACAGAAACATAAGCAACATAGAGACCCTATGTGTTTTTCTAGGCCACCTGGCACTAGGGTGGGGTGTCCTAAGTTCTGTCCCCCACAGCATTTCTTGCCTGACTCACCACCAAGGAAAAGAGATAGATCTAATTAGCTAGGTAGTACCTTTTATATACTCAGCAGTCAATCAGAAGCCGCTTCCTTACTCAAGGAGACAGGTGACAATCCCAGAACATCTTCTATGCATCTGCATGATGATAGGTTGGTACATTTTCTCAACTCTTCTCCAAGGCCAGGGTTGGTCATTATAATGACAAAACATTCAATCTCACATTTTTGTTCTTTCCCTTTATATTGTTGTCATATTTTATATTGTTTCGCTGGTTCTGCTAACTTCACTTTATCTCACATCATATCCTTTCAGTAATATGTCATCATATCCTTTCAGTAATATGTCATCATGTGCCATTTGCTTAGCCATTCCCTAGTTAATGGGCCTCTTTGTTTCCACTTCTTTGCTACTACAAAGGGTGCTCCAGTACATATTTTGATGTATTTGATCCTTTTCTTTTTTTCTTTAACCTCCTTATGTATCTCTCTAACATTAAGGTCTCTGGATTGAAGTGTATGGACATTTTCATTGCTTTGTTGGCATAATATCAAATTGTGTATTAGAATGATTAGACTAATTTACACTGATTATTACTAGTATGCTGATCTTTCTACAAGCTCTCCAATAGTGATTAGTCCTATCTTTTGTCATCTTTACCACTTTGCTGGGTGTGAGGTGAAACTTTAGACCTATTTCTGCATTTCTCTTACTTATTTGGAGCATCCTTTCATATAGCTGTTTATAGTCTGTAGTTCTTTTGAAAACTGCTCATATATTCATTATTTCCTTAAAATGAATCTTGTACTTATCTAAATCAAGTGAATTTTGCTAAATTGACTCTCAGATGTTTAATGTATTTTGTAGTTACTTTTGAATTAATTTCTTTCTTTTTTAATTGTTTCTTTCCAGGTTTTGTTATTGCTTTATAACAATGTTTATTTTGTATCCTGATGGCCAACATTTTTCTAAAAATTTTTTCTTTTCTTTTCTTTTTTTTTTCTTTTTGGAGGGCAATTGGGGTCAAGCAACTTGCCCAAAGTCACATGGCTAGGTTTTTGTTTGTGTGTGCATTAAGTGTCTGAGGCCGGATCTGAACTCAGGTCCTTCTGACTCCAGGGCCGACACTCTACTCACTGCGCCACCTAGCCACCCCAAAAAATGTTTATTTTTCATTTTCAGCATTCACTTCCATAAGATTTTTTTTGAAGGGGGTAAGGTAAGGCAATTGGGGTTAAGTGACTTGCCCAAGGTCACGGCTAGTTTTGTGTTAAGTATCTGAGGCCGAATTTGAACTCAGGTCCTCCTGACTCCAGAGCTGATACTCTATTCATTGCACCACCTAGCCACTGTCCAAATTTTTTTCCTATCTCTTCCTTCCCCTCACCCCAAGATTGCATGTAATGTGATATAGGCTCTACATATACGTTCATATTGAACTTCTTTTTACATAGTCATGTTGTAAAGAAGAATTAGAACTAATGGGAGAAACCATGAGAAAAAAAGAAACCAAAAAAAAAGAACAAATAATATCCTTTAGTCTGTATTCAGACTCCATAGTTCTTTTTCTGGATGTGGACAGCATTTTCCATCATGTGTCCTTTGGAACTGTCTTAAATCCTTACGTTGCTAAGAAGAGATAAGTCTGTCTAAGTTAGTCATTGTACATCATGGCTGTTACGGTGTAAAATATTCTCCTGGTTCTGCTCACTTCACTCAGCATCAGTTCATTCAAGTCTTTCCAGGTTTTTCGCAATTCTCCCTACTCATAATTTCTTATAGCACAATAGTATTCCATTACATTCATGTTCAGCCATTCCATGACTGATGGGCATCCCCTCATTTTCCAATTCTATGCCACCACAAAAAGAGCTGCTGTAAATATTTTGTATATATGGGTTCTTTTCCCATTTTTATGATCTCTTTATCGTAAAGACTGAGAAGTGGTATTGCTGGGTCAAAGGGTATGCACAATTTTGTAGCCTGTTGGGCATAGTGATGGTTAGTATTTTTACAAATGAAAGTATAGATAGAATGGTTGCCATATTTGTTTCTGACACAAAGCTGGGAGAGAAAGCCAGCATTTGGAATAAAGACAAGATTCAGAAATATTTCAGAAGTCATATATGATGTGCTGAATCTAATAAGATTAAATTTAGTGGCAATAAAGGTAAAATCTTTCACTTGAATTAAAAAATCAGCTTCACTCATCTACCCAACAAAACTGAGTATAATGTTTCAGGGGAAAATATGGTCATTCAGTGAAATAGAGGACTTTCAAGCATTCTTGATGAAAAAACCAGAGTTGAATAGAAAATTTGACATTCAAATACAAGAAGCAAGAGAAGCATGAAAAGGTAAACAGGGAAAAGAAATCATAAGGAACTTATCAAAGTTGAACTATTTACATTCCTACATGGAAAAATGATAATTGTAACTTACGAAACTTTTCTCAGTATGAGGATAGTTGAAGGCAATATAAATGTGTATATGCACATATACACATTTATATTGCCTTCAACTATCCTACATATACATACTATCTATCTACTACATACAACTATCCTATATATACATACATGTATATGTATATGTGTATATACATACATGTATATGTCTATAGAGGAGGGTATATGTGTGTATGAATACATATGTGAGTATGTGTATATATGTGTACAGGTATACATAGACAGAGGGCACAGCACCAATTGAATAGGAAGGGATGATATTTTAAAAAATAAAATTAAGAAGTGAGAGAGGAATATAATGAGAGGAGATAGGGAGAGGCAGAATAGAGTAAATCATCTCATATAAAAGAGGCAAGGGAAAACTGTTATAATGGAGGGGAAGAACAGGAACAGTTTTGCATAAGTACACATGTACAGCCTATATTGAATTGTTTATCTTCCCAGTAAGGGTGGGTGATGAGGGAAGAAGGGAAAGAATCTGGAATTCAAAGTTTTAAAATCAAATGTTTTTTAAAAAAACATCATTATTGGGGCGGCTAGGTGGCGCAGTGAGTAGAGCGCCGGCCCTGGAGTCAGAAGGACCTGAGTTCGGATCCGGACTCAGACACTTAACCCACACAAACAAAAACCTAGCGGTGTGACCTTGGGCAAGTTACTTAACCCCAATTGCCCTAAAAGGGGCGGCTAGGTGGCGCAGTGAGTAAGAGTGCCGGCCTCGGAGTTGGGATGACCCGAGATCAAATCCGGCCTCAGAAAATGAGCACCCACACATAAATAATGACTAGCCATGTAACCTTGAGCAAGTTACTTAACCCCAATTGCTAAAAAAAAAAAATCATTATTTTTTAACATGGAACTGGGAAATAAGATATACAGGCACTGGGGTATGGAGATCCATCTTGCCCTACTGGGAAGTCGGAGGGGATATAGGGCAGGATATAATAGAGAGCAGATTGAGGGAGGGGGTATTCATTGGGATCTCTGTTTTGGGGTTGTGGGTAGGGGAAGGATAGGGAGAAATTTTGTAACTCAAAATCTTGTGGAGATGAATGTTGCAAACTAAAAATAAGCATAAAATTAAAAAAATAAGCTTCATGTGAAGAAGGTATATAGCCAGACACTTGTTCAGAAGAAGATCTCATCCTTTTCCTTTCTGCAGCATTTGACCCTCTCATCTGCGGCACTCCATCCTCCCTGGGTTTTCTCGACACTGCTTTCTTTTCATTCACTTACTTTGTCTCTGGCCACTCTTTTTCTGTCAATTTTGTTGAATCATCATCCATACTGTTCTTCCCTAACTGTACATGTACTGCAAGGTTTTACTGGACCCTTTCTTCTCTACATAGATAGATAGCTCTTGATGACATCAGCTCAATTTTCACCTTTATGCCAGTGAGTTCCAGATCTATATATTTTACTTGAGTCTTTGTTCTCAACTCCAGTACTGTATCTGCCAGGAAAACATACAAACTCAAAAAAAAAAAAAACTCAGTATGATCCAATTAGAACTCATCCTCCCCCTAAAACTTTTCCCTCTTTTTAACTTCCCTATTTCTGCTGAGGGCATCACTATCCTTCTGTTCATCCAAGTTCACAGCTTTGTGTAAGTCATTTCACACTGTTCCCTCTCCTTAACCCTATCAGTTGTGAAGTCTTGTCAATTCTAGCTCTAGAATAAATCTGCCATCTGTCCTTTTTTCTCAGTCAACTAGTCAATAAGCATTTATTAAGCATTTACTATATTCTAGACACTGTGCTAAGAGCTAAGGATCCAAAGAAAGACAAAAACATCACCTCTGTTCTCAGAGAACTCACATCCTAATGTGGGTGGAGGTGTACACATAGCTGTGTACATAAAAATAGATACAGTGTAAATGGGAGGCATTCTCAGAGAGAAGGCACTTAGCAGTAGAGGGTCTGGGTATGGCCTTTTGAACAAAGTGGGATTTGATGGAGTCTTGCAGTTAGCCAGGAAAAGACCAGGAGAGAGAGTGTTACAGTCACAAGGGACAACCAGTAAAAGGTATGGAGTTGGCACATTTAGTGTTGTATGGGAGGGACAGCCAGGAGGCCATTGTCACTGAACTGGGGAGGACATGGAAAGGAATCAAGTGTAAAAAAAACTGAGGCAAGTTTTGAAGGTCTTTAAAAGGACAAACTTAAGGATTTTGTATTTAATCCTGGGGATAATTAAGAGCTAGAGGGAGGATGGACTAGAATGGGCAGAGACTTGAGGCAGGGAGAACAACCAAAGTCGTGTGGGGCCTGTATTGGGGGAAGCTGTGAGCTAGGCCTGGACCTACCCCATCATACTCCATCCAGACTCGCCTCATCCATTCCTTTCTTTCTCTAGACCATCCTCCACACAACTCCCCAGTGATATTCCTAAAGAACAGATGTGACTTTCACCCCTCTGTTCAGGATGCTCCAGTGGCTTCCTCTTCCTTCAGGACCAGCTGTAACTTCCTTTATTGGGCTTATAAAGCTCTTTATAGTCTGACTAAAGGCTGCTTTTCCAGACTTTATTGTGCATTACTTTTTGAAACAGTCTGTGTTCTGGCTAACCCCCCATGACATTCTGCCCCCTTTATTCTTGCCTTTCCACAACTCTTCCTCCCTGGTCCCTGCTCTCCCTGTCTTGACACGTTCTCCCTTTTCATCTCTGCCCCCAGAATCCCTAGCTTGGGTCAAAGCACTACTCAAATGATGCTTCTTTTTTCTTTCCTTTTTTTTGTAGGGGGGAAAGGCAGGGCAATTAGGGTTAAGTGACTTGGCCAAGGTCACATGGCTAGTTTTGTGTTACGTGTCTGAGGTAAGATTTGAACTCAGGACCTCCTGACTCCAGGGCTGATGCTGCGCCACTAGCCACCCCTCAAGTGATGCTTCTTAAAGGAAGTTTTTTTTCTGATCTACACCTATATCCCTGCTACCCCATCACTGGTAACAACTAGTGGCCTCTCAGAAACAACATTTTAATTTTTTTTAACTTTTTTTGGAGGGGGGAGGGCAGGGCAGTTGGGGTTAAGTGACTTGCCCAAGACCACATGACTAGTAAGGATTTTCATTTTTTTGATATTTATTTTATATTTGTCTGTGTCATGCTTAATGGAATATTTTTGTTGTTTTTCAGTCATTTCAGGCATCCAGCTCTTTGTGACCCCATTTGGGGTTTTCTTGGCAAAGATACTGGAGTGGTTTGCCATTTCTTTCTCCAGCTTATTTTATAGATGAAGAACTGAGGCAAAGAATGTAAAGTGACTTGCTGTAGTAAGTGAAATCCAGATTTAAACTCAAGAAGATGACCCTTTCTGACTCTAGGCCCAGCGCTCTATCCACTGCACCACCTAGCAGTTCAGTGGAATATAGTTAAGAACTGGGAATACAAATAAAAAAGTAAAACAAATACTTCACCTCAGAGGGCTTCCATTCTAATGGGGAAGACAACACATAGAACAGAGTGGTACATGGGGAAGGGATTTTAGAACTGGAGAGTCATAGGGGCAGGGAGTCCTTTCCAGAAGTAATGGTAATGTGGATTGAATTACTGTATTCAAAACAGGTGCTGGGAGGGGTGTTATATGGTGATGGGATGGCCAGATTAATATATAAAGCAAGTTCTGGTCTGGGGCCACCTATATACTGTTGGCTAAGTGAGTTTACAGTCATGCGTTGTTGTTGTTTGTCCATACTTCTCTAAGAGGACCAGTGCATCAGGAAGGTGATATCGTGACTTGCAGGTGAATTGGGTTTTAAATGAGGAAGGGCTGTACAAAGTCACCAGCCTCACTTTCTCCTCCAGAACCATCTGGGTCCAGTGGCCAGATATATGTCAGGACCCAGGATGCACTGGGGGGCCTTGGCCTTTTTTTTTCTTTTTTTGGCTTTTGCCTTTTTAAGCTAAGGTCTTAGTTTGTCTGAGCAGCACCCATTCAGTGATTAAGGCTAGGTAAGAAGAAATGAAGCAACCTCTTTTACCTAGTTCAAAAAAAAAATTGGGGAGGGGAAGACCCTTAGGGTTTTCATTCATTACCAAGTAAGATAGCATAGGCCCAAGGGGGTCTTTGAGGCCTGGGCAATTTAGTTTTTATCATTTTGTAACCCTATCACCTAGCATTATGCCTGACATTTAATGAATGAATGACTTTCAGCATGAGACCAGGGTGTAATGTCTTTATTCTCAGTGGTCCTTGAAGACAGACTAGAAAAATCAATAAAAGTGTCTAAAAGGCAGATTTAAGCTTAGAGATAAAGAAAAACTTCTTAACATTTAGGGTTGTGCAATAGACTGGCTACCTTTGACTATAGTGAACTTCCCTTACTAAAGATTTCCAAGCAAAGATCAAATGACTATGAGTTGGGATCTTACAGAGGGGAATTCCTATTCAGACATAGGTTTAAGTGGTTGGTT
Organism: Gymnobelideus leadbeateri; assembly: GCA_011680675.1. Lineage (NCBI taxonomy): Eukaryota > Metazoa > Chordata > Mammalia > Diprotodontia > Petauridae > Gymnobelideus > Gymnobelideus leadbeateri. The sequence continues at coordinate 559,268 of WOXC01005648.1, read as the reverse complement.
TTTTGTAGTCCCTTCCGAACTTTATTCGATTTTTGATTCTGTTACAACAGCATTATACAGATACAAATGTGAAACGGTTGTGTGTTGTCCTTGATTTTTTTTTTTTAGCATATTTCAGATGGAGGTGAGGGAGCAGAATAATGAAAGCACATTAAATATTTACAGTGTATTTGCATGCTTCCTACTTTAATCATCAAAAAATGTCCTTTTAAGTAGAAAAATGATTAGAAGATAACAAATAATCTTAAATGTTCCTTTAAATTTCTAGGCCTTTGGAAAGAGAAAATTCTAATTGGATGAAGATAAAAATATTGGTTATATATATCTCTAGTGTTTCCCTCTAACTATATTAAAAATTATTTCCAGAGGATCACATTCAACAGCATAACAATCACTAATGGTAATCCTCCCAATGAAAACTGTCATCAAATATATCATTAGCAGTTATAGGTCTCTTGAAAAACAAGCCATCCTTCGGTAGGGACTAATATTGTAAGTCTATGTTAATATCACCATATATCCACATACATGTCAGAGGTTCAACAAGCCTCTTAAAGTAACTTTTTTATTGTTTTATCTTAATTAAACTCATGGGACTAGTATTGGGTATAGTATTTGCAAAGTAACCTTGTTTCAGATAATGCTTTTAACCGTTTTGCCAATAAACTCATTCTGTAGTAGATCAATAGGTTCTATTTGTAGAGTAATTTTACAGTCTTTATCCTAATAGCTCTTTTGTGACTGTATAGAATCATCTACTTTCAGTTGGTTAAAAAAAAGTATTTAAATTAGATTAATGACCTTGTCCTACAAAAAATGTATATTTGTCTTTAACATAATCAGTTTTAAGATATTGCTTTTATCATTGTAATAATCTTTTTAAAATCTCATATTTCCTGCATATTTTTATTCCAACTAGGTGTCTACTAGATCCCTTCCAGCTCTACATCTGGGATCTGCTGATCCCTTTCACTCCTACTTTTTTTGTTGTTTACCTTGAGATTGTAGACCATTTTTCCTCAAACTAAATGTTGTTCTTAATTTAGTTCTATAAAGTAACCTTGATAATCTGAGTAACAGTAAATATGTGAATTAATTTGCCATATTTGTTATATTGGCACAGCCCAGCCATGAACAGTTAACATCTTTATGATTATTTAAGCTTTCCTTTATCACCATAAAGAGTATCTTGTAGTTGCATTTACGTAAATATTAAGGGTGTCTTGGTTGACTGACTCTAAGGTAGTTGTGCCATGTGCATTTTAAATTATTGTGACTCACTTCTCATGTAGCTGACTCTGTCCTGCTCTTCCATTTTCAGTTTCTTTCTGTCATGTGACTGGGTGGGATCAATGTTTTCCACCTCTTAGGGGTTGGATTCAGACTGAGTCACTACTGTGAGGAGACCAACAAGAGACTACCACAGCTAGGGCTTAAAACAAAAGCTTGTCAGATTTCTTATATTGGGTCAGACTCAGTGTGCAGGATGGATTTGGGCTGGCTAGGGTGAGCATAGCTTTAGATATTTCAACTTTTCTAGGTTACAAAAAACATCTTACCTTGTACAGTGTTTCTTTCCTCATCTTGGTGATGTAATTTTCATTAGATATACAGATCTATAGATTTGGAACATTTTGAGGGTATTAGTTTTGGGGAGTTATGCTAAAAACAATTAATCTGCCCTCTTGCCATCCACATAACCTTCCTCTCCCCTCCTATCCCTACCCCCACTTTTGTTTAGTATTCTTTCCACTACAAAACTTCTCATCAAAGATAATGATAGGAATTGAGGTGGAAAAGAATATACTGAACCTTTAAGGAAGGAGGGGAAATGACCTAGATGTTGGTTGATTACAGCATTCTGGAGAGGATAATAACATGACATATTCTAGTATTCCATGTGATTATGTGAAGAAATCACAGGGATGATCACAAAAGCCATCTATCTGTTCCAACCCATACTGAACAAGGATCGGTCTACAGTATACCTAACAAGTGACTGTCCATTTTTCTCCTTAAATTCCCCTTCAGTGAGAGAAGGCCCACTTCGTTCCTCACAAGGTAACTTATTCTGTAATAATTTTGGTATCACTCTGTTGGGACGTTTTTTCTGTTCAAAGAGTTCAATTTTGTCTATGGAACCAAGCAAAACGAATCTAATTCTTCAGTGTGATAGCCCTTCAAATTACTTGAAGATAGGTCTCATTCTCCCTGGGTCTTTTCTTCTGAGGCTGAATGACCTCAGTTGCTCTAGATCCTCCCAAGGCATGATCTCAAAGCCCTGTTCACCATTCTGCTTGTCCACCATTTTATCAATGTCCTTCTTAAATGTGTTGCCCAGAACTGAATACTATAATTCAAATGTGTCTAACCAGGGCAGAGTACAATGAATAAATGGGACTACCACCTCTCTAGTCCTAGATTCTATGATTTCTTAATGCAACCTAAGATAGGATTAGCTTTTCTGACTAATAAATCAGTATTTAATTAAGTGCCTGCTGTATGCTAGGTGCTGGAGGCAAACAAAGGCAAACAAAAAACTACCTTCCTTCAAGGAAGTTACATTCATCATTAGTCTTTTTTCTCTCTCTGCATATTGTAGGATAAGCAATGGAAGGCAGCATCATATAATAGGAAGAGAATCTGGTTTCTAAGCATACTTCTACTTATTAGCTGTTTGCTCTCAGGTTTGGTTTCTTCATCTGTAAAATAAAGGGTCATATTGGATGAGTTTTAAGATTACCTTCATATGCATAATTTCTATACTCACATGTAAAATGGGGATAATAGCACCCACGATCAAATGAGAGAATAATTATAAAGTGCTTAGCACAAGAACTGTCATATAGTAAGCACTACATAAATGGTGGTTATTATTATGATGATACTGTCAGAATTAAAACTTTCTTCTAATTTTAATTTTTTACAATAACAATTTCTCAATAACACTTCCTCCAAAACAAACTGATAGTGCACCTGGAAGCGTGTGCAGGTTCACACCATGTAGTATCTCACTCTGCTGAAAGGACACAGGTATGTTACATTTTTTCTTTGGAAGTCATATTAAGCACTATTCATAATTCAAATTCTGGTGTCTTTTAGTGTTATTTACTGCATGATAGTCATTATGTATGTTGTTCTCATTCTACTTCCTTTTGATTCATTTCACACAACTTGCCATAGTCCTCTGAACCCCTCATATTTGTCATTTCTTATTACACATTGATATTCAGTAGCATTTGCACACCAGTTGTCTAGTTATCTCCCAGTTAGCAGGTACCGCTTATTTTTGGGTGGTTGTTCTTCCTACTGCTATAAGTGAAACTATAAATATGCTGGCATATGTAGGACCTTTTTTTTCCGTCATCTATCTGCTGGAGAAATATCCCAGTTCCCAGTAATTGGATTGAAGGTTACAAACAATTCTGACTTTTCTTGTACAATTCCAAATTGATCTGTGGCTATCATTGGGCCAATTCACAGCTCCAATCCTAGTTAATGATATAGTGACCTTGACTTGTCACAGTCCTCCAACATCGTTTATGTCTTTTCATCATCTTTGCTAATTTAATAAATGAAGCAATAACTCTAAATTGTTTTACTTTCTACTTCTTATTGATGATTGTGTTTTTTATATGAGCATTAATAGTTTGCATTTCTTTTTTAAACTACTAATAACTTTTTTCTACTTGTCTCTTAGAGGCTGGCTCTTTGGTTTGTTTATTTGTGTTTAATTCTCTGGATCTTTGTATCATAACCACTAGGACAGTGTCTGCAAGCTACTAGTCACTTAATAATTACTTGATGATTGATTAATCTTGACCTTTATTAAAAACTTGTCTTGCGGACATTCTATCTCCCAAGCCAGTTCTCTTTTTATTCTATCTGGATTTATTTTTATTCATATAAAAGCTTCCATATAATTAAAATATTTTAGTTTTAACTTCTGTGACCTCTTCTATTACTTGTTTGGTTGTGGGTTTTCCTCATAAGTGTATCTTTATTATGATTTGATCTTTTATATTCTAGTAGTCATCCAGTTAGATCTTCCTGCCTTCTGTGGTAGAAACACTAGTTTAAACCTATTTGCTTCCAAACTACTTTTCAGCTTTTTCAGCAGTTCTTGCCAAATACAATCCTTCTTCAACTAATTATTCTTCAACTAGGATAAATCCAATATTCTTGGATTTGTTGAATATTAAACTGCTAAGTTTGATTCCTTTTGAACTCTGCCGATTTATTCTATATCATTAGTCAACTTTTCTATTAGCCCAGAGGTTCCCAAACTTATTTGGCCTACTGCCCCCTAAAAAAAATTACTCAGCACTACCCTGCTAGAAATCTACTTTCTTTAACCCTTTAATGTCTTTTTAAATTTGCATCATTTCAAAACAATTTTTAAATAATGCATTTAAATTTAGTAATTTATTGTAAATTTGTGAGGTTTTTCCTGCGTTGAAATTTTGATGACATAGCATTGCATCATGCAGCTGTATAGTTTTGTAAACAAATCATTATGCATACATGTTTCTGCCAATGCATGCTGAACTTCCCAACGGTATGTAACAGGCTCCCCTGCAAACGCCTACTTGTTAAGACCTGTAGGTGAACTTGATCTTTGATGGGTTATAATTTGCATTTTGTGTGTTTATTTGGAAAATAACGTAATCACAAGACTTTAACTCTGTTACACAACAGATGAAACATGTACAAATGGTTTTTCAAAATTCTCTTCTTTCCTTATGCTTCTACCGCCCCCTTATTTTTATTTATCACACCCCTTTCCCCCCAATTGTACCCAAGGCTACTACCACCACCCACCCTGGGTTGTTCCAGCACCCTCTAGGGGCAGTATCTCCCACTTTGGGAACCTCTGAAAGCCAATACCAAATAGTTTTTGTTGATTTTCTTAACTTTCTCCAGAGTGGGGAAAGTGTGTTGTTTTCAGAAGAGGCAGTCTTCTATAAAATTATGGTCACATTTGTGCATCACAAATTAGGACACCTGATATCATCTAGAAACCCATACCTGCCAACTGATACAGTACTCTATAGTAGGCATTTAGTAAGTGTCCATTGAATTGTGTGTCCAGGGGCAAGTTGTTTTTCTTCTATAGGATACAGTTTACTCATCTATAATATAAAATGATCTCTCTGTCCTTGTTCAGGGTCTTTTGGTTTGCTGAGAACCTAAAGACTCTTTTATTGTTAACTGCTAGCCTTACCAATAAACTGAATGTGTTTGGAACTTTGTGCCTAAACTGAATGTTTGGAACTTTGTGCCTAAATTGAATGTGTTTGGAACTTTATGCCTCAGGTTACTTTAATTTCATTCAGTTTATTGGTAAGGCTAGCAGTTAACAATAAAAGGGTCTTTAGCTTCTCAGCAAACCAAAAGACCCTGAATGAGGACAGATTATTTTTGTAGAAAAAAGGAAAAGCACCTAAAAGCTGGGAGACAGCATCATAGGTGGAGAAAACAGTATGATTGTTCCTCACTCCTATGGTAACTACAAGCTTTGTAATCAGTCTGGCTGGAATTGGGAACGGGGAGCTAGCAACAACCTCCCTTTCCATCCTATCTCTGTTCATCAATTGAGTCCACCTGTGAAGACAGTTTAGTGAGAGTGGACTTGGATAACAGACTAGATTCCTTGGTGTTCACTTGCATTCTTCATGGATAGCAAATTTCCTTGACACAAAAATAAAACAGTGATTAGCAAGCAATCTAAATTTCTGAACTTAGTTCAGAGACAGTGAGTGACTTACAGGAAAACTTAATGTCCAGGTTTAACTTTGAGACTAACAAAACATGACTTTGGCAGTTATGAAACTGTCATTGGTGATACAGAATGGAATCAATAATAAAATAGAATTAATTGGTTTTTCCCCATTTTCACATTATAATCTCTAAGGTCCCTTCCACCTCCAAATAGTCTGACTTCCTTTATAATTTCTAGCAAATGTTACCATTGTGATTTCATTTCTTTCTTTAGATAACTGATGAATTCCCTGTTGCTTTGAATCATGCAATATTCCATTTTGGATAATCAGCTTAAAAAATCATGGTGATAGTAATTACCTGAAATCTTTTGTGGGTTATATACAACAGAGGTGACAAACATGGAACCCACAACACTCCCAATTGCAATACAAACCTGATTAAAACATAGTTCCTACCTGATTTTAATGTGTTGATATATTAATTTTAAAAAGACATTTATAAACATGTGGTTTTTCCACATCAATATGCAGCCCATAGGGATCCTTCTCTAAGTTGTAGTGATCCCTATTTCAATTTGAGTTTGACATCACTCATAGAGCATACAAAAAGACTTTGAGGCAAGAACAGGTAGACACATCAGTTTGAAAAATACGTAATTTTAAAATGTAAATTAACCATTTCCCTGTTTTTTATTACTTGGCAAGGTAAGACTAGTGCCTAGATTTCATAGTGCAATTCCAAAATCTTTTGTGGCAAATGATGTTTAATCTCCTGTGATAGGCAGTGTGACACAGGGGGGCTAGAAAACTGGAAAAAAGCCAGGAGGATCAAACAAGTCCTTTCTCTGATATATAAACTGGCTTTGTGACATTGGGCAAGTTCATCCACCTCTCAGTGCTCCAGAAAGCTCTAACTGCATTGGTTGATGCAATTCCCTTCATGCCAGTGAAATCACAATTTCAGTCCCTATCCCTGACTTCATGTGGTTTAGAGCAAGTAGCGTGTTGATTTCTCTGAGAGCATCCAGTCTTCCTGTATCTAGGGAGGGTCACGATAGGCAGCTACCTTATTGTATAAGGGTTTTTAGGACACTTTAAAAATGCTACTTACTACTACTTTTTCTAAGTGCATGTTTTTGGACCATAAAATTTGGTTTTTTGTTGTGCATTTATTTTGTGACTTCTCAGGTTCCTTATGTTTTGGTGAAGGCTTAAAGCTCCTGAAAACCCTCATATACCAAGGCTATAATTTTCAAACCCAGCCTGGGGCACACAATTGTCTGTACCCAACTCTCATGGTACACTCAACATCCTTCCATGAGTTCTCAGTGATCTTTCTTCTTTCTCAACCAACACTTATATCTGTACCACAAGTAAGCTCTTAATTATATACTATCTTGTTTTTTCTCTTTGTTCCTGTCTTACTTCTTCAGCTAGCTTTTGAAAGTCAGGAACCATGCAATTTTGTATTTCCTCTGTAGTGTCTGGCATAGCATTATTCATATAATAAATGTTTGGTTATTATTTGTTAATTGATTTATGTAAAGAAAGGTTTTGTATAGTGTTGCAGTGGTAATTTTTAATCATAGATGTACATAATAGCATAGACTCTTTCTGCAGTTTTATCTTTATTATTATACTTGATTTTTTCCACTTTGTTTTTCATCTACAAAAATTGGAGATTTTCACCTGACATAAGAGACAAAATAACTCTCCTCCCCAGCACCAACCCCAATGATTTATACTTATAGTTCTTTGTAGTTATATGTAATAACCATAAGATATTGTGACCCTGTCTCTCTCGCCTCCCTCCCCATAGCTGCCTTGTCTTTAGGAAAGTTAGGAATGAATTTGTCTATTAGCACCCTGGCAAAAATGTTATTTGTATTTTATTGTTTGTTTGTTTTTCTTTTTTTTTTTTTGGTGGGCAACTGGGGTTAAGTAACTTGCCCAAGGTTACACGGCTAGGTTTTTGTTTGTGTGTGTTAAGTGTCTGAGGCCGGATCCGAACTCAGGTCCTTCTGACTCCAGGGCCGGCACTCTACTCACTGCACCACCTAGCCGTCCCTATTTGTATTTTAGATGAAGAAAAATAGTATTTAAATGATTTAGGCTAGTATTCATACATTGCTATTCAAAATAGTAAATAATAGATTTTTGAATATTGTTGTGAGGTAAGAAGATGGTATAATTAAGATACTATCATGGCTTTTGTTCCTCCAAGGAATTCCTGAACTCTTTGCTTGTTGCACTGGGCAAGTTCTCAAGGTCTATTGGTTTTCTAAACATACAGAAGCAGGAGTGATGGGACTTTCACAAAATGACAAAATCACCTTTGTATGTATCTCAGGTGTGTGGTTTTTGTTCCTGTTGTGTCTTTTCCACCCTCCCCTACACACATGAGGGACCATGTTTTTGCCTTTCTTTTTATCACAAGTGCATAACACACTGCACTGCACAGAGTAAGCACTTAATAAAATCTAATTGACTGTCTGAAAAAATTGCCAAATAGAAATGGAGCATGGCCGAGATTTTATATGAAAATCAAAACAAAATGGTAACTAGTAACCTTAGAAAATCCACAGTACAGTAACTGTGGTATGGTACCAAAAGACATGCTTCTTATTTATACATACTACTAACCTTAAAATCCAGGTTGTTTTTGTGTCAATATAATTCCTTTAATTAGATACTCTGAATAGCCATAGAATATAGTTTTGTTTTATAAAGGACCCTGTCAGCATTAAAGAATTTAACAGTCTCTCAGACAATACTACAATGCATAACAAACTTCTTTTTTTTAATTTTAAACAAATGCTTTATTAACTTCTGATTTACATCATTCATTTCAGCCAGATTTTGAGTTACAATTTTATCCCCATTTTCCCTACCCACCACCCCAGAATAGTAGTCCCACAAGATATCCCCTCATCCAATCCGCTCTCTCCCATATCTTCACTCATACCCCCTTCGACTTTCCCATTAGGTCAAGGTGAATCTCTGTGCCCCAATGCCTGCACATCTTATCTCTCAATTATATGCAAAATAGTATTAATAATAGTATTTATATATATTTGAAACATTTAATTTTAAAACTTCGAATTTCAGATCCATTCCCTTCCTCCCTTATCACCCACTCCCTTTGGGAACATAAGCAATTCAGTATGTGTTGTACTTATAAAGCTATGCCAAACATTACCATAGTAGATATATTGTAAAAGACTGCTAATATTTCCCTGCCACCTATCCCACCCCCAACCTGGTCCATTCCCTCCTTTGATCCTGTCCCTCTTCTATAGTGGGTACTCCCCTCCCCTCACAGTACCCTCCCCTCCATCATCCCCCCTCTTGTCCCCCTTCCACCTACTCTCCTGCAGGGTGAGATATCCCATTTAGTATGTATGTCATTATCTCCCTGAGCCAAATTCAGTGAGAATATGGTTTTGCCTTTTTGCCTTCCTGTTCTTCCCCTACCCTACAACCACTTCCCCTTGCCTCTTCTACATGAGATAGTTTACCCTACCCTATCTCTCCCCATCTCCTCTTGCCACTTTCCTCTCTCACCTCTTAACTTCACCCCTTAATATCATCCCTTCCCACCAAATTCGACCTGTGCCCTCTATCCATGTATACCTGTAAACATATATACACACATTCACATATGTATTCTTATGCCCATATATCCTTCTTCAATTATTTTCATACTGAGAAAAGTTTCATCAGTCACAGTTATTGTTTTTCCATGTAGGAATGTAAATAGTTCATCTTTGATAAGTTTCTTTTGATTTCTTTTCCCTGTTTACCTTTTCAAGTATCTCTTGCTTCTTGTGTCTGGATGTCAAATTTTCTATTCAACTCTGGTTTTTTCCTCAAGAATGCTTGAAAGTCCTCTATTCCACTGAATGACCATATTTTCCCCTGAAACAAGATACTCAGTTTTGCTGGGTAGGTGATTCTTGGTTTTAATCCCAGCTCTTTTGCCCTCTGGAATATCATATTCCATGCCCTTCAATCCCTCAGTGTAGAAGCTACCAGGTCCTGGGCTATTCTGATTGTGTTTCCACAATATTGAAATTATTTCTTCCTGGCTGCTTGTAATATTTTCTCCTTGATCTGGGGATTCTGGAACCTGGCTATAATATTCCTAGGAGTTTTCTTTTTGGGATCTTTTTCAGGAGGTGATCAGTGGATTCTTTCAACCTCTATTTTGCCCTCTGGGTCTAAAACATCAGGGCAATTTTCCTTGAGAATTTCTTGAAGGATGATTTCTAGGTTCTTTCTTTGATCATGGCTTTCAGGTAGTCCAATAATTTTTAAATTATCTCTCCTGGACCTATTTTCCTGGTTAGTGGTTTTTCCCATGAGATATTTCACATTGCCTTCTATTCTTTCATTTGTTTGGATCTGTTTAATAGCATATTGATTTCTCATAAAGTCACTAGCTTCCATTTGTTCCAGTCTAACTCTGAAGGAATGAATCTCCTCAGTGAGCTTTTGAGATTCTTTTTCCATCTGGCAAATTCAGCTTTTTAAGGCATTCTTCTCCTCATTGCCCTTTTGGGCCTCCTTTGCCATTTGAGTTAGTCTGTTTTTTAAGGTGTTATATTCCTCAGTCAGGCTGTTGACCCTCATTTCATACTTTTCCTGCATACTTCTCATTTCTCTTCCCAATATTTCCTCTACTTCTCTTATTTGGTTTTTGAAATCCTTCTTAAGGTCCTCTATGGCCTGTAACTTGCTCATATTTTCATTTGGCGCTTTTGTTGCAGGATTTCTGACCTCATAGTCTTCCTCCTGTTCCATGCTTTGATCCTCTTTGCCCCCAAAATAGGAGTCTAATGTTGCATTTTTCTGTTTATTTTGTTTCCTTTGCCTAGGCATGTTGCCACTTAATTACTTGACTTTTGGGCTGGTTGCCACAGTAGGACTCTGACACCAGACAGGGGAGCTTCTGTCCCAAACGTTGGGGTCTTTACAACTTCCAGAGGTGTTAGTTGGGTGGCCTCTGCGAAGCCTCCACACACTCCAGCAAGCTGGATACCCAACCCCATGACCTCCCCCCAGACCGCAATCCAGATTCAGGGAGGTTAAAGCAAGAGCGATTACCCCCCAAAACAGATCACTGGATCTCCCTACAGTTCACAGGCCAGGAGCTGAAGCTGCAAAATGGCCTCTGTGCCGCATCTCCTCAGCTGCTTCTTGCCCCCAGGGGAGGCAGCCGCGCATTCCCCAAATACTGGTCCCAAAGTCCAAAGGCCACTAACCTCTCATTTTGTCCTTAGCATATCTGTGTTATCATATCTTCCTAATTCTGGAATCGCCACAGCTGCTGGTGTTCTGGGGTCCCTCCAGCCGGCTGCTGGCCAGCCGCGACTCAGGCAGGCCTGGGTTTGGCTCCCAGAGCCCTGTGCTATCAGTTTCCAGTGCTGTGTTAGCCACTCTCAGAACGCTGTGCTGGCCACTCCCTGTAGGGCTGCCGGGCTGTTCTCAGCGGGAGGTTAGCTTCTCTGTGTTGTTCTATGGGTGCTGGAGCTCCAGAAGTTGTTCAGAGTCCACCTTTTACATGGTTTGGAAGTGGTGTAGGGGAGAGCACCTTGGAAGTGCTGTTTCTACTCCGCCATCTTGGCTCAGCCCCCCCATAATAAACTTCTTAAATAATTTTATTTATATGAACTTGGAATAATTTTAAAGGTATAATTTTTCCCAACTGGTGATTTTTTTTGAAGTGAAGTGTTCCTGCTCTGCCAGAGAAATTCTGAAAATGAAATAGTTCTCTCCCCCTCCCTGCCCAAGTACATATGAACCACATAAAACATTTGTATAGATGGGATAGTAGGTATACAAGTGAAAGTTGTTGATATACTGTAGGCTTCTTCTTGATAGCAAAAAGATCTTAGATTTTTCCCAATCTTTTGATATCTTCTTTTATTTTAGATACCTTGAAGATCCATCCTTTCATACCCTTAGAGGAATATCACCTCCAGCACAAATCTCCACTCTATACCTCATCAAATTTGGCATCTTTATTCTCTTTGCTGCCATTAATATTTCCTCTATAAACACCTCACTTTCCTCTATAAACACTATTATTGTGGTCCAAATTTGGCAGTTCCACTCCCATAGATGGAGAAAAGTTTGTTGTAATGTAGTTTTTTGTAAATCTTTCCTCTTTTTTTCTACAATTCTCTCTTTGTTTTTTTCCTTGAAAATCCTTGGGATGACCATTTAATTGAATGTCTTTGAAAGTTTTGTTAGTTTTTTTTTTTAAGTTTTGCTTATTTTTGTTCTCTACTACTTCTTTCTCCTTCATAGGATGATACTGTTTACCAGTATTTATTCATTCTTATTCATGACAGTTTTACAGAAAAGTTTATATTTTAAACTAGTGTTTCTGTTAGCAATATTCTCAGACAAAAAAAGCCACATGTTTTTTGACTAAGGTGCTTTCTGGATCCTTTTGGTCTTCTTTTAGCAATTAATTTAGATTGTTTTAAATTGTGCTTGGAAGGGTCATCTGTGTATGAACTGAGGGTATCCTTGATGAAGACATTAAAGGGTAATAATGTTTTTTTTCAAATGATTTTCAACAGTGGATCATATCTTTACCATCTCACAACTGACCAAAATATATGGATAATATAAAATCCTATGGTATTTGTTTGTTGATTATTAAAAAAAATACTTGATTCAATAGAGCAAAATGCTACTTTATATAGATCACGTACAAGATGTCTCCTATGCATGTATGAAGGTTGTCATTCAGGATTCCTTGGAGGCTGTTAAAACAGAATTAATCTTGTTTGATGACAAACAATAGAAAAGGTATAAAATAGTATTTGTCACTGTGATAGAAATGACCCAGTATGGAGTCCAGATCAAAGAGGGTCTCCCCATGAAAAGAACCTGCATGTGCTTCTATCAGTGGATGGCATTGTATTGATAGCATCAGGCCCTACAACATTTCAGAGTCTCCTCAAAGGAGTTTTTTCCTGTGTGTGTGTGTGTGTGTGTGTGTGTGTGTGTGTTTGTGTGTGCGTGCAAGCATATAGGTATACATATATGTATGTATGTTTATGTCTGTGTGTATCTGAGACAGACTATATAGATGACAGTGAGCTGGGCCCAGAATTCACAAGTAAAAGAGAGTAGGCTGGATTGCTTTGGGAAAATTTTGAAGAACTGTTACTGATCTCAAGCTTCCTGTAACAGCAAAATCTCATCTTTTTAATTTTATTTTGTTGTTCATTTCAGTCATGTCCAACTCTTCTGGGTTTTATTGGCAAAGATACTAGAGTGCTTGCCATTTCCTTCTCTAGGTCATTTTAAAGATGAGGAAACTGAGGCAAACAGGGTTAAGTGACTTGTCCAGGATCACTCAGTAAGTGTCTGAAACCAGATTTGAACTCAGGTCGTCCTGACTCTAGACCTGGTGGTCTATCCACTGCTCCACAAACAAGTTGCTGGTATTACTCTGTGGAAGCAAGACTTGACATATCACTGCCCTGAAGAACTAAATTTGAGTATTACCCAGAGGTCCATGGAAAGGTATATTTGGTGGGAGTGAGTAGGCCACAAAATATAGCACATAAGGAAATCCTTTGAGGAATAGGAATAAAAGACGTCATCAAAGAAATGGATGACTAAAAGGGAAGATGGACTGGACACATGGCAAGAGGAGAGGATGACATGGAGTGGCCAGAAGGCTCCATTGGTCCCCCAAGATGCTGAGATAAAGCAAGGATGGCCACTAGAATGTTGGGTAGAGAATTGGGTATGAGAATTACACAGAATGGGAGGGGATAGGTTGCAATCTCCATCATTGGAGGAGACTCTCAAATAGATGAGATCCCAGACCCATATGAAAATTTGATAATTAACTGCAAAAAAAGTTTAAAAAATTTCATTCAAAGTACAAGGAATTTACTTCTTTTTTGGTCTGTAGATAACCTGGAAAATTGAGAGGATTTTATAAATGTCACCAAAGTACTTGAAGTTAAAGTCACTGATCCATAAGCGCAATTACTTCATTTCTTATTGGCATATTGTTTTTTATTTTAATACACTAAGATTCTCAGTGGAGTAATATTGACATTATCTCTTCTATTAGGTATAACATCAGAGAAAAGAAGTCTAGTGATTGCTTTTAAAAGCCATGCTTTTTATTTTTACTGAAAAAAAAAAAGTGTTCCTTCCTTAGTTGTCTTATAAAGTAAAAAAAATTGTATATAGGAGTGTTTTTAAAAATTTGCTCAAAATTGCTTCTTGTATTTACTAGTAAGTAACAGGGTTTCTTCTCTAATATAGTTCTACTACTTTAGATGGTTAATAACTGTGCTTTAAGACTTCAGTTATTTCTTTCTGTGGACATTGTCATGCTGAGATTTATTTTTTTTGCCAACAGTCTAATAAGAAAAAGTTGGCTGTATTGCTGAAAACATTTTCCCCTACAGGGAAGAGGACAAAACATGTGGTTCTTGAATATACTTGAATTCACTGTTTAAAAAAAAAAGCCTTTAAGTCTCCAATAAAACTGTCATGATGCACTTTTAAAACAAAATAGAGTAATGCCCAACTTATTTGGAAGTCAGGCCTCTAACAGCCTCATCCATTTGGAACATTGCCCAGAATCTGGAATAAGTAAAAAATAAAGTCTCCAATAAGCTAGGAGAGATGTCACAAAGCCCATGCAATAATGCCAAGGCACTTATTCCTAGGAGGGGCCCTCATTCACAGACTATTCTTAATTTAGACATAATTTTAATTAACATGGGAATCTATTTAGGAAGAGGATTGAAGGAGGAGGATATGCTACAAGCATCAAGAAATGACAGCTGACAGGAAGGATAGAAAAACTCATAAAGCAGACAAACAGCCTATTTCTTGTAGGGGACAGGAGTCACACATAGCATTATCTATAATAGATTTAAAGTTTCTGGAAGTGGTAATAAGCACCAAGGAGAAGGCTACTATAACCTAGCCCAGGGTGTTAGGTTGTGTAAGAACAGGAGTGCCTGGTACTGAGAGAGGGTGGGGGTGACTAGGGATACAGTATCCTCTGAAGGGAGCTGGGTTTCTAGGAGCACTGGAAGATGAGTAGTGTGAGATGAAGAGGGCCAGGTCAAAGGGGATTCTAACTACAAAGTGGAGAGTTCTAGGATGGACGATGGAAGGGGAGGTGGGTGAGCAGAAGAAAATGGGGCCTCCTCCCTCCATTATCAGTCTATGATGACTGAGTACTCATATAGTGTTGGTTTTAGAGTTAGTGGACAGTGAATGTAAAAATCCGAAATGTTTGTGTTCGGAAATGGTACCATAGCACAGGAAGACATTCATGCAAACAATTCAGGTTTATATTTTTCATCAGTGATTTTTCTGAACAACCAGTGAAGGCTGAGTTGTTCCCCCTGTTCTGTTCTTTGTTTTATTACCTTCAGGACTACTGAAAGAACTACATATTTAGACAGCATACTTCTCAAATCTTAGTAACAGGAGAAATGATAGCAGGCAGTCAACAAGCATTTATTAAGGACCTGGAGGGCAGAGATTGGTGTTTTTTGACTTTGTATTACCAGTGTTAGCACATAGACACTTTTTGTTTGAATTGGTGACGAATCCTGTGCCACATTTGCATCATCTTTCTTATCCTGCTAACATTTTTTTTGTGATCAGGTAGGAGCAAAGGCCAGGACATATGAAGGTGAGATGGGACAAGGACGTAACTGCCAACAGAAAGCAATCTAGGAGAAGAAATATGTGAAGTACTTAAATAGGAAATGATTCGAGGATAGAAAAATTGCTATATAAATGTTACCTGCTAACCTACTTGATTTATTGAAGACTGACAGTCTAACACTCAAACACCTGCTCTTGAAATGATTACATTACAGAGGGCCAGGAAGAGCCAGTTAGTATTTCTTTCCATTGTTCTATTCTTTGTCAAAATTTGGCTTCACCTTTATAGCCATGCATTATTGTTTACTGACACCTCAAGTGCCCTTCTTCCTTCACACACTCTTTGCAGAACTGTCCAGGAAAATTTCTTTCTAGAAGCAGTATATTATCCCCTTCCTTTAATCAGTCTGAGAACCCTAGTGTACATATTTTCTTTTATTTCACCCCAGATTGGAAGAATATTAGGGAAATTTAACCAAGAACATTCAGGTTCAGTTTGTAGAACAGAAATCAAAAAGGGACATCTTCGTGGAAAATTATTCCTTTGCAACCATGCTTGATTTAGTATGGGCTTTGTGGAAGAACATTACTTTATGAGATAGCTAAGTAATTAACACCTGCCCTTGTAAAATCTCTAAGTCTAAAGCTGACTGAAATATGATAAGGTCTTTGTAATAGCAGAGAAATGGTTCCATTAAAAATTAAATGGAACTTTGTAATGCTAGGGATTGACTTCTCATCTGCCCTTCTATCTTGATAGTTGTATAGCTCTTGTCAGAGTTTACATTCTTAACTAGGTCACTTTCTCATGGAAGTAACCCAGATGTTACAAAGGATAGTCAGTTGGCAGTTTATAATTTAGTGGAGGGGTATTAAGGTATAAGACATCTCTTTATTACACTGCTGTTTTTAAATCCATTGACTGTACCTAGGTATTTTCATCAGACAGTACATCTGTTTCACATCCCACTAGAATAGATATCCCTCTATAAAGGATGCAAGTAACTTTAATCTATAAAATACTTCTGAATGCAACAATATCACTGATTCTATGCTATTGATTCATACTAAAAGGCTTCACTGAATAACCCAACACCTTGATTTGGCTGTAACAAATTATGTTACACACTGTTGGTAATAAAGTGAGACTATTAGGGATTTGAGGAAACATTTTTAACTGTCCTTAAAAATAAATATTTTTCATAGTGTACCTATTAATAAAATTCGTTTAAATATGTATTTTGTATTTTTTAGTTTCATTTAAATTTTTCTTAGAATACTCTGTTATTTTCAAGAAACCTCTCAGCTCTCTTCCTAGAACTGGCCTAAAATCTCAACTCAGTTTTGCTGTTTGTATCAACAGCTAGTTTGAAAAGTTAACAAGTATTGCAGGCAAGTAGAGTTTACACTTGACTCCAGTTAATGTAAGTAACGGAAGGAGGAAGAAATACTAAAAAGAATATAACAGAAAATTACCCCCCTTGGTGGGGTGAAAAGGAGGGGGAGAGAAAGACAACATGCATCTTGTGCTTACTTTTTAAAAAGATTCCCCATGTTTGTATTTTTCTGCTGTGCCATAAAGAAAAGTCAGGGACTGCAGGGAGAAAGGAAGACGTGGATGTCTCTGTATTTAGTCAAAACAATCTGGACAAGGAAAATAGATGATCTATGGCTCCAGACAAAGGTTTTTCTGAGAGAGCTTGAAGGTTGAGAAACATACAGCAAAGAAAAGGATTTTGATTCTAAACTGAGACTTCCAATAAATGGATAAAGGGGAAAACTTAACTGTGAGTTTGTTTTTAATTTTAAGTAGAAAATTTGGTACTTAAATCAGGTAATTTAAGCAGTCATTCAACAGTATTTATTAAGCTCCTACTTTGTGCCAGGGCCTGTGCAAAGTGCTGGGGTTACAAAGAAAAGACACACACACACACACACACACACACACACACACACACACTGCCTAAATTACTAGATCAACTTTTTGAGAGATGAAGGGCTTACTGTGCAAAAAAGAAAGCCATGAAATGAAGTATGTGTCAACCTAGGGTTATGTGTTTAATTGGGCCCACAGAAACAAAAGGGGGTGGGGCATGGGAGATATGTATGGCACAGACTTTAATACGAACAATATTGTGAATGGAAAATAAGTTGCTATTTTGCCAGAATTTGGACCAGGTAAGCTTAAAATTAGTTTAACCCAGTGTATTGATAGACTAGAAAATGTCTCTATATGGTGATGGTGATGATGGTGATGATGATAAACACTTGCCATTATAGCTTTATACTTTGTCCCTGGGTCATTTGATTTCCAGCCTGATACTACCTCCAGTGCCCTGGTAGTGTGCTTCCTTGAAGAAACCCTTTATTTAGCTCCCCATGTTTTCGACTGGATTTATTCCACTATGATTGGGCCTTGGTACGAGCTGGGAAAGGAAAATTGCTCCCTTGCCTCAACTGGCTTACAATTTATAAGATGAGATTCATCCCTCTTCCCTTTAGGAATAACATATTCTTCTCTTAGGTGGCCCCCTTGTGATTCACTATTGTTACTTGTGTTCGCCAAGAAACTCTCTGATTACCTGGACTTACCAATCAGAGTGGAAGGGTCCCCTAGGACTTTAGAGCTAGAAAGGACCAGCCCAGCTCCTCTATTTTACAGTTGAAGAAGCTGAGAAAGTTGAAGTCCCTTGACTAAGGGCACACCAGAAGTGAGCTACCATCTCAGCAAGACAGGGTTACTACAGGGATTAAGTAGGGATTAAGTAGGGCCTGGTGACATTAATGACATCCATGCTAGGCATAAAGGGCTATGGTTGCATTTGAGTGCTTATGATTTGCACAGCAAATAAACACTCTTACATGACTTATAAAGGATTCCTTTAAATATCTTACTATGCATATGGCCGTAAATTTTTCTTATATAAAGTGTAAACTTGGTTTAGCCTCCAAGTATACCACCAAGAAGAACCAAACAGGCCCCAGATATGCTATGCCACCTCCAAGTGGAGAGGTGATGGGTGATTCAAAGTTCATATTGAGCCTTTTTTCTTTTTTTAGACATGACCAATTCTGGAATTTGTTTTGCTTGACAACACGTTTATAACAAAATCCTGAAAATAAAATAAACTGGATTTGAAAATTAAACTGGCCAGTGAGCTATGTATTACTAGACCTGGAAAGAAGGAAATAAACGGACTCCAGAGCTATCCAAAGATGTTACAAATTCAATGTACTTTCTATATTTGGTTTAAGTGGTTAGTTAGGCTTCAGTGTCAACTTTTTAAGGTATCTGTATCTTTTGCCATATTCAGGTAGCCACAGAAACATTTCAAGTACAAGTAGTGAACTACCTACCTTATAATGACAGTATTCATTAAAATTGTTTGAGAGAGCCTATTGATTTCAGTTCTGTAGACATATACAGTTTTTAAATTTTAAAATGTGATTTAACATTTGTATATTAATATCTGTTCTTTCTTTTGACTCTTAGAAAATGAAGTTTCTCACTGTGTCCCAAATAATAGATATTAATAATCAAAGTATCCTTTTCATCAAATGACCAACCTGTGTAACAGTGGGTATGTAATACATTTGGAAAAGTACCAGCTAAAATTGTGAAGTAGGTGAAATAGGTATTTTGTGCCTTTGGTAACTCTTTGTCATATTTTCCTTCTTGATTAGACTTAGATTCTTTCATTCTCTATCTGCTGTTCTTAGGTAAGCATTAGATATTTAAATCAGTGGGGACTTTGTATATTAAGTCTTATTTCTCATTGTGGAATGAAAAATTTGTTGACTGCTAAAGGAATTTCAGGCATCAGTCAATGGTCAGGTATTTAGGTAACAGAAGAAGGAATAAGGGCCTTAAAATCACATCACGGATAGATTGTAAGCCAGATAGGATTATTTTTTTTTAACTACACAAGTATGAGATAGGAAATGACTGAATATAAGTGACTTTAAATGATCTGGGACATAACAGTATACATGGATCAGCAGCATTTAAAAGCTTGATTGTATAATTTAAGAACAATGTTTGTAAGAATCTCAAGGTATTTCTCCTATTATAGACCATGTTAGAATACATTATATTAATTAAAAGGAAAAGGAGAATGATTAGATCTTAGAAGAGAGCAATAAAGATGATTTAAAGGTTGAAAAAGTATATTGCGGCACTTCCTTTTTCCTCCATCTTGGAGCTGTGGAGGCCTGCTGGAAACAGGACTTCTAGAACAGCAAAATGTCTGGAAGACTGTGGTCCAAGGCCATTTTTGCTGGCTACAAGAGAGGCCTACGAAACCAGAGGGAACATACTGCTCTTTTGAAAATTGAAGGCGTCTATGCACGGGATGAAACCGAATTCTATTTGGGAAAGAGATGTGCTTATATATACAAAGCCAAAAACAACACAGTAACTCCTGGTGGGAAACCAAACAGAACAAGAGTTATCTGGGGGAAAGTTACTCGGGCCCATGGAAATAGTGGAATGGTTCGAGCCAAGTTCAGAAGCAATCTTCCTGCTAAGGCCATTGGACACAGGATCCGAGTGATGCTCTATCCCTCAAGGATCTAGAATATGAAAACTGATTAAATAAAATTACACATTTTTTGCAAATGTATATTTTGTTTTGAATGCCTTTTTCCTATTCAAGATCTGTTTATTTGGTGGTTTTTTAAAATAAATATTTACTGGTCTCTTGCTTTTAATAAAAAAAAAAAGTATATTGCTAAGTGAGTTTAATGGAATTAGTTAAGTTGGACACTTAAACTTCCATTTATCCAGAATAGCCAAAAAGCTTAGACTAAACTTATAATATATGTAATATTAATAGTGATGAGACACTTCTAGATTCTGAATGGCTTTCTGAACCATCAAAGATAATTATATTCAACACAGTTTATATTTACTTTATTCTTCTCTGGGAAAATGGTAATCCATATATGGTGTCCTTGGCAGCTCTCACTTAACCAGAATATATTCCTCTCCAACTGTTCTAAGTAGGCAGAAGTATGTCATATAAAGTATTATTTGTATGGAGACTGTTTACCATATGGAGAAAAGGAATTAAGGCATAGAATCTTTAGGAGTTTTTTAGGAAAAGTTAGTCATGTTGGAAATGTTTGCCTTCTGTTTATCCCATAATCTAGGGGATGTAACACAGCCCCCAAAAGCCTCAAAGTGAAATGGAAAGAGCCCTGAGTCTGGAGTCTCAGATTCAGATCTTACCTGATGCTTGATAACCTGTGTGACCTTGGGCTCAACCTCCCTGGCCAATGGTTTCCTCATCTGTAAAGTGAGGAAATTGCACTAGTTAGCTTCTGAGGTCCTATGCAGATCTATATCTATATCTGTATATGTCCATATCTATATCTATAATCTTTTGGCCCCTTTCTGTCTTGGAAGTACTTGGAGAACCTGGAGTCAAAATCCCATAGATTCCATAATGTGAAGGATGGAGTTTAAAAAATACTTTCTTATCATACCATCATACTACAAACATAAATTCATTTAGAAGAAAAAGCTGGCAAGCAAATTAAGTCTAAGGCAACAAACAGAGATTGGTACATTTGTGACGCTTTATGAGCAATATAGACAGTTATGAGCATCTCTTTTTAATGTACCTGATTCCTAGAGATGACCTCTGTCCTTGTTGCATATAACCATTCATAGGACTTAGTGTGAAACTCAGTTTGTAAACTGTTTCTGTTGTATTGTTTCAAAGAGGACAGGGACCATCTTCTGCTTCCTTTTGTATCCCCAGCAGATAGCACAGTGCCTGGCACAATATCGATACTTAATAAAGGTTTATTGATTAGTAGAAAAAGGAGGGTTTGTATCTCATTGTAATATATTATTTCTTAACTAGTATTTGGCACATCTTGAAACTTCACATTTGAAGGACACAAAATAATATAAAGAAAACATTTCTTTTAAAATCCATTTAGAAAAATGGCAATTTCTTAACCTGAAAAACACAGTCTCATCATTCAGTTGGTATAAGACTAATTGCCAAGAAAGAGTAGTGTTAGGATGAAGAGAAATGGATTCTCATATAAAAAGATAAAAGAGAAAATTCCTTGGATTGAATATTTATAATTCAGGTTCTATTAAGAATTATACTATCAATGTATACTTTTGGCAATGTCTCAGACCTTGAAAAACATTTAGAAAGATGAAGGAAATGTATAACTCTATATAGACTGTTAATTATTTTTATTACATATTGAATATTAAGTAAAATATGAAATAATATTAAATATATTTTAAAATATTAAATTATTTTTAATTATACCAAAATAACTTATTCAACAAATAGCACCTGGATTCCAACCACATCATGTATTTAGTTAGCTACATAGGACTAGTTCTGTATTTTAATTTTATATTTGTACTATAAAACTTGTGGAAAGCAGCTACTATCCTTCAGTTAGCATGTAGTGGGGTCATAAGTGGGAGGTAAATGAAAAAAAGAGTAGAAAGTTAATTTGATTTGGTGACTTTACTGTTGGCTTTCAAATATTGTACATCTGGTAAGTCATAGGTTCATGCTTACTTAATTCGCAATACTGCTACTAAAGTTTAAACTCCTTGCCAATACTTTACTCTAAATGAAAAGGAAGACTATTTTCAGTTCTTAATTGCTGTTCCTTCCAATTTTCAATTAAGGGACAAAGTTACAGAATTTTAATAGAAGGATTTCTTGGCATAAAAATGTTTTAAGTGGATCACTTTTTAGCTCCTTTTTTTTTTTTTCTTTTTGGAGGGCAGTTGGGGGTTAAGTAACTTGCCCAAGGTCACACGGCTAGGTTTTTGTTTGTGTGTTAAGTGTCTGAGGCTGGATCTGAACTCAGGTCCTTCTCCATGGCCAGCACTCTACTCACTGTGCCACCTAGCCACCCCCTTTTTAGCTCATTCTTAAGGGAAAAAAGTAGTAGTACCCTTAAATAGTAGCTTGCATGTAGAGACTTGAAAAAATATATGTTGACTTAAATTGATAAAAATTCTGTCTTTTAATAACATATCACATATTGCTTCATTGACTGAGAAAAAAAATTATTCTCTGGTAAGTTCTACAAGGATTTTTGTCTTTAGTTTTTTTAGTTTTAGGGTTAAAATTGCATTCTTTTTAAAAACCCAAAGGGAATTTAAGTGTGGTTACCATGTATGGGGCTTCCTGGTGACCAGGTAATCCAAAATCTGAATTTTACTATGAAAATTATAAAAGATCAAAGAGTAAAAATGTAAAACTAAGGTAATATTTTACTTATCCCAGACACAGGCAGTTGGATTATCTTGTGCAATATATAATATTGTTCTTATAATTTGTTTTTTAGCATTTGCCAGTCATCTGGTATGGTCATGCTATAGAAAGATAAATAATACAGAGTAACATAAGGAGGCAACATGACATGAAGGAAAGCATATTGGTTTTTAAGAGACAATAAACCAAGAATTTTTTAGTCCTCTGCTGACTCTTTGTTTGGCCTTGAGTGAGTTCCTTGAGCCCCGGGACATCAGTTTCTTAACTTTAGGCTAGATTGGTGACTTGTAAAGTTCTTTCCAACTCAAAAAGTCTATGATTCTGAGATAGTTGTAAAAACAGAAGTATTAACTCAAGTCAGCCAGTCAGATTGTTACTTTCTAGTTCCCTTTAGGGTAAGAATTCTTAACCTCAGGTCCTGTTTTGATAACTGTATCAAAACTGTTTTGATAGCTGTATTTCCATATAACTGGTTTCTTTTTCAATCCCATATATTTTATTTTATGCATTTAAAAACAGCTTTCTGAGGAGGAGCTATAGGCTTTGGTAAGTCACTGAAGTAGGGTCCATTGCACAAAGAAGGTTAAGAACCCCAGCTTTAGAGTATAAAATTAATGGTTATAGTAGGTAGAATAATTTCTTAATAACACCAGAAAAAGGTGTTGAACAGGCTTATTTATTGTATAATATCTTGAACTATTGATCATGAATCTCCTTGAATAGCACTATTTACAGTTGTAGTTTTTATGCTTAAAATGAAAGATTTTATAGTTATACATGACAATAAGTAAAGTTTTCTACCGTGTTTTTTAATATTAGAGACATTCGTGTAGAGGAGAGAGGTGGGGTAGAAATAAACCATCAGGAAAAAAATGAGAATGCACATAGGTACAAATGATAACAGAGAATTGTCTTTACAAAAAGGCTTTATTCAAATTTGCTTTATTCAGAATTGTTGAGGGAGATATATTGCAGTGAAAGTATTGATTTGCTATAAATTAACTTGCCAGAATTACCTGTTAGTAAGTCACCTCTTCCAGATGTCTAGATTCCTGGAGAGATCATCAATACTGGCTGGGTGACAGTAGGAGAATTCTTAGAATGTTCCATAGCACTTGACTAACTTTGTTGCTAACAATAAAACAAGGGGCAAAGAATGCAACAAAGACCACCAAGTTGTTTGCTTCATTGACTGCAACAAATAAAGAACCAAGGGAGACATAGATGAGGCATCCACTGTCAGTCATGAAGGAGCATAGGGCATAGCCAGTGGAAATGCCATGAGTCAGAGATGGCAGGGATGCCAATGCTGCTGGACCACAAGGTGTATAACAGGTGGGTTTAAGAAAACTGGAAAGGGAGGAAGGAGTCAGGTTATGAAAGCTTTTAAAAACCAAACAGGATTTTCTTTTTGATCTTGGGTGTTAATAGGGAGCCATTGGAGCTTATTGGATTGGGAGGAAGGTGGAGTATAGTATGATCAGTCCTTTGCTTTAGGAAGATCACTTTAGCGGTTCAGTGGTGGGTATATTAGAGCAGGACTAGATTTGTAGCAGGAAGTTTAACCAATAGGCTATTGCAGTGGTCCAACTGTGAGGTGATGAGGGCCTGCACCAGAAGGTTTGTAGTGTCAGAGATGTGAGGAGAGAGAGAGAGAGAGAGAGAGAGAGAGAGAGAGAGAGAACGAGAGAACACATGCTAGATACTTTAAGAAGGTAGAAATGACAAGATTTGACCACTGATTTGATATGGGGAGTGAGAGAGAGTGAGGAGTCAAGGATAGCACCTAGGTTATGAACCTGGGTCACTGAAGGATGATGCCCAGTAATAGGCAAGTTCGGAAGAGATGCTAGTTGGGAGAGGGTAGTGGTGATGGGGGCAATGATGAATTCAGTTTTAGATATGTTGAGTTTAAGATGTCATTGGACTAACCAGTTTAAGATGTGAATAGGCAGTTGGAAATGCAAGACTGAAGGTCAGAAGAAAGGCTAGAGCTAAACAAACCTGATGCAGAAATGATCATTGAAACTATGGGAGCTAATGAGAACATCAAGGGAAATAGTATAGAGGAAGAAAAAAAGAGGGCCCAGGACAGAGCCTTAGGGATCCCCCATGACCTGGATGAGGATCTAGCAAAGGAGAGAGAAGGAGTCATCAGATAGGAGAAGAACCAGGAGAGAGCAGTATCATGGGATTATCGAGGAGAAGAGGCGGATCAACTGTGTCAAAGACTGCAGAGAGGTCAAGAAGAATGAGAATTGAAAAAAAAAGGCCATCCAATTTGGCAGTTAGGTGGTCATTCATGACTTTGGAGAGAGCAGTTTGATTGAATGATGGTCAGAAGTGAAATTACAGAGAGTGAAGAGAATGAGGAACGCAAGTGGAGGCACCAATTATGGATGGCCTTCTCAGAAAAGGAGGAGAGGTATAGGACAATAGTCAGCAAGGATGGATGGATCAAATGAGGCTTTCTTGAGGATGGGAGTAGATGTAGGCACCTATTTGTAGACAATAGGAAAGCATCCAGGGATAGGAAGCAACTGAAGACAAGAGATTGATAGGTATGATAGGGAGCAGTTTGCTAAAGAAGACAGGCTGAAGTGAGGCTACTTGTGCATGTAGAGGGATTTGTCTTGGCACGAAAGGCTTCCTCCTTATGGGAAATAGGGGTGAAGGTGGAAATGGTGGCAAATACTTCTTCTAACTAATAGGAGATGAGGAAAAGGGGGAAGAAGAGACCCTCTGTGAATGGCCTCAATTTTTTTCAGTGAAATATGAGGCTATAAAGCAAAGTCTTCATCTAAGAGGGAGGGGCTAGAGGAAGTTTGGATTTGATGTGTGTATTTTTAAAATCCTTTTATGTTCAAAGTATTCAAAGGAAAGGTGTTTTACAGGCTTTAGAGCTAGAAGGAATCTAAGTGATCATCTTTGACATAGCATAAGCATGATAGGAAGCAAACAGTTAAATAATTATGAATAATGCTGACAAGAAACCATGTATCAAGGTGAGTGTAGTCCTGTTCCAAGTGTTTTACCTTCTGTCTGTCCTGGTTTGTCTCATGTTTGTGGTGAAGGCAATGTATGTAACAAGTTATTAGTCATCCGGGTTTCCATGTTACCGTTTATATAATAAGGAGTAAGATAGCCATTGAAGAATTGTTTTCAGAGAATTCCCGGTAAGGTCTTAACAAGTAGTTAGGAACACAGGAAATAGGGGAGAGTGTACAGATGTTGCTGGGCAGACAGGTGGCCCCTATTCCCTTGCTGCCTTGTGTGCATCTGATGCACAGATTGGTGTAGATTTTCCTGGGCACTAGTAACCTAATGCTTTTAGACAACTATTTAGAGGAAGTACCTCTCCAGCTTGGTCTCTCATCAAATGTTTCTTAATTGGGAGAATAAAGAGTGGGCTTCCAGGGGCGGCTAGGTGGCGCAGTGAGTAGAGCGCCGGCCCTGGAATCAGAAGGACCTGAGTTCGGAGCCGGCCTCCGACACTTAATCCGCACAAACAAAAACCTAGCCGTGTAACCTTGGGCAAGTTACTTAACCCCAATTGCCCTAAAGGGGCGGCTAGGTGGCGCAGTGAGTAAGAGCTCCGGCCTCGGAGTTTGGATGAACCGAGATCAGATCCGGCCTCAGAAAATGAGCACCCACGCATAAATAATGACTAGCCGTGTAACCTTGAGCAAGTTACTTAACCCCAATTGCTTTAAAAAAAAAAAAAAGAGTGGGCTTCCAGAATTGGAATTCTTCTGCTTGTACATATTAATAATTAATTCATAATTCAGGTATTTGTAAATAAAGAACTGTCAATATTTACAAGAACATAGTGAGACAAGCCAGTCGAATCCTACTGTTATAGGAAAGAAATGCTCCTTTCTCCATGGCAAGCATTAAGGGGAGGTGTATGTGGCACTTAAATAAAGAAAAAATTAAAAGAAAGCATCTTGTGTTTACATTGTACCTTCAAATTTTATTAATTTAGCTGATAAACTATGTATCTGGATAATTAAAATGCCTCATTCTGTAGAGTCAAACAGTGCGACTTGTTTAGCAATCCACCTTATCAAAACGTGTGTAGTTGGATCAGAAATGAAGCTGTTTAGGGGTAGCTGAGTTGCACAGCACCAGCCCTGGAGTCAGGAGGACCTGAGTTCAAATTCGGCCTCAAGACACTTAGCACAAAAACTAGCTGTGTGACCCTAGGACAAGTCACTTAACCCCAATCCAGAAAGCAAAATCAAAAACAAACAAAAAGAAATGAAGCTGTTTGACATTGGGACTTCAGGAAAAGTAGTTGAGAAAGGAAGGCATTGTCATTACTTGGTCTTCAGTCATTCTAGTACTTACTGATTTCTAGGTATATCAAGCTACGTGTATACACAGGAACATCAAATAAATGTGGCGTACCATATATTCTTACTTGTATGTCCCTGCCTCTTTGCAGATAGACAAGAGTTTCTGAAAATTTGCAGCTTGTGATGTGTTTCCCTGCCATTTTCTTGCCATAGCTGTTTACTCTAGTTTGCACCTCCAGCACAGCACTCCAGCCTCTATCCTTCATCTCTCCCTGACGTGACTATTTCAAGTTAGTTAAGATACATAAGATGCTTTGCAAATCTTAAATTGCTATGTAAATACTAGTTATTATTTCTTACTCAACCCAGACTCTCATGCCACTGCTCTCTTGAGTTCATGTGTAAAATAAGGGTAACAATCAATATCTGTAGAAACTTCCTTATGAGGTTATCGTGAGAATCAAGTTAGAAAATGTGTATGGAATGTTTCACAAACCTTAAAAGTGTTATTTGAGTGCTAATCACTAATTTGTTCTTATCTGTTTTGATGACGTTCAGACAGAAACAGAGGACAGCTCACTATTTTTACCT
Source organism: Gymnobelideus leadbeateri (assembly GCA_011680675.1). NCBI lineage: Eukaryota > Metazoa > Chordata > Mammalia > Diprotodontia > Petauridae > Gymnobelideus > Gymnobelideus leadbeateri. The sequence continues at coordinate 531,719 of WOXC01005648.1, read as the reverse complement.
TTTATATACAGCTATATACATATACAAAAATATATATACATACATTTTATATATAATTCACTAATTTCATATTTAATATTCTGTAGACTCTTACTCAAATGGGTAAAATTTCTACTTTTGTCATAATTGAGAAAAAGCAGTAGGATGCAAACTCATATTCTGTTGGTGTACTGTGAGAGTTTGGATAGCATCTTTTAAAACATTCTCAAATGTTTATGTATTAATATTATCTTTGAACAATTGTGATTGATTTATCTGTTGAATTCTCAAGGATGTATTAAGATTTGTATTTGTAGTACAGGGATTTGTCAACGATTAGTTTATGAAAAAGCAAAGTTCTGTTGTATAATTCTAGTCACAGGCTTGCTAGGTATTTGATATCAGTGTTAAATTTTTTAATATTTGTAGAAATTTTTGTATACTTGTAATTTTGTATATTTTGTATAGTTAAAGCACTTATTATAGAGTGTTTGCTGTGCATCATGCACTATGCTAAATGCTGGGAATAGAAATACAAGTAAACGAGGCAGTGCCTACCCTTATAAGATTTATATTCAGAGGAGAATGAACACATAAAGAGAAGCTGGAGAGGAGGGGTATTTGTACAGAGATCAAGGGGGTAAAAAATAGTCCCTGAAACCAAGAATGAAAAGGGCATGGTCTAGGTACCTAATGAAATGGTGGTGCAGGTTAAACATTCACCAATTAGGAGAATGGATTTCAGATCAAAGGCATCTCCTGCATGAGAAGGCTGTTGGTAAGAAGGTTGAGAGGGTGGAGTGGGGAAGATAACCTACAGTGTTGTTTTGCACAGTGTCTGCTGTTTCCTTTGAAAAATCATCATGAATAGATTACTCCAGGTTCCTTAAGGATAACTTTGTATAATTTTTCTTCCATCCGAAAATCCCTCCATTTCCATAAGCAGGGTCTCATTCTCCCTTCCTCTAAGTGTTCCACTGCAAAAAAACGAATACAAAAACAAACTCAGAGTTGTGTTGGTGACCCCCTGCTCATCAGTCATGATAACAATGATGAGGGTGGCCTACAAAAACAAGTGTAAAAAACAAGCATTTAGTTTCAAGAAAACTTACCCCACGTAGGAAGTAAGCAGTAGTACTCTGCACTCAGTATTTACCCAGTGATCCTCTACCATCTTTACAAATAGAACTCGAGCTCATCACAGTAATCAGTCTGCCCTGAGGGTGACAAGAAAATAAATTAACTTTGGCAATACAATGTTCAGCAAAAAGGAAAGATTCGAATCATAAAAGCCTTGAGTTTTCATCTGCTTAGATAGAAGTCCATTTCATTAGAGTTCTATTTTGAGATTCTTTTCTTAAAATTAATGTGTTTCTTAAACATTGCTTCTAGATCTTGGGTATATGCAAAAGGATATTTTTCTAGAACTGCCCCAAAAAATTAAACACTAACCAAAGTTGTTTCAAAGCACATTATGAATTAAACACTTTAGCAGTGAATTTGATTATAGTTCAGGTTTGATGTCACCAGTAATTTTCAAATCATTATAGGGGTAGTTACAGAGAATCTATAAACAGGATTATATGTTCTTGCCATAAATCCAACTAAAGTTTTTTTTCTATTTTTTATATGACTAATAAAAAAGATTTGATCAGTTAAATAAAATCTTTTCATCTTAGTATAACTACTCTCCTTAACCTCAGTCTACCATGCTTATGTATAAACACTGTTACTTTATGACTTGTTGGGTATCAGTATATAGTTTTCAAAGCCCAGAATTAATATAGACCAATTAAACTGTTAAGTTTCTATCTCCTGGGAAAGATTTTGCTTCCGCAATCTTTATATCAATGATATAAAATTTGAAGTGAATCCTTGTAGTGCATTTGTACGTAGTTGCTAGATCAGGGTGGGGGGCCTTGTTTGTACCATTAGTTAGAGCTTAGTGCTCCAATCCATCTTCAGAGTGAATAGATTTATTGTACCATTTTATGAATGGATTTATAATCATGACAGCAATTTTTACTGTTTCCCAATATGTCATGTAAATGTGATACAAAGTTTGAAAAATGGAAAATCCAATGATTTCATTCAAAAATATTAATAACTGTAGTAATAGCCTAATGGAAACCATATTTTCAGAGTGTTTGGGCAACTTTCCAGTGATTACTTTAACCATGAGAACTTGAATTGAGATTTAAAATTTTGACTTTGTGTAAAAAGAGTCCACTTAGTAAGGAATGATTTCTCTGGTTCCATATTCCATCTAATAGCATAAATCTAAGTCCATTTAGTAGACTGAAATTCCGAATTTGAGTTTACTATATTTCTGTAGATACTCATAAAGATATTTTGTACTTTCTCTGATTCTACACTGGCAGAATGTAGGTTGGCACATCTAGAATTAATGATACTTCTGCCACTTACCTCATATTGCTGGAAAGAAAATTCTTTGAAGTCCAATGTAAATGTAAACATTTATTTATTCATTCATTATGGTCACTAGAAAATGAGCTGAGCAGAGATTAAAGTTACCACGTTTGAGAGTGGCATGGAGAGGCAGTATGGCATAATGAATAGAGAGCCAGGAAGGCTATGAGTTCAAATATGCCACTGACCCACTTCACTCTTCAATGCTCTGGGCAATTCTAATAATAGCTAGCATTTGTATGCTAGCTTTAAAGCACTTTAAAGTTTGCTAAGGGCTGATTATAAATGTCATTTGATTCTTACATTAACAATACGATATATTGTTATTAACATTAATATTAATCATATGACTTGCCATGGTCCCACAGCTAAGTAAGTCTGAGGCAGGATTTAAACTCAGGCCTCCCTGACTCCCAAGTCTAGCCCTCTATCCACTGAGCTACCTAGCTGCCTGTAGAGGTTGCAAAGAAGGTGCTGTCATGCATCAGTAGAAAACCAGGAGCTCTCTATCCCAGTGAAGTCGCAAGCCTAATCCTTCCCCTTTGCTTGCAGCACAGTAGTGAGCTAGGAGCCCCAGGCTATATTCACAATATTGCCATCTCTGTATCAGCAAATACAGTAGAACATCTCTAAAACATTGTAATTGGGTGGCTATGATTATTAACTATTTTTAAAAATGCTTTGAGCTTTTATAAAATGATCTTTCAGTTATTACTGAAAAGGCATCATCAAAGGAGACATCAAGAGATTTTATTTTCAATTTTGTGTCTAGTTTGAACAATAAAACCTTTCTTCCATATTATTTGTTTTGACTAGCTATTGGATTTTATTGGTGTCTAAATGTTTTAAAATTTGTCTTTTATAATCTAAATTATATGTAACTATTTTTAAGAATCCTAATACATCAGTATACATGTTTATCCAAAAATCTCTGACTCTCCCATAAGACAAGCACTGTACATGAATAGTTCGTATAGTACTTTGATACACATTTATATCATTTGGTTCTTTTATATTTTTTAGGAACACATCTTTAGAATTGGTAGATAATCTTTTAAGTTAAGAATGTTCAGAATATAACTGTTTTTCCTCTATACTTGAAGGCCTGGTTGATTCCCACACTTCCCCATAGAATAATAGTATATATCTAAATTTTTTATAAGTTATTTCAGTATGTCCCAAGCATTTGGTTTTAAGCATACCTTATAAATAGGGCATATTTGTAAACTTCTACAGTTGATATGTATAAGGAAAAGAAGGAGAGCCAATGGAAGCAGACCAAGGAAGTCAGCTAGAAAAAAATAAATATGCTCACCAAGATGTGAGGATGATGGGAACAGAACCTTAGAATGGAATGGGGGTTGGAGGAGTGGATTCAGGGTTGCAGAGAAGAAAGATGGTGAGAAAAAAAGATGAATAGTAGAGAAAAACTCCCCACTTAAAATTAATAGCAAGCATTTATTAGAGCACTTTAAAGTTTGCAGAGTACTTTTTGTTTGTTAACTTAAAACAGCCTTGTGAGGTTATGTAGCTGCTGTTGTTATATCCCAGTTTTATATATGAAGAAACTGAGTCTAAGAGATTATGTGACTTTGTCCAGTGTCACACAACTAGTGTCTGAGGTGAACTCAAGTCTGCCTTACTCATGCTCCATCTAGCTGCCACTTAAAATTTATTCATTGTGTGCCACTTCCAAACGGCAATAGAAAGACATAGGTTGGGTTAGTAACAGTGTTAGAAATAAAGTCTTGCACATAAGAAGTGTTTGGCCAGAAAGGGAGATACTGCTGATCACATAGCAAAAATGAGACAAAAAGATGGAGGGCCCAACTAGCACATTGATATCCTTTGCCCAAGATATGAGAAATGAGACCGGTTTTTTCCCCCAAAATTTTATTAGTATCATCATATTGGTCAAAGTTTTATGCATAGAAAATCAAGCTTCCAGGGCAGCTAGGTGGCACAGTGAATAGAGCACTGGCCCTGGTGTCAAGAAGACCTTAGTTCCAATCCGGTCTCAGACATTTAATACTTACTAGCCGTGTGACCCTGGGCAAGTCACTTAATTCCAATTGCCCTGCCTTCCCCCTTCCTAAAAAAGGCAAAAAAGGAAAGAAAGAAAGAAAGAAAGAAAGAAAGAAAGAAAGAAAGAAAGAAAGAAAGAAAGAAAGAAAGAAAGAAAGAAAGAAAGAAAGAAAGAAAAGAAAGAAAAAGAAAATTAAGCTTCTTCAAACCTGAAATGGTATACCATAATTTAGCAAGAAAGAACAGAATTTCTTAGGGTATTAGAGTTCTGGTGCATAACTGTGACTGTCTCCTTGGTCAAGTCACTTATGGGCCATGAATTTTAATTCTGCATCTTTAAAATATGAAAAGTATCACCTATGTCCTACCCTATCTCTGTTGACTAGAAGTGAAATCATATGCCTCTGAACTCCTTTAAGCTGCTCTTGTAAAGATGCAGCACAGCTCTGCCTTTCCCCCTCCATAAAAAAAAAAAAAGCAAAAAAACAGAAAAAGAACTAAGAGTTCATGACTAAGCACAGAAGATAAAATGGAGAGTTTGCACAAAGAAATCTAAGGTAGCTAAGAAGAATAGGAGAGAAATGCTTTGCTGCAAAGTTTCTTTGATAATTCAAATTTACAAGATAAGAGCCATTACCCATTTGATAAATGGTCATAAGACTTGGACAAACAGGAAATATATATTTCTAGGAAAGAAATATAAGATATCTCTAACCATGTGGAAATATGCCAAATCCCTGATAACTAGAGAAGTACTAATTAAAGTAACTGAATTACTACCTCACCCTGTTCAGTGTAACAGATCTCTTTGTAGTGTCAAAGAATTGTAAGCCAAGGGGGTGCTCATCAACTGGGGAGCAGCTGAATTATACTACATTAGTATAATGGCATCCTACTGTGCCATAAAAAAAAAAAAATAGTGAGCCAGTTTTCGGAAAAACCTGAGAAGACTTTTGAACTGATGCAGAGTAAACTGAATAGGACCAGAACAATTTACACCATAAAATCAATATTGTAAAAACACACTTCTGAATTAAAAACCCTGATCAACATGGTGATCAACCATGCTTCCAGGGATTAGTGATGATGAAGAATACCAACTTGAAAGGGAAATGATGGACTTAATATGCAGAACAAGACACACATTTTTAGAAATGGTCAAAATGGACATTTGTTTTGATTGACTCTGCATATTTATTACAAGGAATTTGTTGTTCTTTTTTTGCCCCTGTGGGGGGGGGGAGGTGGGGAGAAGAGTAGGGATGAGGAGTAGTTAGGGAGAAAAAATAAATAAATACTTGATAATTAAAAAAGAAAATTTAATTAAAAAAAGAAATGCTTAAAGGGGTGCCCATCAATTGGGGAATGGCTAAACAAGTTGTGGTATATGAATGTAATGGAATATTATTGTGCTATTAGAAACAAGGAGGAGATGGATTTCATATTTACCTGGAGAGGTTTATACAAACTGATGCTGAGTGAGAAGAGTAGAATCAGAAGAAATTTGTATACAATCACAGACACTTCATATGTATGATGACCAACTATGACAGACTGGACTCTTTTCAGCAATGCAGTGATATAAGTCAATCCCAAAAGACTCATGAAAGAGAGAAATTGGACATCCAGAGATATAACTAGAAAGAACTGAGCCTGAATCCTGATGGAAGCAAACTAATTGATCTTTTTCCTTTTCATTGTTTGGTTTTATTTCTTCTTTACCATTTTTTATCCCACCTAGTACAATACGCCTTTGTAATTGGACTAATGTCTAATATGAATGTATTTGCAGATCCTGTACTGGACTATATGCTGTCATCAGGGGTGGGGGGAGGGAAGTAAAGGAAATTTGAAAATCAAGGAACTATGGAATTGAATCTTGTTAACTGAAACTAAACTAATAAATTAATTAAAAAAAAGAAATGCTTGTTAATCAGAAAAAATAATAAAATTAAATTTAACATTTTTTAAAAGTGACTCCTGAATTTAAAAAACTTATGCTTTAGTTGGACAAATAGAACTAACATTTTTTAAAATTTAGAGAAAAGGGGTGGCTAGGTGGCGCAGTGAGTAAGAGTGTCGGCCTCGGAGTTGGGATGACCCGAGATCAGATCCGGCCTCAGAAAATGAGCACCCACGCATAAATAATAATACACTAGCCGGGTAACCTTGAACAAGTTACTTAACCCCAATTGCTTTAAAAAAATTTTTTAGAGAAAAATTAAATATCTACATTGTAATCCACACAAGTTCAGCAGAAATTTGGATAAGCAAAAACTTCAGGATGGCAGGAGAAGTTGGGATGGGCTTCATGGGAGAAACTGAACATGAACTAGATTTTGAGGGGACAGGAAAAATTAGAAAGGAGGGTATCTCACACAAGGGAAATAGTGTGAGCAAAAGACAGAATGGGAATGAGTAAATTGTGTAGGTGGGTTGGCACAGAGAATTTTGTGCTAGGGAAATAGTAGGAAAAAAGTTAACAAAGTAGAATAGGAGTTATTTGTGAAGGATCTTAAAAATTCAAATCCTGGTGCTATGTTCTTTGAAGTAAACCATTGGTTTTCAATTTCAGAGACCAGACTTATGGTTAAACACTGACCATCAACCTACATTCTTCTTATTATAGGAATTATTCAGAATTATTTCCTCAACCAATTATTTTGGGTTAACCAGTATCATTCTTGTTCTTTTAATGGTATCCTTTCCAGTGTATATAAATTATTGCAAAATATAGAATTAAGCCCCTACTTTGTGCTTAGCATTATAAAAAAAATTAATGACTTAGGGCACCAGAACTATAGCAATCATTTGGTGTGTAAACGAGAGTAAAAATATTAGATAAGCAATGAAAAAATAATTTTAATAGAGATTACCTTGAATGAGGTGTTGGGTTTGTTTTTTTTTTTAATAACTAAAGGGCAGACTAATAATTTGCATCTTCAAATTTTCATCTCCCAGGGGGAATATTCACAGTACCAATTGTAGAATAAAAGATGCCTGAAAGGTAATGTTTTAAGTATTAGTGTTGACACTGGCTTTCCTGGCCCTTACTCCCTCGGGGTTCTCAAGTACTCTTAAGGGTAATTGAGAGGAGCCTAGGTTATTTGACATTGACTCCAGCCCCCACTGATGGTGTTCCCCCAAGTATAGGTGGTGTCCCTTGCATCCCAGTTCTACTTAGCCACTTAACAGATTAGCTTTTATGAAGAAATATTTATTTCAAAAAATTTAATAACAAAATATAAACTCACTCCCTAACATGAGAGGGTTAATCCTCCACCCTTGGATCACCTCAGTCTCTAGCAAGAGTAAGGGGATTAGGTTCATCACTTAGCTTAGTTCCTATAGAGTTAGAGAGACATGAGGTTTCAGATTTGGGGTTGGGTTGGGTTTTTTTTCTACATTTTTCTTTTTACTTAACAGCTTAGCCTTTAGCCCCTGGATGTCACAGAAGCTTTCAAGTAAATAGGTAGCTTATCACTGCTCAGCAGAAATCTCTGGTTTTAACTTGGGATATTGACTTCATACCTATCTCCCCTTACCCTACAGTCCTTACCTCCACCCCAACCCCCCCAAAAAAAGAAATTTCAAAGCTGTCTCTTCTGCCTTTTGAAATTTGAAAGTTGTTGTGGACAGGTAACATTTTCCGTTGTAATTTTAAGTAAATTGCCTTCAGACTGACTCTGGTGTCCAGTGAGCTTGGATCTGCCTTCTTGAGGCATAACCAATACTGTATGTATTAGTACTCTGTGGAGTGTTTTGTCCATCAGGATGGAGCTTTCTTTGATGTTTAAATCTTTGGGGCAGGATTCAAATAGTCATTTTCATTGCTTTCCTTCCTGTGATTCATTCGGAATACTGTACAGCTGACCTCATCAAAGTGATAGTCTAGCTTTTTGGGTTTGTTTTGCTTTCTTTTCTAACAGAATTTAAGTTTTTCTAGAAGCCAGGGAGACTCACAGAGGTGATATGATGGTGGAGATGGGTAAAGAGCCTTTAGAATTTAGCTTCAATATGTGTAAGTGTTAAGCAGAGCTGATAGATTATATAAGTGGTCATATTGATGTTAATGTGCAGTAATTTTTAAAGAAAGCGTAGTAATGTCAGTATTCACCATACAGTAATGTAATTATCCAATTTTCCAGTTGTTTGTATTCCTAGCATTTAGCCATGTCAACCCCCAAAAAATTTTCCTACAGAACAAGTATTATAAAAGAATGGTTAGATTTCAAGACTTAGCTATAAATTATGGACTATTTATCCCACATTATAGCTGAATTTCAAATATTAAGTAGCTTTATTATAGGTAACAGTACTATTTCACTTATTTCACAGATCTGACATGTTTCTTGGTGTGCCACAAGAAAAGTATTCTTGGGCATTAGGTACATTTCTACCTCTCTCTTTAGTACCTCTTTCCTACCCCATTTTCTCCCAAATAATCTCTGTTCTTACCATAGTAATACACAATACAGCACTAATCATTTAATGGCCATTTATTAACTTATACAGTGTACTAGCAGTGCATGCTTAGCAGGGAAGGGGGGAGCAGATTATATCTTGTATGTCACAGGCCAGTCATTTAATTATTCCAGGAGGTTCATAAGTTGAGTATGACAAAAAGTTCCTATAGTTATGGCATCTTTTTATAAAAGATAATGATAGAATACAAATGTAAATAAATGAAACCTATTCACAAGGAGCTTACAGAATTCTAACAGGAGAGACAAAGGCATATGTTAGTATAAATGTAATATCCACAAAGAAATGCAAAGTAGTTAAACATGAGAGTTTGAAGGGAGGGGCACTGGCAGCTAAGAGTATCAAGAAAGGCTTCATGTTGACGCTTGGAGGTTGTTGTTATTGTTTGTCCTTCATTCTCTAAGAAAACCGTGACTTCATGGCCATGATATGAAAGTGAATTGGATGAAAGTGAGGAAGGGCTGTGCAGTCACAAACCTCACTTTCTCCTCCAGAGTCATCTGGGTCCAGTGACAAAATAGAGATCTGGATGACTGGAGATGGCTCCAGATGCAATGGGAGCCCTTGGCCTTTTTTCAAGACTAAGGTATTGAAGAATGAAAGGGATTCTGTGATGTGGAAGCATGAAGTGACAGTGCCTCCCAGGCATTCAGGACAGCCAATAAGAAGGACAGAGAGAAGTCTAATTTGGTTAGCACAGAATGCAGGAGGGGGAGTAATGTACAATGTGTCTGTACAAATAAGTTGGGACGAGGTTGTAAAGACCTTTAAGAGCTAATCAATGGAGTTTATATTTCATTCTACAGGCAATAGGAAGCCACTGGAATTTATGAGTGGGGGAGTGATATGGTTAGATCTCTACTTAAGGAAAATTACTTTGGCAACAGTATGGAAGTTGGACTGAAGTTGGGAGGGACTTGAAGAAGGGATACCACTTAGGAGGCTAGTAGAATACTTTGGATGAGGAGTGATGAGGGCCTGGACTAAGGTGATAACTGTGTGAATGGAGAGAAAGGATCAAATGCTAGAGATGTGTTGTAAAAGCAGAAACAGCAGGATTTAGGAAGATTGGATCTACCCAGTGAAGAAAAGTAAGAAGTCGAAGATAATGTCAAGTTACAAAGTGGGGAGCCTAGAAAAATGGTGGTGCCTTTGACAAATGGAAAAGTTTAGAAGAGTTTGAGGGGTAAAAATAATGAGTTCTGTTTTAAATGTGTTAGGTTTAACATGTCTCCAAGAGATCCTGTTTGAAATGTATACTAAGCAATTAGTGATGCAGGATTGAAGCTCAGGGAGACAGGGAGTGGATGGGATGTGTAGATCTGGGAGACAGTGGCATAGATGTGATTGTCAAACCCACCGTTTAGCAAGAGCTGCACAACTCCAAGTGAAACTGAGTGTAACAGCAGCAGAAACATCCTTCACCACTCCCCACCCCTAGCCATTGACTGAGGACTAAAGTGCTGCCGTTCCTTTGGGGGCTTGGAGCATGCAGAGAGTGGATCATAGCAGGTCCATCACAGATCTGTTGCTCATTTATATTGCAGGAGGTTCATAAGTTGGGGATGACAGAATATCCTATAGTTATAGGATCTTTTTATAGAAGATAATGATGGAATACTTAAGTATGAATGTGAGAAAGCACCTGAAATCTGATACTTAATTTTTTACTATAAAAAAGGAGTCCAGCAGTGTCATTGGTATTAAGAAATGGCCACCTTTTATTTTTTGCTATTTCCCATAATATAAATAATAATAGGAATGCAACTTTATTTCAAAGTTTATAATGTTTATTCATGGCAACCTTGTAAGGTAGTGTAGTTAAAATATCTCTTGCTTACAGATAAGGAAACTGAGGCTTAGGAATGCTGCCCGCTGCTCACAGGGATTAGCAGTGTTTTTAATCCTGCTCCCCTAACTCCAGATCTCATGCTATTTCAGGGCATATAGTCTCTGGATTGCTACAATAAGAAGCAGAGCAATAATTTTGACTATAGTGGGCCATTCAGATTATCAGCTAAGAGCAAAACTTGAAAAAGGTGTTAAGGATTAGAACAATTTGAGGAGCTGTGGTTCATCACTCACACTGGAATCAAGCTTTGTAATTGGTGATTGAGGGCCTGACTGGCAAAGGAACACAAGCTCACGATGTCCCAAACCAACAGGCTTCATTTCAGATTCCATCCATTCTAGCCATCTATCTGTTGTCCACCTGCCCTGCTCCCTCCCACCTCTTATTCTGGGAACCATAATCAAATCAGTTAATCACTACCATTGTTTCTGGAAAGGGCCTGTCAGTTTACTCTCCTATGGTTCCACTACTGACCCTGTGACTTCTCAGACCAAAACACCCTCACCTGGCCACCACTCCCCTATTTAATGGTCTCCTCTTAGTGGAACTAAGCTTTTGAGAGTAGAGACCCCGTTTTTGTTTTTCTATCCCCAATACTTAGCATACTGCTTGGCACATAGTCAGAACTTCATAAGTGCCTTTCATTCATTAGAACGGTAAACAGGTGGTAACTGATTGAACAAAACCTTATCTCTTCTCCCCTTCTTTCTTCTCTCTTGCTAAGTATAACCTGTTCTCCCTGTTTTTGTATTTTCCTTTCTCTTGTTCTCTTCACTCTTCCCTCCAGCCCCCCATCTGCTACTCCCACCTTTTTTTTCTTTTATCTCCCAAAGGTGACCAAAAATATGAATCTTAACAGCTTAGTCAGTCTTAAACTGACCACACTAAGATTTGGGGGGCACCTTATATTCAGAATTTCTGTGGAGCCTTTTTACAGTTACCCTGTGAAGATAAGTCTCATATCATCTTTTATAAAAGCTAGAAGAGACCTTGGGAATCCCTCTCATGCAACCACCTCATTTTACAGGTAAGGAAAGTGAGTCAAGGAACAAAATTCAAATCTTTTTACCCATTGTATCGTCGTGCCTTCTTCATTTGATTTTGCCTGAGTTAGACTCCCTTTGATAAGGAAAAAAATAATTTACCACATCTAACCCTCTATAGGTATTCAGTTTATTTATGGTATTTCTAGGGGCCTAGTCTTTGGAAATAAAGAGTAAGGCTGGCTTAGAAAAAAAATTGAAAAATTGAAATTTGAAAAATTTAGGGAAAAAAAAGAAGGCAGACTTAGTTCCATCACCTCTTTCAGTGTCACACTTCTCTCTAAAGTGCTCCCCCTGACTGCCTACTGTTGCAGGCCACCTCACCCTTCTCCTCCAACAGGAATGGCTCTTCTCCCTACCTTCTCCTTCATATTGGTTTTGTGTTTCCTTTCCTGTGGCTTTATTGCATTGATGCTGTTCTGATGAACTCTTTGATATTAATGAATGTTAATGTTACCTCTCTGGTGAAGCCTCTGTAGACACCTCACCCAAAAGGATTAAATCTGAAGTGAGAATTTTCATTGGGGGTGGGGGGTGGGGAAGGTGACCTTTGTGACTATTAACTGTAGGCTAGTGCTGCTCTTATTGTCTGTGTTGTTGACCCTTAAGTCAAATGTCTTCCTCATTCAGCCTGGGCCTCCAGCTTTGAGCACTTATTCCCTCTGATTTGTTTTTTAGCAGATCGCTATGTCCCATTAGCAGCTGTGCTGCAGCCATGCTGGAGCATACCTACAAATGAATAATTTAAACAAATTAAATTATTCAGTTTAAATAGGGGCATGATTGACTTCACAATTCTCATTCTACTCTAGCTGCCAAGGAGGAAATCCTCTGCTCCTTTGGAAATGGGCCTAGAGCTAGATCTGGCTTTTGTCTAGTAATTTAGAAATGTTTTTAGGAGCTACCTCTTATTAGGCAGACAGCGCTGACAAAAGAGGAAGTGGAGGTCTTTGAGAGGCTTACATTTTCCTAAGCAGATAAAAAGGGCCTGAGTACTACACATTGGGGAATTTTCTTACTCTTTTGGTTCATCATTTTCCCTAAGGAAACCTTCCAGCAGATTGGGTCCCAATCTAGGCTTCTGTACTCTGGGCAGTAACCCTCCCCATTCTGAAGCCTTTCCTGAGCTTTGCTTTTTGGTAATGACTTTCCCTCTCTCCCCAACTAGTACTTTGTATTGTTTCTTTCTGATGCAACTCTCATTTATTATTACAGCTATTTGTGGATTCTTTGAGTCTCAAATCCATGGGGACAGGTACCATGTCTTAGCCAAATTTGTATTTCAGTACTTAGTAAAGTTCTTTGCTTGTTAATTATTGAATTCAAAGAGTTCTTGGGAGGATATCACAACATTGCAGGTGAGAAGTAAATGCGGAAGGCATTCCAGTCCAGGGGAATGACATGGGAAAAATCAAGTAGGATAAAAATCAAGTAGCAAAGCAGCATAAATGAATGCCAGTTCGGTCAATTTTATTAGAGCAGAGTGTGTTTAGCAAAGGAATGATTAGAGAATATCTAAGATGAGAGGGGGGAGGCAGTTTCTAGAAGAGCCAAGCACAGGATATTACCTACTTTGATGAGTTAGAGAATAAGGGACCATTGAACTCTTTTAAAGCAGAGAAATGACTTGCTGACAATGTTGTTAGTTCAGAAAGTTATCTTACAGTAGTGTGTAGGAGATTCTTTCTAGAGCTGGAAGGGAGCTGAGAGGTCATTTGATTTCATATTCCAGGTTGAGAGATGTATGCAAGGTCTCTCAGGTAAGGATGGTAGTATTAGGGTCTGAAGGCTGGTCCTCTGACCCTGAAATCCAAAGTTCTGTCCTTTGATTGCATTAATGGAAAGAGCCCTGGAATGAACAAGGTTGTTTATTTCAGCAAACTAGGCGTGAGAGAGCCTAGGCTGAAATATTTCAGAGGAAAAAATGCACAGAACTTGGTTATTGACCAAAGAATGAAGAAAAAATGGATGAAGAATGAAGGAAAAGCAAATTAAGTATAACTGTAGAACCTAGGTCACTGGGAAGACTTGTTGATATTTACAGAAGAGACAGGAAAGGTGTAAGGGAGAATGGTTTTGGGGAAAGATAATCAGGTTCTAGATCTGTAGCTTTCTTTTAGTTAAAATATTCAGTTCCTTTGGGGAAATGAGAGAATAGAGCAGATAAGGATTATTTTCCTTGAAGATTTACATATCCTGACTGTAGGATTTTGTCTATCTACTTCCTGTCTCCAAAGATAGCTCTAAGTTCCACTGAACTATCTTTTCTTCAGTCAGTCAGCAAGAAATTTTTTTTTAGGAGGGGGGAAGGCAGGTCAATTGGGGTTAAGTGACTTGCCCAAGGTCACACGGTTAGTAAGTGTGTCAAGTGTCTGAGGCCAGATTTGAACTCAGGTCCTCCTGACTCCAGGGCCGGTGTTCTACTCACTGTGCCACCTAACCGCCCCTTCTCTTTTCTTAAGAGAGCCTGTTTCGGGGCTCTGCTGATCATAATGTAGTGGTATGAAGGAGTTTAGATAGCGCTGGGAAAGGATGGTGAAGTTATAGTGGGCTTCTTCCCAGATGAGTGTACACTGTTTCTGACTAGTTTTAGTCACAGGGATAGAAGGAAAAACCATTGGCAAGGTTGTTAGCTCCATACCACTCACCCTGGGCCTGGGATACCTGGCTTACAACATTGGTGAGATTTGTAATCACTAGTGATATGACTTTGTTCAGCTTCCTGTGGTCAATCAGCAAGCATTTATTAAGTGCCTACTGTGTGCCAGATGATCTGCTAAGCACTAGGGGCACACGAAAAGGCAAAAGGATCCAACAAAGGGCTCAGAGAAGGAGCAGTTCAGTGTGTCAGAGGGGAAACCAGGAGAGATTGGTGTCCTGAAAACAGAGAAGAGGGTACTAGGGAGAAGAAAGTGATTAACAGTGTCACAGGCTGCAGAGAGGTCAAGGAGAGTGAGGACAGAGAGCAAGCCATTGGGTCTGGGAGCTAAGAGGTCATGAGTAACTTAGAGAGTCTCAGTGGAATGATAAGGTGGGGCTGGGCTGTAAGAAGATACCAAGGCGCAGTGAGCAGAGCGCCGGCCCCGGAGTCAGAAGGACCTGAGCTCAAATTCGGCCGCAGACACTTAATGCACAAAAACCCAGCTGTGTGACCTTGGGCAAGTCACTTAACCCCAACTGCCCTCCAAAAAAAAAAAAAAACCAGAAGAGACCAAGTGAAAGCACCTTTTAGAGATGACCTTCTCTAGGAGTTTAGCCACTGAGGGCTGAAGAGATAAGGAAAGATCCAAGAGATAAGGGGAGACCCTGGGTTTGAGGCCGTAGGAAATGAGCCAGGAAAGAGAGGGATTAAAAAGAAGTGAGAGACTTAAGAGCTTTGTGACCCTGGGCAAGTCACTTAGCAAAACAAATGGGATAGAGTGAGATCCCTTGAACTAGTAGCCTCATTGTTGGAGAAAGTGGAAAGCAATTGAGAGATAATGGACACTGGACCTAGATATGTTGTTAATTCCTAACCCTGTTCTTAAACTTCATCCTGATCTGTAATCCCTCTACCCTTCACTCCATTCCCAAGCTAACACCCCTGCCATGGCTACACGTTCTTCCATTTCCTCTCTCAATCTTGCAGTGAATCAGTTCAAGTCTATACTGGCCTCTATAGTGGAGTCCCTTCTATCATCTTGCCAAACCCCAACTTTGGATTACCCCTACCTTCTGCCAGCTTCCTCAGATTTACATGCTGCTAAAGACTGTGGCCCACATATCTATGTTAAAAAATCTCTTACATAACATCCCTTCTTTCCAGTAATACAGTTGTTGCCCTAGTGTGCTGCCTGGAGTATTATCACAGCTTTCTGGTTGGTCTCCCTTGCTGGAGTCCTTTTCCAAATCTAGTCCATCCTTCACTCAGCTGCCAAAATGATCTTCCTAATGTGAAGGTCTAATCATGCCACCCTTCTTACTCAAACTCGGGTGATTCTCTGTACTTCCAGGATCAAATATAAAAATCCTATTTGGCTTTTAAAACTCTTCATTTTTTGGCCCATTCCTCCCTTTTCAGTCTGAAAATTTACTCCTTTTCATATATTCTACAATCTAGTGATGCTGGCCTCTTGCTATTCCTTAAACATGACATTTCATCTCCCAGTTCTGCCACTGGCTTTCCCCCATGCTTGGAATAAACTCTCTCTGTTCCCTCTGCCTCCTGGCTTTTTTCAAGGCCCAACTCAAATCTCACCTTCTGCAAGGGGCCTTCTCCCATTCCTTCCTGCTGAGCTCATTGAGGGATTCTGTCTTTGGCATTTGTATCCTCCAGTGCTTATCTCACACATAGTAAGCACTAACTAATTGGTCTATCAGTGTTCCCAAATTTATTTGGCCTACCGCCTCCTTTAAAAAATTACTCAGTGCCCCCTTAGAAATCTTTAACCCTTTAGTGGTTTATTTGTAATTTGTAAATATATAAAACAATTTTTAATGATGCATCTTACATTTAATAATTTATTGTAAATTTGTGGGGTTTTTCTTGCATTGAAATTTTGATGACACAGTTATTACATCAAGTAACCAGTATAGTATTGTATTGTAAACAAAGTCATTATACACACATATTCCTGCCGATTCATGCTGGACTTCCCCACAATGCATTACACCCTTGCCTGCCAACACTTGCTTGTTAAGACCTGTCAGCAGACTTGACCACATTTTGTGTGTTTATTTGGAAAATAATGTAATCATTATGACTAATTCTGTAAACAGATGAAACACATACAAATGGTTTTTCAAATTTTTCTTCCTTATGCTTCCACTATCCCCTTATTTTTATTCAATCCCCCCCCAATTGCACCTGAGGCTACTACCTCCTCCATTCCAGCAACCACCCCCCGAGGGGGGGGGGTTGTATTGCCCACTGTGGAAACCTCTAGACTGTATTTCCAAGAATCCTCTGTTCCAATCTGTGAGCTTCATTGTAGACTATCTACTTTATGAGTTTGCTGTGGGGAACGAGTGAAACAATGTACAAAAAGTGCTTTGTCAACCTAAAAAGACTACATCACTATCAGGTACCATTATTAAGTATACTGCTTTAGCCGCTATGCCTATACGTTTTTAGAATGGTCAAACTACATATGCCACATAGAAAATATATCCCAATCTCTAGATAGCCAAATAGGTTCTTTAACAGCCATAGTGTGTATATATATATATGTGTGTGTGTGTGTGTGTGTGTGTGTGTGTGTGTGTGTGTGTGTGTGTGTGTGTGTGTGTGTATGTGTATATATGTATATATGTGTGTATGTATGTATGTATATGTGTGTGTGTATATTCCCATTTAAAAATATATGTCATTTGCATTTGTTCCAGTAAACACATTAAATAAGTAGTTAACCTAGTCTTGTTCCCCACATACCTCTTTTTTACCTTCCTAATAAAAATGCAGTACTCTGTCTTAAAGAAATACCAACTAGTAAATTTATCTCACACAACATTAAATATTTTAGTGGGACTATTTAAATATTTTTGATTGAATGGAGTTTATATTCTAACTTAAAAATGGAGATGAAGCAAATGGTATGTCAAAACTGTTTTGAACACAAAGGATTTTTTAAATTGACTAAAAATATCTTAAAACTATTTTTACTGCTGTCATTCTGATGATGTCTTGAAGCCAAGAAATCTTAATAATTCACACTATGAATTATAAATGGCTGTTCACAACTATATGGCTTTTGTGCAAAAGAGTACTCAAACTGTTTAAATTTGGCCATATTTGTTGGCACAGATGTATACTTTTCATGTTACAGAACAGAAAATGATTTTAAGATCTTTTGAGGACTGTAAATGACTTAGCTATTCTCTGTAGTACAATGATCCAAGACAGTTCTGAAAAACTTATTATGAAAAATGCTGTCCATCTCCAGAGAAAGAACTGGTGGAGTCTAAATGCAGATCAAAGCATACTTTAAAAAAAAACAACTTTCTTTGTTTTTCTTGTTTTTTTTTTTGGGGGGGGGAGTCTGTTTTCTTTTGCAACATGACTAATATGGAAATACATTTTGAGTGAGTGCATATGTATAATCTATATCAGTTTGCTTGCCTTCTCAAGGAGGGGGGGTGAAGAAAGAATTTGACGCTCAATTTTTTAAACAAATATTAAAAATCGTTTTTACATGTAATTAGAAGAAAATATAAAAATTTTTCTCTTAAAAAATCTTTTTAGGTTTGTTATTATATACCAAGAAAATAAGAGGAAGAAGTTTCATTTAAAACTATACTAGTGAATATGAAAATGCTTGACATCCAAAGATAAAAGGAGCTTTATTAACCTCAAGTTCTGGCCTTGCAGACTTAGTGGGTACCTTAGATCGCCTGAGTTGCTGTACCCTGAGAATTACTGACCAGATTGAGAAATGATCTAAGTGCCACAGTATCCTTTGTTGCATATCCTTGATATATTAGGATGAAGTAAATTTTTTTTCTCTCTCAAATGTTCAGTGACTTGTGAGGGCCTATTTTGCGCCAGCATCAAACCTGAATTAAGAGGACCATTTGGTGTGCTCCTAGCAGGTTGAGATGAGAGATGGCCTCTTGGCTCTACTGATGGTTAAATTGGAGGAGAAGCCCTACAGATCGGGGGTGGGGGAGCTAATTGGATAGTGAGTCCCTGCCTAGCTCCCAAACCTGATCATGCCTGGTAAGGCCTCTCTGTGGGGCCAGTAGCAGTCTCCTCAGGCAAACAAATTAGCTAAGTGAGTGCTGGAAGAGGCTGCCTGGGAGGGAAAAGGAAGTGCCAGGGCCAGTGTTCCTTGGCTCCATAAATTGGATTACCTGCAAGTTAGACCCAAGGTAAACTTGGCCGGGGATATTCAGACAGAGCTCTCAGCCTTCAGGAACTTTGCAGAGAAAGCTGAGGGGTGGCTAATGGAGCTGTTGGCAGCCTGAGTGAAGACATCTACCCTGTTGGGGTGAGGAGGCTCTAAGCTATGCTCTCTGGCTCCTTCTGAGATAGGAGCCCAGAGACTGAAGATTTGAATTGAGGCCTAAACTGGGGAACTCCCCAGCTTATCCTAACACTGCTCCCTATCGGTGAGGGTAGTGACTCCCTGCCCTGAGGGAACAGGCTAAGGGCAGACTCTTTCCACCCAAGAGCAGAGTTAGTTGGCCAAGAAGTTTAAAGGGAAACCTTAGGAATATGTGAAGCAATGGCTTCTGAGGGTAGGGTCTAATGCAGCCAGTGCTGAAAAACCCTCTCTGCTTTGGATTTCAGTGGCCTGGAGGTGGTCCTCTCTGAGGACCTCCTTTTTCAGAGTCAGCTAAATTTGTTGGACCCTTCAAATGGGGCATGTGCTTTGTCCTTTTTTAGGTGGCTGAGATGGGAGTTATTTGAACCTAATCTTGTAAAGATGTATTCCCTTTGGGATGATATCTAAAAAATAAAATTAAGGGGTGAGAGGAATTTGGGAGAAGGAGAAAGGGAGAGATAGAATAGGGTAAATTATCTCACATAAAAGAGGCAAGAAAAAGCTTTAACAATGGAGGGGAAGTGGAGGAGGTAGGAAGGAAGGAATGAGTGAACCTTACTCTCATTGGATTTGGCTTAAGGAGAGAATAACATACACACTCAATTGGGTATCTTACCCTACAGGAAAGTAGGGGGAAAGGAGATGGGGTGGGGTAGTCAGGTGCAAACACTTTTGAAAAGGGACCAGGGTCAAAGGAGAAAATAGAATAAATGGGGGGCAGGATAGGATGGAGGGAAATATAGCTAGTCTTTCACAGCATGACTATTATGGAAGTGTTTTGCATAACTACACATGTATAACATTGAATTACTTGCTTTCTCAGTGAGGGTGGTGGGAAGGGAAGAAAGGGGAGAATCTAGAGCTCAAGAGTTTTAAAAACAAATATAATATGTGTATTTGTATGTATATGCATATACTTACATATTAATATATATATAAGAAAGTTGATTGACATGGCTTTTATTTTATATCTTGTTTCTTAAAGTTACTGTTTTGATTTATTTCTTTAGTTGACTCTAGAGTTCTCTAAATAAACATCAGATCATATCATCAGCATAGTGATCATTTTGTTTCTTCTTTGCCTATTCTTATTCCTTTGATTTTTTTTCTTGTATTGCTGTAGTTAATACCGCCAATATTATAAGATAATAGCAGTGATAATAGACATCTTTGGTTTACTCCTCTCTTATTGGAAAGACCTTAATTTATCCCTATTTCATATAATATCTGCTCATGCTTTTAAATAGATACTATTTACCATATAGCAGAAAGGTCCATTTCATTTGCTTTTTGGTTTTTCCCATAGAAATGGTTATTTTCTTAAAAACTTTTCTCATTAATATGGCCTGTTATTTCTATAGTTTTCCTGACATTGAGCTAACCTTTTATTCATGGTATTAAGTCTACCTGGTCTTAATGTACAGTCTTTTATGTATTGCTGTAGCCTCTTTATTAATATTTATTTTTATTTTTTAAAATTTATATTCATTATGGAAATTGGCCTTTAGTGTCTTTCTCTAATGGATCTCTCTCAAGTTTAGTTATTAAAATTTTATTTCTTTTTAGAGGAGGAATTTGGTGGGTGGGATCCCCTTATTTCTTATTTTTTGAAATAATTTTTATGCAATATTGGAATGAATTGAATTTTAACTGTTTCATAGAATCAATTATAAATCCATCTGGATTGTGGTTTTCCTTCACTTTAGTAGTTTATTTATGTCTTGTTCAACTTATTTTTCTGAGATTGAGTTATTTTAATTCCCTATTTCCTGTTCCATAAAGTCAAGTATTTTATATTTTTTGATATCCATTAATTTCATTCAGAATTTTAGTATTATTGACATATAATCGAGCAAAATAATTTCTAGTAATTTCCTTTTTTTCTTCATTTATTGTACTTTCTCCTTTTTTTCTTTCTTTTTCTAAACTAATAGTCTGAGCCCCGATTCAGAGTCAGCACCAGTGCAGGCTCCAGGTATTTCTTGACTGCACTCTGGGCTGCATTTGACCTGTCACACAGTTTCAGGCTCTAGTTTCCCCTGATTTCCCTTGTTTTCTAAGCTGGAAGCCTTCTGGGAGTGTCCACTATATTGGGCTTTTCTATGCAAACCCCTTTCCTAATGCCTTTAGACTTATTTCTTTGTACAGATCTGGACTGGTAAAATGTATTAACTGTCATTTTTCCTTGATTTCTTGATAACTTTTTGGAATAATGAATTTTTTCCCTTTATCATTTTTTTTCTTTTTTAAATCTTTTCCTGGAATGGTAGTCAGAGAACTAGTCTTATTCTGTGTTCACTCATCCTGCCATCTTAAGGGAGAGACTATCTTAATTTTCTGTAATGGTTAGTATGAAAATAATTGAGCAGATAATGGTAAAGTAGACATTAAATAATGGACAGAAGAAGTAAATGATCCACTCATATGCCACATTACTGTTGGTATTACTTAAGGGCAGAGGATAAGAACTTTGCCGTTTCAAAATGCTGGGGTTATGTTAATACCTACAACCTTCCAGGATTTAATTCTCTTATAAATTATATTTGGTGCCCATGGATCCTTGGCCTCCAAATTCAGAAATGAAATTATATCTTGGGCCTTTTGTACATAAAGGATAATATTTAATCATTCTTGATGATTAATCTTCTAGCTATAGAACTATACTGATAATGTTCTCCCTACAGATGGTTTCACTGAAATGTATGTTTTTATTGTTTAGACCAAAGTGAGTTGGAAATATTACTTCCTGCATATAAAAGAAGCAAAGCTTATTTGATGAGGTCATCTTAAAAGCATAATCATTTAAAATTATCTGCTGATGTAGAAAACTGGATTTATTATTTTGTTAACATTTGCATAAAATGCAATTACATAGAAATTGATATTCTCTAAAAGCCTATAGTAAGCTAGACCTTAGAAAACAGGATATGTACCATTTTAAAGTCCAGTTTGAGATGCCCAGATGGTGCTTTAGCATAAAAACATAAAATCAGTGAGATATAATTCATTGATTCCATTAGAGGTTTGTTAAAGTAACCTTGACTAAGAATATGTCAAGTAATCTTAGGATCTCAAGTATAAATATCAGTCTACAGAAAAAAAAAATCATGCTGGTTTCTAGAGATGCAAAGGCAAAATCAAGGAGACCCTTCCTCAGTCTTATTTGTACCTTTATTTCTTCTTTTATAACATTGGAGTGCTGATCTAAATAAGATTTCCTTTCAGTTCTAAAATTCTATGGTTGTGTGATCAATAGCTTAAGCAGGCTTCAGAATTCATTATCAAGAAGCACTTCCTTAAACTGAAAAATAGTATGGCAGAAACTGGGCATAGACCAATATCTTACACTGTATGCCAACATAAAGTCCAAATGGGTACACTATTTAGGTATAAAGACTGATACTATAAGCAAACTAGGAGAACAAGGAATAGTTTACCTGTCGGATTTATGGAGAACAGAAGAATTTATGACCAAACAAGAGATAGAGAATTTTGTGAAATGCAAAATGAATAATTTTGATTACATTAAATTGAAAGGTTTTTGCACAAAGCCAATGCAATCAAGATTAGGAAGGAAGCAGAAAACTGGGAAAGAATTCTTATAAGTAGTGTCTCTGATAAAGGCCTCATTCTAAAATATATAGAAACTGAGTCAAATTTATAAGGATACAAGATATTTCCCAATTGATAAATGGTCAGAGGATATGAACAGGCAGTTTTCAGGGGAAGAAATTAAAGATATCTAGTCATGTGAAAAAATGCACTAGATCACTATTGATTTACAGAAATGCAAATCAAAACAGTTTTTAGGTACCACATCACACCCGTCAGATTGGTTAACATGACAAAACAGGAAAATTGTAAATGCTGGAGAAGATGTGAGAAAATTGAAACTAATGCATTGTTGGTGGAGTTGTGAACTGATCCAGCTATTTTGGAGGGCAATTTGGAACTATGCCCAAAGGGCTATAAAAATGTGCATACACTTTGACCCAACAATACCACTTTTAGGGCTGTATCCCAAAGATATATAAATGGGAAAAGGACCCACATGTACAGAAATATTTATAGCACCTCTTTTTTGTTGTGACAAAGAATTGGAAATTGAGGTGATGCCCATCAGTTGGGGAATGGCTGAAAAAGTTGTGGTATCTGTTAGGAGTTATAGAGAAAATGAAAATCAGAGAGTTTGATTTATTCAAAGTAACATGACTGATTGCTGGCAGAGCCAAGACTAGACTTCCCAGTCCAGGTTCCTTTCTTCTGTGACTTTAGAACTGTTTTGACCTATAGATAGAGTTACAAAAAGGAAATCCAGATATAACTTCTCATCACTTTCCCCATACAAACGTATGTAAGAGCAAAGCTCTTACAACAAACACACAGTCAAAGAAAACAAATTCTCACATCAGCCATGTCCAAAACACTTTACCTCATTCTGCATTTTGAATGTTACTTCTCTGTCAGGAGGTACATAACATTGTAAAATTGTCTAATAATTAGAAATCTGGTCACATTATCTACTTGTAGAATGTAGCCAGTAATCACTGTTTTATGGCCCTTTTTTTTCCCCTTTCCAATAGGTATGGTCTGAATATGCGTTGCTTGGCAGCTCGGGTCAACTACAAGACTTTGATTGTCATCTGTGCGCTCTTCACGTTAGTCACAGTACTGCTGTGGAATAAGTGTTCCAGTGATAAGACTGTTCAATTTCCACGTACCTGGAATAATGGTCTGAGAGCAGATGGATTAGAAAAAAGAGCAGCTGCCTCTGAGAGTGATGACAGTGTGAACCATGTGGCCAGGCAGCAGCAGGAGGAAGCCTCTCCACAGGAGCAGCAGAAAGCCCCCCCTGTAGTTGGAGGCTTCAACAGTCATGGAAACAAAATTCTGGGACTCAAATATGAAGAAATTGACTGTCTGATCAATGATGAACACACAATTAAAGGAAGGCGAGAGGGAAATGAGATCTTCCTCCCCTTTACTTGGGTAGAGAAATATTTTGAAGTTTATGGGAAAATGGTCCAGTATGATGGCTATGATCGGTTTGAGTTCTCTCATAGTTATTCCAAAGTCTACGCACAGAGAGCACCTTATCACCCTGATGGAGTGTTTATGTCCTTTGAAGGCTATAATGTTGAAGTCCGAGACAGAGTCAAATGCATAAGTGGTGTTGAAGGTTAGTGTCACTACTACCAACTTTTTTTTTCACCTAACAGTATTTTTTATTTCCCAATTGCATGTAAAGGTGGGTTTTCAACATTCACTTTTTGTAAGACCGAGTTCCAAGTTTTTTTATCCCTCCCTCCTAACCCTCCTCCCTAAGACAGTAAGCAATTTGATTTGGTTATACACATACCAAAACATTTTTAAAATTTCCATATTAGTCATGTAGTATAAAAAGAATCGGAACAAAAGGGAAAATCCCCTACTAGCAACTCTTAACCCAGCTCTTTTGAAGGATATGAAACTACAAGTTGCAATTTAACAGGAACTATAGGACTTAACAGCCTTCAGTCTTTTCAGTGGTCATACTTGCAGAGAAAAAACACTCTAACTCCCAGGTCAGGATAGAAACCTAAGATAGTCATCTATATGATATGATTTCAGGACATAGCAAGGCCCTCCTTGACCAAAAAATGTCTATCACCTTTCCACAGGTCCCTGAAATACACACTGTATTAATTACTCCCTTTAGTTTAGGTGCTGTTATTTCCAGAAGGCCACTGTTAAAATGTAAGATTTGTTTATCAATTTAGATTGGTGTCACCTTGAGAAATGGATGTAGGCCCTTGGCATGTTGGGAAAAGGACAGGTTTCCTCTTTGATTGGAAGGGGCAGGAGGCATTGGTAGTACTACTGGAGGTTGTGAAAATGATGGTGGGGAGCGGCTAGGTGGCGCAGTGAATAGAGCACTGGCCCTGGAGTTAGGAGGACCTCGGTTCAAATCCAGCCTCAGACACAAAACAAAAAAAAACTATCCATGTGTCCTTGGGCAAGTCACCTAACCCCAATTGCCCTGCAGAAAGCAAAAAAGAAAGGAAGAAAATGGTGGTAGGAAGTGGGAGAGAAGAAGGGTCAGAGTAAAAGGGGCTTTTTGGTATTTGGCAGAAAATGCCATGTTACAGTGCTCTACTGACCTGAGCAAGTATGAATTTAGTTAGAAATCAAAGAAATAATTCTATCTCTTTCACCTTGCCCTCATCCCCCACTTCAGTTTCAGTCCAATATTCTCAGCTTCCAATAAGAAGATATCTCTAGTTACATGTCCCCCACCATCACTGCAAATGTCAGAAATTGAACTATATGATCTTCCCTAACAGCTGGGAATATCTTGCCACTTTCCCTCATTCTGGTCAGTAGTGCCCCCTGCTCTTCCACAACCATTGACTTAAAACTTTTAAAATCATTTCCCACTTCCTTCTGTTCCTTCACTGAGAATTTCTTAGTTGTGCCATTTCTTTTTTTCTTAAACCAGTGTTTTCATCCAATATGAGCAACTACCAGCATAGAAACCCCTCGTCTCTATTGAAGGCAGCCCTTGCAACTTATGTTTTTAAGTTGGCTGGGGTAAATGAGACGTTAAGTGACTTGCCCATGGTCACATAGCTAATGTGTATCAGAGACAAGACCTGAACCCGGGGCTGCCTAACTCCAAGTCAGGCTGCTCTGTGCTAGTCCACAATGCCAAGTGCATTAAGTCTTTCATAATGTCTCTTGACACTTGTGCCCTCCTTCCATTTTTACCTCCACAAATTTAGCTTAGACCTGGTGTTCTTAACCTAGGGCTAATGAATTTGAGTTTTCTTATATTTTGGTAACCATATTTCAGTATAATCCTGTATGTTTTATTTTATTCATTGAAGAGACATTCTAAGAAGAGACCCATAGCATAAGCTTTACCAAACTTCCAAAGCGGGAGAAGGCGATAGACAATTTTTTGGTCAAGGAGAGTCTTGTTACTCCCTGAAATCATGACATAAAAAAGCTGTTAAAAATCCTTCACTTGGACCCTCATTACATTGTGCCTGAATTACTGCAGTAACTTCCTGATGCTAGCTTTGTGACTGCAAAATTAAGTCACCAAACCTCTGTGAGCCTGTTTCCACATCTGGAAAATAGCTATCATAAACATTTAGTACCTATCTCACAGGGTTCTTGTAAAGCTTTAAATGGAATAATGTATGTAAAGTGCTTTGTAAATTTTAAAATACCATATTATTCCTAACTGACCTCCCTGCATCTAGTCCTTCCCATTCCTGCATATCCCTGCCAGATTAATCTTCCTAAAATACTGCTTTCATTATAGCATTCCCCTGTTTGACAGCCCCCAGAAAGACACTATTGCTTATCAGCTCAGATCTAAACTCTGGCTCATTGCAGGGCTTTCTTAAAGAGGCAGCATAATTAATAAAAAGGGTACCATATTTAGAGTTAAAGATCTAAGTTCAAATCTCAGCTCTGACACTTAACCCTGGTATAACAGTGGGTGAATCTCTGAGCAGGCAAGATTTATAAGAGCCATTCCATCTTAGTATTACGAACCTAGTAAGGGCAGTGACTGGCGAAATGGAAACCATTTTTTCCTTCTTTCCTTCCTTCCATCCATCCTTTCTTCCTTCCTTCCTTCCTTCCTTCCCTCCCTCCCCTTCCCTCAGGTGACTAAAAATTATTTTCACTTGACACAAGCTTCTCTTTCAGCTCCACAGAACACTATAACAATCACATTTCACTTCTGAAATCACTTCCAGCAACCTTGACTGGATAATAGCTGGAAATCCAGGAAGAACTTTTGGGGAAAAAAGCCTCTAAGTATCAAGAATAGATGTCATCAAGTTTAATCTCTAAGACAGTGCTTATATACTTGGCTCATTAAAAGCTACTTAGGCACTCACAGCCTCCTGGTGCAGATTTTAGGCACAGTTCTAAGAAAGTTGCTTACCCAATTTCCTATCCCACAGAAAAATTAGAGAGTTTATTAGAAGGAGGTAGGACCAATCTTTAAAGCTAGGCACATGGCCAGCAGCCGGGAGTGGCACCTTATAACCTAGAAGCAGGGAAAATTATTTTTTAAAAGCAGGTGCAATGACTCTAAAAGCCTGGTTATCTATTTGGTGTCAGGATCACATTATTGCATATCAGAGCAGTGCATGAGTGCAGCTTTGTAGTATAGCTTGGTCATTGATCAAATGATGACTATGAATCATTGGAAAATGTTCAATTTTGTTCAATCTATTCTTTTCCAGAAAGCATGGAAGTGGTTACAGACATAAATATCTCCCTAAACATTGTTGTCAGCGTTTTCTAGGCGTCATTAGCACGTTGTAGTCCAGCGCTATGGTAACGGCTTTTAGCCAATTGTGTAGTACTCACATCAGATAGTGATAGTCTCCCAGGCCTTGATGTCCAAGGAGCCATCTCTATTCATCCTGCCTCCCTTCTCCTCCATGCATCACATATACACTGGGAGAGTATGGGAATAATTTAATGTTTTTTCTAACCAGAATCACCCCCACACCCCAGAACTATGATTTTTGTTCCTCCCTCTTCACACTTTGGGTGGCATTTTCTTTAGGTGCATCCACAGTATCTCTGAGCATGCCTGTATATGCTTGCTGCAGTTACCATCTCATTGTTCCTAAAACAAACTTTCACATATCTGAGCATTGCATTTGTTTCTACATCAGTTAATTGTGTCAGGGAAGGCTAGTGTGAAACCAGTAAGAAGAGTTTAGACAACTTTTTAAAGGGGGAAAAACTAGGTAGCTGGGAAAGTCACTTATGTGAAATAGATCATTCCCCAACAGTGCCAAATAAATAGAAGAATAAGAATAGAAGAGTTACATTATTTTGACTAAACTACATCCCTGAAATCAATAATTAGATTATTATTAGAATAGTATGAGTGAAAGAAAAAAATTGAATAATTCTGTTTAAAACATTGGCTCTTAGTAGTGATTCTTCAAAAAAAAATAGAATGAGAGCCAGTTCATATGCTTGACCCTGTTTCCCAATGTCACTGTGAGGTTAAAATGAGATAATATATATAAATCATTTAACCCAGTGCCTGGACACATAGTAGGCACTGAATAAATGCTTATTAAATTTTTCCAAATTAAATTTTACATTTTAGATTATACAATAAAGTATCCAGTTATTTTATGATTTCTCAAAAGAGCCAAAGATTGATGATGTAACTAATGATAGAGTATATAACTTAAGTCATTGGCAGTTCAATGGTCCTTATTTACCACTGATCCTTACTTATGGGGTTGGAGACTGCTGGGCTTGGAGCTCCGGACTTGGTACTGCCACTGACTCCTGAAACATGTTACTATTCTTCACCATTAAAGATATGATGAGCCATGGACTAAACATCCACGTGGTGACTTCTTGATTTATTTGAGTGAGTTTATAAAAGTCAAGTACTCATTGTATAAATACTATTTTTTCATTAAAAATTGCTAAATATTATTTCTGAACTAATTTTTCTTGAGCAACACTTTGATTGTGTCACTCACCTCTTCAAAAATCTTCTGTGGTTCCCCCATTGTCTGTTGCATCAAAGGTAACTTTCTGCCACCCTTCAAGACCCCCAAGACCTTCATCTCCCTGGCCATTCTAATTTACCTAGAACTCATACACATCATTCCTGAAACAGCCAGACTGGACCTCATAAACATGGGTTTTCATCTATCTAACCAAAGCCTGTGCAGCCTTCAAAGCCTCCATCAGGTCCATCTACCTCACTGTTCTGTACTGTTCCATCTTCTCTGAACTACCAAGTTACATCACATACTTAGAAACTACCTCATGTTGTCCACTATCGTTTCTTGTCTCTGTTGTATCCAACTAGCTTGTGAACCTCCCTGAAAGGAAGGATCAAGCCTTAAGTATGAGCACCTAGCACAAGATGGAACATTTCTCAGTCAACACTTTTAAAATAGTGGCAGACATATAATTTCTTATTCTGTTTTTACCACAGAATCATAGTTAGTAGTTTACTTTCTCAGCCTCCTAAATTGTACTTATCGATCACTTTTCTATAGATTGAGTTATTCTGTGAAAAACACCCAATCTTTCCTTATTAATAAGCAGAACTAGGGGATTACTCAGGGGTAAGCCTTTTCATTGACGATTTGTGAAGTGATAAAATTATTTTTCAAACCCAATTTATTAGCCAAATGAAAGGAAGATACTTTCCTTTTGTAACCAAGGTAGGTTGGGGAACTTTTGTGGTTTTCTCATATTTCTTTAGTGTTTCACTTTTACCTTATCAGATTGTTCAGCCAAAAGATATTGAAACAAACTTTAAACTCCTAATAAACTGTTATCTTTAAAATGACATACCATAGACCTTGATTTCCTAATCTTTAAATGAAGATAGATTAGAAGATCCCCAGTATCTCTTTCATATAAATGCATTGTCTATGAAATAGACAGTAAAATATAAAGATCTTACAGATTTAAAAAACATTTTTGTACCCTGTAGAAGACCAGTACCAACCCATCCAAACTTGAGTGGGCTGCCACTAGATGGCACATTTGCTCATTTCAGTATCATTGATTCCAGCTATTCATCACTACATGTTTGTATTGTTGAGAACCCAGACGTTCATGCAATATAGTAATAAATA
The DNA here is from genome assembly GCA_011680675.1 of Gymnobelideus leadbeateri. Taxonomy (NCBI): domain Eukaryota; kingdom Metazoa; phylum Chordata; class Mammalia; order Diprotodontia; family Petauridae; genus Gymnobelideus; species Gymnobelideus leadbeateri. The sequence goes on along the minus strand of WOXC01005648.1, from coordinate 502,246 downwards.
TGGTAATTCACATATATCTATTGCCTTAAGATTTACAGTGCACTTTCTCCCCAGTGATCTTCTTCAGTAGATAGTATATTATCCCTGTTTTACAGATTAGGAAACTGAGGCTCAGAGGAATGGGGGGAAGAGTGTACACCTAGTCTTTAATGAGTTTGTTAAAATAACATTATAATTAAGGAATATACAGACATTCAGCACAGCTTTAACTGAACTTTGAGAAACATCTACTTTGGGAGCAAAAAATCAGAAGTCAACTTGCAGCTAACAGATCATAGACATATTTGACCTCTACCTGGATTTTTAAACTATTATCTTGGAAGTGATGCTTAAATTCACAGCCTTGCTGGTCCCCAACCAGTTCTACTACTGCTAATGATTTGCTGTTGGAGCCACAGGCAGCGGTATCTCTCTGATAATAGTATTTAAGAACTATTTCTTTAATGTTTGATCGTCAAAAAGCAAAGTCTTCTTTTAAGGCAGAGGAGTCAGTCTTTATATGCTGTTTAGGCTCCCTTTTGTTCCCCTTGATAACTTAGAATGGATAGAGGTAGAACATGATAATGGTCCCATTTCTTTTCTTCCCCTTTATTAGCAGAACATGGACCCAGGACTATGAAAGAAAGTTGGACAGGAACCTGAAATATGGAACACCTTATATATTCCCTTGCTATTTTATTTCCTCTTTGTCCCTTCTACTTCCTCCTTCCTCTTTCAAGTCTGAATTTGACTTCTAAGTTTAATCACTAAATGAGAACTGTTTATCGCCAACTTCTGCTTTATGCTAATATTGTCCAGCAAGTTTCATGCCTAAGAGCTTCCTTCTTAGAGTAACTTCCTCATGGGTATCACATGTGTGGTACATGATATCATATGAATGGGCATACATAAACCACATTTTTACCAATGTGTCATGTTTTTAAAGAATTATAATGGTGGAAGTAATAATAAAAATAGTTGACATTTACATAACACTCCATATTATTTCATCTTATGCAGAGCATACACATTTAAATGTTTAACTTAGAAACTGGACATTACAGTTAAGATACTACATTTTCCAACTCATCCTCATATGTTTTAAATGCCCCTTATTATTAAAAAAAATTTTTAACAACCTGTTAAGCAAGTGCTTATGAGCAAGGTCCACACTTTGTCTTTGGAAGTAATTGACAATATTCAAGTCTTTAATTTCCTTGAACGTGGTTAACATTTTTAGCAAGTATTTTAACCATCAAATGATATGCTTAATTATTAGACCATATCTTGATATTGATAAGAGAAGAGGGAGTAACTAGATTGTCACATTTGGCATCCAATAAAATTTCATGTGTAAAATCTTGTAATGAATATCTTTGATAAAATTAGATATTTGCTTTCATGCACAAAATTTTAAGTGTATGAAACTGAATTATATAAAACATAGCATCTCTGGATAGCAGGAAGAAATGATGAATCCTTAAAAGATCACTTTATTTATTAGTGCTGTGATGCTATCAACGGTTAAATATCATAGAGTAAACAGTTTAAATAATTATAAAGACAACATAATTTGCTTTTTTAGAACGTGGTTTTCTTCTTGATCAGAATCATTCATTGAAAATTGCTAACACCATAATAAAACAGTGAGGAGTAGGATTCAAAACTGGTTTTTAAATGTTTTGACACATTTATTCATTTTATTTCTCTATTTTTTTTAGGTGTACCACTGTCCACCCAGTGGGGACCTCAAGGTTATTTCTACCCAATTCAGATTGCACAGTATGGTTTAAGTCATTATAGCAAGAATCTGACTGAGAAGCCCCCTCACATCGAGGTCTATGAAACAGCAGAAGACAAGGACAGACACAGTCGGCCTAATGACTGGACCGTGCCAAAGGGCTGCTTCGTGGCCAGTGTGGCTGATAAGTCTAGACTCACCAACGTTAAGCAGTTTGTTGCTCCAGGTGAATTGTTTATTATATTGGAGTGTTTGCTACTCTTAAGATTTACAGCAGAAAAAGCTAAAAAAATGATTCTGTTCATGTGAATTTGATATAGGATTGCTGTTTTCCTTATTTCTCTCTGCAGTTATTTGTTGTTTATATTTGCAGTATTTCCAACATATATGATATGGTTGCATTCAGCATTCAAAGAATGAAAAAATCTTAATTTATCATGATTTATGGTAATGATATCAAATACCCTAGCTGTTACCATAAGGGACTTAAGAATAAAATACACCAACCAATACTAACATCTCTAAGCAGGAATATTAAACATGTAAACACTCAAAAAGATACTTCCTTAAGAAGGCATAGCTTAAAAATTGGGGCTTATGAAACAGAATATTTATTCTGGGAGAGAGAACTACAAGAAACTTTGGAAATCATTTAGTCTAATTCTTTCATTTTATATATAAGAAAACTTGGAAGGAAGGAAGGAAGGAAGAAAAAAAGAAATAGAGAAAGAAAAAAGAAAGGAAGAGAGAAATGATCTTACAGGGTTTTTAAAGATTTTTAAATTTTTTATTTATTTAGTTTATTTTTATTAATATTGTTTTATTTATCAATATTAAATAACTTGTTTATTTTTATTTTTTCTTTCACTTTTTTCAAAAATTTTTATCTTAGGGAAGATATCCCCCAATTTCCCATTAAAAGCCAATAAAAGAATGTGATCTGATTTACAAATCTACCCTTTTCTAGCTAGCATCTTAATAACACTTCTTTACTTTTTGTAAAAAAAGGCGGTTAACACTATTTAGGTAGAGTGTAAAGCTGTTGTTAACATGAATGGATTAATAATGTTAATATTGTATTTTTGTAGCTAACCTCAAGTGCTAGATTTCTCTAATGGCCTTCCTCCTACATTTAAAAGTTCAAAATCTGTAGCCTCACACTTTGCTCTATGAACATAGAATAACTGAAAGGGGCTAGAAAAAAATTATGGAACCATGCTAACTGGGTGTAGCACCAATAGAATATTTACAGCACCCAGGATCACAGTCAAGACTGTGACTATAAATATCACATGACCTTCGATCACAAAATATACCAAACTCTCCAGGTAAAGGATAGAACTGAAGCATTTATTTAGACACCAGAAAACCTAATCCCAAACCAGTAGGCCGATTCATAGTACCAAAGATATTCAGAAGCCATAATAACACTGAGAGCCACAGCATCCTTCAGCCTTCCCACAAATCAATACAAGATCAATGTTTACTCACAAACCTCTCTCTCTCCCTCCTTGCCTGAGCACCTCTCTCTCCTACCATCTCACTAGCTCTGGCTCCCCATTTCCTGTGGATTCTGCTTCCTTTCAGCAAACTCCTCCCACCACAAGCTCCATGTGACTACATTCAGACTATTAAGGGATAGAGTTTATTTTCACGGCAGGGAAGGTACCTGTGGGCTCTGCTTCCCTTCAGCAAATTCCCTCCATCACAGGCTCCATGTGATTACATTCAGCCTATTAGGGGGCAGAGATTGCTTTCAAAGCAGGAAAGGTCTTCAAACTCCCCCCTAGGTCTGCTAGGGGGCAGGGAAGATCTTCAAATTCCCCTTCCTATTACACTGGGTACACTACAGATTTATATGACATAATCTCACCTGGACCTTCACTACAAGAAGATAGTCCTTTTACACCTCCCTGAGCAATTCACTATTTCACTTACCACATCGGCTTTTCCAAACATTTTCATTCCTCTTCAAGCCTCTCATTTTATTCACCTCCCCTCCCCTCACCCATCACCTTTTTAGCTAACAACTTTGCATCACATTTTTTTAATCTTTAATCTTTTTTTAATTACATATAAAATTTTTTGACATTTTAAAAAAATTTTGAGTTCCAAATTTTCCCCTACCCTCTCTCCATTCCCACCTTATTGAGAAGGCAAGCATGGATTATACATGTATAATCAATCTTTGCCTGATACTTTGTTGAAAGAAATGAGGCCTTTCACTAAGAAGTCCCTCTTCTCCCCTCCTCCTTATGTCACACAACTCAAGTGTCTTTCTCCAGTTTTCTCGGCCTTCACAGCCTCCTCTCATATGAAGAAGTTCCCCTTCTCCTCCTTGCCAAGGTGGGCCCCTCTTCATGCACCTGTAATGCCAATGCATCTAGTTGTCCTCAGCAGACTGCCCCTTCAATCAGTCATTCTCTCTCCCTCATTCATCTTCCTTCTCCCCCTACCTACTGGCTGCTCCCCTGATGCCTACAGATACTCCTATATCTCTCCTTTCTTTCCTGGCTAAACTGCTTGAAAAAGCCATCTACATTCTGTGCCTTCATTTCCTTTGCTCCCCCTCTTTAAACCCCCTGTCTTGTGGCATCCAAGCTCATCGTTCAAGTGAAATTTCTCTCTCCAAAGTTACTAATCATCTCAACTGCCAAATCTAATGGCCTTTTCTCAATCCTTATCCTTCTTGACCTCCCAGCAACATATACCATTATTACCTTTTCTTCTGGCTACTCTTTTCTAGGGGTTTTCCCGATAGTGCATTCTCATGGTTCTCCTGCCTGTCTCACTGCTCTCTCTCCTTTGCTGAATTTTCATGCGTGTCATGCCCTCAAACTAGAGGTGTTTTGCCAGGCTCTGTTCTGGGTCTTTTTTCCTTTCTATACTCTTAACAATCACTTGGTATTCTCATCAGGCCCATGGGTTCAATTTCCATTTCTATTCTGATGATTCCAAAATCAATATGCTCAGCCCTAGTTTGTCTCCTGAGTACTATTCCTGTATTGCCAACTGCCTACTGTCCATATTGACCTGGTTTTCCTGAAGACACCTCAGTTCCAGAATATGCAAAACTAGACCTCATCTTTCCCCCAAAAAAACCCCTCCCTCTTTATTACTGTTGAGAGCATTGCCAACCTGTCGGTCACTTAGGTTTGCAATCTCAGTGGTCATCCTTGACTCCTTACTCTGATTTATGCCACATATCCAATCTGTTGCCAAATCTTGTTCCTGCCTCTATGACATCAGTCATATAGGTCTCCTCTCCATTCAGCTGGGTAGTGCAGTGGATAGGGCACGGGATCTGAAATTAGGATGACGAGTTCAAATGTGGCCTCTCAGATACTTACCAGCTGTGCCACCCTGGGCAAGTCATTTGACTTCTGTTTATCTCAGTTTCCTCATCTATAAAACAGGGATAATTGTGCTGGCTTCACAAGGTTGTTGTGAGAACAAGGATTTTAAATGTAAAGTGCCTTGCATATTTAAAGCACAATAAATATTAGCCATTATTATTTTTATCTGTTCCCTCTCTAAAAATATGGTGTCTAGAACTGAACACAGTATTCACAATGTGGTATGACCACGGCAGAGTACACAGTACTGGGCATTATGCCTTTCTTAATGCCACTGACTCACGTTGAAGTTCCATCCACTAATACCCCAGATCTTCTACAGATGAGCACTCTCTCCAGCCATTTCTTTCCCCATCTTGTAATGAGGTTGATTTTTTTTAATTAAATAAAGGGGAGGCTAGGTGGTGCAGTGAATAGAGCACCAGCCCTGGAGTCCAGAGGACTGAGTTCAAATCCAGCCTCAGACACTTAATACAAAACTAGCCTTGTCACCTTGGGCAAGTCACTTAACCCCAATTGCCCTGCCTTCCCCCTCCAAAAAGCAATAAATAAATGAAATATACTTTACATTTATCCCTGTTAAAATTTAATCTTGTTAGATTCAGCCCAGTATTATAACTTGTCAAGATCTTTTTGGATTTTGATGTGATCATCCAAAGTTTCAGCTAACCCTCCCGACTTTATGTCACTTGTAAGTCTGATAAGCCCACCATCTATGTCTTTTTTTATACACATCATTGATAAAATTGTTAAACAGTTTACAGTCAAGCACAGATTTCTGAGAAAGTCTACTATAGAGCTTTTTCTAAGATAAGATCAGATAACCATTAAGCACTCGATAGTTGTTTGATGGTCTTCTAAGTCTCACCATTCAACCAGTTCTGAGTCTCCCTTAACTATACTTTTGTGTGGTCTAGTCCACATGTCTCCATATTTTCCATAAGAATAGAAGGAGAAATTCCATCAAATGCTTTGCTAAAAAATCTAGGCAAACTAGGCCTTTTCCTGATCTATGAAGCTAGTAATAGTGTCGAAAAGAAAAATAAAGTTAGTCTCTCATGACTTACTCTTTGGCTCTTCCAAAGTGAGGGCTACTTCCTTTTCTTCTTTTTCTGTTATTTAAGAATGCCTTTAATATAGTATCTAATAGTTTGCCAAGAATTAAAGTCAAATACACTTCTTAAATGCAAATTCCATTCTCTTCCTTTTTCGATAATAATGACATTTGTCCTTTTCCAATCCTACATTACCACTTTTGAGCCTCCACAACCTTTCAGAGATGACTGACAGTAGGTCAGCAATCCTAAGTTCCAATTCTTTTAGTACCCTTGGATATAGTTCATCTATCCCTAGTGACTGGAATTTAATCAAGGGCAACTGGGTGCTCCTTTCCTAAATTCATATTTCTCAGTAGTATCACTTAAGGAACAGTCATTTTTGTTGTGTCCCTTCCAGTCCCACAGTCCTTGGCAGCCCTTTGTCATCATTTATCAGTCATCTACTCTTCTTTCATTCTTTTGTTTTTTCCATTCTTTGCTGCCCTTAGTCATTCTGAGTTTTACCGTGGACACTGTTCCTTAGGCATATGTTGCTTTTGTATTCATTTACCTTTTCTCTGGACTATTAAACTATGCCTAAGGTTTCTTTCTGTGACTGTTATGAATTTTAAAATGTTATAGTCAGTTTTTTCCCCCGGGTTGCCTATCACTACCATTTAACCAACCTTTTCTCCCTTGCTGGTCACAATTAAGTCTAAAATAGCAATCCTCCCATTACTTCCTCTACTCTGAGAGATGGGACTGTTAGAAATGCTCAGCTTGCCCAGTGGCTCAGTGTAGATACAGTGTACAGACTGGACTCCTCAGTGCAAAGCTTTCAGTCTCATCACAGCCTCTTGCTTGCCATGTGACCCTGAGACAGCTTTAGAAGATCTACCAAGGAATGGATAAAGTTAGACTGAGAGACTGCCATTCTCCACTCCCTAGTCTAAACAATGTCATTATGCTTGGTGAAAATACTCTCTTGGGTACCGCCTCTTTCTGAAAACTTTTCCAAAGTGGCTTTTTTTTTGTTGCTCGACATTTATTCTTACCTCCTCTTATTTAATTCCAGTAAAGTTTGTTTGCTTTTTTTTCAGTATACTCAATGCACAGCATAGACCAAAGAAAAATGCTCTTACTGAATTATGCAGATTATAATCTGACAAAACAAGGCAAATTATCTAAAAATCACTCAGAAAACTTCTCCACAAGCCAAGCCTGCTTTTGTGGCAAGCTATACAGAATATAAAGCACCACAACGAAAACATGTTTAAGAAATTAGATAGAAATTACAGGTTACCCATTATTTAGACTGAAGTTGGCACTCATCAGGTCATTATTAAAGGCTGCAGTGAGTAGATTTGTATTGTAGCCTTCACAATCAGCAGATTACTCTGGCCTCACTAGAGGATGAAGAGAGAATATAAAAGAAGTCCATAACCTTTTCTCCTCTGAATATTTATCTTCCAAAAAAACACAAGGGTGTTCTTGACAACTTTTCCCTCAGAGACAAGCAAGCCCAACTTGCTAGTGAAAATTTCTTTATTGTCTTTTTCAAGTAATGGGCTCATTAATTCTAATGGATATTGATTAGTGGAGAAAAATACATTACATCCTTATTAATGAGTCTGTCTTAGTAAAGAGGGAAATGTTGCATAAAATTAATTTGGTTTCATAAGTGACTTTATTAATGAAAATTCTTTCATGTGACATTTGAATAAATCCAGTATATTAAAAAATACAATTTTTAACAATTATTAGGGAAAAACTAGATGAAGGACAAAACAATGCTTCTTCAAAGAAGGAATACATTGATAAAAAAAAAAACTAAGATGACTTGAAACCATTCCAGAATAAAACAAAAATGATACTAAGTCATAGTATTTTTGAAAAGCCAAAATATAAATTCCCACAGTGGTTGGAAATTTGTACTTTATTCAGAATTTTAAGAGATCATAACAGATACCTGAAATCACAAGATCACTCTCTCCTTCAGTTGAAAAGAGCCCAAACTGAAAAATAAATAAATGTAGCAGAAATATTATTCCCAGACTAAATCTCTATTTTAATTGTCTGTCAGTCTACAAGAATCTATTAAACAGTTGCTAAGTGTCCAATAGGATGTTAAGTCCTGGGTACACAAAGAAAAACAAAAGCATGGCCTATCCCTATCCTCAGGGAGCTCACGTTCTAGTGGGGAAAGCAGCATTGGGATAACTGTGGACATATAAAATCTATGCCGTGGAGGGTGATGGGAGGTGATGGGAGGTGAGGCCCTAGGAGTAGAAAGTACCAGGAAAGGTTTCTTGCCAAAGGTGGGATTTGAACTGAGTCTTGAAGGAAGCCAGAGAAGTCAGGAAGAGCTAAGGAGGGATAGTGTCCCAGGTCTGAGGGGCTGCTAGTAAAAAGTCTTGGAGTCAGAAGACAGACTGTTGTATGCAAGGAACAAGAGGCTGGTTTAGATAGATTATAGGAGTCTGGAAAAGCCAGAAGGGGGCCAGGTTGTGGGTGGCTTTCCAAGCCAAACAGAGGCATTTCTATTTGACCTTGCAGGTAACAGCCGCTGGGGATTATTGAATGAGGACAGTGATATTCTCAGACTTGTGCTGTAGGAAACCAACTTCCATAGATGAGTGGGGGTTGGAGGGCAACCAGAAGGCTACTGCCAAAGTCCAGGCATGAGATGATGAAGGCCTGTTCAAGGATGAAAGCTGTGTTAGATAGCAGGGGACAGACACATAGGGGAGCAGCAAGACAAAATTTAACAAATAGATTGGCTGTGTGGAGTGGGTGCCAAGGAAAGAGTCAAAGATGACACTGAGATTGTGTGTCTGAGGGGCTGGAAGGATGGTGGTACCCTTGTCAATAATAGGAAAGTTTGGGGGAAAAGACAAATTCTGTTTTGGACCTGTTTTTGATGCCTACCAGACATGTAGTTTTAGATATCCAAAAGGCAGTTAGTAATATAAGATGAGGTGCCAGGAGAGAGATTAGGACTGTATTTATAAATGCAAAAATCATCTGCACAGAGATCATTGAACCCATGAGCTCTGGCGAGATAACCAAGAGGAACAGTCCAGAGAGAAAAGAGAAGAGGATCTAGGACTTAGGAGAGATCTACATTGAGTAGATCATAACCCAGGTGAAGATTTGGCCCAGGAAATTAAGGAGAGGTCAGATATGTGAAACAGAAAATCAGGCGAGAACAATCGTGAAAACCTAGAGATGAAATAGTATCTAGGAGGAGATGGAAATGAGCAGTATCTCAGGGACATCAAGAAGGTGGGGAATTTTTTAAAGTGGCCATTAAGAGATCATTGGTAATTTTGGAGAGAAGTTTCAGTTGAATTGTGAAATTGGAAGTCATGCTATAGAGGATTTAGAAGAGTGAGTGGCAGATTTTCAAGGAGTTCCACTTGGACCCAGAGAATAGAATTCTAGGAATAATCTGTAGAAATGGGAAAGAAGCAGATTTAGGCATGATAAGAGGGAAAACTTGTTGCTTTTAAATGAGAGCTAGCCAAAAGTAGATTTCCCTCTCACGTGGAGACTTTATGAAAGGCCAGAAGACCACTTGTTGAGTGTTTAGTAGGAGCAGGTTCTTGTTCTGGTGTGAGGTTTGTATGGGATGGCCTCCAAAGACCCCGTTTCCTGTTCTTAGATTTTGTCATTGTGCTTGCAGTGGGATCATGGGCTGTGTCCTACAGACTTCCTCCTGATTTGTCTACCTTGCTCAGGCTGTAGGCTTATACAGAAAAGAAATGATATTAACATGATCTTTCTGTGCCGTTTTGGGACTGGGAACAAAACACAAAGTGCCTCACATTTGGTTTTTAAAATATTTTGTAAGCTTTCTGGACACAATTGATCAAATATTCCAACTAATCTGGTTACCACATGTATACATATACCAAGTATCCCAAAAAATCTAAGTGCACTTTTAAGCCACTGAAGCTTAAAGATTTTTTTGAATACCCCATATATGTATATATGTGATAACTATATCAGTTGGAATATTTGATGAATCATATTAAGAAATTTTACTAGATATTTTACAAAAACAAATGTGATGCTGCTTCCGATTAGGTATCATCTATTTTTATGTAACATATTGTTATGTGTATAAAGGAAACCAATTTTCAAAGAATGAGAACATAATAAAAAATATATTGAACTAGAATTCTAATAATTGTAATTTAACATTTGATTTTAAAAGGTTATCATACATTGAATATTATACAGAAATGCTGGTTACTAGAGACCTTCTGTTGACATTAAGCAGGTTAAAATCACTTTTGCCCTAGCAGAACCCACGCTGCCTGAACTTGGCTCTCAAACTTAGCGAGATGCAAACACATCTTTGGAGCATTTCCAGTAGCCACTTATCCCATAAATTCAGTTGACCTTCAGTTCTCAAAATCTAGACCAGTCAAACTTAAACAGTGCTGCCAGGTTTCAAAACAGTTTTATCATCAGAAAATTAGCCACTAGGTAATTAGAGTTTCTGTCCATATCCATTCCCAAAACCCCTAGGGGTGGAAGGGTTTCAGTCTCTACCCATGGACAAAGTATCCCTGTCAGTGAAATCATGGTTCTCTTGAGCTGTATTCCAGGCAGAACAGAAGATGTAGCATGTCTGTTAGATACTGTGTTGTTGTTACTGCCAGAGACACACAAACAATCCATCAGTCAGCATTGGGTTACAGAAAAAAGTTTAGCCTAATACCCGAGCAACTTGTTCTTAATCCTCTGCAGCAAAATATGACTAGTACAATTTGGGGAGGGGATGGGGAAAGGTGAGATGTTGGGGTCTTTTTTCTTAATATTAAAAAAGCTATTCTGGGTTCACTGATTTTAGCATCATTTAGGCTCAGTTTAGCAGTAAGAAATAATGAAGTAATACCTAAATTGAAGTGTTAATTTCAATTCAATGTCCAAATTGAAATGTTAATTTTGATGTATCAATTTGTTATATTAAATACCCTTGGAGCAGTTAGATATACCTCTTATCTGGCAGTGTTATTCCAGTATAGTTTTCAGGAAGAATTTCACTAAAATGTTCGAATTAAGAGTGTTTTTTCTAATCAGCCTTTTGTTGGTATGTGTGTTTGTGTGTCCTCCCTCCAGAAACCAGTGAGGGCGTCTCTCTACAGCTTGGAAACACAAAAGACTTCATTATTTCTTTTGACCTAAAGTTACTGACAAATGGGAGTGTGTCTGTGGTTTTGGAGACCACAGAGAAAAACCAGCTCTTCACAGTGCATTATGTTTCAAATTCTCAGCTGATTGCTTTTAAAGAAAGAGACATTTACTATGGCATTGGGCCCAGAACTAGTTGGAGCACTGTCACTAGAGACCTGGTCACTGACCTGAGGAAAGGAGTGGGTCTCTCCAACACAAAAGCTGTCAAACAGACCAAAATAATGCCTAAGAAGGTAGTTAAGTTAATTGCAAAAGGGAAAGGATTCCTCGACAATATCACCATCTCAACCACAGCTCACATGGCTGCTTTCTTTGCTGCAAGCCACTGGCTGGTTAAAAACCAGGATGAAAAAGGTGGATGGCCAATTATGGTGACACGAAAGTTAGGGGAAGGGTTCAGATCTTTAGAGCCCGGCTGGTACTCTGCCATGGCCCAAGGACAAGCGATCTCAACCTTAGTGAGGGCCTATCTGTTAACCAAGGACCACATATTCCTTGACTCAGCTTTACGGGCAACGGCACCTTATAAGTTCTTGTCAGAACAGCATGGAGTGAAAGCTGTCTTCATGAACAAATACGACTGGTATGAAGAATATCCAACCACACCTAGTTCCTTTGTTTTAAATGGCTTCATGTATTCTTTAATCGGACTGTATGACCTAAAAGAAACCGCAGGGGAAAAGCTAGGCAAAGAAGCGAAGTTGCTGTACGAGCGTGGCATGGAATCCCTGAAAGCCATGCTCCCCTTGTACGACACTGGCTCAGGCACAATCTACGACCTGCGGCACTTCATGCTCGGCATCGCTCCCAACCTGGCCCGCTGGGACTATCACACCACGCACATCAACCAGCTGCAGCTGCTGAGCACCATCGACGAGTCTCCCATCTTTCGAGAGTTCGTCAAGCGGTGGAAAAGTTACCTGAAAGGCAGCAGAGCAAAGCACAACTGAAGCTCGAGACCAAATCACATTTCAGCCCTCTGCTGGCCACGGGAACCACAAAACAAAGGCACATTTTAAAAGGTCACATACCAGGTTTTTATGGATGACTTTAAAGAAGTGATCCTTAAAGGTAATCCAAAATAACTGCATTCCACGATGGGGATGTCTAGCATGAGGGCTAAGTAAAGGCTACTCCCTTTAACTTGCTTACCTATAGTCCAGTTTGATTAGACATGCCTTAAAAAAAATTCACACTCAGTTTGGGGAACATCATTTTCTTTTTATATGAAAATGGTTAAATAGCCATATAGTCCTTCTGTCTAGTCCTTGCCTGAAAATTTAGTATGTGACCTCTTTTAAAATGAAATTATTTATGTGTGTGTTGGAAGCAGAGTAAAGAAAAATCACGTGCTGTAATGAGCTAAATGTCTATTTACTTGTAAACTGGATAGAGGACTGTGTACATCTTTTTAAAAGATGGTTCTTTTCTACTTTCTAATTTGGGGGGGAGCATTTGTTAAATTTGGTATATATGGAGAAATATTTTGAGCTTATGGTTTTCTTGAAATGTATAAATTAAAAACATAAAGCCAGTTTTCTGGCTTCAATGTTACATTCTGTAAGCACAAATAAGAGTGAAAATAGTTGACTGCACAATTGCAAAACTACCATTCATTTTGATGAAACTTGATCTCCAATCAGTTGAGAGTTTGATCATCAATCAGTCCCCCCTGCCATGGCATTGGGTTCTTTTTGTCACCGTTTGGCATTTTGTATTCTTATTTCAGATTATATTTAAGGATTCTGTTCATTTTGATACCCCATTCTTTTGAAACTTTATCATCAGCCTAGATTTGTAAAGGATCTAATTTTCATAGCCTGCAGAAAAACTTGACTTAAATTTCTAATAGGCCTGAGTAGCTTCTTTTCTCCAGAGTAATTCACTTTCAGGGCTTTTTGAATCAATGTCCATTGTTATAATCATTTCCTACCCCCAAACATGCTCTGAAGGGGAACAATGTAATGTAAGCATTAAATTCAAGACATGTTTTTTTCATACTTTAAGCCATTGATGTAATGTACATTAAATGTTTTTTTCTGTGTTAGAGAAGAATATTTTAGCAGTTGGACAAGAGAAGCGGCTTCTACATGTAGGCAGATTTCATAGCCCTTCACATCCACATGGGTATTATCGGACTGGATAAAGGCCTTCAGAGTCATTGATCAGGTCGTTGATCAGGCCAGCCAGTAAGGGTGGGGTGTGTATAATTTGCTATTGACGTATGTCTTAATTCCATTAGTAACTGGTTGGTTGTAAGTCATTATATTAATGCCTTATAGCAATACTGTTACTTCTCTAATTTAGAAACATAAGGTCCCAAAGTTCCCCAGCAAAAAGCCTGTCAAGTACAATATGGCTTAGCTGCTCATACCAAATGGTCACCAGAAACCAAATATGTGCCCTGTCAATCTGAAAAATGTCTTTTATTGTGGATCAAGGAAGGAAGATGAAATTTTGAAGAGAGGGTTCATGAGCAAAGAAAAAGATGCATGTCAGCACTAAGAAAATCAATTTGATCAGAGAAGAAGCAGGCTTGAAGCAACTGATGTGTTTAACCATTAGTTTTTAATTTTGCAGTCTGAAAATTCTGGACTCAAAGCTGGTTTTTTTTTTCTCAATGCCACAGTCTGGAAAGTCTGTGTGTAATCCCCCCATTTGATTCATTGTGATAGTAAGGCTATTCTAGAAATATGAATGGTCAGGGCTTCTCCCGGATGTGTTTGCACACCCTGAAGGAGCTCAGATTAGGAGGATTCATGAGAGTGTTATGGTACTGCTTTGGAGACAAATATCAGTGCCTTAACAATTTGGCTGTCTTCTGTGCAGGAAAGAAATGCAGTGATTTTCATCTGGAAATGTCAGAAATGAATGGCATTGGTGTTTCTGTGCTGTTGGTCTGACCTTGCATTCTCTACTGCAGCAAGCAACAGCATGATTTCCTTGGTCCTAAGAGATTTCCCTGAACCTGTGGCACCATTGTCAGGAAAAACATATGGAGACTACATTATGATGTTCCCCCTAAACTGTCCATTCTTTACATTTATAATTGTATCTGTAAATACCCTCATTGACAGCTGCTTAGATTTAAACCATTTGACCTGTGCACTCTTGTTCTGAGCCTGACTGGGGGTGAAGCTGGGTACTGGGGAGAGGAGATGGAACCAGGGGGGTGTGCAGTATGTATTGCTCTTGCCTTTAGTTGACTTTGATTTGAACCTAAACATCTTTTGGCATTTTACATGTAAAATCACATCATCCAAGGCGGGGGGGGCGGGAATGGAAGTTCCATTTGACCTTTGGATCAGGCGTATTGTACATAGGTTTCATCTAAGAAACACAATGCATGTGAGCATATGCAACAGCGACACACACAAGCACAACTCTTCGAGTGTGGCAGTCTTCTTTTCTTGACCAGTGTAGGAAAGCTGTGCACTGGAAGCTGCTATTTCCATCCACCTTCTATTCTTTCTTTTCTCTTGTTTCTTCTTTGTTGTACATGTGGGTTATACACCATGTGTTAAATATGCAATAAAGTGTTTACTGGATGCCCTTCTAAAGGGTAGTCCTTTGTAAAGCTGTACAGACTTTGCAGTTCAAGCACAATGTGCACATGTTAGTTTTATATACAGCGAAACTTGATTTTTTGCAGATGGAAAGGTATTATGTTTCTATACAAAGTAAATGGATCGTTTGTGCTTAATGTAAAGCTGCTTTATAAAATTGTAAAATAAAGTTTTTATCTTGAGAGCACTATGGCTGAGTGGTTCTGTTTGGCCGCTCATATACTAGCAGAGTGTGGAGGAAGCAGACCACAGCTAAATTGAATGATGGCAGCAGCCCATTACTTCCACAGCCGTTCTGAAAAGGTAACTTCCTGTTAAATCCATGTAGTTAATGTGCTATGTGCCTATTCTGAAACTACCTGCTAACCTTGGGAGGTTCCAGGAATTATGAGGGCGGGCCCTCAAGCTTTCAGTCTAGATAGACAAAACTAACCCATGGGAAACCATTTTGGAACAGAGCTAAATAATGGCCCACTAACCTTTAGTGCTGTGAGATTTGCAAAGTGCTCTATTGATGATTTTGTACATATACGTTAAATTATCATTGTTGGTCTTACACACGTTACATTATCATTGTTGGTTTTATACACACCTTACATTATCATATATGACTTAAATAAGTATCATGATTCAAAGAAGGGAAAAATAAATCATTGTGGGTTGGAGACTTCACAATGATATCTGATTCTGGGCCTTGAAAGGGGCAGAATTTGGATATGCAGAATAAAAGGAAAGGATGTTCCAGACCAAGGAACAAAATGGCCAGACAGAACATCACCACAAGAGAAAGGATATCCTTTTCTTTCCTGTTTGGATAACCCTATTAACTCTGTTAATGCACTCCCACACTTTTATATTTGCCCATTATCCATAACACCACATACTGGTCATCTTTAAAAAAAAGACTCCTCAGACCACTGGGATTTGATCCATGAGTATGTACAAAACTGTAGTCCTGTATCTGACTAAACACATTATTCTTCCCAAAACTCTGCAGGGTGGAATATTACTCATATAGCCCGAGGTCCGTGGGCAAACTCCCATGCCCTCAGTACTCATTGTCCTCAAAAGATCTCCATGTTAATGGTTACTACAGCTATCCCTGTTCCCGTTATCAGTGCAAGACCTCAAGCTCTCCCAGGCATCATGGAGTCTATGTCTTTTGGCAAGTCAGCTTCACCTCAGTTAATGAAATAATCTCCTAGTTTCCTTTCTAAAAGTTTGTGAGATACAACACACATACATACACACATTTACAGGTGTGTGTATTCAAATTCAGCTTCAGACACTAGCAGTGTGACCCTGGGCAAGTCACTTAACCTCTGTTTACCTTGGAGGCATCTAGATGGCTCAGTGGATAGAGTGCTGGGCCTGGTGTCAGGAAGACCTTAGTTTAAATTCAGCCTCAGTCACTAGCTGTGTGACCCTGGGTAAGTCACTTAACCTCTCTCTACCTTAATCTGCTGAAAACAGAAATAACAAATGACTCTAGTCTCTTTGCCAAAAAAAAAAAAAATATATATATATATATATATCCCATTAATAGTGTGGTCTACAGGGTCAGAAAGAGTTCAGATACCACTGAACAACAATACCTGTAGATTACACATTTTGTACATGCAGTCAGCAACAAGTTATCTGCTCATAGTTATCTTGTAGGGCTTTTCTAGTCTTGTATTTGACATTGAACTGTTCTAATACCTTGCATACCTTTGATACCTTGTGCACATCAAGGCACTTGAGCATTAAACTTCACCCACATACAACAGTCCTAACCATACGGTACTAGAGAATCATAAGGAAATAGCTGTTATACTTACTATTCATCTATCCATTGTTTTCTGTCTCTAAAATGCCCTAAAATAATAGCCAAATGGGCCAGGGTTAGCATTCACTAGGTTAGGAACAGGGAGATTTGGATCCCTTAGCTCCACCAAGGAACATCCCATATCAGTCCACATTTAGACTGCCCCAGAATTTTCCAAGAATGAGGTTTAGAGTATTAAGATATTTGTAGTCATGGAATGAGGGAATTCGGGCTTTGGTTTCCAGAGAACCGTATTGTCGCCTTGTACAATTAATTTCCCTTTTCTGGACTTCAGTGCCCTTATAAATAAGGAGATTGAGAAAAGTGTTCTCTGAGGATTCTTCTAGCTTTGAAATCTTATGATCCTAGGAATTTAAAAATACATAGTGCTCTGATATCAACACCATTGTTGATAAAATGCTGGATAGTAAATTTTTGTTTAGATGCATGAAGTCATCCTTCTCCCTATGTGCCTTGAAGTTGTCCTGGGTTGGCATAATGACAGGATATAAAATCTAGATTGCAGACAAAATCTAGATTTTCATTGCTCCCATTCGCTAAGAGTGGGAAATTGAAAATAGAAGTGAATTTAAATGTTGTCATGGTGATTAATTTGAATGTTTGCTGCCCAATTTGTGGTGAAAGGAGATACATTTACCATCTGCCTAGAATGATTGATACCTTGTGTACATGTGCTCCATCTCCTGCATGTTAAACAGCAATTCTAAATTGTTCTACTAATTCTTTTCCAGAAAGAAAAAGAAATACAAAGCTAACGTTGCTGTCATGCCCCACTTCTGTAGAGCAGCAATTGAGAGGCAGAGGAAATGTTGTAAAAGGGGTGGGGAGATCCTGCTGATGATTGAAATAGCCCCCCACCCATGGCACTATGCAAACAGTTTAGCTCAGATGCCATTAGTTGAAACCTCTGCTATACCTGGGGCTTAACACCGGTGAAAATCTAGGGTCTTAGCCCATAATCTGAGCGTGCCCATCTGTGCCTTGAAGTCTCCGATTGCATTGGAAGTGAGAATAGCTGCTTTATTCCAGTTGAGGAAAATCTAGTCAGGAAAGGAATCCTATTATCCTATTAGAAGCCTTGTTTGCATGTAAACATATGGCAAAATGGCTCCTTTTTAGTGTATCTCTTAGTGTACCTCTTTTAACACTTGTGAAGTGAAATCTGGGCAGCCCCTTTTAATAGAGCAGTGCCCATTGTGTTTCCCAAAGTAAATGCTTAAATTCTGTCACCTGCAGAATGAATGAGAAGAAAGTGGCTATGACTTCTTTAGAAAGGTGGGATTTTAGAGCTAGAAGGGCCCTTAGAAATCCAGTCCACGGGGTGGCTAGGTGGTGCAGTGAGTAAGAGCACCGGCCTCGGAGTTGGGATGACCCGGGATCGAAACCGGCCTCAGAAAATGAGCGCCCACACATAAATAATGACTAGCCATGTAACCTTGAGCAAGTTACTTAACCCCAATTGCTTTAAAAAAAATTAAAAAAAAAAAAAAAGAAATCCAGTCCAGCCCCTTGAGATGGAAAAAACTCAGGCCATGACTTACCTACAGGTAAGAGTAAGTTATAGAGGGATGTCCTCTGCCTCAAGATCCAGGGCTACCACCATCAGCACCAGAACGCCCTCCTGCTCACCACCATCTCACTACCATAAGCATCTTTGCTTTCCAAAAATGCACCCCAGGCATTAGTCTGGGGGTTCTTTCCATGTTGACATTGGAGTTGGAAACAGAAGACCTAGGTTCAAAACTGGATCCAGTGCCTTACTACCCATGAGGCTTTGGGCAATTTGCTTCACAACTCTTAGGGACTCAGTTTGCTTCTTTGTAAAAACTAGACAATCTCTATGATCCCAGGTTGCTCTAACACAATTACTTAAGACGTGTTCTCCCAGGCCTAAGCAGATATTAAATGTCCATGACGATGCATTTGGTTCCTGTTTACAAGCAATTCTGGTGCTCTGAGCTTGGATTCCCTGCTGATTTGTTTTGCTTCCTAACTGATGGTAACAAATTATCCCATGCACATCCAGACATTTTGCAAATGCCTCTAAAGAAAGGATCTGTCTGTATTCCTGTAGAGTCCACTTTGAACCACTCTAAGAATGTTGTAATTTTTTCTCTCTGCACCCCTTGTTCTCCTGGGTTCAAGAAAGGATCCAACCACTCCTTCATGATTTGCCCTGCTTTAACTACACATAAAAGGCAGCATGACATAGTGTCTTTGAGGGCCTTTTGGAAACAGGAAGACTGGGATTTAAATCCTGCCTCTGACAGACAAGGTACCTGGAAAATCTTCGAGTTTTGAGGTGTTTTTTTTTTTTTTTTGGTGGGGTGGGATGGTTTTGTTTGCACAAAGACTTTTGGGACACCTTGTATAATAGCTGTGTATATGGACAAGTCACTTAATCTCTCAGTGCCCCGGGCAACTCTCTAAAACTCATAAATTATAAACGAGTTGCCAGTTTCTGCAGTGAAAGTTCCTTCTACTCGCCTGTCAGACAATACTGGCCACAAGTGACCCACACCCACAACCTTCCTGAGTGCTCCCAGACCAAATTAAAATGTAATTCGGAAATATTTAACAAAACAAAAATACAATAGAATGTAAGTAATGCTAACATTTGATTTTCTAAATCAGTATGTAGTCCAGTCTACAGGAGGGTATGCCCCATACTTCCCCACCCCTTGTTACTATTTGAGTTAGACACCACTGCCTTAAGCTACTGAAATCACAGGTTTGGGCAAAACATTTTTCATTCCTGTGATCTTAGGAAAGAACTTTTGTGATGGAGTCCAACCCCTTTATTTTACAGATGAAGAAATTGTCACAGAGGGGTAAAATGAGTGGAGGGTAAAGAGATTTGCCAGATATCCCACAGCTAGTAAGTAACAGATCCAGGATTTAAACTGAGATCCAAATCCAAATTCACTGCCTTTTCCACTATTCTATACTTCTTTCTTTAAAACAGATTCCAAAAGCCCAGACCATCCTTCCTGTGTTCTGAGAAGCCTTCAGGACACTTCAGGATGCTTTCAGCCCTTCCCCTGCCTGGTGCTGCTGCCAGGCAAACTGTTTTCCCATAGCTGAACTCCACTGAGTTTGGTCCGGCCTCAAAATATGTACAGAAAAAGTCCCAAACAAAGGCAGGAAGTGACTTCAGGCATCAATTGAGCCTCCTTAGAATTTATTCTTGTTGTCTAGCTGACTTGGGCACTGACAACCTATCTGACTTTAGCCTGGCCTCTTGGTTGGCCTCATCGTGCTATGGCATTCTTACTGGGTCCTTGGAAGCCCTGCTGTCTCTGCCTACCCAATTGCAGACTTGGGGCCTCCTCCACTTCTTGTTACCCATACTTGGACTACTCATCTTGACACAAGCTGGACCCTAGTGGTTGTTGCACCTACCCTGGCCTGTGACCTCCTGCCATAATGGAATGGAAAGAGCCCTAGGCTGGAGTCCAGAGACCAGGGTTTGAACCTCAGTTCCAACACAAGTTGAATCCTCTGGAAAAAAACAGTTAACAACTCCCCTATCAAGGTCATTGGAAGGAAGGTGCAAGTTCTATAGCAGCATCAGTCAGTTTTTATTCTTGTATTTTATTTAATTTATGCTGCTATTATTTTATTATCCTTCATGCCCTGGCACTGACAGCAGCTTCTCTGTCCCACAGAAGGCTTACAGGCTCATTAACATAAGGGTCATTTGATACCTAATGCATGTATGATTTTATCTTTGGGAAACACTTTTATAGATAAGAGCCCACTCCTCTTTTCTGTTGCTGACCCTCTACCCCATGAGTTATCAATGGTTAGCAGCCTTTCCACTCCACAAATAGCATTTGTAGGACTATGCTTGGGGTGGGGGGAATTCCTCCATGTGCCATGCATTGTTTACCAACTATCTTTAATTCCCAACCTGTGAAGGAGAATTGACCAAGTTACCCATGAATAACCAATGTAATTCATTATGTGGAACTATAGAATATATTAAAATAAATACAATCTTAATACTTTCAAATAATGTACCTGTTGCATTAGGATATTAGCAGCTGCTTTGCCACTGAACCCTAAGGACCCAGAGTGCCTTTGCTTTTGACACCCAATTGAAATTTCCATGTGTTCTCTTTCCTTGTTAAACGTGAGCTCCTTCAGAGTCAGGACTGTCTTGCTTTTATGTTTATATTCCCAACATTTTGCACAAAGAATGCATCGGAATGCTTTCTCATTCGTTCGTAGAGGGGGGTTACTAAGAAAGCATGGTGGAAGGTCATCAAATGCTTCAGTTCAGCATTGGCCTCAGTGACATAATACATCGTTCATTTGTTCTACATTTGCTGACCACCCCCAATGTATGAAGGACTGTGCTCTCAGACCCACATAGCCAATAACTGTAAGAGTCATGACTCAAACCCATTCCTTTGCACTGAGGCACCTTAACTGTTATAGCCAGGCCTGTGCATAAGAAGGAGACAATACGGCCTAAATATGAGGGACCATAACAAATCAGAAGTCCTGGATTTGAATCCTGCTCTGCCACCCATGTGGCCTTGGACAAGTCACTTAAACCTCTCCAGGGCTATTTCCTCATCTGTAAAGTGAGGGGTTAAACTATGTTAACAGCAAGCTGTGCTCCCATGATTCTCCTCTTCCTCTTTTCTGCAGTAAGTGATGCTCAATGTCTAATTTATGACACATTGCTCATCTGCTTCATTTAGGGCTGGGGCTGCTTTAAAGGAAACATTTAAAGCGGAAGCAAAATGCTGTGTTTAAAGGCACTAAAGCCCTTATAGAAGATCCCAACAATGTAACTCCCTCTAGAAATAGCCGCCATGCTACTTTCCTATCATTGGTTCCTTTGGGGACCTTTCATTACAAGGTCCATAGAGCATCCAAAATAATTTCATTGTCACGGAATTTTGTTAAATGCAGCTCCGTGGTTAAAAAGAACCTTTCTTGGCTACAGGATGTTCTCTTTTGATCTTCACAGTGAAATAAGAAAAGTCCTATATTTTAAGTCAAGAAACCTGGGTCCTATTCAAAGCTCCCCTCACTTCCTTACCCCTAAGCCTAAAAAAAGGCATTTTATCTCCCTGGATCCCATTTTCCTCCCCCTGGGAGGGCAGGACTAGATGACCTCTAAGATCCCCCCCACACACACACTCTAATAATTCAATTTAACAAACATTTGAGCATTTGTTATATGCAAAGCACTATTCTTTGTGTTGAGGCCTCTAGATGACACAGCAGATAGAACTTAGGAACTCAGGAATACCTGAGTTCAAATCCGGCCTCAGCCACAGGGCACATTCACTTAACCTCTGTTGGCCTCAGTTTCCTCATCTGTAAAATCTGTAATAAAATCTGTAATAATCTGTCTCAGAGCTGTTGTGAGGATGAAATGAGATAATATTTATAATGTACTTTGCAATCCTTAAAGCAATATATAAGTGCTAATTGGTTTTTTGGGGTTTTTTTTTTAACTAGACCCTAGAAATACAAAGATAAAAATGAATCAGCCCTTACCCTCCAGAAGTTTTTCTGAAGCTAAATGTTTTATCCAAGGTCACATAGCTAAAAAGTAGCTAAGAGGGGATTTGAGCCCACGTTTGGCTCAAGGCCAGAACAGTGGCCTGCTGAATAGTTGTTATGTGGCCACCAGAGAAGGATACAGAAGAAGCAGGGTATGGTCTCTGGTTTTAGGAGAACAAAATATAGTTAGAACAGGGGTGTGCTGGAGAGACAATTGTTAAATTTTCATTATGAGCAAATCACACCAGGGCTTCATCCATCCATTCATTCATTCATTCATTCATTCATTCATTCATTTATTAAGATTTTTGGAGTGGGGGGAGGCAAGGCAATTGGGGTTAAGTGACTTGCCCAAGATCACACAGTTAGTAAGTGTTAAGTATCTGAGTTCACATTTGAACTCAGGTCCTCCTGACTCTAGGGCCAGTGCTCTATTCACTGCGCCACCTAGCCATCCCAGGGCTTGATTTATTTCCTTATCCAGACTTAAGAAAGTGATGGAGAACATTTTAATAATGCAAATTAAATTTAAAAGTGTGTGACATGTAATTTTCTTTCCCCAAAGAGCTAATTGTTAAACATTTACCAACACACTGCTGATTTGTATTAAAAAGATACACAAAACAAGAGGGAACATCGCAGTTGGGTAGAATCAAAGGCTAGGTTTTCAGTAAAGACTGTGGGTAATTTGGGAGTTCAGAGAGAGGAGACATCACTGGAGATTATGCAGCACCATCTTTCCAGGAAGCCAAATTCACCGCCTCGGTATCTACCAAAGTCACTTTCCCTTACATCATATTAATCAGTTGCCAAATTTGGTCATTTCTCTCTGAATAACATTTCACATCCATCCACTTCCCCGTACTCAGCAACCACCTTAGTCCAGACCCTCATCACCTCTTCCCTGGACAATTTTGTAACCTCATAATTTATCTTCCTCCATCAGCTCTCTCTCCACTGCAATCTGCCCTCCACAGTCACCATGGTCACTTTCCCAAAGTTAGGTCTGACCATGTCGCTCCCCTCCTCAGTGAACTCCAGTGGTTTCCTGTCACCCTGGGATCAAATATAAACTCTGTTTAGCAAGTGAAGCTCTTCACAACTTGAGCCCACCCTACCTTTCCATCCTTACTTCTTGTACACTATGACTGGCCTTCTCACTCCCCTGGCCATCTCTCATCTCTGTGCTCTGTTCATTGGCTGTCCCTTATGGCTACAATCTTCTTCATTTCTACCTCTTGGAATCTGTGGTCTCCTTCCACACCCTGCTCAAATGCGCCTTTTACATAAAACCTTTCATGATCCTCACTGTCACTAGAGCCTTTCCCCCTAAATTTGCTTTTATCCAGTTTGCACATACCAACATAGGTGCACATTGTCTCCCCCATAGAATGTAAGTTCCTTGAAAGCAGAGAATTCACTTTCACTTTTATCTTTGTATACTTAGCATACTTGTTATATATATATACTTTGTGTGTGTGTGTATGTGTGTGTGTGTGTGTGTGTGTGTGTGTGTGTGTGTGTGTGTACTTGGTATAATAGTACTGTAGCTGTACTTTGTCTACTTGGCATAGAGCCTAGTATTTAAGAAATGGGTTTGTCAGGGGAAGATACACAGCACCTACTATGCGCCAGGTTCTGTACCAAACACTACAAGTATGAGCTCATTTGATTCTTACAATAGCCCTAGGAGGTAGGTGCTGTTTTTATCCCCATTTTACCGTTGAGGAAACTAAAGTTAAGTGATTTGCCCAGGATCACAGAGCTATAAGTCACAGATTTAAACTTGGGTTTCCTGCCTCCAGGCCCAGTGCCCTGTCCACTACCCCACCTAACCGAGTGGAGAGGAAGCCTATATGCTTGACCATGTTGAATTTAAGATGCTGAGGACTCAGAGAGAATCACAGTTTGCAGAATATACCTACTAAACCTTAAGTAAGGGGATAAGACATCAGATGGTGAGATGCCAGAGTGAAAAAAAAAAAAAGCTTCTATTTTTGCTTGAGAGGCGAGAGAGCCATTGAAGGTTTTAGAACAAAGGAGTGGTGTGATTGGATTTCTGCATGAGGAAGGTCATTCTGTCATTGGAAACCATGAATGGGAGCTGGGGGAGAAAAGAGAATGGAAATGAGAAATTTTGTAAAGAGGCCATTGCACTAGCCAAGGCAGGTGGTAGTAGGAAAGGCTTATAGTGGATTGATGACAGGGGGAATAGAAAGGAGAGAATGAATAATAGGGAAAAGCTAGTTCCCAGTCTTTCCTCCCATCTGCTTACTTTCCTAAGCAACGTATGTCCATTTTGATAGGGGCCTTAATAAAATGGTTCCTCTTATGACAGAATGGAGAAGGGGAAGGTGGTGATATGAAATGACAGGGGAGGGAAGATTTTGTGTGTGTGTGTGTGTGTGAGAGAGAGAGAGAGACAGAGACAGAGAGACAGAGACGGAGATGGAGAGACAGAGACCAACAAAGAGAGACAGAGAGTTATGGGGGGCAATGGCATCCCTCATATGGTGTGGCCATCTACTCCATCAGTACTTGGGGTGCTGACCCACTGCACAAACCTTTCCTGATCCAGCCTTTCCTGTCTCTTCCATGCCAGTGGAAGGCCAGAATTAGCTCTTTAATAGTATTCACCAGAAAGACACCATCTTTGCTGGCAGCTGGGGTGAAGAAATCCATTTAATAAAACGTCTCTCTTTGGGATAAAATTCACCAGTTACTTTTTGCCTTTAATGAAGGCAATTTGGATCTTTGGTGTCTATTGATGGTTTTTTTTGAAGCAAATCACCTGTGAGAAGTACCAGGCAGCAGCTCCAAGAAGCTGCCTGTAACCCCTCCACCTGAAAGCTTCACTCTCTTTATATATTACGTGGCTCCATTTAAATGTCATTTTGACTTCAGAGCCGGGAGGCTCTGAAATAAATCTCAACAATTGTGGACAATTTTGATTTGTGCTAATAACATCACATTAAAGCTGACAAATTGCTCCTTTGAGAATCCTGGCAGGGAATAGTGGCAATGTAGGGTTTCTCATCTGTTACATCCCAGGATCTCCCTTATTGTTCTATGAACTAATCCCCCCAAAAAATACCCCAAAGCATAGCCCATTATGGCCTTTACTCAGGAGACTCGCTTTATAGAAGAAGGAACTGAGTCTTAAAGACATAGAGGGACTTGCCCAAAATTAGACAGTTAGTCAGTGAGAGATACAGGATTAGAATCCAGGACTCAATCACTCTACCTCATTTCACTGAATAATAAAAGAAGTTCTTTAAAAACTGTTTCCATAATGCCAGTCCCATGCTCTAAGTCTGAATAGTTTCCCATTTCCTTCTCTATCTTGTCTAATCTCTTCTGTCTGGCATCAAAGGCCTTCCACAATCCAGTTCTTACTTTTCCTTCTTCTTTCCCAGTCAGTTTGGCTCTCTCTTTCTCATTCTTGACTTTTTCCTTTTTGCTCATAGTTCTTTCCTTGTTTGAAATGTCCTCCTTTATCAGTTCAAATCCTACTGCCATTTCAAGGCTGAGGCCAACAAGCATCATCACTGTCTCCCGGAAGTTCCGGGAGGACCTAAGCCTTTGATGTGAGTGAGGGTTTGCTGAGCTTTTCCAGGGCTGTTCATCCACCTTTAGTGCCCACATGTCACCCAACTGTCACCTGTGACTCCAAGAACTGTTGCACTGGTAAAACCCTCTTGACAAACAGACTAAAACAGGGTGAGGTCATTGCAAGGCCTCAAACCCCTTGGTGAGTTAGGGGGTTGTCTAGCCCAAGTATGTGGAGACTTTTCCAAGCAGAATGGACTGATGAGAACAGTTTGTTCCAATTGCCATGAAGGAGGCTGAAGCAGGCGCTGTGGAGCACTCAGAGCTTGGTCAGACATTGGAGATGCCAAGGTTATTCAGTGCATCCTGGGCCATCACCAGTCATCTTCACTTTTGTCTTGATGCTGCTGGATTTTGATGACTCTGGGAGAGAGAGAGAGAGAGAGGGAGGCTGAGGACTTGGTGCACCTTTGCCTCACTCAAATCCAGTTCACACAGGAGTCAAGACACCCCCTGTGATGCCAGTGCCAATGGTCCTTCTCTAAAACAAAGAATAAACAGCATCCTGACCTAGAGGCAGCCAGGCAGTGCCATAGTACACAGAGTGCTGGTCAGAAAAACCCGAGTTTCATTCTGGTCTCAGACACTATGCCTGTGACCCTGGGCAAGTCACTTAACCTTTGTTTCATAGACTGTAAAGTGGGAATAATAGTAGTACCTCCTTCCCAGAGTTGTTGTGAAGAAGAAATGATCCTTTCTCTTCTGACACTGCCACCAGGCTGCCCTCACACCTGGACCATTGCAATAGCCTGTATGCCTAACTCCTGTATCCCCACTCCAGCCCATCCTCCACTCAAGTTGCCTTCCAAAACTCAGAGTCTTGAGGACATGGAACATGACATGTTCTGATGAAAAGACAGAGAAGTAGAATATATCTGTGAGGATCCCTTCCATTCTCTGGGCCCCACTCAGTTTCTTCATCCATAAAATGAAAATATTGGGATAATTGTAACTCATGAGACTTTTATCAATATAAGGATAGTTGAAGGGAATATATATATGTATACATACATATATGCATTTATATAGGAGAGTATATGTGTGTATGAATATATATTTGTGAATGTTTATGTACATGTACATGTATATATAGACACAGGACCAGTTGAATAGGAAGGGATGATATCTAAAAAACAAAATTAAGAGGTGAGAGAGGAATATAATTAGAGGAGATAGGGAGAGACAGAATGGGGTAAATTATCTCATAAAAGAGGCAAAGGATAACAGTTACAATGGAGGGGAAGAGCAGGAAGGTGAAAGAGAATGGATCAACCTTATTCTCACTGAATTTGGCTTAAAGAGGGAATAACATACACACTCAATTGGGGAAGGGGATAAGAGGGGGCATGATAGAAAGAAGGGCAGATTGGGGGGGAGGGTAGTTAGAAGCACACACTTTTGAAAAGGGACAGGATAAAAGTAGAAAATAGAATAAGTGGGGGGCAGGATAGGATGGAGGGTAATATAGTCAGTCTTTCACAATATAACTACTGGGGAAATGTTTTGCATAGCTACACATGTACAACCTATATTGAATTGCTTATCTTCCCAGTAGGGGTGGATGATGAGGGAAGAAGGGAAAGAATCTGGAAATCAAAGTTTTAAAATCAAATGTTAAAAAAATTATTATTATTACTATTTTTACATGCAATTGGGAAATAAGAGATACAGGCACTGGGCTATAGAAATCCATCTTGCCCCATGAGAAAGTCAGAGAGGGGATGGGGGAGGATATTGGGGGAAGGGCTATTCAGTAGGATCTCTATTTTGGGGTGGTGGGTAGGGGAAAGACAGGGAGAAAATTGTAACGCAAAATCTTGTAGAAATGAATGTTGAAAACTAAAAATATACCCCAAAAATGAAAATGTTGGACTAGGTGATCCCTCTCCTGGCTTTAAAGTCTCCCATCCCCTGAACACTATTCATTGATCTATTGATGTATTAAGCCCCAGCAGCCAAGCAATCCCAAATTTAGCGAGGGCCATGAAAGAGAGGATAGAATTTAACTTTGGGATTTGAGCCTTTGGGGGATTGAAGGAAGAATTAAAGAGTGTCCTGTGCAGGTCAATACAACTCAAGGGGTGTTTATTGAGAGTTTCCTCTGTACCTAGCATTGCCAGGGTGTTGTATGGTAGACACTACAGTCTTCTCACTGAATCAATGTCCAGTTTATATGTTCTAAGTCACTGGGTTGCTGGTCCAAATGCAAATATATAATCTGGGCAATTTGGATTCTTCATTTACTTGATTTTGTGTGTGTGACTTCCTAAATTGATCTTTCTTTAGTGATTGTGGCTGTTATGGAAGAGATTCCATAGGGTTCTGGAGGCAGCTAGGTGGCCCAGTGGATGGAGCCCTGTGGAATAGGGATAATAACAGCGCCCATCTCCCAGGATTGTTTGGAGAATCAAATGAGTTAATATTTGTAAAATGTTCAGCATACTGCCTCAAACATAGTAGGCATTTAATACATGTTTCTTTTCCTCTTTCTGGGGTTTAATACAGTTAGACAATGACATATTTAAACAGGAACATATAGAAGTCTCACCATCTACAGAAAGGGTTGTTAACACTTTCTAGGAAATAAATCTCCCTGGCAGTCTAAGGAAGCATATAGATACTTTCTCAGAATAATGGGGCAGGGGGAGGTGTTCATAAGAAAACGCTAAATTTCAGTTAAAGGTTAATTAAAAACAAAAATGTAATTTTTTCCCCATCCAAGTTCATGGACAGCAGGTTAAGAACCAAAAAAAATAAAAATAAAAATAAAACAAAAACAAAAACCGAGTTTTAAAAAAAAGAACCCCTGATCTTATTTCCACAATAAATTCAAAATAGATACATGGACTTAATATTAATGATAATGCCATTAAAAAATTAGAAGGGATCATATACCTTTCATAGCTTTGATTAGAAAATGTATTCTTAATCAAACAAGGGATAGAGATAATTGCAAAAGATAAAATAGATAATCCTACATGCAACTGAAATTTTTCTGAACAAAAACAATGCAGCAAAGACATGAGAAATGGTCAAATGGGAAAAAAATCTTTGTGTCAAATTTTTCAAACAAGAAATATAGAAAACTAACAGATATAAGACCCAAAGCCATTCCCCAAATGACAAATAGTTAAAGGACATGAACAAACTGCTCTCAAATAAATTACAAACTATTAACCACATGAAAAAATATTCCAAATGATTAATAACAAATAAAAATCACGTTATACTCACAAATTGTCCAGGATGACAAAGGAAATAATCAATATTAAAGGGGTTGTGAGAAGATAGATACAGGATTGTATTACTGGTGGAGCTGTGAGTCAATACAACCATTATGGAAAGCAATTTGGAATTGTGCAAATAAAGTGACTAAAATACCCTTTGCCCCAGAGATTCTGTTATTGGGCTTATTCCCTAAGGGGGGGTCACTGATAAAAGGAAATTCCCCCTAAACACCAAAAATATTTATAGCAGCATTTTTCTATGGTAGCAGTGAACTGGAAACAAAGTAGTGGCGTAGTAGTTAAATAAACAATGTTGCTTCCTTGATCTGAAAACCTTCAGTGTATCCTTTTTGCCTTTAGAATAAATTACAAACTCCTCAGCCTAATATTTAAAATCTTTCCTAATCTCATCCCAACTTACTTTTTTTGAGGATTTTTTGCATTTATTTAGTATTTAATTTCAATAGAGATAAAGAATGATTAATGATTTGGAATATTTTTCATATGATTAATAGTTTGCAATTCATTTGAGAGCAGTTTGTTCACGTCCTTGGATTGGGGAATGGCTTTTGGTCTTATATTTATTAGTTTTAATTTTACATGTAAAAATAATTTCCAACATTTGTTTTTAAAACTTTGAATTCCAAATTCTGTCCCTTCCTCCTTCCCCACTCCCCTTCATTGAGAAGGCAAGCAATTCCATATTAGGTTATATATGTGTAGTCATGCAAAACATATCCATAATAGTCATGTTGTGAAACGAAACATAGACAAAAAAAAAAAACCTCAAGAAAAATAAAGGAAGTTAAAACACAGTTGCTTCAAGCTGCATTGATACCATCAGTTCTTTGTCTGAGGATAGATAGCATTTTTCATTCTGAGTCCTTCAGAGTTGTCATGGATCATTCCAGCTTACTTTTTAAGACTTACTTCACAGACCATATCTTTCAGCCAAACTATACTACTAAGTTCTCTATTCTCCAGCTTCTATGTGCTTACATTGACTTTCTACACCCCTTCCCTCCAGTTCAAACACATTCATTCCTTCATCTCCATTGAAATCTCTGTTCCTTCAAGGGCTACATTATTTACCACCTTCTCTGCCAAACCCTTCCTGATTCTATAAAGATAAAGATGAAGTTTTGATGCCCTGGCTTGGATGCTAAGGTTCCATAGAGGGGAGCCCTGGTAGCCAGGAGGGGACTGGCACTTGGAGACATGGAGAGCTCAGTGCTGGAAAGCAATTTTGCCTAAGAGCAAACATTGTGGCACAGGAAATTGAAGGTCAGCCTCTAAGTTAGCACAACCAGGGTTCAGGCTCTTCTAGAACTCATACTAGACCTTGAGTGAATCACTTAGAGACTTCCCTGGGATATGGAGGTTAAAACTTTAAGTTGAGGCAGGTCAACAGAATGGAAATCGAGCTGGTCTTGGAGTGAGAGGTATTGAATCCAAGCTCTGCTAATTACTGACTGCCCATGTGACCTTAGGGAAATCTCTGTCCCTCTCAGGGCTTAGCTGCTCATCAGTAAAATGAAGAGGTGGAACCCTAAACTCCTTCCATGACAGCTCCTACCTTGTCTTCTAACATATGGGGCAGCCCACAGCTTTTCCAACATCAGCTTTTCCAGATAATAAACCACCGATGGGGAGTGGCTGGGGGAGAGGGAGGCTGCCAATCCAGTTTTGAATCCTCTTGAGTCATGCATAGTCAGAAGCAGGTAGGGACTAGGGAAAAGGAGCCTTTTACCAGAGAAGAGTGACTGAGAGAGTGAGGGTGTTCACAATTGTGCCTCTTGAATGTTCCACAGGAAGCAAAGGAGACTGAAAGAATGTAATGATTACAAATTGCCTCACACTCTTTCTTACTTGACCCTCAAAACCTTTTGAAGCTGGCAATATGTGTATTATCACACACACACACACACACACACACACACACACACACACACACACACACTCTGCTCTCATGGACTGGGGAGGGGGGAAGAGGATGGGAAGAAGGGGAGATGTTATCCCTTTCCTGAGCATCCTCTAACACTACTGTCTTTAAACCTGGTCTTCTGCCCTCCCTGCCCCATCCCTGATGGACAAAAAGGCACCATTAGCTCAGCACCCCTTTGACTTTTCCTGGAAGAAGCTTAGTGTAGCAAATAGAAAGCCTACTTAGAAGATAAGAAGACCTGGATTCAAATTCTGCTTTTTACACCTGGTGTCTGGGTGACCTTGGGCGAGTCCCTTAACTTCTTTCAGTCTCAGAGGCTATAAGTTTCAGAGAAGGTGCTGATCTGCATTGGTAAAAAAGGAGTTACCTAGCCTTGGAGTTCCCTGTGCTAGATATAAGTCCTTGTACCTTTCTTTAATCCTTAACCCCTGAGCAAAATTTAAATCACTCAATGAGGAGTCACTCATTCAAGCTGTGATTCCCCATTTCACCTCAGTCTGAATGAGATGGTCAGGTCCCTTCCTCAGAGCAGGGCATATAAAAAAGGAGGAAGGCATTGGGCACTCAAAGGCCAGAAACGAATGCCACCAAGGCAGAGACCTCAGAAGTTCCTTTGAGATTTTGTGCTTCTGAGTCTGGGAAACACAAAGACTGTGAAGCAACCAAGACCTATCTTTCAACTACACCCAGAATCTGGAACTACACACCAAGCCTGTCTTGCCTCCCTTGCACCCTTCCCAAGCAATGCCCAGTCTGGCCATTTATGAATCCATGAGTAGCTCTAAATAGATTTTCTTCCTTGTTCAGAAAGTTATTCATTCTGCATATGGGCTTTAAATCACTGCACCAGAGCCCCTTCCAGTGACATATTCATAGCTCTTACATGCCCTGTAAGCAGATCTTGTCAGTGCATTAATATTTTTAATTACAAACTGAATTAAAATAGATTAACTGAAAAAGGTAGCCAGCACTGTAGCTAAGGGGTGGGGGTGGAGCAGGGACATTGTCTGACTGGTAGCACCCTTACCCCCAGACTATGAAAAACAGCTATGGCCAGCCCTTGGTGGAAGAGGGGAAAAAGATGCTGGAAAGACCTTCTTTGACTAAATCCTGCAAGGTACCCCTAAATCATTTTTCACAATCTTCTTTGTCTAAGCTAATTATTAGACTTTGAGTTTAATGACATCAGACATTAGGGTCTTAAATATCTTCCCAGCTCTCTCCTTTCCTCACCCCCAGGCACTTAGAACAGTGCCTTGCCCCTAGGATGATTCTGTATCCCATTTAACCATAGAAGCTATTCCAGAACTTCTCATTCCTCCTTAATCCCCTCTTCAGTACCCTTTCCCTTTACCCTCTTAGCTGAGGCCCTTATTCATATTTCTTTCCCAAAATTAACTCCATTCACCAAGAGTTCTCTTTTCTCTCCTCTTCTCATATCACTCAGACATATTATTGTATTATTTCTTCCTTCACTCCTGCCTCACTTGAAGAGGAAGTGACCCTTCTTTTTTCTAAGGGAGGAAGGAATAAGGAAGGGAGGGAGGGAGGAAGAAAAGAAAGAGGGAAGGATAGAAGGAAGGAAAGAGGGAAACAAGGAGGGAAAGCAAGAAGGAAGGAGAAGAGAAAAGGGAAGGAAGGGAGAGAGGGTATGAGGGAGGAAGAAAGGAAGGAAGGAAAGAAGGAAGAAATAGAAGAAAAGAAAGGAAGAAGGAGAAAAAAGATGGGAAGGAGAAAGGGAAGGAAGTAAGGGAAGAGGGAGGAAGAAAGGAAAGAGGGAAGGAAGGAAAGAAGGAAGAATGTGAAAACATTTGCTAAGCCTTTATTCTGTGCCAAGCATTATGCTAAGCCTGAGGATACAAATAAAAAAAAGAGACAGTTTGTCTTTTTATGGAGCATATATTTTAATAGGAAGAAATGATACATTTAAGGGAGTGGTGGCCAGAGAAGGATGTTTGGGCGTGGAAGGTTATAGGGATGGTGAGGGGAGCCTTAGGGGAGTAGACTGACACATGATTTCCAGTAGCAATAGAAGTATTGATTTGTTATGGTTCCAGCTCCAGAAATTGTGTAGGGTGCTCAGACCAGCCTGTAAAGTGAAGCATGGCTGGAGATGGCTGGATATAATGGGTCCCTTGAAGTGCTCACAAATCAATACAGTGCAGAGCCCAGGGCTGAATTCCAAAGCCCAAAAGAGTTATGCATCCCACCCTCCCAGGGCATGGAGAAAAATGTTGTTTGACTGGCTTAGTCTAGTGTAAGGAATATAGTAACTTCCCCTACCAACTCAAACCCCCCCTAACGTATCCTGTCTGATAAGACCTGCAGTAATGGTCAAAGCCCCCTTTTCAGCTACTAAAGAGCTTAAATATCAACTAGCTGGCAGCTTCCCCAGCATTCCCTTCAACATGAATCAGCCCATCCAAAATCATAATTTATATCGCAGGTCCTGCACTCTGCCCTCTGCCCTGTCCTATTTGACCCACATAAAAACCCTATCAAAACCTACCCTGCTTCACCCCTTTTTGGCACCTAATGCTGTCTAGGATCTCTGCCGAATGCTCTGGATCCATCTTCCCTGACTGACCCTCCCCTGTGTCAATGTTTTGCCCTAATAAAGCTTGCTTGCATTATTGGTGGAGTGAATTGATCCAACTATTCTGGGGAACAATTTGGAACTATGCCCAAAGGACTATAAAACTGTGCATAACCTTTGATCCAGCACTACCACTACTAGGTCTGTATCCCAAAGAAATAAGAGAACGGTGAAAGGACCTATCTGTACAAAAATATTTGTAGTGGTTCTTTTTTGTAGTACAAAGAATTGGAAATTGAGGGGATGGCCATCAATTGGGGAATGGCTGAACAAGTTGGGATACGTGATTGTGATGGAATACTATTGTGCTATAAGAAATGAGGAGAAGGATAGTTTCAGAAAAACCTAGAAAGATTTTTTTAATTGATGCAAAATGAAATGAGCAGAACCAAGAGAACATTATACATAATAACAGCAATACTGTACAATGGTCCTGGGGCTTTTTCTCTTACCAACATACGTGGAAAACAAGGGAGATTACCCCCTTGCCTTATATTGAATCATGGTATTCTAAACCTCCCTGAGTCTGTGTTAAGACATCCAGAAAGTGAAGACATGCCCTTCTTCCTCTTTCTTTTATCTTAGAGCCTAGGATGTATACTGCAGATAGGACTTCTAAAACAACAAAATGTCTGAAAGGCTGTATGGCAGTAGGCCATCCTTGCTGGCTATAAGCATGGCCCACTAAACCAAAGGGAACACAAATCTTTTCTAAAAATTGAAGAAGATGATTGGGATGAAACTGAATTCTATTTAGACAAGAAATGTGCCTTTTGTATACAAAGCAAAAAAACAATATTGGTGGCAAATCCTACTGAGCCAGAATGATCTAGGGAAAGGTGGCTCAGGTTCCTTGGAAAAGTAGCATGGTCCTAGCCAAGTGCTATAGCCATTTTTATGCCAAGGCCCTAGGACACGGAATCCAGGTAATGCAATATCTTTAGAGGGTCTAGAATATTACTGAAAACTAAATAAAATCATACATTTTGGGGCAATGTGCATTTTGTTTTGAATGGCCTTTTCCTCAGGCAGTTATACTTCAAGGACTATTTATGTTGTAATGGTGCTAGTTAATGCAAGATCTGACAAAAGGCAAGACTTTAGAAGTAACAGATAACTTCATTTCCCTCTACTATCCATTGATATTGGTTCATTTAATGTTACATAAATTTTTTTCTAGTCAAGGAAAGAGAAGAGTTTCATGACAGTAAAAAAAATTATCATTATTACTAATACCACATCTCCCACCCATTCCCTTCCTATTTGTAAATTAATAATTTGCCTTAATAGTTTACAGGATAAAAAATGAGGGCAATGCCATATCTAACAAGAGATTCCTAAGGTGTGATAGAAAAATATGGGCCTGAGAGACCAAAAATCCAACCTCTATTCCTAACTCTATCACAAATTTCCCATGTGACCTTGAGCAGAACGCTTTTCTGTCTCTGAGCCTCAGTTTCTTTATTAGAAGATCTCTAAGTTATCTTCTATTGCTTAGTCTTTTGATTTCTCTAGTTATTTCAGTATTGGGGATGAAAGGGTCTTTAGAGGTCAACATATCTATTACATGCTACTTTCATAATGGGATTACCCCCATATTGCCCTTCTTTAAAGAAGGTCATTTCCTTTTCCTCGTCCCCCTCTAGAGAAGGGCAAAGGTAGCCTCCAACGTAGTCTTTGGAAGGATAGCTGATGGGTCTTGGTGTCAGGAGAGGAGGTAGGATCATTACTCTACAGTGGGTTATTTTGGAATGCCCTGGGAGATACATGGCCACAGTTGAACCTCCTTCTTTAATTGCTTATATTTATAATAATAATAATGAGCCACTTATATAATGCTTTATGGTTTTCAACGTGATTTCTGTGTGCTTCATATCAATTTCTCGGTCTATTTGTCACCCTGAAAGGGAACTAGAAGGGACCTCAGAGGCCTATTATTCCCCACCATGAGAAAACTGAGGCCCAGAGAGGCTAATAATTTATAGTTTTCAATTTAAAGTTTACATGTATTTTTGGAGTAGATGGCTCTGACACCCTCTCCATCCCCATCGTCAGCCAGAACCTTGCCACTGTGATGGGTGGCAGCCAAAAAATAGTGTTAAAAATGGAGATAGGAATAGGTTAACAGGTAGCAGAGTCCACTGCTGCCTAGACTTACACAAGGACGCCATCTGGTGTTCAGTCATGACCCTTCTCCAATAGCCGAGAACCATGGACTGCCCAAGGCAAGCAAAAGTTTGAAACTAAGTTGCAACCTCCCTCTTCAGGTCCCAACAAAGATCAAGAGTGAGCCAAGAAGTGATGTCATTAAGAGGGAGGAGACCAAGAGGTATAAAGCTCATTTCCCGTCTTCTGTTTTCTCAACTCTCCAACCCTGACCTACCAATCACCTCTCCCTCTTGCTCTTTACTTGAATCTTCCCACCCCCAAAACACTCCAGAGATTTATTTCAAATGACTATCCTCAGTCCAGGGCTTCAGTTTGGCATCATGGACTTGGAACCTGGAGGGCCCAGGTTCAAATCCTGCTTCTGACACTTACTATATGTTTGGCTTTGAACAAACATGTAACCTCTCTGGGACTCGGTTTCTCCATCAATACAATGAAGAGGTTGACCTTTAAAGCCCCTGCTACTATAAATCCATGCTCCTGTGACTGTTTCTCCTCCCTGTCCTTTAGCTACAAGCCCTATTTCTAAGTCTGATTAGTCCTTCCCTCATTCTTCCCTAATATCTCTGGGACAGCATTCCTTCTCCTTAGAAATTCCTAGAGGTCTCCCTAAACTAATTCACAACACCAGAAGCTACTCACATTTTTGGAATCCATTATTGTTGTTGCTTTAGGGGTTTTTTTGGACAGGATCTGTGATTTCATTGGTATGGGGAATTCCCAGTGAGGAAACACCCCTCTATCAATGAAGATCAGCACTGGCTCAGTAATTTATAATCTTAGAAAGTAACCTGGTCAATGAAAGGTTAAGTAACTTGTTCAAGCTCTCATACCCAATAATGTGTCTGTGGCAGGACTTGAACCCAAGACTTTCTGCCTTCAAGGCCAGCCTTTTGCTGGCCTTGCTTCTGTAAGATCATCTGCTTCTAGAGGACTGCATTAAGTCCCTAGAAATAATACAATGGGTAAAGCCTCCTCTTACCAGGCAACTTCCCTGTCCTTCCCCTCCCTAATTCCTGACTCAGTGAAAGGAAAAGAACAATGGCAGCCTTTTCCACCCAGACTCTAAGACTGTTCCCCAGAATCTCGACAACTTTCTCAGAAAGCCCATGCTCACCAGTCATGTATCTCTCCCTCCTTCCTAACCTTGCCTCATGAATCACCCCTTAATCCAGGCTCCCAGCTGCTTGTGCTGTCCCTTCTAAGGCTAGTTTCCATCTGCTTGGTATTCATCTCCCCAACAGAAGGTAAACTTCTTGAGGCTAAGGACTAATTTTTCTTTTTTCTGTGGTGCTAGCCCTTTAGCACAGGGTCTAGCACCTTGCTTGATGATTAGTTGATTAAACACTTATGTACTTGTGCTCATTTGCTTTAATTTCCACATTACCTTTTGGGTAGTGTTTCCCCCCATCTCTGGGAAACCTTCTGAAGGCAGGAATTATTTTCACCCTTAGTTAAATATTAAAGTAGAAGGTCACCCAAAGGGCAATGGAGAGGTGCCTGGTGGATGTGAGTAGGCTGCAACACATCATATACAGAGTACATGAAAGAGAAGTGATATAAAGGATATCAGAGTGAGTTATGACTAGATAGACCAGTCATTCAAGATTACTGATGGACAACGGTGTGCCCCACTGGTGTCTACAAAATGCTAAAACATCTAAAGGAAGGCCCCCAGAATGATGAGTGGACCCTCGGGGCTGGATTTATGGGAAAACATGAGCAAGTGCTGAAGAGAATGGGCAGGCATGGATGGGTTGTTATTCGTTAAAATGTCTAGGATGTGTCACTTGGCTATCTCCCATATACATTCTCCTTATCTTTGGGGGTGGAGAAGAGGTGGGCAGTGGAGATAAGATACACCTGGCTTTACAGGAAATAAATAAACCATTAATAGGTCTTTTTCTTAGCCTGATGGTGATCTATCATTGTGCTTTCCTGCGTTTACAATCCTTGAGCCTTGAAGTAGGAAAAGAATTCAGAGATAATCTAATCTGGCTCTAAATCCTGTGATGCTCATTCAATCTCAGATGCATTAGATATGGGGTCAGAAAGTCTTCCGTCAAATCCAGGCTTTGCCATTTGGGGTCATAGGATTTAGAGTTGAAAGGGGAATTTAGGGATCATCCAGTTCAACTCCCTCATTTTACAGTCCAGAAAAATGAGGAACCAAAATGTTAAGTGATTTACCCAAACTAATACAAGTGATAAGTGGCAAGGCCAAGATTTGATCCCAGTCTTCAAATTCAGTGCTATTTCCATGGCAGCACATTACTTTCAGTGCTTAGCAAAGTACCTGGCACATAGTAGGTGCTTAATCAATGTTTATTGATTGATATCTATTGAATCAGTCAACAAGTATTTATTAAGCACCTACTATGTGCTAAGCACAAGTGCTGGGGATACAAATAAAGTTTCAAGAAGCTCACATTCTAATGGGGGTGAGAATCTATAAATTTCTACCGGGAGCAGAGGCAGTTGCCAGGTAAATGCCAGGGTCCATGACATACAAGGATAGAAGCCTGGCAGACTGCCTGAGGGGGAATCAGGCCCCTTTAAATTTCAGTAACCTGGGGAAAGACCAGATCACCTTACTACCTCAGCTTTGATTCTGGAAGAAGGGGTTTCAGGTGAAGGGAGAACCATGAACAGAAGTATAGTGTGGCAGAAAGAATATTCAACCAGACTAAAGCTTCTTGAACCAAGAGCTTTCTACATGCTGCAGGAAGAGTTGTTTATCAGTAGATAGACTCTAGAATAATACCGTATAAAAAACAACCCTTTAATGTACACAATTAAGGATGTTGGCTTAGGGCTAAATTAAATATTTACATAGTTCTCATTTTTTCCCCCCGTTCCTTAGTGACTCCCTCATGAGGCTAAAATATTTATCAGGGTCTTCGGGAAATATTTCCAGACCCAATTTATAGCACAGAAAGTCATTTGATTTGTAGAGAAAAGGCATGAAAGGTTTTTGTTGTTGTTTTTTAACCCAATATCCAAGTCCTATTTCCTTTGTGAAAAAAGTCAGTAAAATAAGGGAGTTAGACCATATAGTCTCTAGATCTCGTAGAGAGGCATAGACACTGAGAGTTGGAAAGAAACCTTTAGAAATATAAGACCAGGGCGGCTAGGTGGCTCAGTGAATAGAGCCCTGGCGTCAGGAGGACCTGAGTTCAAATCCAGCCTCAGACACTTAACACTTACTAGCCATGTGACCTTGGGCAAGTCACTTAACCCTAATTGCCCTGCCTTCCCCCCTCCAAAAAAAAAAATATAAGTACAACTTATACATAGACAAGAGTCCTTGCTACAATATCCCAAGTAACTGTCTAGCCTCTGCTTGCAAACCTCCAGGGAGAGGCACAAATTTAGAGGATCTCAGTTTGATTCCTCACTCTCCTACTTATTATCCCTGTGACCTTAAGCATTTCCTTTTCCCTCCTTGGGCCTTAGTTTCCTCATCCTTAAAATGAAAGAATTGGGCTAGAATTTCTGGTCTGTGACATCAATGATGACCCATATGAGGATCTTATGAAAGATTTGTCATGTAGCTGATAACGACATTCACCTGCCAGGAACACCTACTTCAAAGGGTTTTGTGATCAAAAGGTAGATTGTAGATTGTAAAGTGATACATGTGTGTATATGGATAAATGCACACATATACATTCATACATATAGACGTATTTGTATCTATGAATGCTAGCTGTTATCATGATGAAATAATGACTCCTTATACCGCTGATAAACAAGACCAGGAAAGATAATTGTTATCAAGGTTAGCTATCTAATGTGAAA
This sequence comes from Gymnobelideus leadbeateri, assembly GCA_011680675.1. Lineage (NCBI taxonomy): Eukaryota > Metazoa > Chordata > Mammalia > Diprotodontia > Petauridae > Gymnobelideus > Gymnobelideus leadbeateri. The sequence goes on along the minus strand of WOXC01005648.1, from coordinate 462,661 downwards.
TTTATTAATGCCATGGGGTCTAATTTTAACCCAAACTTGGCATGCATTGAGCTTTATACATTAGACATGTTCCTAGCAAAGTAGTAATTACATTAAACTTTTGAAAATTGAATTCTATTTTAAGTTTACTGGGGGAGTCACTATCTGAAGCAATTCTATTATACTTCCCAGTATGACTTGAAAGATCATTCCCTAATTAATCTTTCATGTATTTCTGGATTAGCAAATATTGGATCCTTGAATGGAACTTTACCATTTTAAAAGGGTTTTCTTTCCCAGGTAATACAAATTGACGTTTGCTCTACATGGCACTTTAGGGTTTACAAAAGCACTTTATGCACATAGTCTCATTTGGAAGCTACTACAGGTATTTCAAACCCATTTTACAGGTGGGGCTCAGAGAGATTACCTGACACAGGCACATAGTTAAAATGTAGAGACGCCTGGGCTAGAAGCCAGTTCTGTCTCCTGTCTGCCTCATCTAAATCAGTGCAGACCTTTCTTTATGTGTTACAGTTTACTGTTATATCTTGCCACTCACTAACATTGGGCAGCACACAGTGGAAAGAGCCCCTTGTTAATTATCAGAAAACCTGATGTAAGTGCTACTTATCAGCGATGTCTTGGGCAGGCAATTTATCTCACTCTGAGCCTCAATTACTTCATCTGTAAAATCCAGTTAATAATACACACTCTCTCTACCTCACAGGATTGTTGTAAGGAAAGCAAACTATAAAACACCATAAAAGTGTGTGCTATTAGAGGATCTCCAAGGGAGCCTTCCAGCCCAACATCCTAGGATCCTAATGGACCCTTGTTTGCTTTGTTTCTCCCTAAGTATCCAACTAACGCCCTTTACATTATTCTAATACTCTTCATATATCATACACATGGTAGCTGCTACATACAATTTATTTTTGGCATTAATAAGTGTTTTATTATAAATGTGACATTGAATATGAATATATACAACTAAACCTGTTTATTAGTTATTTACTTTTTAATTAATTTTAATGCAAGGAATATCATAACACAACTTTAGCCACTCCCTCTAAAGCCCATCAGGAGTCCTTGTCCATTCATTGTCATCTGCTTTTCCTTGTTTGACCATAGTTATGCTGTAGTTCATTTGTTTGCCTCTGATTTTTTTCTTGCTCTACACTGTTTCATAAGAGTCTTTCCAGATTTCTTTATATTTCTCATATTGGTTATTCTTAATTGTACTTTAGCATGACATTATATTAATACACTGTATTTATTTAACCATTCTCCTATTGATGGCAATTTAGAGTGCTTACAGGGTTTTGTTTTTGTTTATTTGGCAATTACATATAATGCTGCTATGGAGATCTTTGAATGGATGGCTCTTTTTAAAGTTTTTGTTAACACTTTCAGCAAAATATCCCTAACAATGAAATTTTCCGTCAAAATGCATGATTTTCTTTGTAAGTTTCACTGTGTAATGCCAGATTGTTCTCCAAAAAGTCTGCAAGTTTCTAAGTTCCATCAGCAATGAATGAACATACCACAATCCCGCTGGTGTTGAATTTTGTTGTCATTAATTATAATCACCCATCTCAAGATGTATAGTCGTACTTTAATGTTGTTTTATTTTAAATCTCTTTGAAGTTAAACTTATTATCAACTGATTCTTAACAATTTGTATTTCCCCTCCAGACAGGTGATAAACTCAAGGTGTAGAATGGGGCATACATTTTCAGTTATGTACAATGCACTGAGGTGGGAGGGGGAGGGATGTTTTGCTCGGCTATACACATCAGAAACATGAATTTTGTTTTTCTTTCTCTCAGTTTAGCAGGGGAAGAGGCCAGCACTTTTGTAAAAAGCAGAGAAGAGAGAACAACAAAGGTTAGTGGGAAACAAAAAAATAGGACAGCTTTGAAAAGAACATGCTGAATTTATTATGTACTCGAAAAGACAAGCAAGCTTTTCATAATGTTTTTCCTTTGATTTGGAAACTTTGGCTTTGATATTCCTGAGAGTTTTCACTACAGAGTTTCTTTCAGGAGGTGATTGACCAGTGTATTCCTTCTATTTTCACTTTGCCCTCTGGTTTTAACAGATCTAGGCAGTTTTTGTTTATGATTTCTTGAAATGTAGGACCCAGGCTTTTGTATTGATCGTGATTTTCAGGTGGTCTGATGATTCATACATTAGCTCTTCTTGATTTGTTCTTGACAGGTCTTCTTGACCTATTTTCTCATTTGTTACTTTTTCCCTTTTTTTAAGAAAAAAAAATGATTTTTTTTTTAAATCGCTCCCAATTATCTCTTATTTCTCTTATGCCCTCCCCCTCCTAGAGAGCCACCTCATATAACAAAGATTTTTTTAAAGAAAAGTTTGAGGGGTTTAGCAAAAGCGATCAATGCATCAGAAAAAAATTGATGATAAGTAGATACACAATGTTCCACATTCATGGACCCTCCCCCGACACACACACACACACACACACACACACACACACACACACACACACCTCTGCAAAGAACTGGGGGGAATGTTTTCTCCTATCTGTTCTTGGGGGCCAAGCTTGTTTGCCATTTCTTTTTTAAAATTATGTTTTATCTGCCCCTCCTACTACCCTGCCTTAGCTTAGTAACTAAAAATAAGAAACGTGGAAAACAAAAGCTTTCAGTGCTTTACTGCATAATCCAGCCAAATAAATTTCCACATCCAAAATTATATGTCTCTTTCTGCATTTTAAGCTCATCACCTTTCTGTCATGAAGTGAGTGATGTTTCTCTTCGCTCTTGGACTTGTGGCTTGTCACTGCATTGATCAGAGTTCTTAAAATCTTCTAAAGTTACTCTTCTTTATAATGTTGTCATTATAGAAATCATTCTCTTAGCTCTTCTCACTTTACTCTGCATTCATTTATAGAGAGGTCTTCCCAGTAACTTCTGAAATTGTCTATTTCATCACTTCTTTTTTTTTTTGCTTTTTGGAGGGCTATTGGGGTTAAGTAACTTGCCCAAGGTCACACGGCTAAGTTTTTTTTTTTTTTCTCTGTGTGTGTGTTAAGTGTTGGAGGCTGGAACCGAACTCAGGTCCTTCTGACTCCAGGGCCGGTGCTCTATTCACTGCGCCACCTAGCCGCCCCTTCATCATTTCTTATAGCATAAAAAAGGACACCTTTGAAAGATGTTGAATATATACATATGTGTGTATATGTATGTATATATATCATGGAGAGAGAGAGAGAGAGAGAAAGAGAGAGAGAGATAGAGGGAGAGAGAGAGAGGGAGAGAGAAAGAGAGAGAGAGAGAGAGAGAGAGAGAGAGAGAGAGAGAGAGAGAGCTGTTGGTAGCTTGTATTTCTTCATTTAAAAGCTACTTGTTCATATCCTTTGTCCATTTTCCTATTGGGGGATGGCTCTTAGTTCTCTAAATTTGATTTAATTACTACACATACACATATACATTTATAAAGTTATAAATATGAGACTCTTATGAGGAAAACTTGCAGCAAAGATTTCTCTTCTGGTTACTAATTTTCCTTTTAATATTTATTAAATTAGATTTGTTTGTGCAAAAGCTTTTAAATTTATACAATCAACATAGTCTGTTTTATTTTGTGTGACTCCCTCTACTACCTGTTTGATCATGAGTTCTTCTCCTATCGATAGATCAAAAAAGTAATTTCTTCCTTGTTCCTCTAATTTGTTTTTGATGTAATCTTCTTTGTCTTTTCCCAATTTCATTTACAATTGACTTTTTTGGTCATTTTTTTCCTCTTTATATTGTTGAGTTATTGTGTATTTTGTGTATATTCCTTGGCCCTGCTTACTTCACTTTTCTTCAATCCATGTTTCTGTTTATTCATTACATTCATCATTTCTTATAGCACAGTAATATTCTGTTACATTCATGTGCCACAATCTGTTGAGCTATCCCCTAGTAAATGAACATCTACTTGTTTCCATTTCTTTGCTAACACACACACACACACACACACACACACACACACACACAATGGTAGCATAAATATTTGGTGTGTACTAGGCCTTTCTTTTCTTCTTTTTTAAATCAGTGTCCTCTTTGGGAGATATGTCTAGCAGTAGAATCTCTAAGACAAAGGGTATAGATATTTTAGCCACTTTATTTACCCAATTCCAAATTGGTTTCCAAAGTGCCAATTGTACCAATTTCAAATTGTGTCAATTCCCAGCTCCAGCAACAATATTCTAGTGTGGTCAGAATCCCACTCATATTTACTATTCCCAATTTTTGTCTTTTTTGCCAATTTTCTGGGTGTGAAGTGACACCCCAAGTCTGTTTTGATTTGCATTTCTATTTTTATTATCGATTTAGAGTATTCTTTCATATGGTTGTTAACAGCTTGAAATTCTTTTGAGAATTCGTTTATATGCTTTAGGTCAATTGTTTTTTTATAGGATATGCTTACATTTTCCTCTTTAAAAAAAGTCTTTTGAGTTTGGTTTTTTTTTACTTTTTGTTGTCTCCTAGAGTTATTGCTTTTTCTTTGACACATTCTACTTTAAAGAGAGTTCAGTTCTTGTGAAAATTTTACTGCTGTTTGTTCTAAAGTATTAATTCTTCTTATCAGTCTTCCTCCCTAGCTATCATTGGTTTTAACATTACATTTTCTACTTTTTATCTTCTGAGTACTCTTTTTTAAAAAACCATATGATTTATTTATTTTTAACATTTTAAAAATTTTGAATTCTGAATTCTTTCCCTCCCTATAATCCCTCCCCTATCTACCAAATAGACAAGCAATATGATCTCAATTATACATGTGAAATCATACAAAACATATTTCCATATTCACCAGTTCTGACCACTGCCTCCTCTAATCTACCATTCCTTTTATCATCCCCTCATCCTATCCCCCTTCCCTCCTATTTCCCTGATGGGTAAGATATTTCTATCGCCAACTGAGTGTGTGTATTTGTGTGTGTGTGTGTATTATGTTATATATGTATATATGTATACACACACATATATATATTCTTCCCTCTTTGAATCAGCTATTATGAGAGTGAGGTTCAAACATTGCCTGCCACCCACTGCCATGTGCCCCTCCACTGTAAAAAAAATCTTCCTTCTGTGCCTCTTTTATTGACATAATTTTCCCATTTAACCTTTCCTTTACCTTCTCCCAATACATCCCTTTTCCTCCTGCCTTCACTTTGGGGAGGATCATCTCAACATACTCTATTCACACCTATGCTCTCTGTTTATGTAGACTCTCCTAATTGCTTTAAAAATGACAAAATTCTTAGGAATTATATATATCACCTTCCCATATAGGAATTTAAACAGTTCAACTTTATCGAATCTCTTTCAATTTCTCTTTCATGTTAACCTTTTTATGCATCTCTTGAGTATTGTGTTTGAATGTCAAATTTCCTATTCAGCTTTTTTTTAAAGGTCTGTTTTTCCCATTATACTCAGTTTTGTTGAGTAGATTATTCTTGGTTGTAATACTAGCTTCTTTGCTTTCCAGAATATCATATTCCAGTCCCTATGCTCCTTTAATATGGAAGCTGCTAAATCTAGTGTGATCCTAACTGTGACTGCACATTATTTGAATTACTTCTTTCTGGCTGCTTGGTTGTAATCCAAGCTCCTTTGCCTTCCAGAATATCATATTCCAGTCCCTATGGTCCTTTAATATGAAAGCTGCTAAATCTAGTGTGATCCTAACTGTGACTTCACATTATTTGAATTACTTCTTTCTGGCTGCTTACAATATTTTCTCCTTGACCTGGGGGCTCTGGAATTTGGCTATGATATTCTTGGGAGTTTTTATTTGAGTATTTCTTTCAGGAGGTTCTATTTTACTATCAGGATCTAGGATATCAGGGCAATTTTCCTTTGTAATTTCTTGAAATATGTCCAGACTCTTTTTTTTTTTATCATGGCTTTCGTAGGCAGTCTAATAATACTTAAAATTTCTCTCTTTGATCTATTTTCCATGTCAATTGTTTTTCTGATTTGATATTTCACATTTTCTTCTAGTTTTTCATTTTTTAAACTCTGTTTTATTGTTTCTTGATGTCTCATAGATTCATTAGCTTCCATTTGCCCAATTATAATTTTTAAGAAATTATGTTGTTTGGTGTACTTTTGTACTTTTTTTCACTTGATCTATTTTGCTTTTTAAGGAGTTATTTTCTTAAAGTGAATTTATGTGTCTCTTTTACCATTAAGCTAATTCTGTTTTTAAGGAGTTATTTTCTTTAATTTTTGTGTCTCTTTTATCAAGATATTTATTCTATTTTCATAATTTTCTTGTATCACTCTCATTTCATTTCCCAATTTTTTTCTCTACCAGTCATTTCTTCTTTAAAACTCTTCTAGGAATTTTTGTTGGGTTTTTTGTTCAATTAGGATTTTTGAGGGTTTTCATATAGCTGTTTTTTCATTATGGTCCTCTTCTGAGTTTGTGTCTTGGTCTTCCCTGCCACTGTAGTAACTTTTTATACTGGTTCTTTTTTTGTTATTTGTTCATTTTCCCAGCCTATTTCTTGACTTCAAACTTTGTATTAAAATTGGGCTCTGCTCACCTGGAGGGAGGGAGGAACTCTTGCAAGATTCAGACTTTTTCATGCTACTATTTTCAGAGCTAATTCTGGGGATTTGCAAGCTTTTAGTGCTTCCAAGGTGGTGTGATCCACAGAATGATGTGGTCACTGCTGTCCTGGTCTGTGCCCAGGTATTTATCCAGGAAAGGTTCCTGCTTCCCTGCACCCACAAATGCTAGCACTCATCTTGGCTCAGTGTTTATTAGCTCAATAGTTTGTTGTTCTTGTTTTTTAACTTTCAGTCTTATTAACCCCACCTTTGATTTTAAGGACTTCCAATTTGGTGCTCAATTCAGGATTTTTAATTTTTTTCTAGTTTTTTTTTTTAGTTGCATGCCCAATTCATTGATCTGTTCTTTTTTCTTATTTGTTGATATAAGAATTTAGAGAGGGGGCTCACTTTGAGAAGTGTTGTGTGATTTGACCAGATGAGACTCTGGGCAGCCGTTGAGAGCCCCCTGGCTTTGAAAACCCAAATGTTGATGCTTTCCTCTCTGGTAACTGTGATTTTGGTATTGACAATTGTTGGACAGTTTGGAAGCCTGTCTGTTTGATCTGTCTGTATACTCTGAAGTTTGGGGTGCTGACCTTTTCACCCTGAGCTAGGTAATATATGTTTGTCTGATTAAAGTAAACTTGTTAACTGAAAAAAAAAGAATTTAGAGAAATAAAATTTCCCCTACGTGCCATTTTGGCTGCATCCCATAAATTTTGGTATGATATCTCATCGTTGTCATTCTTTTTTTGGAACTTGGGTTTCCTCAGGCCTCAGTTTCCTCAGTTGTAAATGAGGTTTCTTCAGGTTAATAAATCCCATGATGATGATGATGATGATGATGATGATGATGATGATGATGATATTTATAAAGCATAATGTGCCAGGCACTGTGCCAAGTGCTTTATAATTATCGTCTCATTTGATTTTCACTACTACTCTGGGATGTAGATGCCATTATTATCCCCATTTTACAGATGAAGACACTGAGGCAAACAGGAGAAATGACTTGCTTAGAGTCACATAGTTAACATGTGTCTGAGATTGGATTTGAACCCTGGTTTTCCTGACTTCAGGCTTGGTGCTCTATCTACTATACCACCTAGCAGCCAAGTCTATTGTTCTTCTGCTACCTTGGATAGAAAGGTAATTATGGGTCAAAGAGAATCCAATTAATTATAACCATAGTTTACTTATACACTTCCATTAGGAATGAGAGCCATTCTACCTAAGTGTACTTTCCAGATAACTGGAAATAAGGGATAAGGCTACTTTTAAAGTGCTGCATCTTAAACTTTATATTAGTATTAGGAAGAAATCTTTTAAAAAACCTCTTCCTTTCAAAAACAGAGAGTGTACTGATCATAACTTAATCTTAAATGATGGCTTCCTCATTCAGAACCTCATGTGTATGGTCCCTGTAATATGGTTTAGTACCTGGGACTTTTAGGTGGCATGAGTCTATTTGCCCTCTACTAAATGACTGGGGACCATTTCCAGTAATCTTGATCTATATCTTGCCACTGAACCCAGATGACTCTGGAGTAGAAAGTGAGGCTGGTGACTTTGCACAGGCCTCCTTCACTTAAATCCAATTCACTTACAAGTCATGGCATCATCTTCCTGATGTCATGGTCCTCTTTGAGAATGAAGGACAAATGACTACAACATAATTTTTAATGAAATTATTGATTGTCTCTATGATTTGTTCTTTGACCTACTTATTTTCTTTAGGATTAGATTATTTAGTTTCAAATTAATTGTTTTTATTTTTCCAATTAATTTTTTTAATCTATTTTTCCACATCCCTTTGTTGAATGTAATTTTTATTGCATTATGATCCTAAAAGGATACATTTAATATTTCTAATATTTCTGCCTTTCTACATTTGACATTGAGGTTTTTATGCCCTAATACATAATTAATTTTTGTGTAGGTACAATATGCTGCCGAGAAAAAGGTATAGTTCTTTCTGTTCCCCTTTGGTTTTCTCCAAAGGTCTGTCATATGTAACTTTTCTAATTTACCTCCTTAGTTTCCTCCTTGTTTATTTTTTGGTTCAATTTATCAAATTCTGAGAGGGGACAGTTGAGGTCTCCCACTAGTATAGTTTTGCTGTCTATTTCTTCCTGTAACTCACTTAACTTGTCCTTTAAGAATTTGGATGCAGGTGTGGTTAGGTGGCACAGTGAGTAGAGCGACGGCCCTGGAGTCAGGAGGACCTGGGTTCAGATCTGGCCTCAGACACTAAACACGCACACCCAAAAAAAAACCTAGCCGTGTGACCTTGGGCAAGTTACTTAACCCCAATTGCCCTCCAAAAAGCAATAAAAAAAAAATTATCAAAGTTGAACTATTTATATTCCTACATGGAAAAACAATAATTGTAACTGATGAAACTATTCTCAGTATGAAAATAGTTGAAGAAGGGTATATGGGCATATGAATACATATGTGAATATGTGTATATATGTTTACAGGTATACATAGATAGAGGACACAGGTCAAATTTAATAGGGAGGAATGATACTAAAAAGGTGAAATTAAGAGGTAAGAGAGGAATATAACAAGAGGAGATGGGGAGAGACAGAATGGGGTAAACTATCTCATATAGAAGAGGCAAGGGAAAATGGGTACAATGGAGGGGAAGAACAGGAAGGCAAAAAGGCAAAACTTTATTTTCATTGAATTTGGCTCAGGGAGAGTAGGGGAGAAGGGGATGAGAGGGGGAATGATGGAAAGGGAGAGCAGGCTGGGAGGAGGGAAGTTGGAAGCACACACTTTTGAAAAGGGACAGGATCAAAGTAGAGAATAGAACAAGTAGGAGGTGGAATAGGAGGGAGGGAATTATAGTCAGTCTTTTACAATATAGCTACTATGGTAATGTTTTGCATAGCTACACATGTACAACATATACTGAATTGCTTATCTTCCCAGTAAGGGTAGGTGACAAGGGAGGAAGGGAATGAATCTGGAATTCAAAGTTTTAAAATCAAATGTTAAAAATATATAAATACTATTATTAATACTATTTTACATATAATTGAGAAATAAGATATAGAGGCATTGGGGAATAGAGATTCACCGTGCCCTACTGGAAAAGTCGAAGGGAGTATGGGAGAAGATATGGGAGAGAGCGGAAGAGGGGATTGAAAGAGGGGATATCCTGTGGGACTGCTATTCTGGGGTGGTGGGTAGGGGAAAAACGGGGAAAAAATTGTAACTCAAAATCTGGCGGAAATGAATGATGTAAACCAGAAGTTAATAAAGCATTTGGAAAGGAGGAAAAAAAGCTATTAAATGATCTGTGAGATTTAAACTTTTTTTTCTTTTTCAAATGTCAGAATACAATATCCAATCTCAAGGAACTCTAAACATTTCAGAACCAAGGGAATGGAGTATAAATTTTGATTGTTGGGATGGCTTGTCAAAATAGTAAAAGAATTAAATAATATATTCTCAAAAATTTACCAAAGTATTCTATTGTCTCAAAGCTGAGTGGAAAAATTAAATGGTTTGAAAATAAAAAAAAATATTGCTATTGCTTCATTGGCTATGGTATCTTTTAGCAAGATGTAGTTTCCTTCCTAATCTCTTTTTTTAAAGTCTATTTTTGCTTTTACTTTGTGTAAGATTGGGATAACTAGCCCTGCTTTTTTTTTTACTTTAGCTGAAACATAATTTAGCTGGAGATTCAGCTCCAGCCCCTTTGCTCTGTGTGTGTGTGTGTGTGTGTGTGTGTGTGTGTGTGTGTGTGTGTGTGTGTCTGCTTCAAGTATATTTCTTGCAAAAAAAACATATTGAAGGATTCTGGTTTTTGATCCATTCTGCTATCTGCTTAATCTTATTGACATTCACAGTTATGATTACTGTGTACTTCCCTCCATCCTATTTTTCTTACTTTTTGTCTCTCCTTTCACCCTTTCCCTCCTCACCAATGTTTTGCTTCTGTCTACCACCACCCCTAATCTGTCTTCCCTTCTGTCAGTCTTCCCCACACCCCTTTACTTAATTTTCTCCCCTCCTACTTCCGTGTCAGGTAAGATAGATTTCTATATTCACTAATTGTGTATATTATTCCATCTTTGAGCCAATAATGATGAAAGTAAGGTTGAAGCAAAGCCTATAGCCCACACTCCCATCTTTCCCTCCACTGTAATAGTTCTTTTGTGCCTTGTGTGAAATAATTAACCCCATGCTACCTCTCCCTCACTTCTGCACTCAATGTACCCCTCTTTCTCATACATTAATTATTTTTATGGGGGGAAGAGCCAAGATGGTGGAGTAGAAACCAGGTTTCCATGCAGCTCCAGCTTCCACTTCCTCCGATACATGTAAAAAATGACTCTAAACAAACTTTAGAGCTACAGAACCCACAAAGTGATAGAGAGAAACAAATATCCCACTGAAGGAAGCCTGGAAGGCTGTCAGGAGGGGTCCATCGCAGCACACTGGGAGTCCAGGGTGGCCCCAATGAGCGACAGCTAGAGCAGACTTCATGAGAGCAAATCACCAGTTGTAATAGTTTCCAGACTTCTCAGTGAAACGTGGGGTGGAATAATAGACAAACCAAGACCACTGAGGCAAGAAAAAGAAAAAAAAATTTATTACGAGTTCGAACCCGGGTCCCACCATACATTTTAGATGGAGGACCCCGAGTGTTCCCTCGGGTGCTTTTTTATACAATTATGAGGGGAAAGCAGGAAGTATTGAGCTCACTGATTGGCTTAGTGAGACTCAGCTAACTCTTAGAGACAAGGAGTTGGCGGGAAATGATTGGCTAGCAGACTTAGTTGAGTCTTGGAGATAGAGGCTCGATGCCAACTTCATGGGCTATAGGGGAGGGGTGAGAGCAAACAGGTGTCAGGTGGGGGCAGTTGACTCAGTTCCCGAATCTTATAGGTCAACATGACATTGTGGTTAGGGTTGGGAAAGCATGCATTCTTCAAGAAAAAAAACAAGGTTATTCTATAATCTCCTGAGGTTTGGCCCTATTTCATATTTGGCTCCATTTCATTCCCCACTTCTTTTTATCTAAGGGAATCGAATCCTAGATTCAAACGTAATGTTCCTAAGGGATCTTCTGATAAAGGGTTCAGAGGAACAAGATGCGCAATTCATCAGTGCGGGACTTGAGGAGGGCAAAAAGAGATCTGAGAAGGAGCGGGCCAAAAACAAGGGCCAGAAACAACAAAACCAAAGGGCCGGCGAGAGCGGTCAGTAAAGTAGTCAACCAAGGGGATGAAGAAAAAAGAGACTGATACCAATTGTTCTGGGCTTGGCGGGCTTTCTCCCTGTCAGCCAAACGTTTTCATAATTGGCTCAGGCCATCCCTAACGACCCCAGAGCGATTGGCATAGAAACAGCAGGCTTCACTCTGGTGTAATGTTGTCATGTGGGAATAGAGTCCACTTTGACAGCAGTAGGTGTAGTGGGGATCGTGACGTGTGGTCCCTTCCACCTCTGCTCCAGACCATGAATTTCTTTTTACCAGCACAGAATCCCCAGGTTGAAACAGGTAAGCTGAGGCATAACTCCGGATCGGGATCAGGATCAGGAGAGCTGAGGGAAGGAGTTTTTTTCTGAATCGCCTGCAGACCCTGAAGGAACTTGATAAAGGGAAGAGTTAGTGATTTCAGCTTTTAGGTCTTCCTAGATTAGAGGAAGAATAGGTGTTAATCTTCCATATGTTAGGGAATGGTCTGGACTTTCTCAGCCTTGAGTTCTGAGCTCTGAGAAAATTTCAGATTTTCCCTTCTCTTAACAATTTCAAGATTTATTGAAAACTTTCAAAATGACCTTAAGCAATTTTCATACTTTCTGCACATGTTCCAATTCCAAATGAAAAATAATACACGAAAGAACTCATATCTGTTACTGACTACGTGCTCTGATCATGGAAACTTGCTATAGAAGGAAAAAAACAGGGACATGTGACGTTCCAAATATGACAGGATAAAACATCCTTGACTCTGTTTAAATTCAGGTAAAGTCACAGATATCCAACCATGCAGTATCTGTTCCATCTCAGGAATAGGTGGGAAACATTCCTTTTCAAAGGAATCCCATCGGTAAACTGAGCCAGGAGGGATCCCATCCCAGACAGAGGCTAAGATTGTCCCTTCGGCCTTTACCAAATGTAGACTTCCACCCACAGGATCACATTCCCTCTGAGTAGCTTGTGGCATTTTCTCCGAGATACTGATTTAATGCAGACAACTATACCCAAATTCAAACTCAAAATAAAATTTAGTTATGGTCCCAAGTGCCTTTTACCTCACACAACAAGCTTCACTGATCACAGCTTAGAGCTAGTTAATTATTTTTATTTTCATGGAGCTGCACTAAGCAATGATGATTTATCAGGTCTCACAAATGTAAAGAATTCCATTTACCATCTTTCCTTCTGAAATCTAAAAGCCAATTGATAGAAATCCTTTTAATCTTTGCAATTTCTTAGCAAGTTAGGTTCATTTAAAACTACACTTAAGCAAGTTCCTTTCCCAGGCTGAATGACCTTGCCTAATAGAGATAGTTTCTAGGGGATTTGGCAGTTTTACAACATAAGGAAAATTTATATGAATTCTAAGGAGGAGAGACTGGGAGAAGGGCTAATAATGATGCCCCCCGCTTAGCCAATTCTCATACAAGCAGGACGACTGTTCTGAATGGGCAGAACTAGTCTGAATAAAGTTTTCATCCAATCTCCTCCTTTCTACATACAGTAATCAATTACAATTTTAGGTTTTAACATTGAAACAGTAGCCAAAATAACTTAATTAACAATCTTACAAGTTTTAAACAGTCTTAACTGAAACTTCCTTTTAAACAAAGACAGACTTGTAAGCTTATGATTTCCCAAATTACAATACTCTGAGACTTTAAAAAAAAGCTGCTTCTTATACAGCATAGATAATACAACTTTTTACCAGCAACAATGTCATAAACAATTATCATGTTCTTAAATTTGAACTTTGAAATAAAAACAAAGAATTACCAATCTGGTGACCTTAAAAATCAAGTTTTTGAAGTTACACAGAACTAAAATTTTCTTCTTGCCACACACCTGATCAACTTATCACTAAAAATTAATTACATTCTGGAATCTCACATAGATGGTGAATGTGGTGATCCATAAACCTTCAAATTATCATAAATACATCCTTAGATGAAGCAAGCTTGAAAACCACATCTCTATATTTTTTCCTTTTTTCCCCAAGTTTCTCATTTGCTCAATAAGAATTCTACAAAATGCCTTTCCAATTCCCTGTATACATTCACTTCATCATTAGTAATGTGGAAACTATAACTTTTGTCACTGCATATTTCTAGAATAGCCAAAAAGTTAAATGAACAACCAGCTATCACAATAAATATCAGCAGCATTATTACTACCTATTTGTAAAAAATCCAATTCACATAAAATAAACAGAAGACAAAATTAGCAAAACTGATAAAATACCATAGCTGTTTTACAAAACTTTTCTCCATCTTTTAGTTTCAACAAAATTCAGAATGAAAATTGCTTTATCTAACATTTCTGGCTCACAATGGTCACTCAAACTTTTACAGTATAAGAGGATTTTACAATTTAGAGATACCATAATAACACAATGACATTATGACATTAATTGCATTTCCAATTCATCACATACAAAAATTACTGATAGAAAAATTGGGCTTACCAAGTACAGAGGCTGGGGTGTTGCAGCTCCCCCCCCTTTTTTTTCAAGTCGGGGAGCTTAACTCAAATTCCCTATATTCTTTAGCACACTCTATTTCTCTTCTAGAATGAGAGACTTTAATAAATTTTTGTAAAATGTTTTCAGCGATTTAACTTTTACTCCAATAAGCTTTAATTTATGTGTCCACTCCTTACAAAACCTTCTTTGAAAGTGATATCTTTGACCTCTCCAGCAAGTGATATTGGGGGGGCGCCTTCCCCCTTTCTCACTACTAGAGAACCCAAAAGAAAATTCCCTTTTTCTTATCAAATCTTAGAAAATATTCCAATTTGCCTAAATGCCAAATAGTAAAATGAATTCTGACTTATCTTTAGCATCAAATTAGGAGTGACACTTTTTTGCTTCTCACATGAATTCAATTGACTTACAATTTTATTCTAATACACAGATTTTTCCTCTTTTAGGTGAGGCAGGAAATAGTTAAATTTTCATCTGCCTGCCTCTTTGATTTGAGGGGAGAAGATTCCCTCATTATTTCTTATCGCCTTCTCCTCACTCCACTTGGCCAGAGTGGAATGAAGAGGAGGAGATTTTCAAACTTTTAAAGATCTTAAAACTTCTGTTCACACTTCTCAACACCAAATACCATCTCTATCTTAACTTAAACAAGACAATATTTACCTCTCTTTTCTCTTCTTCTCCAGCCTGCATTCAGCATCAGTGAAGGGAGGAGGAAGAGAGAGCTAAGAGCCTTCCAAAGGAAGGTCCGGCAGTCCAGCTTCAGTTTAACCCTTCCATGATGTTAGATCACACACTCACTCATTCACACAGACACACAAAAAAAACAGAACAGAGAGAGAAACTGACAGGAACGTTACAAAAGCTCACAGAGGATTGTTAGAAATCCCCAGGCACAAATCATGTTTGCTTGGCTTCCACATAGATGCTAATGGAGGCCAGGTACAAATCATATTTGCTTTACCTAATGTTAATCAAGTGGGACTCTAACCCACAATTTGATTAACCCAATGCTGATCAAGTGGGACTCTAACCCACAATTTGATTAACCCAATGCTGATCAAGTGGGACTCTAACCCACAATTTGATCAACTTACCTAATGTCAATCAAGTGGGACTCTAACCCACAATTTGATTGACCCAATGTTGATCAAGTGGGACTCTAACCCACAATTTGATCAACTTAAACCCAAGGGCCTTAGGGGTCGTCACCTCCCTCGGCCAGGGTTCGGGAAGTTAATGGCAGCGTCCCGCCCTTCCCGAACCAACCAAGCTCATGAGACTCCAGAAGTTGCTAGCCAAAAAAATACCAGAATCAACAAAAAAGAAACATTATTTTGGGTCAGGCCTGACTTACCGGCGCCAAGCAGAGCCTAGGGTCCAAATTCCCAGGTGGTGAGGATCTCGCTGCTGGGGCCTCCATATGAAACGTGGGGTGGAATAATAGACAAACCAAGACCACTGAGGCAAGAAAAAGAAAAAAAAATTTATTACGAGTTCGAACCCGGGTCCCACCATACATTTCAGATGGAGGACCCCGAGTGTTCCCTCGGGTGCTTTTTTATACAATTATGAGGGGAAAGCAGGAAGTACTGAGCTCACTGATTGGCTTAGTGAGACTCAGCTAACTCTTAGAGACAAGGAGTTGGCGGGAAATGATTGGCTAGCAGACTTAGTTGAGTCTTGGAGATAGAGGCTCGATGCCAACTTCATGGGCTATAGGGGAGGGGTGAGAGCAAACAGGTGTCAGGTGGGGGGGGGCAGTTGAGGCAGTTGACTCAGTTCCCGAATCTTATAGGTCAACATGATATTGTGGTTAGGGTTGGGAAAGCATGCATTCTTCAAGAAAAAACAAGGTTATTCTATAATCTCCTGAGATTTGGCCCTATTTCATATTTGGCTCCATTTCACTCAGTCCATAAAAGCCAAAGACAAAGTAAAAGGTAAGTGTGGAACTTGGTTGGTCCAGGGGAGGATAGAAGAGTGTGGTCCAGCTGCTACACCCAGAGCAAGAAGCAGAGGAGGCACAGTAGCTTCAGCCACTGCCATGTGGCTGCTTCCAGAGCTCCTGGCCTGCAGATTGTAGGGGGACCAAGCAACTAAAAGGCTAAGTTCTCTTCCTTTGACCTGCTTGGATCCAGAGCATGGTCTTGGGTGGTGGTCCTGGGGTGTGTGACCAGTGAGCCAGAGGGCATGGGGGCTGTAGAGAGGGCTCCCATCTAATAGCTCCAGCAGCTGCAAAAACCCCAGCAATTTGGGACATAGTTCTCTCCATTCTGGAAGCAGAATTCTACCATGTCAGAGAGCTCAAGAATCAAGTAGTTGGCTACCAATATGAGCAAGCCAAGGAAGCACAAACAGACCATAGAATCCTTTTTTGGGGGACCAAAAGGATCAAGGCATGGAGTGGGAGGAAGACAGTAAAGTCAGAACTCTTGCATCCAAAAGCATCCAAGAAAAATATGAACTAGTTACAGGCCATGGAGGAGCTCAAGAAAGATTTTGAAAACCAAGTAAGAGAAGTAGAGGAAAAATTGGGAAGAGAAATGAAAATGATGCAAGAAAATCATGAAAAGTTAGTCAACAGCTTGCTAAGAGACCCCAAAAATACACTGAAGAAAATAACACCTTAAAAACAGGCTAGGGTGGCTAGGTGGTGCAGTGAATAGAGCACCAGCCCTGGAGTCAGGAGGACCTGAGTTTAAATCCAGCCTCAGACACAAAGCACACACAGACACACAGACAGACAGACAGACACACAGACACAGCACCACATAAAACTAGCTGTGTGACCTTGGGCAAGTCACTTAACCCCAATTGCCCCTCCAAAAATAGCAACAAAAAAAAAATAGGCTAACTGAAATAGCAAAAGAGGCCCAAAAAGACAACGAGGAGAAGAATGCTTTAAAAAGTCGAATTTGCCAGATGGAAAAGGAATTTCAAAAATTCACTGAAGAGAATAACTCCTTCAAAATTAGACTGGAACAATCAGAAGATAATGACTTTATGAGAAATCAAGATACTATAAAACAGATCCACCCTCATCTCCCTCTCTGACTACTTTCCCTTCCCCTTTTCCCTCTTCCTTGTCCCCTTTCCTTTCCCTCTTCCTCTTCCTCTTCCCCTTCCCTTCCCTCCTCCCCCCCCCATCTTTCCCTCCATCCATTCTCCTTCCTCCCTTCCCCAGCCTAGACAATGCCATGGTGGAGACAGCAGAGGAGGCCACAGAACCCAACAAGGCAGACATCACGGGACTGTGCCAGGACATATTCTCCAAAATGGGCACTTACCTGATGGGTGAGCTGACAGCCACCAGTGAAGATTATAAACTTCTGGAAAATATGAACAAACTGACTAGCTTGAAGTATCTAGAAATGAAAGATATTTCAGTAAACATAAGTAGAAACCTAAAGGACTTAAACCAGAAATATGCAGCCCTTCAGCCTTATCTGGATCAGATCACTTTAATTGAGGATCAAGTAGCTGCTCTTGAGCAGGTAGCATACAAGTTGGATGCATATTCAAAGAAACTAGAAGCAAAGTACAAGAAGTTAGAGAGGTGATGAAAGAATTCTTTAGCACAAAGACTTAAACTGTAAGAATGTCTTATAAGAAATATGTGGGATGGGACTTCTCACTAGGCTTCAGTTCCCAAAAGGAAGCAGTGCTGCTGATCCAAGGAGAATCCCAGCCCCCACCTCTGGCTGGATGTGGAACTCTGGCCACCCCCACTGTTTTACTCAACCTGTACCCCTGGAACCTCATATTAGTGTGTGCTTCCTTGTGTGCCCTGGACCAAGGCTCAGAAATCAGGATCAACCCCATCTAGAGCAGACACAGATGAGAGGCTCTCAGCTCCCTGTCTCCTCCCTTGCTCCCCACCCCCCTCATAACCCGTTCTTCACCTTAAATAATAAATGCCAATGTATGACCCTAAAAAAAACAGATCCAAACAAATGAAAAAATAGAAGGCAAAGTGAAATATCTCATTGGAAAAACCACTGACCTGGAAAATAGATCCAGGAGAGATGATTCAAAAATTATTGGACTATCTGAAAGTCATGATCAAAAAAAGAGCCTAGACACCATCTTTCGAGAAATTATCAAGCAAAATTGCTCTGATATTCTAGAACCAGAGGGGAAAAAGAGAAATTGAAAGAATTCACCAATTGCCTCTTGAAAAAGATCCCAAAAAAGAAAACCCTTAGGAACATTATAGCCAAATTCCAGAGTTTCCAGGTCAAGGAGAAAATACTTCAAGCAGTCAGGAAGAGACAATTTGAGTATTGTGGAAACACAATCAGGATAACATAAGACCTAGCAGCTTCTACATTAGGGGATTGAAGGGCTTGGAATATGATATTCCAGAGATCAAAGGAGTTAGGACTAAAACCAAGAATCACCTACCCAGCAAAACTAAGTATAATGCTACAGGGGAAAATATGGTCATTCAATGAAATAGAAGACTTTCAAGTATTCTTGATGAAAAGACCAGAGCTGAACAGAAAATTTGACTTTCAAATACAAGAAGCAAGAGAAGCATAAGGTGGTAAAGAGGAAAAAGAAATCATAAAGAACTTATTAAAGTTGAATTATTTACATTGCTACATGGAAAAATGGTAATTGTAATTCACAAGACTTTTCTCAGTATGAAGATAGTTGAAGGGAATATATATATATATGTGTGTGTGTATATATATGTATATATACATACATGTATGTAAAGGAGGATGTATGTATATACAAATATATATGTGTGTGGGCATTTGTATGTTCATGTATACATAGACAGAGGGCAAACGATGAGTTGAATATGAAGGAATGATATCTAAAAAATAAAATTAAGAGGTAAGAGAGGAATTTATTGGGAGAAGAAGAAAGGGAGTGATAGATTAGGGTAAATTATCTCATACAAAAGAGGCAAGAGAAAACTGTTACAGTGGAGGGGAAGAGCAGGACAATCTGATTCTCACTGAATTTGGCCTAAGGAGGGAATAATATATACACACTCAATAGGGTA
The DNA here is from genome assembly GCA_011680675.1 of Gymnobelideus leadbeateri. Lineage (NCBI taxonomy): Eukaryota > Metazoa > Chordata > Mammalia > Diprotodontia > Petauridae > Gymnobelideus > Gymnobelideus leadbeateri. The sequence goes on along the minus strand of WOXC01005648.1, from coordinate 443,372 downwards.
TCTTACCTTACAGGAAAATAGAGGGGTAGGGGATAAGAGGGGGGAGGATAGAAGGGAGGGCAGATTGGGGAGAGGGTAGTTAGAAGCAAACATTTTTGAAAAGGGATAGGGTCAAAGGAGAAAATAGATTAAGTGGGGGGTGGGATAGGATGGAGGGAAATATAGTTAGTTTTTCATAACATAACCACTATGGAAATGATGTGGGTAACTACACATGTACAGTCCATATTGAATTGCTTATTTTCCCAATGGGGGTGGGTGAGAAGGGAAGAAGGGGAAAAAATCTGGAACTCAAAGTTTTAAAAACAAATGTTTAAAAAAATTTTATTTTTACATGCAATAAGAAATAAGATATACAGGTACTAGAGTATAGAAACCCATCTTGCCCTACTAGAAAGTTAGGGGATTGAAGGGAGAGGATATAAGAGAGACCAGATTGGGGGAAGGGGTATTCAGTAGGCTTGATATTTTGGGGTGGGAGGTAGGGGAAAGATGGGGAGAGAAAAAATTGTAACTCAAAATCTTGTGGAAATGAATGTTGAAAACTAATAATAAATAAATTTTTAATGAAAAAATTGTCTTTTATGTCATTCCCTTATATGTACTGTCTAAGAAATAAAACTTTTGCAATGAAGCACATCTGTAAGGTAGGAAATCCAACATTTAACTGATAGAGTATTATCTAAGGTGGGGAAACCGGTTACATCTGGTCAAAGTGAGATGTTCTGAGTTGGCTTAGTGCCAGTGGAAGCAAATAAGCCTGATGTTTCCATCATAAAGTGAAGTCTTATGAAAATTATTGCCTGTCCCAGGTAATTCACCCGTAACTATAGTAGATACTTTACAAATGCTTGTTGATTGACTGATTGACAATCTCAAAGACTGATGAAGAGGCTTAACTGCTGAAATTTCTAAACCATTTCAATCCCTATTGTTATAACTCTCAGAACAAAATGATTTAGTTCCTGTTCAGCAGTTTCTTCTTCCCATCTCTATTAGTACATTGAAGTACAAATCTCAACAAAACTTTGAGATTTGTTCAATATGCTCCCATACCCATCCCTACTATATCATGGCTCTATGACCCATTTCCCACATTCCATATCTATTTCCTCTTATTGTGATTATTAGCAATAATAATAGCTTAACAATAATAACCTATTTCCTCTTATTGTGATTATTAGCAATAATAATAGCTTAGCAATAATAATAGAAGGCAATGTGAAATATCTCATGGGAAAAACCACTGACCTGGAAAATAGATCCAGGAGAAATAATTGTAAAATTATTGGACTACCTGAAAGCTATGATCAAAGAAAGAACAGAAATCATCCTTCAAGAAATTCTCAAGGAAAACTGCCCTGATGTTTTAGACCCAGAGGGGGAAATAGAGGTTGAAAGAATCCACCAATCACCACCTGAAAAAGAACCCAAAAAGAAAACTCCTAGGAATATTATAGCCAGGTTCCGGAATTCCCAGATCAAGGAGAGAATATTACAAGCAGCCATGAAGAAACAATTTGAATATTGTGGAAACATAATCAGGATAACACAGGATCTGGCAGCTTCTACTTTGAGGGATCAAAGGGCTTGGAATATGATATTCCACAGGTCAAAGGAGCTTGGATTAAAACCAGGTATCACCTACCCAGCAAAACTGAGTATCATGTCTAGGGGAAAATCAGGTCATTCAATGGAATAGAGGACTTTCAAGTATTCTTGAAGAAAAAACCAGAGTTGAATAGAAAATTTGACATTCAGATACAAGAAGCAAGAGAAGCATGAGAAGGTAAACAGGGAAAAGAAATCATAAGGGACTTATCAAATTTGAACTATTAACATTCTTACATGAAAAACAATAATCGTAACTGATGAAACTTTTCTCAGTATGAAAATAGTTGAAGGTAATAGAAATATATGTGTGTATGTATGCATATATATAATATATATATTATAATATTATATATATATATATAGTCTTTATTGGAGGGTATATAGGCATATGAACACATATGTGAATGTGTATATATATGTTTACAGGTATACATAGATAGAGGACATAGGACCAATCTAATAGGAAGGGATGATACTTAAAAGCTGAAAATAAGAGGTGAGAGAGGAATATAACGAGAGGAGATGGGGAGAGACAGAATGGGGCAAACTATCTCATATAGAAGAGGCAAGAGAAAATGCTTACGATGGAGGGGAAGAACAGGAAGGCATAAAGGAATGGGTCAATCTTATACTCATTGAATTTGGCTTAGGGAGGGAATGACATACACACTAAATACGGTATCTCACCCTACAGGAGAGTAGGGGAGAAAGGGATGAGAGGGGGGATGATGGAAGGGAAGGCAGGTTGTGGGGGAGGGATGTTGGAAACACACACTTTGGAAAAGGGACAGGACCAAAGTAGAGAATAGAACATATGGGAGGTGGGATAGGAGGGAGGGAAACATAATCAGTCTCCTACAATATATCTACTGTGGTAATGTTTTGCATTGGCTACACAAGTACAACCTATATTGAATTGCTTATCTTCCCAGTAAGGGTGGGTGACAAGGGAGGAAGGGAATGAATCCGGAATTCAAAGTTTTAAAAACAAATGTTTAAAAATATACATATACTATTATTAATACTATTTTACATGTAATTGGGAAATAAGAGGAGGGGATATCCTGGGGGACCGCTATTTGGGGGAGGTGGATATGGGAAAAACAGGGAGAAAATCCGTAACCCAAAATCTGGTGGAAATTAATGAAGTATACCAGAAGTTAATAAAGCGTTTGAAAAAAAAATTAAACCAAAAGGACAAAAAAAGAATAAAGAAATGAGATCAAATGATAATTAATCCTTTCAAAGCAGTAGATTCTCTGGAAAAGAGAATGAAGAATATGGAACTCACATATTCAGAGGTAGAAGAAAATCAACTAAATTAAACCAAAGGATAATGAGAATAGAAAAATTCATGAGTTTTCTACAAATGAAGGAAATTGAGCTTGAAGATAAACAATGAAGAAATAATGTATCTGAAGCATGTTACCCACCCTAGACTTGAAATGCAGAATGAGACATACATTTTTGGATGTGGAAAAATTCCTTTTACTCAACTAGGAAAATTTATTAGGAGAGTCCTCCCCCCTTTCAATTTAAGGGAGGGAAAAGAAATAGAATATAAAGACCAGGGATAGGATTCTACCACCACCCCTTCCTGGTAAACAAGAAGAGAACGAAAGGTACACTAGAATGAAACACAGACAAACAGGACAGATTTCAAGTTACATGTTGAGTTTTTCGTGTACTTAAAAGTCAAATCTACATAATAGAGATGACAGTATCATGTACAATCCTCTCCTTCTATCCCAGATAGATGCAAATGGAGAGTAAGATACCACATCCCAAATAATGAGTAGGTCAAAGAACAAATCATAAAATAATGAATGTCTATTTCTCATGGAATTAAAATTAAATAAATTACCAAAATTTATGGGATGCTGCTAAAGAAGTCTCCAGAGGAAAATTTATATCTCTGAAAATGTTAACAAAAAATTTTTTAAGAGAAGATTAATGATTTGAGCATAAAATTCTTTAAAACCCTAGAAAACCAAATAATTGACAAACCTAAGCATTAAAAAAGAAATTTTGAAAATCAGAGTAGATTAAGTTAAAAATAAAAGAGACAATTAAGAATTTAAAGAAAGCATAATGTAAAATACCCCAATTAGCAAAATTAGAGATAGTGATCTTAATTGAATATTAGGAAGAAAAATCATGCAAGTCACAACTGAGCTATCAGGGGGAGGGTACAACCCTAGTCCAGATGAATTTACAAGTGATTCATCTTACAAAGGTAGATCTTAATTTTAGAAATATCTAAAATCCTCCCTGATAGCCAAGCTGGGAAATATTATTTTTGGAAGAAAGAGAGAAAGAATGAGAGAGAGAGAGAGAGAGAGAGAGAGAGAGAGAGAGAGAGAGAGAGAGGGAGGAAGGAAGGAGGAAGGAAGACGAAGGAAGATGAAGGAAGGAAGGAAAGAAGAAAGGATGGAAGAGGAAGAAAGGAAAGAAGGAAGAGAGAGGGAGGGAGGAAGGAGGGAAGGAAGGAGAAGGAAATAAAGAAAGGGTGAAAGAGTCAAAGAAAGAAAGAGGAAGGAAGGAGAGAGAGAAAGGAAGAGAAAGAAGGAAGGAGAGAGATATTGTGTCCTGAGCTGCTCAAGTGGTTTCAATTATGAGCATGATATTTCAGAAAATATATAGATAAGCTTTAAGAGGCCACCTGGCATAGGGTGTAGGGTGAGCCTTGAGGTCAGGAAGACCTGGGTTCAAGTCCTGTACTTCATAGATGGACAAATCACTTCAATTCCCAGTGCCCAGGCAACTCTCTAAAATCATAAATCACAGATGAATGCTGATCTTGAGAGCAAGGACTGATTTTTGTTTTTGCCCTTAGCACAAGGTATGGCATATAGTAGGTGCTTAATAAATGCTAATAAACCAACTAACTGACTGTTTCAGTGGAGAGAAGATTTCATAGCGGGGCTTCCAAATACTAATGAAATCTAGGCCTGAACCACCCTACCCCAACCAAAAATAAAGGAATGAATGAAGAAATAAATCCATGAGTTATAGAGTAGTATCCAAGAGTATAACCAGGATGAAGAAATGCCCATTGGAGGATCAGCTGAAGGAACTTAAAATATTTAGCTTGAAAAAGAGAAGTCTTAGAGATGTTATGTTAGTAGAACTTAAATATATGATACACTAGAGGTAAAAGAAGGATCAGATTTATTTCATTTGGTCTAGGAGAGCAGAACTAATATGGTAGTTAAAGAGAGATATGTGCTGAAACATGTCCAAACAATGAGGGATATCCGTAAATGGAGTGGGGTGGCTATTGTTGGAGGTAGTTGGTTCCCCCTCCCTTAAAGTTGTCAAGCAAAAGCTGGACAGACACTTGTTAGGTATTTTGTTCAGGGTATTTTTGCTCAGATATGATTTGGACTAGATTATTGAGGGCCACTTGGGTACCAACCCCAAATGTGAGCGGAGACGTGGTAATGAATTAACCAGGCGGGTAGTTCATAGGATAGAACTCCGTTTATTGATACTCAAGGAAAGGTTTTTATAGAGCAAAGAGACAAAGGACGGAAAGGAAGAGAAATCATTATCTTGGTCTGTTGTATCCTGGAAGTAGCATGGCAGTAAGGCCTATTGATTCCTAGGTGCCATAAAATCTTAGAAAAGTCAGTTATCTCTTATCACATGTAGTCAGTTACATCTGAAAGGATGCTCTTGAGAGCTGGCCTCAAAGCCTAATGGCCAAGGCCGCATCATCAAGAACATCTGCATAGGAACTGACTTCCTACAAATGTTTTGGACAAGTAAAGTTTTGGGGCAGAGCCTTAGATCTGGGTCTCTGGTACTTCTTAATGCAGCCACAGTCATAAACAGATACAACTGAGAGCAAACTTCAAAGCTGAAGCGCAATCCTCAAAAGTCATCATGTTTAGAGCTGGCCGCTCAAAGATACCAGAGTGAGGAATCAGATATATCCTGGGACAGAATCCTGTTGATCTCAGGAACTCCAACAACATCCTTTTAAGTGCAACCTATATCAAAAGAACTCCGGAGCAGACTTAGTGGAAAGTCGCATCTCAAAGAGATCTTTGACACGCAGGTCCACTGATATCAGGGTAATTATCAGAGTCCTGGGACAGGCTTCTTTGGCTCACCACACTAGATGGTCTCTGAGGCCCTCCTTCAAGTTTGAGATTCTGTGAAGAAGTGTCCTCATGAGTCCAGCACTTTCAATACCCCTGTTTATCACCCCCCCACACACACACACAGACACACACAGACACACCTTTTCTCAATGGCCTCTGATAACTAAAATTTTATAATATGGCTTGTCCAAAAAAAAAAAAAAAGGCAAAAAGGGGCGGCTAGGTGGAGCAGTGAGTAGAGCGTCGGCCCTGGAGTCAGAAGGATCTGAGTTCAGATCCGGCCTCAGACACTTAACACACACAAACAGAAAAAACCTAGCTGTGTGACCTTGGGCAAGTTACTTAACCCCAATTGCCCTCCAAAAAAATAAATAAATAATATGGCTTGGATCTTTTTTTCCTATTAAAAAACAAACAATATTATTATGATAATTAACATTTATGCAGCCCTTTAAGGTCTACAAAATACTACACAAATATTATCTTATTTGCCCCCTTCACATGCTCGTGAAGTAAGTGCTTTTATTATTCCCATTTTATAGAAGAGGAAACTGAGGCAGACAGAGGTTTAAATGACTCACCCAGGTTCATAGTTACTTAGTATCTGAAGCTGTATTTGAACTCAGGGCTTCCTAATTCTAGGTCCAGCACTCTAACTACTACACCACCTAGCTGTCCAGTAAAAGGGTCATTATTAAGCATTAAGTCATTTATTCCACTAGCCACCAAAGTGGGTTGTGCTTATCTCAGAGGGTGGCCAAGACAATCCATTTGAATATGGGAAGAAAATAGTAGTATTTCGTTTTTATGTAAATAATGATAAATTAAGCTTTATTATTATCTAGTCTATGGAACAACATTTTCACCCTTACTTGATCCATGTGTCATATGTAAAAGGTAAGGCATTCTGAGGGAAGAGTGAGAGTTTCACAGTGTAGACAGTGATGCCCTCACTCATTCTTAGCTTTCCTCAGATCGTGGTGTAACATATGACTGCAGTGTACATGTACCCTGTTAAGTGGATTTATAGATCATATTATCTAGTTTTAATTAAGCTAACCCTCATAAAATGGACAATTGGCTATAAAAGATTCCTACAAAGAAACCAGTTTGAAGATGATACTAATAATGCAAGTACAAAAGAAAATGTCAGAGACATAAGCTATCGACTTCTTGAAGACAAAAACTACTAGTATGAGCCCTTTGGCAGCCATATGAGGTAAAAACAATGATAATAGTCTAACCAGGTTTGACAAGAAGTTGATCCCCTAAATTCAAAGTTATTAAGAAGAGTATTTGAAATCTGGACTTTTGTACCAAAGCACTATCATTAACAATGAACCCTACCCTGTTGTTGTTATTGTGTCTGACTGTTCATGAGCCCTTTGGGGGTTTTCTTGGCAAAGATGCTGATGTGGTTTGCCATTCCCTTCTCCGGCTCATTTTTTTATAGATGAGGAAACAGAGGCAGGATGTGCCTGGGGTTGAACAGCTAGTAAATGTCTGAAGCTGGATTTGAACTCAGGAAGATGAGTTTTCCTGACTCCAGGCCCACCACCCTATCCACTGCACCACCTAGCTGTCCAATCCACATATTATTCCCCATCCTATCTGTATTCCTTGAGATTTTAGCTAGTGATAGTATGATACCATCATCATTAGAAAGACATGTAAGATTAAGCTTCTGTTACAAAAAACAATGTCTGTTATCCATTAAAAATAAAGATCCACATGCTTTAAAAACTTGGAAACCACATTTTCTAACCTGTTTAAAATTTTTCCAAATGCAGAGTTCCTTTTTTTTTTTTCTTGCTTTTTGGAGGGCAATTGGGGTTAAGTGACATGCCCAAGGTCACACAGCTAGTTTTTGTGTTAAGTGTGTGAGACTGGATTTGAACTCAGGACCTCCTGACTCCAGGGCTGGTGCTCTACTCACTGCACCACCTAGCTGCCACCAAATGAAGAGTTTCAGTGGATTTTGAGCCTGTTTGTTAAGAATATGAAAAAACTCAATGCCTTTCAATTAGTCTATAAGAACAAATGATTTGTCTTCAGGGAAGATGGAAATTTCCTATTCTTTGCAATGAGACCTTTGTAAAACTGGTTGGATAGTATTGACAAATTAGTGTCATGACCTCAGAAGCACAAACAACAATGTGCTTCCGTTTGCATTGGTGGATCTTTCTAAGGTCCCTTTTCCCACTATGACCGATATTAAAACCAAATAAATAAACAGAAGTCAGGACTATACTTTCAAATATCTTTGCTGCAAGGTGTCACAGCAACATTTAAAAAAATAATGAAACATCCAGTCGCATTGCTCTTGGTATAAATATTAGTATTATTAATTAAGAATAGTACTTTATCTAATGAGAACCCAAAAGGTTTTTTGTTTTTGATTTTTGGTTGTTTTGTTGGTTGTTTTGTTTTTTGTTTTTTTTCCCCAAAGTGACTTTCCTAAAGCTTAGGTCTGGTCATGTCCCACCCAGCTACCGACTTCCCACACAAAAAACACACGTAATAAACTCTAGTGGCTCTGGATAAAAATATCAAACACTCTGTTTGGAATTTAAATCTTCCCCACCTTTCACCCCCAAGCAAAATTGAGGGTCACATAATGGGTAAACTTGGAAATTTTATATTATAAAGTCCTTGAGGACCAAATCAGCTTATAGAGTTCTCTCTGTACAGCAAAAAGTGAGCATAGTGCCTTGGGACAATCAGATACAGAAGGTCTTGATAATGAAAGAGTGGTGATAAAAGAAGCTGTCAATCCCTCACTGAGTTTGTGTCTTCCCAGGCTTAGTACAGATCTTGGCAGATCAAAGGGTTCAGTCATTTAACAAGCACTGGCTGAAAGCTTGCTACAGCAGTGTAAGATACAGTCATAGAATCCTGTAGTCTGAAAGCTGGAAAGACACACAACTTTAATCTAGCACAGCAGTTCTTACCTTTTTGGTGTGTCATGGACCCCTTTAGCAGCCTGGTAAAGCATATGGACCAGTTTGGAGAAGGAACTTTGGTTCTAGGAGCCAGCCCATAAATTTAGGAGACAGAAAAATATCGTTGTTGGTTTTTTTTCCCCTAATGGCACAATAAAGACTTTATCACTCACAATGATGCTTGTTTTATCATCCCTTGGCCTCTGTCCACAGCCTTGATTTTTATGGTATTTCTCTTGTAACTGTGACTACCCTGGCCCTCATTTCCTGAAGGCCAAGTGAAATACATTACATTTCACCCCTTCCCCCAGGGTTCTCTAGCAGCACCCTTAAGAGGGTTGGGAGGAGAGGGTGTCTCTGTTTCTGCCCTTGTGTTTCTCCAATTTTAGGGATCCCCAGTGCCCCAGTTCCATTTAACAGTCAGATTAGCTTTTACTAAGGAATATTTACTTCAAAAATATAACATTTCTCAGATTTCTCAAGTTCCTTCTTCTACATGAAGCCTTTCCTCTCCCTATCCCCACCTAATGCTAGTGCCCTGCTCCCAAATTTACTTGTACTTGTTCTTTTTATCTAGCAACAAGTAAATACTTAAGTTCCTACTATGGGCTACTAATGTGCTATAAAGTACTATGTATGCTATTAAGCTATGTACACTGTGTTAGGCACTGAGGATATAAATACAATTGGTGTAATCTCTAGTCTCAAAGAACTTACACACAAATTGAGGTAGGGGAGGGGAGAATGAAATATATAAGTATATTCAGAATAAATATAAAATGAATTAGTACATTGTAGTTAAAATAAAAATAAAAAAGACACTGGCATTTGGAGGAGAGTAGGGAAAGCTTCATATAGAAAATTATGCTTGTTGTTCATCCATTTTAGGAGAGGACTGAAGACATCACAGGTGATGTCTTGACTTGCACATGAATTGGATTTAAGTGAGGCAGCGCAGCACAAAGTAGTCAGCCTTTCTCTTCCAGAGTCATTGAAATCAGCAAGAGAAAAGTCAGGGGACTGATGATGGCCTGGGACGCAGTGGATGACCTTGGCATCTTCAATGTCTGACCAAGCTCTGAGCACTCACAGCCCATTCTACCAGGAGACATCTTCACTTGCTTGGGGTAGACATCTCCCTCACTCACCAACAATTGTGAGGCCTATTGGTTTAGACCGTCTGTCAAGATGGTTTTACCAGGTGTGACTGCTACACGTGCTACAGCTTCTTGTAGCCACAGGCGAGAGTTGGGTGTCACGTGAGATGAGCAGCCTCACACCAGAGGTGCTAGTCTTCGTGAATCTTGAAAGAAGGGAAGAAACCTGTGAGGTAGATGTTAGAGTATGTTCTAGGTATGTGTGAGAGCTAGAACAAAATCACAGAGATAGAGGGGTCAGAGTGTTATGGGAGAAACTGAGAGAAGGTCAGTCAGGCTGGCTCAGAGTTTGGAAGAGGGAGTAATGTATGAAGATTCAGGAAAGATAGGTTGGGGCAAGGCTGTGAAAATCTTTAAAAGCTAAACAGAAGGCTTATATTTCATTCTAGAGGCAAAAGGCTGTTACTTGAGTTTATTGAGTCAGGGAATTACACAATCAGATTTGTAATTAAGGAAAATTATTTTGACAGTGGTGTATAGGAAGAACGATAGGAGAGAGACTTGAGAGAGACGCCAAGTAAGAGGCCATTTCAATACTCCAGACAAAAGCGGAGGAGAGCTGGAACTAAGGTGGCAGATGTGTGGGTCAAGAGACAAGGGCAGATTCAAGATCTTGTACAAGCAGAAATGGAAAGATTTGGCAGCTGGTTCAATCTGGGTGTTGGGAGAGTGGGGAGTTGAAGATAACAACAAAGTCGGAAACTTGGAAGACTGGAGGAATGGTGGTGCCTTTGACAGAGTTTGGAAGGGGAGTGATAAAGATGATGAACCAGCAAAGCAAATGGAGAAGAAACAATTAGAAAGGTAGGGAGAGAATCGGAAGTGTCAGAAGTATCTCCCCACTTTATCCATTATATTTGAATCCCTAATGCCTTGAACACTTGGCACATAGTAGACATTTAAGAAATACCTAATTGAAGAAGTGATTGATTGATTGGACATTGATTTTAAGTCACCACAGTAGTAAAAGTGATTGAATTTGTCCTAATTTGGCTAAAGCATTTTAAAGACTCATTTTTGTGTGTGCAAAAAAATAGAACAGCATTGAAAGGTATCTCAAGGTATCTTACTGAGTCACTGCTGGATTTTGTGGTCATTTTTTCTAGTTTGATTTCAGTCAAGAAATATTCATTGAACACCTAAGGGTGCTCAGACTATTTGAAGCAACAAGACATTGAGAGTACCAGGAACATCAAACAAGGGCCACCACATCCAGTACCATTTCCCTTCAGCCTGGGTCCCTGAACTCAAGGGCCCCTGGAATAAGAACCTGACTCCCCTCCACATGTGGTCACCAGCCTTGCTTCCAGCCTGGCCCCATAGCCATCACAGAAGGAGCCAAGGAATAATGAGGAAGAGAAGGAGGTACTGGGAGCACAGGAGGAGAGAGAGCAGAGAGGCACTGGTCAGCTAAAGGGATGAGGAAGAGAAAAGGGAGGTTAGGAGCCCCCAAATGAGAGGGAGGACAGCACACTGAAAAAGCACTGGACCTGGAGTTAGGGGACCTGAGCTTGATCTTATCAGATCTTAGATTCAGAACTGAAAGGGATTGCAGAGGTCATAAAGTCCAATCCCCTCATTTTACAGATGAGGAAACTGAGGCCCAGAGGTGGTAAGAGCCTTGCCTGAGGTTGCCACATAGTGAGTGGCTGAACTAGGCTCTGAACTCAGATTCTCCAACTCCAAAACTAGCACTCTTTCCTGGATGCCATGAAGTCAGTCCTCCTAGTCGTGTGACCTTGCCAAAGTCACCTAACCTTACTCTCTACTTCACAGGGATGATGCAAGGTAAGTGCTTTATAAACCTTAAAGAACTGCATAAAAGTGAATGGTTATTACTTTATGGAGGCCTGACCATAAGGCATCCTGTCCAAATTTTAGGCCACTATTATTGTCTCATCTGCCTTCCCCTTTCAGAGGCACACAGTTGGTTGCCACCTCCTTGTATACTTTTATGACCCCTCCAAGTGCTTTTGTTGGTTTGGGGACTTTGGGGAGTGATGACAAATGAATCCATTTGTAGAGGTGAGAAAAGTCCAGTGGGTAGCTCTGCTACCAGGGCAGAAGGAATCGTTCTCCAGTCAAAAACTGCCGAAAAATAAGCAAAGACCTGTGAACAGGGAACCTGGAGCATACTCATCAACAAGTGCTGAGTTCTGATTTATTTCTATCTCATTTTCCCATGAACAGCTAGGTAGCACAGTAGATAGTAGAGCAGGATTGGGGCAGGAGTCAGAAAGATCTAAGTCCAAATTCAGCTTCAAACACTTCCTACCTATGTGACCCTGGGCAAGTGACAACCCTATTTGCCTCAGTTTCTCATCTCTAAAATGGGCACACCCTGTAGAAGGAAATGGCAAACCACTCTAGTATCTTTGCCAAGAAAACCCCAAGGACAAAGTCCAGGGCATCACATAGCATCAGACACAACTGAACAACAACATTCTCCTTTATTGTTTGTATTCCTGGCCTTGCCATCCCCACCCTACCTGGGTGTGGCACCACCATCCACCCAAAAATATGAACACAGAAGTAACAGTCAGCTCATTCAATACCTAAACAGGAATCTCTTCTACCTTATCCTTGGCAGATAATTATCCAGCCACTGCTCAGACACCAAGGACAAGGAGCTCACTACCTTCCCAAGTCACCCCAACACACATTGTACTGCTGGGTTAGGAAGTGTACCCTTCCACGGGCTTGAAATCGGCCTCTCAGCCACTTCCATCCCCTGCTCCCAATTCCGCCTTTGGAGGCCAGACAGAATGACTATGAGCCTTCCTCCATAGAATAGCACTTCAGCTAACTGAAAACAGCTACTATGTCCTCCCCCAGATCTTTCCTTCTTTGTGCTAAATGTCTGTACTTCCTCCCTTCATCTTCATAGAGTATGGCTTATGGTCCTTTCATCAACATAGTTTGTTGATGTCTCTGCCACTTACTCCATGCATCAGCCAAATTGGAATATCTGTTCCCCCCAAATACCCCGGAAACCATGCCATTCAGTGATTTTGTGGATGATTGGCCTAGAAAATCCTGGGTTTTAGGGATTGATGGGACCTTAGGAACTCAATTAAATTCAACAAGCATTTATTAAGAAGGGAAGTATGGTGCAGGCAAAAAAATTATGGAGTCACAGGACCTGGGTTCAGATCCTCTCTCTGAAACTTACTACTTTCATAAGCTTGGACCTTATCATTCACGGCTAGATTTGAAGCTTTAATATATTTTTTAATTTGGAAGTTGTGGCCAAAATCTAGAACTTGGAAGAGACTTCTGGGTCATATGACCAACAAGATGGAGGAATAGACATTTTCTCTGATCCCGATCTCTGACCAAGACAAAGCAACTTTGGCTTTCTCCATCATCTAGGACACCTGGAACCCAAAAGAAGGCATAATGTCCAAACTTCCAAGTTCTTTAGGAATGAAAAAAAAATGTTAAAAAAATGAGCTGTCATCTACCCTGAGTTCATGGTATATCCCACCCCCATTCCTCACCATGCTAGGGCAGAGAGGCTGTACTAGTCAACCCAGCCCTAGGGTTTGCACTTGTCATCCATGAATCTCACTGTCTTCTTCTGTGAAATGAGGGGGTTGGACCAAATGGCCTCTGAGGACCTTTTCAGCTCTGTATCTTTGAATCTATGACTGATTGTGTACTGGGCACTGGGTTAGGACCTAGAAATAAAGACAAAAAAAAAATCAAACCAGTTCCTGCCCTCAAGGAGCTTATAGTCTATCAGATAATCATTCATTTCCCAACCCTAAATTCTTCAAGAACTCTTAAATTTCTCTATCTGATCATAATATTCTATGATCCCACTTCTTCTTGTGCTTTACTTCTAAATTTGTTCTTCATCCTTCATCTTATTCTATCTCCGTATCTCTCATATATATATATATATATCTCCTTCTCTCCACTCACATAATCACCACCCTAATCTGGGTCTCCTTATCTCTTGTCGAGAATATTGCAGTAACCTCCTAAGAGTTCTTCCTGCTTCATACCTCTCTTCACTCCAATCACTCCTTCCCATAGCTATGAACATGACTTTCCTAAAGTGCAAGTCTGACCATGTTGATTCCCTACTCAATAAACTCTGGTGGCTCCCTATTACCTGGAGGAGCAAATGGAAATTCCTCTGTTTGTCATTCAAAGCTTTTCATAACCCACCCCCTTCCTGTCTTTCTAATCTTGTGCAGTACTCTCCTCCATGGACCCCACAATCCAGCCATATTTGCCTATGTGCCATGCAAATACTATGCTCCATCTCCAGGCCTTTGTACTTACTTCCTCTCTGCCATGCCTGGAACACTCTTGCTCCTTGCCTTCCCTTCTTGGAATTTTTGGTTTCCTTCAAGTCTCAGCTAAAGTCCCTCCTTTTGTAGAAGGCCTTTCCTGTTCCCATCACCTGCTGGAATGGCCTCCTCCATTTTTAATGTATCATTTTACATATACATATGCATGTACACATATATATGCATATAAAATCTCACCCATTAGAATGTATGTCTGTGTAGACAGACAAATAGAGAGATAGATAGATAGATAGATAGATAGATAGATAGATAGATAGATTAGATAGATAGAATCTCACCCTTAGAATGTAAAGTTCTTAAGAGCAGGGACCATTTCATTGTTATCTTTGTTTTTCCAGCATCAGGCATAGTGCCTGGAACATAGCAGGTGTTTAATTAATGCTTACCATTTCTGTAGACAGGCTAAGTCAAGTTGAGGGCAACCTAGGGATCTCAAACCCTTCTGTAAGTTAGAATGATGTCTACACCAAGCATGTGAAGACTTCCCCTAGTGGAATGGGTGGTTGAGAACAATTTGTTCCAAGGGCCATGAAGCAAGTATTGTGGAATGCTTAGCCCTTGGTCAGGCATTGAGTCTGCCAAGGTCATCCACTGAATCCTGGGTCACCAGTCATCTTGACTCTGTGTTGTCATTGAACTGAGATGACTCTGGAAGAAGGAGTGAGACCAACAACTCTGTGCATCTCTGTCTCACTTAAATCCCGTTTATGCATGCATAAAAAGATATCACCCATAACCTTTTACCATTTTAACCTATCTCAAAGTGAAGAAGCAGCAGGTGCAGACACACTGGGAGCTGTAGTCACAATGCTGCACACAGACAGCCCAGGCTATAGGGTTGTCTTCTCACTGGAAACATCGGTGGGATTTGGCAGCCCCTGGGTGTCTGAGCAGCCTTTTAAGGACTTCCTGGTGTAAGGAAGGGTCTAGAAAAGGTGCTCTAAAAATTGGCTGCTTACCCAACCCCGGCCTGTTTACTGTGGCAGGTGGAGATCCCACCCTGAGGTTAAACACACACACACACACACACACACTACAAAAAATTCTACAAAGAATTGTGGTAACTCAAAAGAAATGTGAGATGCCCAAGTTAGAGACTCCGCCCCAAATGTTCACATGGACTATTTGTGGTAGAGCTTTCCAAGTTTGGATTGGTCTGATCACCATAGTCGGACACACTGTAACTTGACGCTAATATAGTAATGTCATTTTGGTTCTTTAGGAGAATGAAGGACAACCCCACCACCACCACTGGCTGATTGAATGAAAGTGGTCCCCAAGGGGAATGGAATGGAATGGAATGCCCCAGGATGTCATGAGTTCCCCATTTCGAGGGCTCGAGCGCAGGCAAGATGACTTCTTGTTGTGGATGAAAACAGTACAGCAGAATGGAGACAACCCTAGACCTGTGATGTGCTTTGTACCTGTCAGTTTTCTCAGCTACAAAATGAGAATAATGCTGCTTAACTTCTCTTTCTCTGAGTGTTGTAAGGAACAGGGGCAGCTAAGTGTCTCTGTGGAGAGAGCAACAGCGCTTGAGTCAGGAGGCTCTGAGTTCAAAATTGGCCTCAGATGCTTACCGGCTGTTTGGCCTTGGGCAAGTCATTTAACCCTAATTGTCTCCAAAACAAAAGGAATATGCATTATAATTTTTAAGATACTACATAAATGAATAGATTTCAAGCAATAGCATTTAACAAATGCCTACTAGGTACCAGCCACTGTGGTAGGAACTGAGGACATAAAGGCAAAAAAGAAAGAGATCTTGCCCTCAGGAAGTATGGTCCACTGGGGGAGCACACACACACGTTCTCACACACACGTTAAGAATCACTAAGTTCATGTCTTTGGGCTTCAATTTGATCATCTGCAAAATGTGAATAGGGGCAGCTAGGTAAGGCAGTAAATAGAACACTGGCCCTGGAGTCAGGAGGATCTGAGTTCAAATCTGTCCTCAGACTCTTAACACAAAACTAGCTATGTGACCTTGGGCAAGTCACTTAACCCCAGTTGCCCTGCCCTTCCCCTCCAAAAAGCAAAAATAAAATAAAATGTGAATAATAACCTCTACCCTACCTACCTCTTATGGGTATTGTCAGGATCATATGAAATAATTTATGTGAGATCACTTTGAA
Organism: Gymnobelideus leadbeateri; assembly: GCA_011680675.1. Classification (NCBI taxonomy): domain Eukaryota; kingdom Metazoa; phylum Chordata; class Mammalia; order Diprotodontia; family Petauridae; genus Gymnobelideus; species Gymnobelideus leadbeateri. The sequence continues at coordinate 427,093 of WOXC01005648.1, read as the reverse complement.
AGTATATAAAGTGCTACCCATATTTAAGGTCTTAATAATGTAGTGGTGATAGTAACATTTTAAAAAACTATTTCTGCAGATAGTAGCATTTCCTGAGCTAGCCTTATGTGCAGAAAACTTGCAGTAGGTAGATACATCAGAGGAATGAAAAGAGAGGCACTATGGTGACATGGAATGGTCACTGCTCTTGGAACTGTAGGACTTGAACCATAATCTGATTGTGTGACCTTAGGTCAGTCACATAACTTCTCTGGGCCTCAGTTTCTGAAACTATAAAATGGCAATAATAATACCTGCACTCTGTCTCACAGAGCAGTTGTGAGTCCTGCAGAAATGTGAGCTCTAATTATCATACAAAGGGAAAGAGGGGGATAGAAATCCTGTTTTTGCCTTCAAGGGGCTTAAGAGACTCAGATAGTATTAGCGAGGATGTACACAGTTTGTTTGTTTTTTTCCCATATAAAGTAATGGGTTTTTGTTTATTTTTTTTTAAACAAATGCTTTATTAACTTCTGTTTTACATCATTCATTTCCGCCAGATTTTGAGTTACAATCATTTTCCCCCCATTATTCCCCTACCCAACCTCCCAGAATAGTAATCCCACAAGATATCGCTTCCTCCAATCTGCTCTCTCCCATACCTTCTCCCATACCCCCATCGACTTTTCCATTAGAGGAAGGTGAGTCTTTGCATCCCAATGCCTGCACATCTTATCTCCCTATTACAAGCAAAAGAGTATTAATAATAGTATTTATATATATTTGAAACATTTAATGTTACAACCTCAAATTTCAGATCCATTTCCTTCCTCCCTTGTCACCCATTCCCTCTTGGGAGATAAGTAATTCAGTATATGTTGTACATGTCTAGCTATGCAAAACATTATCATAGTAGATATATTGTACAAGGCTGCTTATAATTCCCTCCCACTCATCCCACCCCCCACCTGGTCCATTCCCTACATGATCCTGTCCCTCTTCTATAGTGGGTACTTCCAACCTCCCCTCACCCCAAGGATGCCCTCCCATCCATTATCCCTCCTCCCATCCCCCTTCCCCCTATCCTGCTGCAGGTTGAGATATCCCATTTAGTTTGTATGTCATTTTCTCCCTGAACCAAATTCAATGTGAATGTGGTTTTGCCTTTTTAGCCTTCCTTATTCTCCCCCTCCTTTGCAACCACTTCCCCTTGCTTCTTCTACATGGGATAGTTTACCCTACCCTGTCTCTCCCCATCTCCTCTTGCCACTTTCCTCTCTCACCTCATGATTTCATCCCTTGAGTATTCTCCCTTCCCAACAAATTCAACCTATGCCCTCTATCCATATATAACTGTAACCATATACACACACATTCACATATGTATTCATATGACCACACCCTTCTTCCATTATTTTCATAGTGAGAAAGATATCATCAGTCACAGTTATTGCTTTTCCATATAGGAATGTAAATAGTTCAACTTTGATAAGTTCCTTTTGATTTCTTTTCCCTGATTACCTTCTCAGGCATCTCTTCCTTCTTATGTCTGGGTGTCAAATTTTCTATTCAATTCTGGTTTTTTCCTCAAGAATGCTTGAAAGTCCTCTATTCCACTGAATGACCATATTTTCCCCTGAAACAGAATACTCAGTTTTGCTGGGTAGGTGACCCTTGGGTTCATTCCCAGTTCTTTTGCCCTCTGGAATATCATATTCCATGCCCTTCGATCCCTCAGTGTAGAAGCTGCCAGGTCCTGGACTATTCTGATTGTGTTTCCACAATATTGAAATTGTTTCTTCCTGGCTGCTTGTAGTATTTTCTCCTTGATCTGGGGATTCTGGAACCTGGCTATAATATTCCTGGGAGTTTTCTTTTTGGGATCTTTTTCAGGAGGTGATCGGTGGATTTTTTCAACCTCTATTTTGCCCTCTGGATCTAAAACATCAGGGCAGTTTTCCTTGAGAATTTCTTGAAGGGTGATTTCTAGGTTCTTTCCTTGATCATGGCTTTCAGGTAGTCCAATCATTTTTAAATTGTCTCTCCTGGATCTATTTTCCAGGTCAGTGGTTTTTCCCATGAGATATTTCACATTGCCTTCTAATCTTTCATTTGTTTGGATCTGCTTAACAGCATCTTGATTTCTCATAAAGTCATTAGCTTCCATTTGCTCCAGTCTAACTCTGAAGGAATGAATCTCCTCAGTGAACTTTGAGATTCTTTTTCCATCTGGCAAATTCGACTTTTTAAGGCATTCTTCTCCTCATTGCCCTTTTGGGCCTCCTTTGCCATTTGAGTTAGTCTATTTTTTAAGGTGTTGTTTTCCTCAGTCAGGCTGTTGACCCTCATTTCATACTTTTCCTGCATCCTTCTCATTTCTCTTTCCAATTTTTCCTCCACTTCTCTTATTTGATTTTTAAAGTCCTTCTTAAGGTCCTCTATGGCCTGCAACCCGCTCATGTTTTCCCCTGGGGCTTTTGGAGCAGGACTTCTGACCTCACAGTCCTTTTCCCGCTCTATGTCCCCAAAATAGGAGTCTAGGGTTGCATTTTTCTGTTTCCTTTGCCTTGGCATGTTGCCACTTAATTACTTGACTTTTGGGCTTGTTGCCACACTATGGCTTTAAGGCCAGATAGAGGAATTTTCGTCCCGAACGTGTGGGGGGCAACTTCCGTTTCTGGCAAGCTGTAAACCCACCCACGACTTCCACCCTAGGTCACAATCCAGATCCAGGGAGGTTAAAGCAAGAGCGATTACCCCCCAAGACTGATCGCTGGATCTCCCTACAAATTTGCAGGCTGGGAGCTGGAGCTGCCTCTGAAAACTACAAAATGGCGTTTGTCCTCAGTGGCTTCTAGCCCCCAGGGGAGGGAGCCGACGCATTCCCTAATACCAGTCCCAAAGTCCATCGGACACTAACCTCTTACTTTGTCCTAGGCAAGTCTATGTTGATAATTCTGGAGTCGCCACAGCTCCTGGTGTTCTGGGGTTCCTCCAGCTGGCTGCTGGCCCTGCCGCCCTGGGGCTAAAACCTCAGCTCACGCGGACCTGGGCTCGGCTCGGCTTGGCTCCTGCGCTCTGAGTGCTGCACGCTGCCAGGTCCCAGACCACTGTGCTGGTCCTTCCTGCAGGGCTGCTGGGCTGTCCTCAGTGGGAGTTTAGCTTCTCTGTGTCGTTCTGTGGGTGCTGGGGCTCCAGAAGTTGTTCAGAGTCCCCTTTTACATCGTTTGGGGGGAATCTGGGGGCAGAGTGGCTTGGATGAGCTGTTTCTACTCCGTCATCTTTGCTCCGCCCCCCCTTTGTTTCTGTACACAGAGTTTTAAGGCAGCTAGGTAGACCTGGTGGTGATGAGTGCTTACAGTCAGGGGTCTGGAGTCATGAAGCTCATCTTTCTTTTTTTTTTATCATCAGGCATAGTTCAATTTATTTGTTTACAAAAAAAAAAAAAAACATCTATGTGGTTGCCACAGCAGCTGCCTGGGTTCTCTGGACAGACACTGGAGTGTGAGTCTTCACAAGATGGTCAGTGAATTCCTGTTAAGGACCCTTAGAGAACACAGTCTCCTTCCACAGGTCTGGGGTTAGACAGCTGTATGTTTTGAAGATGGCATCAAAGGTAGCTTTAGCGAAGTTGCCCAGAGTGGCAGTACAGCCTCTTGCAGAAGTATAGCAGTCATCAATTCCAGCCATCATCAGGAACTTTTTAGGCACAGGAGCTGAGACAATGCCAGTTCCTCTAGGGGTGGGGATCAGGTGCACCAGAACCAACCCACATCATCCAGTGACCTTGCAGGGTACTGTGTGAGGCTTGCCAATCTTGTTCCCCCAGTAGCCACATCTCACAGAAACGATGGACAGCTTGGCCAGAATGATAGCACCACGAATAGCTGTGACCACTTCTTTAGAGCATTTGACACCCAGACCAACATGGCCATTGTAGTCACCAATGGCCATAAAAGCCTTGAACCTAGTACATTGTCCAGCTCTAGTTTGTTTCTGAACAGGCATGATCTTCAAAACCTCATCTTTCAATGAAGATCCCAGAAAGACATCTATGATCTCAGACTCCTTGACAGAAATCGAGAAAAGATAGATCTCTTCCAAAGACTTGATCTTCATGTCCTTGATTAACCAGCCCAGCTTAGTGACAGGAACCCACTCCTTGTCTTTATCCTTTCCTCCCCAGGCCCCTAGGCCTCAGCCATGACCTTGACCACAACCCCGGCCTGGACCTCGGCCCCCACTGCCAAAGCCACAGCAAGCCTCCCCGGACTCTGATGCCCCCTGGGGCCTCCCACACCTCCTGCAACACCTTGTCGTCCACCATTTGGTGTTCACCAGAAGTAGAAGGAAAGCTTATCTTTCTAAGTTCAAATCCAGCTTCAAACATTTCTTAGCTATGTGGCCCTGGGCAAGTCACTTAACCTTGTTGGCCTCAATTTCCTCATCTGTAAAATGAGCTAGAGAAGAAAATGGAAAACCCACTCCAGTATCTTTGCCAAAAAAAACCCAAAAAGGGTCATGAAGAGTAAGACATGATTGAATATAGAATGTTAAGCTTTAAGAAGCACCTTACAAATATTGCCCTATTCTGTCCTCACACAAGAAAATGACTAAAGAACAATGACATGATAAAATTATATCCACTATTTTGGGAAATAAGATGTGGATCCAGAAGAAGGGAATGCCCCTCCATAGCCCTCTTCCTCAGGCCCCCAAACAAATGCTGGTCATTGTGGCCATGAAAACCTGGGCATTCTCCCCATGCATGTCCCTCTTCGGGCTCAAGCATCTCCACCTGGATGTCCCAAAGCAAGCCCATCATCTTACCCTCTTCCCAGGTTGCCCATTTTTCCTTATACAACCATTCTCCAGGCTCTACACCTCCAGCTCCCTGACTTGTGCTTCTCCCCAGCCCCTCAATCCAATCAGTGACCAAGTCCTCCCAGTTCTACCTCCTCATTGTCTCCCAAATGAATTTCTTGCTTTGCATGAAAAACGCCAATGTCCTAGTCCAGAGGTGGGCAATCTGTGGCTGCACTTGAGGACTTAGAGGGCCACATGTGGCCTCCACACTACAAGTTCCCCACCCCTGTACCTAGCCCTTCATCACTTTTTCCCCTGGACCACCGTAATCACCTCCTAGTTAGTCTTCCTGGCCATTCTCTTTCCTCTCAAATCCATCTAATTTTGGTCCCTGCAACTGCTAGTACACTCCTTCACAAACTACCTTGTATTGAACAACTTTACACTTACAAGAAGTCACATGGCATATTGGATAGAGAACTTGAAAAAACAACAACCTAGGTTTGGGGCAGCTAGATGGCACAGTGGATAGTAGCCCTGGTGGCAAGAGGACCTGAGTTCAAATTCCATCTTAAGCACTTACTAGCTGTGTGACCCTGGGAAAGTTACTTAACCCTGATTGCCTCAAAAAAAAGAGCTAGGTTCAAGTCTGGCCTATGACACATACTGACTATGCAATTCTGGGCAAGCCACTGAACCTCTCAGCTCTCCAGGCAAGAAAGTGCTAACCTGCACTGGTAGAGGGAGTTTCTTCACATGGGAATTCCCTATACTACTGAAATCATAGGTCCAATCCTTCACCTTACATACCCTTCTATATCTGTTGTGCTCCCTATTAAGATCTAAGATTTTCTAGCAGGGAGATTGTTTCATTCCTTATACTTGTAGACCCAGCACCTGGTACACAGTAGTCCACATTTAGCTGCTAAAATAATCTTAATGCCCAGTTCTTGCCATGTTGCCCCCTCTGCTTACAGCCTTTCAGAAGCTCCCATCTGCAGGGAGGACAAGCTGCAAATTGCTTCTCCTGGGTTTTTATCCCCAAACTCGGGTCCCAACTGGCTCATTTTTTCATATCATTCCCCATTAAGAGCTCTTTGCTCCAAACAACCTGGACTGCAGGCCAGCTGATCCCTGGGCCTCCTAACTGCACCAGCCGTCCTCTGTGCATTCTCACAGGCATCCCCATATTTAGCATTTACATGTTGATATTCTTCTCATCCCCCAAAGTCCAGCTCAGCTGCCACTTCCTCTATGCAGCCTTCCCTGATCTCTCAGTCAAAAGGGATCTCTATCATCAGATCTGATTCTCCAGAGCACTTTTGTTTAATCTGCCAGGGGAAACTGCTGGCCTGATACTATTCACCAATACAAAAAGGCACCAGAAAGGTCCATGCTTCCCCACCTGGTTTTGCATTGGATAGACTGTAGAGCAAAGACTTTTTCATTTTGTAATCATTGTACTACTAGTGTCTGGCATATAATAGATGCTTAATAAATGATTCCCTATTGATTGACTCAGGGCAGCTAAGTGGCTCAGGGGATAGAGTGCTGGGCCTAGAGTCAGGAAGACACATCTTCCTGAGATCAAATACAGCCTCACGCTGGGCAAGTCACTTCACCCTGTTTGCCTCAGTTTCCTCATCTGTCAAATGAGCTGGAGAAGGAAATGGCAAACCAGTATCTTTGCTAAGAAAACTCCAAATGGGGTCATGAAGAGTCAAACACAACTGAAATGACCTAACAGCTGATTGACTCTACACTAGAGATGCTTTGAAGAAATACCAACCTCTCTATGGTTCTCAGAGAGCTGCTACCTCTGTCTTTCATCTTGTAATTAATTGTTTGTGCCCATCTTATTAGGTTAGAGGTATAGTTTAACCCTTGACTTGAGCCCTCTCTCCACCCCTACCCCCCGAGAAAATTCTACCTTCCTCCTTTTATCTTATATTTGACAGACCCTAATCACAAGAACATGGCCACTGAAATCAATAACAGAAGGCTGGTTTAGCCTTACTTATCCTCATGGACTCAAAAGGAATAATAAAATCAAAGTATATTAAAACAACCATCACCTGGGCTACATGACTATGGCTCTTCTCACACCTAGGCAGCCATAACCAGTCCATAGGCACATACTCCAAACCAGGAGTTTCTGGACAGAGGAGTTCCTGGACCACCACTTCCTGACAGATGCTCCCACAAAGAGCTAGTCAATGTTCCCAGTTCTAGCATTAGCAACCATTCCTCCCATCCCCCATGTGCTTTTCCACTCCTCTACTCCTACAAGGTTCATGAGGGAACACAAGGAAATGGGATCAGCTCCCGATTCCACTGTTTTCCCAACTGCAATTCTGTCGGTGGCAAAAACCAGACAACCCAACAGAAACCTTTTGATTCTTCCCCGGGACTGTTTCTCAGCATGGCTGGCTCATCTGCTGAGTTGCTTAAGTTTCTAATCAATCACTGAAGTCTGTTCATCATTAATGGAAGAGTGAAGAGGAATCAAGGGCAGGCCAGAGAGATTCCTCCAGTCTCCATTGGCATCTTCTCTTTCCTTTGTTTCTCCTCCAATGATTATTCTGTACCAATCCCTGGCATCTCTCACCAACTCTGTCCTAGGCTAATCTTTGGCCCTTTTCATTTGGTCTCATTTTTATGAGTTGGGTCAACCCTAAAGACAGCAACAGTTTGTCAAGTGGAACATAGTTATGTCATGAGAATTATCTCCTTTGCCCTTATCCCAGTCTACCTTATATCAGACTCATTGCACGTATGTTGTATGACCCTCTGCCATTAGATTTTAAGTTTCTTGGGAACAAGGATTCATTTTTTCTTCTTTGTGTTGATTATCAGTGTCTAACAGAGTACATACTTATTAGTGTTTTAAAATTTTATTTCTCTATGGCTTTGCCCAAGCTATTTCCCATGCCTGGGATTGACATTTCCCTTTTTCCTTACCCAAATCCTGCCCATCCTTTAAGGTCCAGCTTGGGTCCCACCTCCTATAGGAAATTTTCCCTGATCACTCACTGATCTCTCTCTTTTCTGAATTCTAATAATGTAATCACAATCTTTAGAATTTGACTCTATCCTGTCCTATATTGTTCTGTTTCCTGTGTTTTGGTCTTATTTCCCCCTCTGAACTCTAACTAAACTCCTTGAAAGCAAGGGTCATATTTTATACATCATTTTATACCCCACATTGCCTAGTGTAAAGTGGGGCATGTAGGAGGCATTCAGTGAAGACCGGCTGATTGATAATTTATGGCTCAATATTGGCTTCTGTTCATAATCAAGTCATTTTTCAGTCATATCTAACTCTTAGTGACCCCATTTGGGGTTTTCTCAGCAAAGATGCTAGAGCGGTTCGCCATTTGCTTCTCCAGTTCATTGATAGAAGAGGAAACTGAGGTAAACAGGATTAAGTGACTTGCCGGGGGTCACACAGCCAGTAAGTGTCTGAGGTTAGATTTGAACTCAGGAAGATGAGTCTTCCTGACTCCAGGCCCAGCATTCCATGCACTATGCTGCCACCTAGCCATCCTCTCTCTTTAAACCTCCTTTAACTTTGTAGGGAGCCTTTCTAAGAGTTCAAGTTCTTCTCTGACATATGCTGTCAGCAACCCTGGAAAGCACATTTAACTGTCAATGCCCCAGCCACAACCAACCCTCTCTGAGTTGCCAAACAGGTATCTATTTGCTATAGTGACAGCAGTTTCCTCCAAAGAAATTCTCTAAATTAAAGAAATCACAGGTCCAAATATAAATAAATAGATAAATGGATGAATGAATGAATAAATGAATGAAATCTTTGCATTTTCACCATGAGCATAAAAACAGGTTTGCAGCTGGGAGCTGGAGAGTCTTGCTGTTTCCAGGTGGAGCTCGGAGAGTCCCTGTTTATATTGGCTATCATGAAATAGAGCTGAGATTTTTTGGGGGGTGGTAGTTAGATTCCTAAGCGGTCTGTACTGTAGCTTGAACTGGGTGGGGAGGATGGAATTGTTTTAGGATTTATCTCCTGGTGAAGGTTTGGTGGGAACATTATGCCTTCTAAAGTCATTCGTCACCATCATCATTAAAACATATCATGATAACAATTGTATTTTCTCTTTCAAAGCTATTATCTTGTCTGAACTTCAGCACACCCCAGTGAGATGGGCAGGGCAGTCATTCATTTATATCCTCATTCTGCTAAAGAGAAGTTTAAGTATGTAGAAGGGAGGTGATATGCTGAAGGCTACCCAGTGATTTAGTGGTAGAGCTGAGGTTAGAACTCAGGTCTTTGGATATCCAGTCCATTTTATTAAGCAACTATTCAAACTGGGTTCTTTATGAGGCAACTCACTGTTCCTAGCCCTTTAAGATCTAAGAGGTCACATTGGTCTGAACAAATATATAGAATATACAAAGGCACAAGACAATACTAGCAAATAAAACTCCAATAGATAAGATCTATAGGATCCATAAGATAAAGGGATTTTAGAGATAAAAGAAATCTTGGCCGTCATCTGGTCTACCTTCTTTGTTTTAAAAATAATAAAACCGAGGGAGAGGGTGTGACTTGTCCTGTGGTCACATGGGTAACAACTTCAACTCTGCACATAATGCCTTGGGCAAGTCATATTTTTGCTCTGGGTCTCTCTCTCTCTCTTTTTTTTCATTTGTAAAAAGAGGATGTTGGACTCTAAAGTCTTTAAATCTAGGACCTTATGTTCCTAAGTGTCATTTGATCTGCATATTGCCGGGAAGTGGACATGAAGATCTTTTCCTATCCCCTGCCTTACAGATAAGGAAACTGAGGCTCAGAAAAGTGGACTTGCCCAAGGTTATAAGAGAAGAATCAAGACTACAACCCAGATCTCCTGACTTTCCTAGGCGCTGAGGTTGCCACTACACATACCAAGGCAAAGAGGTGGGTAAAGAGGGTCTCCAAAGAAATAACTGGGAGAAAAAGTGAGATTGAGAAAACCAGTGTCTGTTTTCTAATCAGCCTAATAATTAAGAGGACAGGGTTAGAAGGTTTCATCCTCTGATGGTGGGATAAAAATCATTTTATAGAAGCTATATTCTGGTGGTTGTTTCTTTGACTTATAATTTTTATCAACTTATTTTCACCAATTTCAGTAGTTACTGAGGGGGAAGAAAAGGGTATGAAGTCAATCCACCTTTATCTTCCAGGCAAGAGACTCCTGTCAGGGGAGGATCCCAAATCTTTCTAATGGTGAGGGGAGGTAACAAAGGGGGTCCCTCCACACACATCCAACAGTGACCTCTGATCCCTGGACATTGCTTTCTTTAACAAAACTTGAAAGTTTTCCTTTCCAGAATTCTGGTAATTCTCCAGGGAGAAAATTGGGACAAGTAGCCTTTTGAACACCAACTACCAAGACCTGAGACTACGAGGGCCACTTCTAGGGGATGGGTCCTAGCAAGAAGAGACTTCATTTGGCTTTCCCAAAATCCTTGTCCTTCTTTCCAAGGAGCTGGTGGATCAGACGGAGTGCTGGTAATCCTGATTCTTCTCTTATGTTCCAGGCTCCAGAAGCTCCAGGAATGGGAAACCCTGGTATAGCTGAATGGGGTAAGATGAAAGAAGATGCACTTTTGCCTTACCTTTTTTTTTTTTAAAGGCACACTTCTGGGGCACCTTCTATGCCCAGATCTGGTTTATTTACAACTTTTTCCACGATAAGACTTCAGTTTTCCTGCTGGAGAACAGAAGATAAGGCAACCTTACCAAACCCCACAGGCAAGACATTGCTGCTTCCCTGTCCTGCATTTGGGCTCTACCCTTCCTCACCCTATTATCATATTATTCAGAATAAAGGCCATAATTTCCTCATTGGTTTCTATAAATGGAGGAGGGAACTCAAAAGGGGAAGTGGCTTTATAATAAAGAACAGAACTATATGGATACTTGCAGGACATTGTAAGATCTAGAACAGGAATACTTTTCTTTTCTTTCTTTCTTTCTTTTTTCTTTTTTTTTTTTTTTGGCTTTTTGGAGGGCAATTGGGGTTAAGTGACTTGCCCAAGGCTAGTTACACGGCTAGTTTTTGGGTTGTGTTGTGTCTGAGGCTGGATTTGAACTCAGGTCCTCCTGACTCCAGGGCCGGTGCTCTATTCACTGTGCCACCTAGCTGCCGCTAGAACAGGAATTCTTAACCATAATTTGGGGGTTCGTGGAAACCTTTAGCAGTCTGATGAAGCCTAAGGACCCCTTCTCAGATTAATGTTTTTAAATAAAACCTGTGGGATTATAAAGGAAGCCAATTATATTAAAAATACAGTTACCAATGTATTTTAAGAAGAATTTTTTAAAAACCCAAACCTTGGGGACTCCCAGTTAGAAAGTAGTCATGATCTCATCACACTGGGAAGATGACTTCTACTGAGGATTTATGGGCATACTGGGAGAATATACACTCAGGATGGCAGAGATGCCTTGCAGACTGTGCCATTGGAAGGAATACTTACATGAGATCATGAATCCAGCAATGGAGATAGTGCTGGTCCTGAAGTCAGAAAGACTAGAGTTCAGATTTGACTTCAGCTACTTTCTAGCTAAGTGACCCTGGGCAAGTCATTAACCCCCTTTGCCTCAGTTTCCTCCTCTGTAAAATGAGCTGGAGAAGGAAATGGCAAACCACTCTAGTATCTTTGCCAAGAAAACCGCATGGGAGGTTGGTCCACAGGGTCACAAAGAGTGGATATAGCTAAACAACAACAAATGTGTATATTCTCCACTGGTTTTAGGGTTTGGGAGATGGCCTGTATTTGGAGCAATGGGCACCCACCACATAAGCCATATCCTGTAGTTCAAAGTTCGGTTTGTAGTTCCGTTCTGTGCCCTTTATCCCTTTTCTCCGGTTCTCAGTTTAAATGTGAAAGAAACCTCCAAGACCATCTCATTCAATGCCCTTTTAAAAACAAACAAAACAACGATTTTAAAAAATTATTACTTTTAAAAAAACCACTCTGGTAACTTTGCCAAGAAAACCCCAAACGGGGTCACAAAAGAATTGGAAAGAACAACAACAACAAAGTTAAAGGAAGAGACTTGTGTAAAGTAATGCTGGTAGAGTTGGGGGTATTTGAACCCAGGACCCCTCATTCCAGGGTCAGTACACTTTTCACTGTACCACACCTCAATCTGAGCATGCTTTTTTCTCTCCATCCCCAGGGCCGCCGGCGGCTGTAAGACTCTGAGGAGAAGTAAGATGTGAGTTTAGCTGTAGGTCTTTGCTCCCTGAAGGCCGGGAGAGGTTCTGCAGGTGGGAGCCGGGGCTTGGATGCGAGTCTGGCCTACGGCCAAGGAAAAAAGGAAATCACCTTTTGGAGGGGCCTTGCCAGGATAGGGACAGTGTCCCGAAAGGTCAAGACCAATCCCTTTTGCCTCCTCCACTCCCAGTCGTGGTGCGGCCTCGGGAAAAAGGGAGAGCTGGACCTTCCCGCTTCCCTGGCCTGCCCGCCCCGGCTCAGCTCCTCCCTCGGCCGGCGGGGGCGGAGACGGACCCGGCTTGAGCAGCCCGGCCGGGCAGGGCCAGGTGCCGCACAGTCTGTCCAGGAGAGGGGAGGTCAGGCTGTGGCGGCAGTTGTCGGGGATCGGGGGAGGGGTGTGGACGCCTAAGCAGCCCCAGCCTCTTGGCCCATCGCTCTGCTTCCCACCCCCGTGGAGCCCAGGTAAGGGAGCTGCGGCAGGGACGCCCTCCTCTGCTCCTGGCCCCTATCGCGCTGGGCTGAGGCTCTCCTGCCTGCATCCAGCTCCGCGGACTCCTCCTCTCTTTCCCCATTCTATAGCTTTCTGGGCCTTGGTTTCCTCCTCTGTCATAAAGCGTCGGAGTATGCATGCGATCTCTAAGATCTTTCCTACTCGCCCGGGCACGCTCCCTCTGGCCGGGCCAGGCGTGTCCCTTCCCTTGACTCCTAGCACACCACCTGTGCCCCCTCACCCTCTCCACGCGCCTCAGCTGCCTCTCCTGCGCCCTGAACTACCCTTGCGCCCCGTTCTGGTCGCACGGACTCTTGGAGCCTGCGAATTCTCGCTGCACAGACTTTGCAAGAAACTTACCTAAGCCATCGAAGTTGTCAGGACCCCACTTCTACACTTTACATACCCTTCTCCCTGTCCCTACTCGCGGAGCCCCACAAACGCTACAGAGGAGTGAAGCTCTCGGGAGTTCAGAGCCCCCAGTCCTGAAGAAGGAGGTAAAGGACAGGAAGAAGTGTCACTGGCTTTCTTTGAATTAGTTTTATTTATCTCTACCTTCCCACCCGCGCTGCCTCCACCCCTATTGCCCCTAGCGCTACTCTCATTGCCCCTAGCCTTGTATCCTTGAGAGGTGACAAAGACAGCGAAATTTTTGTGTTCCTCGTCTGCCTCCGTTCAGTCCAGATATTCATTAAGAGTCTGTGAAAGACTGATAAAGATTTCCCTAGGAATCTGACTAGGGAGCCACTAAACACTGAAAGGAGGGAATCTTGGTCTCAAAGGGAACCAGTACTCCTTGGAATCTTGGTCCAGAGACAAATTGAAGTTCCACTGGGTTACCCACAGGTTTGTGATTCTTTGAGAAAAAGGACATTTTAAGGGTTCAGATAAGATTCCATTGATAATAGCTGACTTTAGCTATTTACGCTTAAATGCATTATCTCACTTGATCAGAACAACAGCCTTGTCAGGTAGGTAGTGCAAATATTAAGATTCCATTTTGCAGATAAAGAAATTGGGATAAAAAAAGTCAAGTTTCTTGCATAAGATCATACAACCATTAAGTAACCAAGTTATATTAAATGGATTGAATGGCTTTCCTATCCATGCTGGGGCAGGGGATAGGGATAGAGACTGCACCGGTGATTTCCCTGATAAAGGGAAGGAAACCTGCCAAAGTAATGGCAATCTCTCCACAATTTACACAGTCTTAGAACATTTCCTAGACCACTGAGAGAAGTGACTTGGCCAGCGTCACAGCCAGTATGTTCAAGAGTCTGGACTTAAACTAGGTCTTTCTGGTTTTAAGGTTGCTCTCCCTCCTCTATACTTCAGATTAAATTGGGGAGGGACAGGGAAAACTTGATCAAAGAAATGGCCTCTAAGTCACAGAAAGACGAAGGAAAGAGGAGCCGGAGCCTGTAGCGACGATTCTTGAGCCTTAGATGCAAGTTTTCCAGATTCTGCTTGGTTCCTGTTCAAGCTTCCTCCCTTTTGTGAGTAGATGTGTCCTTCCTCAGCTCTCCTGCTGTCTTTCCTGGCTTCCTTAAAATCATAAAGATGATTTGCTGTCCCTCTTAGCTCTGGTGCCTTCCCTCGGTTGATTTCCTATTTATCCTCTCTATAGCTTGTGTGTACATAGTTGCTTTGTAAGATTCGGTGCTCCCTTAAAATCCAGGACTGTCTTTTGGCTTTGTCTTCCCAGCATTTAGCACATAATAGGTGCTTAATAAATGTTAACTGACTGACATTTTAAAAATAATGGTCTGGAGCTATGATTTCTTGGTTTCTGGGAACTCCAAGTGAGGAAATCCCTTTTACTGGAAAATCAGCAACTTTTCTGCAATTTCCAGTTTTAGAAAGTCGTTGGGAGTCCTGAGAGATTAAATGACTTGCCTACAGTCACAAAGCCAGTATATGTCTGAAGTGAGACTTGAACTCAGATCTTCCTAACTCCAAGGCTGGTTCCTCTATCCACAATGCCGGTTCCTCTATCCACAATGCCTCAACATTTACAAAGTGCTTTCCTTATTAACTCTGGAGGTAGGCAGTGCAAATATTTTGTCATTTTACAAAATAGGAAACTGAAGCTCCGGGAGGCTAGTAAGTATCAGAACCCGACTTAAATGGTTCTGATGGTTAAAACTGGCCTTTTGACTTCAGCAGCAGTGGGTCTGTTTCACTGGAACCTGAGGATTCTTGTGATTCTTTTCCAGTCGGTTTCCTTATTCCTTGGTATAGTGGAGTGAACTTGGGATTCAGTCAGAAAAACCTGCACTAGAGTCAGAAGCTCTCTACCACTTGATGGCTGTGTAACCTGGGGCAAGTCAATTCAGTTATCTGGGACTCAATTTCCTACCCTGAAAAATTAGGGATCTGGACTAGATGACCTTTGATTTTCCTTCTAACTCTAAGGCCTATGATTCTATGGTAGTTTCAGAGGCTGGGAATGGGAAACAGGGACTTTGTTGAAAAATAAGTCTTTGTTTTTGATGAAGTGAAGGAGAAGGGAAGGGAGATGCATTTATTAAGTACCTGCTTATGTACCAGGCACTATACTAAGCACTTTATAATTACTTTCTCATTTGATACAATAATCCTGGGAGGCAGATGCCATTATTAACCCGAATTGTAAACAGAGGCAGATAAGTTAAGTTTGACTTGCTCAGGGTCACAAAGCTAATAAATGCCTGAGACTGGATTTGAACTGAGATCTTCCTGACTCCAGGCCCCTACCTCTACCCACTCCACCATCTAGCTGCAAAGGGTAGCTAACTGTGCCAGTGGGCACCTTAATATTCTTCCCCACTTGCAGGAGGATTTGTGGGACAGCTTTCCTGCTGACTAGTGTCATTTCCTTCACATCTCGTTTCATTTTATCCTCAAGCCTTGTTTATGAGAGCAGGTAAGAATAGGCATCACTGAAATTCAGAGAACTGAAATAATTTACTCAAAGCCATTCAGTTAGTAAGCTCTGGAGTCAGTCTTGAGAAGGTACCAGAGAAGGCAAGAGCATTAGGGACATTTTGCCTTTCCACTTAATCGTATTCTGTTGGCCCTTAAGGATATAATACTTTTCTTTTGAGAGATTGTAGTTAATAGTCTATACCTCTCAATTTAACAAACCTACTTTAAGTCCAGGTGCTGGAGTCAGAAAGATGGATACAAAATTACACATAGTTCCCATTCTCAAGGAGCTTACAATCTAATTTGTTTTACTATTTCTATGTATTATTTATTTTTAACATTCTTTTATTTTTTAAATTTTGAATTCCAAATTCTCTCCTTCACTCCTACACCCTCCCACACCCACTGATAAGGCAAAGCTATATGATCTTAATTAGACATGTGAAATCATGCAAAACATTTCTATTTTTTTAAAGTGTGAAAAATTAAGTAGAAAAATATACTTCAATTTGCACTAAGAGTTAGTTCATCACTTCTCTCTCTGGAAGTGGATAGTTTTTTTTTCATCATGAATTATTTGGGATTGCCTTGAATCTTTGTATTGATTAGAGTAGCCAAGTCTTTCACAGTTGATTATCATAAAAGCATTGCTGTTACTGCGCACAGTGATCTCGTGGTTCTTCTCACTTCACTTTGCATCAGTTCATATAGTTCTTGCCAAGTTTTTGTGAAATCACCTACTCTATCATGATCATATGTCACAACTTGTTTACCCTTTTCCTAATTAATGAACACCTCCTTGATTTCCAATATTTTGCCACCACACAAAAGAGCTGCTATAAATATTTTTGTAAATATAGGTGCTTTTCCTTTTTCTTTGATTTCTTTGAGCTACAGACCCAGTAGTGGCATTGCTGGGTCAAAGGGTCTGCACAGTTTTATATCCCTTTTACTCATAGTTCTAAATTGTTCTCCAGAATGGTCAGACCAGTTCAATACTCCACCAGCAATTCCTCAGAGTACTTTTCCCCTTATCTCCTCCAGCATTTGTCATTTCTAATAGGTTTGAGGTAGTGCCTCAGGCTTGTTTTAATTTGCATTTTTTTTAGTCAATAGTGACTTAGACTATCTTTTCATATTATTACAGATAGCTTTGTTTAGTTTGTCCAAAAACTGCTTGTTCATATCTTTTGACAATTTATCAATCGAGGAATGACTCTTAAGAATGTATTCTTATAAATTCGACTCACTTCTATACTCAGTATAGATTTTAGAAATGAGTTCTTTATCAGAGAAAAAAAATTTTTTTGGAGGGCAATTGGGGTTAAGTAACTTGCCCAAGGTCACACGGCTAGGTTTTTGTTTGTTTGTTCGTTAAGGGTCTGAGGCCGGATCTGAACTCAGGTCCTTCTGACTCCAGGGCCGAAGCTCTACTCATTGTGCCACCTAGCTGCCCCCTATTAGAGAAAATTTGCTGTGAATTTTTGGGTATTATTTTATTGTCTATGATGCCTTTTAGCATAATGTACTTTCCCTGATTATCTCTATTAATTATCTCTATTAATTAATTTTACTTTTGCTTTGTCTGAGATCATGATGGCTACCACTGACTATAATCTAATTTAATGTCCTAGGAAGTAGTGGAAGGGCATCACAGATTTAGAACTGGAATGGACTTTACAGTTCAACCTGTAGTCCAATGTGCCCATTTTTTCAGATGGATAAACTGAAGTGGAGAAGTGAGGTGTCTTGCCCAAAGACACAAAGACTGTGAATGACAGAACCAGGCTTTGAACCTAAATCCTTTCACTTCCATTGTATCCCACTGTCATGTTTCACCTGTTTCTTTGTCTTCCATACACAGCACCGAGCACTGTGCTAAGCACTAATATCTCCTGATTCATAATCCTTATTGATGACCTAAATGATTATCCCTAGGGGGAAAAATTGCTGTAATAAGTGTATCCTTCAATGTCTAGTAAATCCAAAACAATAAAACAGTTGCCCTTTGGGGCTTTCTGACAGGTCTACCTGTACCTCCAGGTGATTACCTACCTGCCAAGACTGGTGGAGAAGCTAGAGTTTATATTCTGTGCTCTCCACCCTCAGAAGAGATGGGAGTGATGAAATTCTTGAAGGGGGCTCTTCCATCTGGGTTTACAAGTGACCCCCAGGAAATGCAAAGGGAAGCCCTGGTGGCAGGTTTACTAAACTAGGCCATCAGAGAGTGATGGAGAGAGATGATGAAAGGGGATGAGAAGTGCAGAGTAAGGTCCCCTCTGGAAGGGCTGGGAGCCATTGAAGGTGTCAGCCTCAAATGGGACCAGCTCTATCTTGCTTGGCTGCAGTTGGCAAATTCAAGAAGTTACCTTTAGCAATAACCTACGGAGTGCTTTTGTTTAGAAAACATTTTCCTCACATCTGAGTTGTGAATTATGCAAGTATTGTTATCTCCATAGTACAACTAAGGAAATTGATTTAGAGAGGAGTGACTTCCCCACAATGGATCATTAAGTGGTAGAGCCAAGATTCAGGCAGATCTTCTGCCTCTTAAGTCCAATATCTTTCCATTATACCACCTTTAAGTAAAGTACATCATACTTTAAGTACATAAGTACTTAAATAAAGTACAATGTACACTGTTCAATTAGACCTGAAAAACGCTGCACCTCCCTTTTACTCCATCTCTTTAGATAGCACAGCCTTCTATTCCACCTACTCCGTGATCCAGCCATACCACCCATGCACCCAGCCCTCCATTTCTCTTCTTCAGGCTGTTCCCCATACCTGGAATGCCCTCCCTTTTTACTGCTGCCTCTAGGGATATCCCGTTTTCTTGAAGGCTCGGCTCAAGGGTGCCTGCATGAAACTTTCCCTGATTCTCATAGTTGAGAACCCACTGCCTCCCCAAACCACCTTGTAATCATTTTGTGTATATGTGGTATTTATTTATAGGAAGGGAAAGGGAATATGCATTACATAGTATCCACTACATACCAGGTTCTGTGCTAAGAGATTTATAAATATTGTCTCATTTGATTCTCACAATAACCTTATGAGGTAGATGCTATTCTCATTTCCATTTTCCATCTGAAAATGAGGCAGATCGAGGTTAAGTGACTTGGCCAGGGTCATCCTGGTAGTAAGTGCCTGAACTCAGGTCTTCCTTACTCCAGGCCCAAGACCCTGTCCACTGTACCAGTTAGCTTCATTATAGATGAATTGAATGAATGAAGTATTTATTAAGCGCTTACCATTGTGCTCAGCACTGGAAATACAAATAGAAAATTAGACATTCCCTGCTTTTAGGGAGCTCACATTCTAATGGAGAAGAAAACTCCCTATTAGAATATAAGCTTGTTGAGGGCAGGGGCTGGGTCCTTTTTGTCTTAGCATAGCCACTGTCTAGCATGGTGCCTGCTCTATAGTGCTTGTTGAATGATTGATTTATTTACTGATTGACACTAAGCAGTGTCCAGGGGATCAGATTTTTCTCATCTATGCTTTTCCTTCTAGTCTTTACTCATGAAAGGCCAATGGGGTAGTTTCTTGTTGCCTTTGGAGGAGTCCCAGGCCGGAAAAAGTTGTCTCTGTTACATTGCACTGGGCCAATGACCCTTTTCATGGGGTACATAAGACCAAAGTTGAATTTAATTTGGCACAAGAACCCTTAGAGAAGAGCTAATTTGTTATTATTTGGTGGGGGGGAGGTAGCATTCATTTTTATATCTTGCAACATCTACAATAAATCCATCCTGATAGAACAGCTGCCTCTGTGGTTTCCTTGAAGGCCTCACCTATTTCTGAATTACCTGCTTCCCCATACTGGCCTGTCTGCTTGAAATTCTATCTGAAGTTCCTTTTAGACTAAGTCTGTAGTAGGTGCCCTGGGAACTTCTTCTAAATTTTCCCTCTACCCTTGCTGAAAGGGTGCCCCTAACATAAAGTCCCAGCAGCTGAATGGGCATGAATTGACCAGATCCCCATTTTTCTGGGACTGGAGAGACCCAGAGCAGCGTTGACAGACTGGGGTCTTGGGAAAACTAACCAAATATTTGTTGAAGAATCATGGCTGATTCCTTATTCTACACAATCCTTGTTCCTTCCTCCCTGGTACAGGATTGTTAGTGTTCTCTCCTTGTGGATGTCACCTTGTATTTTCTTCTCTGGGTAGATGGTGCTGTCCATTCTCCCAACCTCAATAGAAATGTCAGCACCTTGGGGCAGTGAGTGGTGCAGTGAATAGACCACCAACCTTGGAGTCAGGAGGACCTGAGTTCGAATCTGGCCTCAGGCACTTGACACTTACTAGCTGTGTGACCGTGGGCAAGTCACTTAACCCCAATAGCCTTGCCTTCCCCCCTCAAAAAAAAAGTCAGCACATAGAAGGAGAGGATTATTTTGATTTTTGTCTCCCTCACCCAACTTTAAATCTTATAAAGGTGGGATAATTGAACAGCCTACCCTAGTAACATGGTAAGATTTGATCCTGGGGACTGGATTTTGGAATAAGCAGTGAGAACAGATGGGGAAAAAATGTTTCTGTGGTACCAATGTGGTTAAACCAGCTAAATGTTTGCACCCCTGGGATGTGGCATCTTGGAGACCTAGGGACATTAGGGCATGGAAGAAGGTGTTTTAGTGGCTGATGGCCTGGTCTGGTGACTCCAGCATCTGGAGAGCTGTTGATTCAGCCTGAAGTCACAGGAGGAGGTTAGATGGTGGGAATGGGACTTCAAATGATCTTTCTGAAATATACTTGGCTTCCAAGTAGAGAGACTTAGGTTTAAATTTAAGCTATATGGCCCTAGGTAGGCCATTTTACCTTTCTAAGCCTCAGTCTCCTCATCTATAAAATATGGTAGTAACATTGTTATTACCTATCTATCTCCCAAGATGGTTGTGAGGAAAGTGCTTTGCCATCTAAGTGTGAGTTAGTATTAGTGCTTCTTCCTTTTCCTCTTTATTTCTCACCTACACTTCAGCATTCTTCTTTGACATGATAGGTAGATTTGGACTGAACTTAGCTAGCTCTTAATTCTTTTTTTGGGGTGGGGGGTGTTGTGGAAGGGCATGACAGCTGGGTTCTAGTTCTTCATCGTAGTTTCCTACCTCCATGGATGAGAAGACCGTCAGACAATTTTTATAAAAAGCCAGGTGGGAAGTAGGACATTGTATATAAAGTCAGATTTTTTTCACTGTATTGGTTGTTTTGCTAAACTGTTTTGTGGGGGAATTAGGAAATATAACATAAAAGGAAAAGGTATCAATAAACATTTTTTAAAAATTCAAAGATCCAATGGAACAAGTAAAGTCTATTGACTAAAATGAAATTCAGTAATAGTTGTGGACTAATAATCCTCTAATAAGTATTTCCTAATATTCTTAGGATGTGAGGAGAACCCAAAAAGACAGTAGATGTACCAGATATATCCACTGATTGATTAAATGCTTCAATGATTTATGATTTCATCAGCTCAGGCCAGTGTAAGCCCTGACTTTATAAAAGATCATAGAAATTCTGTGGATTAAAAAAAATAAAAATCCACTTAAAATAGTAAAATCCATAAGAATAAAGGTACTTTTCCTCAATATCATAAATAGCACCTAAAACCAAGGATATTATTTTTTCTTTTTATCAGAGAAACATTAGAAGTCTTTCCAGTAAGATCAAGGAAAAAGCAAGGGTGTCTGTTTCTTCTGATTTGATTTGATATAGTTCTAGAAATGTTTATAGCAATGATAAGAAAAAGAAATTGAGGGTATGAGCCGAGGCTGAAAGGAAGCAGATTATGCCTGTTTGTAGAAAATATGTTAGCTACTCAGAGAATTCTAGTGATACAGTGAAAAAAAAACAAACCAGAAAAAGAAACTATAGTAATGTAGAAGGTTGAAAAAAGGAACCCACAAAAGTTATCATCCTTTGTGGATATTACTGTTGATAAGCCTCTTTGAAACTCACTAGACTGGTCCTTCCTAGGATGACAAACATGGTCTGTCATCAGGCCCATACTTGAAACCTCTCCAGCTTGGTAAGACCTGCCAGAGCTTGACTGAGTAAAATACATGATGACACAGTGCTACTGAGAGCTCAGCAATGCTTGTTAATGAATTTGTATTTTATTCTTTATAACAGAATCTAAATACAATTGGGAAATATTCATTCAGTCTATGGAAGGTCTAGCTGATAGAAATTAAAGTCACAGTTCTTGTTATAGATATGTTTATAGATCTCTTGCAATAATTCCAAAGTCTCCAAGGAGTCCTTGGCCCATAGGTTGGGGTCCACTCCCCCATGATACCCCCTACCATCTTAGATAATTGAGATAACAGGTGGCCTTTGATTTCTGTAGCCTGTTCCTAAACTATTTTTCCACTTAGCTCTACCCCGGTGTTTAATGACAGGTGTCCCCCACTTCTGAAAGAATTGAGATGGAGAATGAGAAATTTAGGGATGATGTGTTATCCCTTGGCTCCTGGACTGAGGCAAACATACTCAAGCCACACCCCCCTGCAAGGCCTTTCTTGCAGGTAAATGATGCAGCTACATTTATGTAGCATTTCACCACCACAGAGTGATTTCTATATGTTACTCCCTATGATGTCTCCTCCCCCCCATTTTACCAGTGAAAAAAATTGAAGTCAAGAGAGATTAAATTACCTGACCACTAAGTGTCAGATCTGGAACTCTGAGTCATTAAACAGCTATCTGCCTATTGTATTAACCATTAGGATACAACGACAAAAATGAAACAGTCTCTGGCCATAAGAAGATTACCTTATCTATGTACACTGATAAATTAGTACAAGATCATTTGAGGAGAGAGAGAGTGTTAACCATGGATAGGGGAGAAAGGAGATGAGAGATGCCAAGTATTTGGAAAGGCTTTTTAGAGGTAGCACCTGAGTTGAGTCTGGAAGGAAGATCTTGATTTTGAAAGACAAAACTGAGTGAACATGGTTCAGTGATGAGTGGGAAAATACACAGAAGCATATGATAGATTGTTGAATTTATGGAACAACTATTAGACCAGATGGACTACATCACATACATGAAGGAGAATAATATGAAATAAACTGGAAAGGAAAGACAAACCTAAATTCTGGCAAGCCCTAAATGCCAGACTGAGGAGTTGGTATTTTATGCTAGATTCAATAGGGAAGTACTGAAGTCATTGAATAAGGGAGTGGCATGGTCAGGAATGTACTTTAAAAAGACTATTTTGGCAGCTGTGAGGAGGATGACTTGGAGAGAGGGAGAGACTAAAAGACAAAAGAGTTTTTTTTTCTTTTTTTTTTAACAATAATCCAGGGAGAAGTGATAGGGTCCTGAAGTAGGGTATTGGCCATGTGACTAGAGCGAAGGGGAATGAGAGGTACTGTGGAGATAGAATGAATAGGATTTGGCAATTAATTGAATCTAGGGAGAATGAAAAGTTAAGGCTGCTATTCTAAACTTGGGTGATGGAGAAGATAGTGGTGCATACGGTAGGAGAAGGGTCAAATTCAGGGGCAGGGAATGAATAGGTTGGTTTAGGAGCATGTTGAGTTTTAGACACAGACAGGACATCTCAGTGGAGGTGAATAAATTGTCGGCTGGTGATGCAAGACTGGAGTTCGGAAAAGAGAATAGGACTGGATATGTGATTTAGGAATTATCTAGGTCAGAAAGTCTGCAAATTATGACCAAACATTGACCATAGGCTAAATTCATTGGCAACTAAATACATGGGCTAAATACACAGGTCCTCAAGATAAGAATGATTCTTACATTTAAAAATGTTTTATTGTATTTAAAAATATAAAATCATTCTTACAAAAACAGCAAACAGGCTAGATTTAGTTCTGGGGCCATAGTTTATGGACCCCTGAGTTAGGTTAGAAATGATCATTGAACTCAAGGGAACATAGGTAATCACCAAGAGAAGTCGGTGAACAGAGCCCAGGATAGAGTTTGGGGGACATTCAGGATTAGGGAATAGGAGATGGAGAATGATAAAAGAGGAGTCAAACAGGAAACAGGACTAGAAAATAGTCGAGACCTATGTGTCAAAAATTACAGAGAGGTCAAAGGATAAAGGGTAGCTAAGTGGCTTGGAGTCAGGAAGACTTATCTTCCTGAATTCTAATCTGACCTCTGACAGTTACTAGCTGTATGATCCTGGGCAAGTCATTTTACCTTGTTTGTCTCAGTTTCCTCACCTGTAAAATGAGCTGGAGGAGGAAATGGCAAACCAACTCCAGTATCTCTGCCAAGAAAACCCCAAATGGGTTGATGAAGAGCCAGAAACAACTGAAAAACAACAGAACAACAACAAAAGAGAAAAGGAATGATTTAGGAGTTAGATTATAGAATCACAGAGAAATGGTGACTTTCAAGAAAAGAGTTTCAGTAGAATGGTGGGAGCAGATGCCATGCTGCAAAAAGTTGAGCAGTGACTGTGTTGAGGAAGTAGAGGCAGCCAATGTAGATGCCTTCATTTGAGGAGTTTGGGAGGAAAAGGAAGAAGTGTTTCAGAAGATTACATGAAAGTGTGGTAGAGTCAAGGGAAGTTGTGGGGAGGGGTGGGTTGTGGGTTTTAAGAATGGGGGAGATCTGCGAATGTTTGTAGCCATTGGGAAAGAAGCCAGTAGATTGGTAGAGACTTGAAGGTAGGAGAGAAAGAAGGGATGATTGATAAGATCTGTTGGAGGAAACAGGAAGACATGGGATTGAGGACATGAGTGGTTTGCTTTGTCAAGAAGAGTGGTCACCTTTTCCTATGAGACTGGACCAAAATAGGAGAGGAATCTTCTTCATACAGAAAGTGGTTTGATGGACTTGAGGAGAAAGCAGATTATAAAGCCAGGCTTATTACTGATTTAAAAACAAAAGCAAAAGGCAAAAGAGACCTTTGAGATAGAGGAGAGCATATTATTCTGGAAAGAATGTGGGATTTGGAGTTGGAACAAATCAACAGTCTGTCACATACCCCCTGTATGAGCTTGGCAGTAGGCAAGTCACATGACCTCTCTGGGCCTCAGCTACCTTGCCTGTAAAATGAGAAATTAAGATGAGATGATCTTTAAATTCTTTCAGATCATCATGGGATGATCTTATTCAACCCTCTGATTTTTTCTTAATTTTTCTTGATTTTTTTTGTTTGTTTCTAGATCACCTTAATTTCCCAATATGTTCTTCCTCCTACCAGAGAGCCATCACTTATAAAAAAGAATAACAAAAGAAAAACAACAACAATTCAATAAAATCAACCTGTAGCAAAACCAAGTCTGATAATATATGAAGTATTCTATATCCATAGTCTCCTAGCTCTTCAAAGAAAGTTGGGAGATGCATTCTCATGTCTCTTCTTTGGAGCCAAGCTGGGTCTTTATAGCAATTCAGTTGGAGTGGTGATGGTATTCTTTTCTTTTTTTTGTTTTTGGTACTCATTGTGTATATTATTTTCCTGGTTTTTCTGGGTTCTCTGATTACTTTACTATGTATTAGTTCATATAAAATTTACCAAGCTTCTATTCTCCTCATTTCTTTCTTTTTTTTTTTTTGGAGGGGAAGTCCAGTTGGGATTAAATGACTTGCCCAAGGTCACATGGCTAGTTTTGTGTGTGTGTGTGTGTGTGTGTGTGTGTGTGTGTGTGTGTGTGTGTGTTAAGTGTTAATCATTTCTTTAAAAAATTTTTTCTTGATTCCTTTTTTAATATCATTTTTATATTTTTTATGTATCACTTTCCTGGAGAGCCCTTCTTTACAACAAAGAACAAAAAGGGGGGGGATATTATTTAGCAAAACTGATTAACATATCATGTTATTATTAAAGTTATAATGTTAGTACTGATATTATATGTAGTTTTATACCCTCATAGTTCACCACCTTTGCAAACAAGTACGGGAGGTGGAGTCTCATTTCTCTCCTTTGGGGCAAGTAGGTAGCACTGTAGATAGATCATGGGGCCTGGAGTCAGGAAGCCCTGAGTTCAAATCCAGCCTCAGACATTTACTAGCTGTATGACCATAAGCAAGTCACCTAACCTCTGTCTGCCTCAGTTTTCCTCATCTATAAAATGGGAGTAATAATATCTCCTACCTCCCAGGGCTGTTGTGAGGATCAAATGAGATAATAATTGTAAAATACTTAACACAGTGCCTGGCCTATAGTAAGCACTATGTAAATGTGGCTGTTATTGTTATCATTATCACAGCCAAACTCGGTCATTATAATTTTACAACAGTTTTAATTTCTGCTGTTGTTATTCTTTCCATCTTCATTGTTGGATCCACTGTGTATGTTTCCCTGGTACCGTATAGTGTTTTCTACCAAACTGTTTTCCAGTTTTCTCTGTAATTTTTGTTGAAATCAGTCCTGTCTTGGTTCATCAAGGTGACTCAGTGGATAGATTGTCAGGCCAGGAAGACTCATCTTCCTGAGTTCAAATCTGGCGTCAGCTACTTCCTAGCTGTGTGGCCCTGGGCAAGTCACTTAACCCTGCTTGCCTCAGTTTCCTCATCTGTAAAATGAGATGGAAATGGTAAACCACTCCAGTATCTTTGCCAAGAAAACCCCAAATGGGGTCATGAAGAGTTGGACACGACTGAAATGACTGATATCAACAATTTTCCCCTGACTGGGTTGAACCAGTGTTGGTTGAACCCAACACTGGGCTGTTGTGTCTCTTTGCTTCTAGGTTATTGTTTTCCTTTTCTTATACAACTTCTCTAGTGCGTTCCCCAAAATCAATCAGAACGTTTTAAAGCTGGAAGGGACTTTAGAAATCTTCTGGAGACCATCTATCCACTTACACTCACATAGCTGGTATCCAGGGCTACCAGGGTGTTGCTAGGATTTATTCTCTGTCCAGATATCCTGAATGCCTTTTTCTCTCTCTCTTTCACAACCTGGGCAGGAAACCACATAGCAACAGCGATCTCAGCATTTTTCCATCAGGGATGGCCTGCTCCCCTCCCTCTAGGGAATATTATCACTCAAGTATAACTCGCTTTACAGGTTCTTCTTGGCCTCCAAGAAAAGTCTATGACCGGTTTCCCTTCATTTGGAATCAGCCCTATCTTAGCTGCTGATTTTAAAATAAAAAGCCCAAACCAGCCATCTGAGAGCACATTGTATACCTGTCTGTCCTGAGAATAAACAGAAAGGTTTCATATGTGTCTGGTAACCTAAAGGAATCATATGTCCTGACTTCAGATACAACTGTGGGATGGTGAGCAAATGACTTAACCTGTTTGTGTCTTTTCTTCTTTAAGATGGGGGCAATAACATTACAGCACCCACCTCACAAGGTTGTTTTTAGAAAGGCAAATCTTAAAGTGCTGATAAATTACATTTTTCTGGCAATCCAAGGTGTACGAAGTGTGGTGGGTAGGTGAGGACCAGCTTCCCTGATGCCCTTGACCGCTCTGGTGCCAGTGTAAGCTTGACTTTAGATCTGACCAGCTGGGTGATCTCCGGCAAATCATCTTATGGTACCCCCAGAGAACTGCAGAATGACCTCAGAGGCTATTCAGTCAGCCTCTGTGTGAACAAGAACCCACTCCCCAATGTCCATCTTCTGTATGAAGACCTCCAGACAGGGAGACCACTCCCTGGAGGGAGCCCATTTCACATTTAGACAGCTTTC
Source organism: Gymnobelideus leadbeateri (assembly GCA_011680675.1). Classification (NCBI taxonomy): domain Eukaryota; kingdom Metazoa; phylum Chordata; class Mammalia; order Diprotodontia; family Petauridae; genus Gymnobelideus; species Gymnobelideus leadbeateri. The sequence goes on along the minus strand of WOXC01005648.1, from coordinate 400,050 downwards.
AAGGTTGGGAAATTTGTCATTACATCCAGCTTGGCTCTCTGGCTTTTCGACTTTGACTCTGCTCCTGGTTCTAACTGCTGGGGTCCTAACTTCAGTTATTTCTAATTTTGCTTATTCCTCAAAAAAGGGTTGTTTGAGGGGGTGGCTTGGTGGTGCAGTGAACAGAGCACGGGCCTTGGAGTCAGAAGGACCTGAGTCCAAATTAGGCCTCAGACACTTAGCACTTACTAGCTGTGTGACCTTGGGCAAGCCATTTAAATCTAATTGCCCCACCTTCCCCCTCTAAAAAAAGAAAAAAAGGAAAAAAAGATTGAGAATAAAATTAAATAAGGTGTGGAAGGAATTAAAAGTGACACAGATATGCAAGGGGATCTCTTACTCTAATAAAGAGAAAAGCCATTTCCCAAACCCTTCAACTAGTGGGGGAGGAGAAGTAGGGTGCCTTACTGGTGTAGTGAACTATCTTTTGAAGCTTTTTCCTTCAGATTGAAGGATTCCCAGGGCAGCTAGGTGGTGCAGTGAATAGAGCATGGGCCCTGGAGTCAGGAGGACCTGAGTTCAAATCCAGCCTCAGACACTTGACACACTAGCTGTGTGACCTTGGGCAAGTCACTTAACCTCAATTGCCCTACTTTACCCCTCCAAAACGTGAAAAAAAAAAAAAGAAAGAAAAGAAAAAAATGAAGGATTCATTTCTCATAAAGGTCCCTGCTTCCTGTGCCCTTTTCATGGACCATAAGGTTATAGTTTCTCATAGGAAGAAACCTTAGAGACAACTGAGTCCAAGTTCTTCATTTTAAAGGTGAGAAAAAAATGATTCAGTCAAAGGTCAGTCAATGAGCATTTATTAAGATCTTACTATGTGCCAATTACTATGCTAAGTTCTGGGAGCACAAATAGAAGTAGAAAGAAACATAGTCCCTGCCCTCAAGGAGTTTACATTCTAATGGGGGGAAAGAACACCATAAAGGTACCCAGTCCAGGGCATTGTGGAGAAAGTCCTGTGGAGGTGAGTCAGGAAGGCAGCCTGGCAAGGGATGCCTGTGTCTCCTCCTTAGGTTGGAGGTTTAGGGAGGAACTAGACAATTAGAAGGTGAGATCTCTGAGGTGGAGAGTATTTCCATTGTGAGAAGTAAAGCAGACCAGAGAGTGATGGAAAATTCCAGAGTGAAGAGGTTTCTATGGCTTTGGGAGAGAAAGTCCTGTGGACGAGTCAGCAGGGCAACCTGGAGAGGGACAAAAGAGTATCATGGGATCATAGGAGCTGGAAGGGATTTTAGGGGTTATCTGGCCCAATCCCCCCATTTTATAAAAGGCCCAGAAAAGTGAAGGGGTTTGCCAAGGCCATACAGGTAACTCCAAGACAACAGTAACATTAGCTCTCTTTATGTATTCCTTGGTGGTTAACACGGTGTTTCCTTTGCAACACGTCTGGGGGAGGTAGGCAGGTACTACTTACTTTACAGGTGAGGAAACCTAGACTAAGAGCGAAAATGACTATTCATATAGCCACACAGTCAGTCACACAGTAAGGATAAGCGTTTCAGGTCCTGTCAGTCCAAGTCTCATCTCATAAACTCCCCCCATTGCCTCTCCTTGGGGAGGCTGGCATTTGGGCAGGGATTATGCTTATACTTAAAGGAATTATTTGTAAATGTGGAAATTTCAGACCCTGTAGCATCAGGGCCTTCCAGAGACCTCACAAATCACACCCTACTGGTGACCACTTACTTTTTGATGTTTTGGGTTGGTCTTGCCCTTAACCTTTCCTTCCTCTGAATTCCTGGGGGGTAAGGGAGCAGCACCCTTTCTTCCTTCAGATTAAGAGACCCTGATCTGAGATAAAATTTTCAGAATTCCTGTTCCCAGCTTGCATTCATTGTTATTGTTAGTTAATGGAAAAGTACCTATTGCCACATGCTGTGACTCAGTATTTCATAAATAATGGGGCCTGTCATTCCTGGAAGCTGCCCCTGGTAACTTGGTTTGGGCACTGGGATATTGTTACCATAGGGGAAGGAGAGTAGATGCCAGGGTATTATTCTGAAGTAATCTAGTATAGTTGTGAAAATGTAATGAATCTGTGATCTAGGAGCCTTCATTAGAATGACAGGGACAGAGCTATGGGAAAGGATGGTATGATGGAAAGAGCTCTGACACTTCTGTGTGATTTGGGGCAAAATCATTTCACTCCTGGGCCTTGGTTTCCTCATCTTTTAAATGAAGGGGCTTGATGATAAAGATCAATTCATCAATCCATAAGCAATTACTATATGCCAAACCCAGTGGATACTAAGACAAAAACAAGTGTCCTGTTCCTTAAGGAATTTTTATTGTTTTGAGTTAATTTTTAGTTTTTATCCTGTCTTTAAAAATAACTAGCCATGTGACCATGGACAGGGCTCTCTGAAGCTCAGTTACCTTGCCTATAAAATGGCCATCATTTTAATGAAATTTGTGTTACCTATGTAAAGGTTATCAAAGAGCTTCAGTATGTGAAGCTCTGTTATGTTGGAGATCAACTATAAAGTGAGGAAGAATAAACAATCCTTCCTTCAGGCGTGGAGTTGGGGCTGGAGGGAAAGGAAGCTGTGAAAGCATCTAGGATGTTCCAGCAGACAACAGGGACTGATTCTCCCTGAGGACCATACCAGCAGGGCCATATCCTTCCCCTTGCTCCATGGCCAGGACCTTAGATTACCCGCAGAGGTCTCCAACATTGCCAACACAACACCCGCCTGCACTGTAGGCTTAGCCCAAGTGATAAAGCAGCTGCTTTAGAAGGCCACTGCGACAGCAGGGTCCTTTCCCCTCCTCTCTGTGTGTAGTGGGGGGGCCTTGAGGGCTGCCCATCCCTGCCAGAAGCCAAGCCTGCTTGGTCACATTACTTCCAGAGGGGAGTGTTGGGGGGTGGGCTGGATGTTTGCACAGGCTCCATTTGTTTATTCCTCCCCAGTTAGCTGTTTATTAACTCCATCCACAGAGACCTGCTTCTGACCTTGGAGGGAAAACAAAGGGGAGAAATGTCTATTTGTGGGAGAGACAGACATGCTAAGGACGTTGCATTTTTCCAGGACAGGGAAAGGGCTTTGCAAGGGTAACAAACAAAATCTTGTTTCTCTGTTTTCTGTTTTGGAGAATGACTATGATTTTAGGCTTCAATGGCAAATCTCCATGGGCCATGACACAAAGAAGATTCTTAACCTTCAATGTGTCTGGTGAAGTCTATGGACTCCTTCTCACAATAATGTTTTAAATGCATAAAATAGAATACATGTGATTACAAAAGCAGCCTTTTTATTTTTTTGGAATGGGGAGGGCAGGGCAATTGGGGTAAATGACTTGCCCAAGGTCATACAGCTAGTAAGTGTTATTTGTATGAGGCCAAATTTGAACTCAGGTCCTCCTGACTCTAGGGCTAGTGCTCTATTCACTGCACCACTTAGCCACCCCACCAATTGAATTTAGATATATTTTTAAAAATAAGTTCCTGGATCCCAGGTTAAAAATTCTGCCATTAGGGATAGGGACTGGACTGGTTGTAATGGTATAGGAAATTTCCAGTTGAGACTCCCTTTACCAAAGTGTGTCTGTACTTTTTAAAATTAATTAATTAATTAGTTTATTCATTTATTTCTGTTTATAGCTCTAGAGAGTTCCCTAGAACAGAATTGTCAAACTTGCAGAAAATACATCCTAGATAATGTTAATTTTTGGTTGTTGTGTTTTTTAAAGTCAATATGTAGCCTGCAGGGATCCCGTTTGAATTGAACACCATTGGCCTACAGTACTGAAAATTAAAATGTGTGATGCAACATCTAGAACCCAAATCTTTCTGGGTCTGAGGTCAACTCTATCAAGCCATCTCAGTTCATGATACCTTGCCTATTGATGGCAAATCCTTTCTCCCTTCTCCTATGCCTCTGTCCCCCAATGCTGGGATTATCTAAGCAATCATTATTTTTTTAGGATCCTGCATAAAGTACTATAGGAGAAAAAAAAAGTAAAAGAAACATTTCCTGCCCCCAAGGAGTTTGTAATCTGGTTGTAGGGTGGAGACCTGAACTGTTACTAAGGATTCTGGTCCATGGTATGGATGAAGCTGAGTGTTGATGTTGGAGGATCCAGGTGAACAGCTAGGCGTCATAGTGGGTTGAGTGGCTACACTTGGAGCAGTGATCTCAGGGTCAGAAGCTATGTGGCCTTGGCGCAGACCATTTGGAATCTCCAAGCCTTGGTTTCCTCTTCTTGCTGGGGATGGGGCTTGATGGCCTCTATGATGGCCCCTGACAGCTCTGACTCATGATCCTATGAGCTGAAAGAAGAGCTTGGTCCTGAGGAGCTAAGGTCCCATGGGAAGCAGAGGAGGCCTGGGATAGATCCCCTGGGGGTATGGGTGAGACTGGGAATACTGCTCCATTTTCCTGGTCTGACAGTGTACCATCGAGGCACAAAGGATAGTCCTTCCTGGTGGAGTAAAGTTGAACTGGGAGAAAAACAGGGCCTTTTCCTTGTAGCACAGCCGATAATAACCAGGAGAAGGGGGTGAAATGAAGGGCAAAGCATATCCTGGGAAAAAGAAACCCTGAAGCTAATGTCAAAGGAATAAAGGGCAGTCATTTGGGGGGTGGTAGTGGTAGGACAACCATGGGGAAGTATGACCACTGCCATGGAACGCTGAGGACTTAGGACATTCAGAGTAGGATGAGATCCCTGTAGGCTGGGGCGGAGGCAGGCCTCAGGGAAGGCCTCACAGAGGAAGTGGGCCGTGAATTAGGCCCAGAAAGATGGAGGTGAGGGAAGTCTGGGGTTTTAGAGCCAGAAGAGACCTTACCTTAGAGATAGCCTAGGCCTACCCTGGTTTTGAAGGATGAGGAATCTCAGGTTTAAGTGAGTCACCAGAGGTCTCACAGGAGACAGTAGCAGAGCCAAGATTAGAACCTAGGCTCTTGGATATAAGATCTGGTGGTCTCGTTTCTGTATCATTCAAAAGGAAAGGTGTTCCAGAATAGAACTGAGAACATGAGATTAGGGCATAGTAGCTAGCTTACACACACACACATTATAAATATATGTGTACATATGTATGCATGTATATGTATATGACCTAATATGTTCTGGGCAATAGCTCTGTGAGAGAATGTTATTATCTCCATTTTATAGTTGAGGGAATTGAGGTAATGCTTTTGTAGCACCTACTATGTGCTAAACTCTGATCTCACAACAACTCCGTGACATGGTGTTGCTATTATCCCCATTTCACAGTCTAAGAAACCGAGACAACAGAGATTAAATGACCTGCCTGGGGTCACACAGCTAGTATCTCAGTACAGTTTGAACTTAGCATTTCTTTCTCCAGACTGGGTGCTCTATCTACTGTGCCACCTAGCTTCCTCTGGTGCAGAAGGTTTATGTTGCATACAGAGATACCAATAAAGTTAGATAAAACAGAGTGGACATTTTGACTTCTTTCTGGTGTTTTGAAATGATGCTATTTTTTTTTTAAATTCTGTGTGTATAGTTTTATCTTTTAGTTTCACTTTCTACACTAAGCTCAAAGGCCTGCCTCCTCCTACCCTGATGCCCTCCTGGGGCAAAGTGAATTCAGCTCAACCAGAGTTTCTCTCCAATGGGCCTTTTAGGTAAAGGTAACTGTGGGGTTTGTCATTGACTTACCCCCTACAATATGGGGGAAGGTGAAGCTGAGGTTAGAGCTGGAAAGAAACTTAGAAGAATCCTTAAGAGATTATCTAGTGGGGGGTGTCTTAATCTGGGACTCCTTTATGTACAGATCCCAGGGGATCTGGAAACTTGGATGGAAAAAAGGTTGGCATTTTTATTTTCATTAACCTTTAACTGAAAAGGATCATTTCAATTATGAATTTTTTTTAAAAAAAACCCCCACCATTCTAAAAGGAGAGTCCATAAGCCTATGTACCAGACCATCAAAGGGATCCATGACATACACAAAAAGGTGAAGAACCCCTATTCCAGCCCAACCCTCTCATTTTTTACACAGGAGGAAACTGAGGCCCAAAGAAGGTAAAGGCTATCTAGCCTATGAAAAGCAGAGTTGGAATCTCTATTCTGACTCAGCTCTCTTTCCATTATATCAGTCACCTCCCTAAAAACACAGACACTGATCTATTCGCTTTACCACCTACCAGTTCTCAGAGGTGACTCTAATGTCAGGGGAGATCAAGCTTTTGCTTGTGAAAAAATCTCAATAAGGATAGACTAATTCAGTAGGTGAAGCATGTCTTCGATGGCCTTCTTCCTGACTCTCTAAGCCTCTGTGCCAGGATATCTAGGGTGCCTATGTCCCATGTTTTATTCTCATCTGACCCATCAATGACTACTTGCTAAAGTGTTCACTGCAGAATTGAGAAGACTGGATTAGGTTTTATGATAGGAAGAAGATGGAGCTGAAGGCAGAAGCCTTGGTTGTGCTCCCAGTTCTGCCACATACCTATCTTGAGGGCAAGGGCAGGCTTTGCACTTTGACTTTGTATTCCCAGCATTGTAGACACTTGATAAAGGCTTGAATCAAAGCTCTTCTTGCCCTAATGATCTTTGGTTTTATCCTAAGATTTGATTGATGATCTCTACCATCTTATTCTATGATTTAGCTTTTAAGCCAAAGCTTCTAAGATTTAGCTATTAATGGAGGCATGACCTTTCCCAGGGTTATCTGCATTTCACTATGGGATTCTGGAAAACCAAAAAGTATTCGAGAAGTCCTGTTCAGGACCCATAAAATCTCATACCACTATAGGCTGTTAGTTCTATTTAGAGTCCTGAAGGTTACAAGGGAATAAATTGTTACTGGTTCAAAGTCCTCGACTAGACAATTACTCTCTTATTGCCTGGGGACAGCTCTTCCATCCTTATTTAACTTTGAATGTTTACCTTGTCTCCTCCAACTGCCTCCTAAACTGCAGAATGTCAAGGGACAGGTCACAAGATTCATCTTTGTGTCTGCTCGGCCCCTGGCCCAGTGTCCTCCTTGCACACTGGAAGTAGGCCAGTGGTTTCTAAACATTATGTAATGACCTTCCCATGTTCCTATGCTTTCTACACACACTTTCCATCAAATAATCTATGTGGATAGTTTTTTTAGTTCATGTTGTATTCAAATAAAAAATAAAATGTATTAGTTTATAGCAACACAAAGAAATCTTAATATAAAATAACAATAATTGTGATAAACTAACTGCTTAAGGATCATAGACCATAGTTTCACAATAACAACAACAATCATTTTATAAGATGCTTACGTATGCCAGACACTGTACTGGGAATACAAATATAAGCAAAAATAATAACAGTCCCTGCCCTCAAGCAGCTTACATTTTCATTTGGAAAGCCAAGACATAAAAGGAAATTTTTAAAAGGGGTTAGGGAATGGGAGATGGGGCATAGTGGAAAAAGAAGTCTAGAGAATGGAACCCAGAGAGGAATGAAGGAGTGAACATAACTAGCATGGAAAACAGAGGTTCTGGAAGGAACTGTCCAGTCAGAGGAAGAGGCTGGAGGTGCAGTGTGATCTTCCAGGGTGAGAAGGCCGTAGGGGAAGAGTGGTCTTCCAGGATGAGAAGGCTGCTGAGGCATGGTGGAGAAAGAAATTCAGAGAGTTAAGCACAAAGTCCAGGGAGAAATAAAGGGGTGAAATTTGGAGATGAAAAATCTTTCGATCAATTCTTTCATTTTACAGTTGAGGAAATGGAGGCCCCCAAATCCTTAAGTTTTCTGTCCAATTCTCTGACTTGCTGAAGGTCACACATGTAGTGAATAGCAGAATTAAGATTTGAATCCTGATTCTAAACCTAACACACATTTCCAATGTTCTATTTTGCCATCCAAAATCAAAGGGGAAAACATGATGAGTGTGAGTGCCCCCCAAATCTTTAAGTTTACAAGCTAAGTACCTGGAACCAGAGACACAAGAAGGATGTGGAGTGATCTCTCTGCCTAACTTAAGCCTCAGGTGGGAGTGGGTGCTTGGCCTTATGACATCCTTCATCCAACCTGAACCTTCTTCATCCATGTGGGAATGGGAGGCCTTTGATTGAGTACCTCAAGCTGTCATGACTAGAACCTGTGGCTGAGCAGCACCATAACATTAATTCCCAGGGAGCCCAGAGGGGACAGGATGGACTCTAGCATCACTCTCACCATGGGGAAGGGCTGGTGGAAGACCCCTGATTGGCATTCTGCTGCATCACTCCCAAAGTTGCTAGAGCTTAACATGTGGGAGAGGTTGAAGAAGGGTAGGCTGCAAATCTTCCCCCAAAAAACCCCAGGCATGACAGTGGTGCTTCCCCACTTCTTCCCTCCCCTAAATGGTTGCAGGGAATTCATTATGCTAGCCTTACTCTTATTGACTTTAACTTTGCTTTCAATGAGAAAAAGGTGGCCTCCTATGCAGCAGATGTACTGATAGCCAATAATTTTGACCATTGCTTTAGTTGGCAACTTTCCTCCCTTTCTTCTTCCTCTGCTCAGGGAGCATGTCCCACAGTTTGGAAAAGTTGACCAACAAATACTTATTTTATTTTTATTTTGTTCTGAGTTCCAAACCCCGCCCCCCAAACCCCAAACCCAAAACACTTATTTTTTTCAGTGTTCCTAGTTTTCATATCCCCTACCATTGATTTAATTTGCCTAAAATATTAAATTAGGAAAAAGAATAAAGGCATTTTTTATAAAGCAAAAGCTAGTTTGGCTAGTTTTCCTCTATTCCATAATAAGCATTTAAGTATTTACTTAGTAGGCCTTGTGCTAGGTGCTGGGGGTACAAGGACAGAACAACCAAACAAAAACCATTCCTTGCTCCTAAGGTGCTTACATTTTACTGGCTCTACCACTGATCCCTTCTTCCACCCTGCCTTGGCCTAGTTTGGTTTAATATAAACTTGGCACCCAGCCTCCAAAGGCACTCTCAAAAGTCAACCAAGGCCAGGTTATGACAGGATGTTTCTAGATGTGGGACCTAGGAGAAAAGGATAGGCACTGTGAGTCAGAAGATCAAACTTCTAGTTCCTGCCCTTTTGGACCTTTCTGTGTGACCAAGTCGTTTCTTTGGTCCTCAATTTCCTGCTCGTCCTCTTTTGACTGATGGCCATTAGGTAGACAGCCTAACTCCTAGAGAACACCCTTTATAACAAATAAGCTGTGTATCTGTAAGATATAATTATTAATGATAAGTGAGAACCTCGCTCTCTGCCCCAAGGACGTTCTTTACATATCCATGAAGGCTGTGGAAGAAGTGAGTTCTTTAGCACTTTGCCATTTATTTATCAAGTGCTTTCCTTACCATACCCCAGTGAGAGAGGATGTAAATGTTTTGACCTCTGTTTTACAACTGAGGAATTGACTTGCCCAGCACTACCTAGCTAAGGATGATAAAGCTGGAACAGGAAACCAAGACTTTGGGGGCAGCAGGGTGGTAGAGAGCTGAGTGCCTTAGTAGTAAAGAAGACTTTGGTTCAAATCCTGCCACTGACCTACTGACCAGTTATGTGTCCACGGCAAGTTACTGTGATTTCTCATCCTCAATTCCTTCATCCATCCAATGGCCACATAGTAGTGACCTTATGGGGTTATTTTAAAGGTCAAATAAAAGAAAGTACACAAAGCACTTAGTTTTTAAAGCATTATATAAATGTTTGTCATAGTCGTTATTCAGTCCAGTCAGACTCTCTGTGACCCTATTTGGGGTTTTCTTGGCAAAGATTACTGGAGAGGTTTATTTCCTTCTCTGGCTCATTTGACAGATGAGGAAACTGAGGCAGACAGGATTAAGTGTCTTACCCAACTCAGACACACAGTCAATAAGTGTCTGAGGCCAGATTTGAACTCAGTTCTTCCTGACTCCAAGCCTGGTGCTCTATTCCAAAGCACCATTTAGTTGTCCCATAAATGTCAGTAGTGGTGATCATTTTGACTTTTAGTCCAGCATTCTCCCCAGTAGAGCTCTGAAGGGCTGCCATCTCAAGTATGGAAAGGTAGGAAAAGAGAGGTTTGGCCTGGTGCTGCCAATCAGACTTTCCTTTGTAGCATGAAAATGGCATTTTTAAGTTAATTTCAGATTTTACTTTCAAATGAGAAGTGATCCTCTAGAACTTTTCTTTCAAAGCTGCTTGGATCAAAGAACTACATTGTTCAGCTGTCCCTGTAGCAATTCCAACACCATGGAAGAATGGTGGTAAAAACATAGAACAAGTTTTCCTACTATATGTGAAAAATCTTAACTTTATAACCATCAACATAAAAGGAACGGTCAAATAAGCACACACAATTTAAACATTCTTTGCTCCTTTGTTCTTTTGTAGTCTACACCTGCTGATCATAAACCACAGGTCACTGAGACCCAATGTCAGTAGTAACCTCTGTGGCTACTCCTGGGCTACTTAACAGAGATGTAGGAAGTGAAGAAATTGTGCCAGGTCCACAGTAAATTTTTATTTTCTAACCTCAACAGGAGTTTCCCTTTATGTATGTGTGTTCAGTTCTTTCAGTCATGTCTTACTCTTCATGACCCCATCTGGGGTTGTCTTGGCAAAGACACTGGAGTGATTTACCATTACTTTTTCCAGTTCATTCAACAGATGAGGAAACTGAGACAAACAGGGTGAAGTGACTCGCCCAGGGTCACACAACTAGTAAGTGTCTGAGTCCATATTTGAACTCAGGAAGCTGAGTTCTTGACTCTGGGCTTGGCACTATCCATGGTGCCATCTAGCTGCCCCTGGACCTTCACTATTGTTTATGATTCATTTATTTATCTCTGGTTGGTTCTCTAGGATACTCATAACAATTAGTAATTGTAGCACTTAGGGCAGATTCTGTAGAGAAACATGGGCAGGATTCATTTCCACATTTCCACACTTTGGTCAGTCAACAGAAGAGGACTTTTATTGTATCATCCAATTGGTCTTCTTCCAGAATGAACAACATCAGCCCAGTGATGGGATGTACATCGGATGTCCCAGGACCAGCCTTGCTAAGTTCATGGAGACTCATCACCAGATTGGTGAATTTTGGCTACTGTAATTCTCAAAGAGTAAGTTGTAGCAAGGCCACAATCAGAAATGGTATCCTCACTGATGAGATTCCAGATCCTTGAAGTGTTAAAATTAAATATTCCTCCTAATGCCCACTGTCATTGCCTTTTATTTTGTTTTTCCATTCTCTAGTGCTTTAGTAATGAAAACCCATTTGAAGCATGTTGAAATTATGGGGGTGGGGGTGGGGAAGGAAACACAGAGTTAGATCAAAGAAGACCTCAATCAACCCTAAGCTTGAAGAGAATTCACCCCACCCTTAATGAATGTTTTTGATGATGTCCCATTAGTCCCAGTATGTGCTCTGCCACAGTAGTTGGTTAGGACTAATCACTTCTCTGATCCTGCTGTCCTGGTTCTTCTTCTACCTTTCTGACCTCCCCTTCTCTGTCTCCTTTGCTGGATCTTTATACATATGATGTCTGTTAACTATGCCCTAGGGCACCTCTTATCTTTTTCTTCTATACCATTTCACTTGGTGATCTCATCAACTCCTGTGTCTTCACTTACCATCCTTATCCAGATCTATATATCCAGTTCTAGTCTCTCTCCTGAGCTCTAGTTTCTCATCAAGACATCTTGGATTGGATGTCCTATATTCATATCAAGGTTAATGAGTCCGAAGCAGAACTCATCTTTCCCTATGAATCAAGGGTTCTTAACATAGGGGTCCAGGGGAGGGGTCCAATGGATAGATTTCAGGGCAGGAGTGTGGGGGTGGTGGTCTGTGAATTTGTATGGGAAAAATTGTTACATCTTTATTTTCACTAACTTTTAACTGAAATTTAGCATTCCTCTTAGCTTTGAATATAGGAAACCAACCATTATTCTGACAAAGGTTCTGTACCAGACTGCCAAAGGGAGTTTATGATACCAAAATAAATAAATAAACAAAAGTTTGAAAACCCTCTACCCTTTTTTTCCTACCTTTCCAGTTACTGTCATCCTCTGAGTCATTGAGAGTCATGACTTTAGCATCATTCTCAACTCCTCATTCACCTCACATATTCAATCTTGTCATTTCTATCATCTCAATATCTATCCTATATGACCCTAGTAGAGCTCTTCTCATCTCTTGCCTGGACTAATGCAATAGTTTTCTAAATTAGTCTTTTGGCTTCAAATCTCTCTCCTCTCCAGTCTGGTTGGTTGGTTGTTGTCCTATGTTCTCTGAAGAGGATGAAAATGACATCACTATGTTAGAGTCAAGTTACAACTTGTCCATCTGTGGCTGATCAGAACAATACAAGCTCAGAATGCTCATTTGGGGTGGATTTTCTACATTTATGCATCTTGCATTTCCTTTGAGATGTTTCAATTCGGCTTTGATCATAGAGCTCAGTACCTTCTCTGAAGTGGGCACTCCATCCTGAGCGGTCCTGTACCAGTGTCTCCCATGTCACACAATCAATTCTAAAGTTCTTAAGAGAGACCTTGAGAGTGTTCTTGTATCGCTTCTTCTGCCACACCATGTGAATGCTTGCCCTCTATGAGTTCTCCATAAAATAGTCTTTTTACAATGTGGCCAGCCCAATGGAGTTGCGCTCTCTGAAGCAGAGTTTGGGTGCTTGGCAGTTTAGTTGGAGAAAGGACCTCAGTGTCTGGTATCTTATCCTGCCAGGTGATCTTCAGAATCTTCCCAAGACAATTCAAATGGAAGTGATTCAGTTTCCTGGCATGGTGCTGGTAGATTGTCCAAGTTTCACAGGCATACAACAATGAGGTCAGCACAACAGCTCTGTAGACCTTCAGTTTGGTAGTCAGTCTAATACCTCCTCTCTCCCACACTTTCCTTTGGAGCCTCCCAAACACTGAGCTAGCTCTGGCTATGGGTGCGTCAACATCATTATCAATGTGTACATCCCTGGAAAGTACACTACCAAGGTAGGTGAACTTATCCACAGTATTCAAAACCTCTCCAATTGCTGTAACTGAGGGTTCCATGTATGGGTGGTGTGGTGGTGGCTGATGGAGCACCCATGTTTTCTTGTTGCTCATTGTTGGGCCAATCTATGCTCCCCATAGCTGCCAGAGTGTTTTCCTAAGGCACAGGTCCAACAACTTGTAGTCATTCCTCCTACCCCCACTCAGTATACTCCAGTAGCTCTTATTACCTCCAGGATAAAATATAAAATCCTCTGATTGGCATTTAAAGCTTTTCAAAAGCCCTTCCTACCTTTCTAGTTTTCCTATGTACAGTGTCTTCCACACAATCCAAGACCCAGCTACCATGGCCTACTTGTGTAACACCCTATAGCTCCCACCTCTGTGCCTTTTCACTGGCTTCCTCCCTTGCCTGCAATGCCCTCCTTCTTCACTTTTTCCTCTTAGTTTTCCTGGATTCCTTCAAGACTCAACTCAAAACCCACATTCTACAGGAGGCCTTTTCCTATTTTCCTAGCTGCTCAGGGTCTCCCATTGCATCCTGGGCCATCTCCAGTCATCCTGATGAATATCTGGTCATTGGACCCATATGACTCTGGAGGAGAAAGTGAGGCTGGTGACCTTGCACAGCCCTCCCTCCCTCAAATCCAAGTCAACTGCAAGTCATGTCTTCATCTCCCTAATGGCATGGTCCTCTCCAAAAACGAAAGACAAACACAAACACAAGCTGCTCATGGCTTCCCTTTGGAGATTGCTTTCCGTCTACTCTGTATATACAGTATCTTGTAAATATCTGGTTATTTACATGTCATCTCCCCTATTAGAATGTGAGGTTCTCGAGAGCAGAGATTGTTTTTATATGTCTTTGCATCCCCAGAACTTAGCACAGTAACTTGCTGTTAAAATGATATGTTGATTAATAAATGTGTGTTGATTGTCAACTTTAGTCTCTCCCCTGGTAATAGTGAGATGAGATTCCTTATTTCAGAGGCTTTATAAACATGACAGAAACAATTGAAGGTTAAGGAGATCTGTGACATTAGTTCAGCACCACAGCCATTATGATCCAGGATGAGGATTCAAGTGTCCTGCATCTAAGTCCCAGTCCCTCAGTAACCATGTAATAGTCAAGGGAGAGGGGCAGCCAGGTGGTGCAGTGAATAGAGCACAGGGCCTGGAGTCAGGAGGACCTGAGTTCAAATCCGGCCTCAGACACTTGACACACTTACTAGCTGTGTGACCTTGGGCAAGTCACTTAACCCCGATTGCCTTGTCTTCACCCTCCAAAAAAAATAGTCAAGAGAAACAAGTCAGGTTACCACTCTGGGCCTTCAAATTAATGGGTCAGAATAAATGCCCTTAAACAGCAAAGACATTTACAATTGCTTATGAAAAAACTGAGCAGCCCTTTCTTAGAAACCAACATATTGGCTATCTTACCTACCTCTACTGTTCCCTACAACTGTAGGGGCAGCTAGAGCTATGAGACTGGAGTCAGGAACAGCCAAGTTCAAATTTGACCTCAGATATTAGCTGTGTGTCCCTGGGCAAATCACTCTGCCTCAGTTTCCTCAAATATAAAATGGGGGAAACAAGACCTACTTCTCAAGAGTGTTGTGAGGATCAAATGAGATAATATTTGTAAAATTCACAGTGACTGGCACATAGTAGGTGTTTCCTTGTTTCCTTCCCTTTCTTCTATCTTCCTTTATCAGCTCATGACCTTCTCTCCTCCTTTTCTGGAAAAAAAAATTGAGGCCATGAATTCTGATCTCCCTCATTGTTCCTGCTGCATACCTATAAATTCACCCATTTTCTCCTCTTTTCCTTCCGTCTCAGAAGATCAGGTAGTTCTTCTTGCCAGGTCTAACCTAGCCTTTCCTTTCCCCTTTGGGAAGTGCCTCATCTTTTTCATAATAATAGTAGCTGTAAAACCTCGCATTTTTATAGTGGTCTAAGTTTCTTTACAACCATCCTGAGAGGGAGATATTAAAAGTGTTTCCAGTTTGCAGGTGAAGAAATGACTTGAATATTGTACTGAGAATATAGTATATACATATATCTATACATATATATATACACACACACATATACACACATATAGTGCACAGGTATGTACTACATACATAGTTGTTTGCATGTTGGTTCTCCTGCTAGAATATTAGCTCCTTGAGGGCAAAAACTTTGTTTTTGCCTTTTTTTCTGTCCCCAATCAAAAGCACAGTGCTTGGCCCATGGGAACATTTAAATCCTCATTGACTGCTTGATTGACTGACTCGAATAGGATCACAAAGCTCATAAATGACAAGTTCAAACTGGAGTCTTGTACATGTACATACACGTACATGTACGTCTCCACCAAGTCAAGCTGCTTCTCTGCTCTGCAACATGTTCCCACCCACTGGTTCCTTCCACACTGCCTACAGCCATGCTCAAGTTGCCAGCTATCTTCAAAAAACCCAAACCAAAATCAACACATCTCTTAGATCAAGCTATTGTTGCTTTCTGAAACTCCTAGACAAAATAGCCCACAAGCCTTGTTTTTATTTCCTCTTCACCCACTTACTTCTCTGCTTCTTACAATCGATCTGTCTGTAAACTCCACCTTTCTACTGAAAATTCTCTCTCCCTCCATTGCTCAATACAATGATCTTTTCCCAGGCTTCCTCTTTCTTTGTCCTTTCTGGCTTTCTTGACACTGTTGACCACAGCCTTCATCTGGGTGGTCTCTCTTCTATAGATTTCCATGACATTAATCTCTTCTAAACTGAACAATCATTTATTAAATAACCACTATGTTCCAGGCACATGGTGCCCTAAGCCCTTTACACTTTAGCACTTTACAAATTTTATCTCATTTGATTCTCACAACATTATTGGGAGGTAGGTCTTATTGTTATTCCCATGACTAGTCCATGTCAGGCTAATTTGCTGGTCAACCAACCAACAAGCATGTCTTTCTTTTTTTGGAGGGGGCAAGGCAAGACAATTGGGGTTAAGTGACTTGTCCAAGGTCACACAGCTAGCAAATGTGTCACGTTTCTGAGGCCGGATTTGAACTCAGGTCCTCTTGACTCCAGGGCAGGTGCTCTATTCACTGCACTACCTACCTGCCCCAAGCATTTCTTAAATACCTACTCTGTGCTAGGCACTGGGCATATGCAAAAGTAAAAGTGAGATACTTCCTGCTTTCAAAGAACATTTGTTCTATTGAGTCATCACCTTTCTCCCTCCAAACTTGGGTGTCTTTCAAGGCTATCTTCTGAGCCAACTTCTCTTTTTCTTTCCCTATAGTCTCTCCCTTGCTGACCTCATTTCCTTCATGTTCAAGCAACTGACTTCAAAATCTATGTATTTTACCTTAATTTCTTTTCTAAACACCAACCTTGAGTCAACAGCTACGTGCTGGGCTCTTCCTGGAAGCACCTCAGACTCAGTGCATCCAAAAGGGAACCCATTGACTTGCCTCCTAACCCTTTGTCTCCTTTAAAATTCCTGATTTCTTTTGAGGATACCTTCATTGCCCCAGTCGCCCAAGTGTGTGACATCAGAGACATCTTTGCCTCTTCCCTCTCTCTCATTCCCTTTTTCTATCAGTTATTACATCCTGCTGATTCTCCCTTCATGATTATATGTCACATCTGTTCCCTTCTCTTTACTCATGTGAGTAACAGCCCAGTGCAGGATATTATTATTATTACCTCTCACTTAGACTATCATTATTGCCATCTAAATAATCTCCATGCTTCTTGTCTTTTTTTTTCTCTTTCTTACCTATTTTCTATATAACTACCAAAGTAATTTTTTTTCAAAGTAATTTTCTTAAAGGTCATGTCTGACCATCACCTTGCCCTGCCCCCAAACCTTAAATTGCTCCCTATCACCTCTAGGATAGACTTTTTTACTCTTTAGGTTGACGTTTAAAATCTTCCACAATCCTGTACCATGCCTTTTCACAGTTATTTTACATTTTATTTCCCTTCATGCACACTATGTTCTAGCCCAACTGAACTGCTAACTACTTCATGAACTCAACACGTGGCATTTCCTGATTCTCTACATTCACACTGACATATACCATGCCTAATATGGATTCCTTAGTCATCCCAGCCTTTCAGCATTTTTCCCTCAAGGCTTGTAGGGCTAATGCAATGTTTACAGTGTCCATGATGACAATAAATATCACATGATGGTCGATTGCAAAATATACCAAACCTTCCATATAGAGGACAGAACTGAAACATTTATTTAGACACCAGAAAACTGAATCCCAAAACCAGTAAGCCAATTCCATCATAGTACCAAAAATATTCAGAAGCCACAATAACACTGAGAGCTACAACATCCTTCAGCCTTCCCACAAACCAATATTAGATCAATATTTACTCACAAACCTCTCTATTTCCTTGCCTGAACCTCCTCTCTCTCCCACCATCTCTCTGGCTCTTGCTACCAGCTTCCTGTGGGCTCTGCTCCCTTTCAGCAAACTCCTCCCATCACAAGCTCTGTGTGACTACATTCAGCCTATTAGGGGGCAGAGTTTACTTTCAAAGTAAACTCTTCAAACTCCCCTAGGTCTGTTAAGGGGCAGGAAAGATCTTCAAATTTTCATTCCCATTGCAAGGCTCAGCTCAGATTGTCACTGCTCCATGTAGCCTTCCCTCATCTTCCCCCCTCCTTCCTCCCAGATAAAAGAGTCCATCTTTAAATATTCCTAGAGTTCTTTGTATGGATCTCTTCTTTTCCATCATCAATCCTTACCTTGTATCGTATTTTTTTTTTGTACATATAGTATACTCCCTCCAGTCTGATTTCAGTGCACATTTCTTGAAGGAATAGAATATTTTTTTCAATCTTCATATTCTTAGTGCCAGCATAGTACCTTGCATATGGTAAGTGCTCAATAAATATTGAATTGAATTGAAAGTGAGCATATATGAAGCCATATATGCCAAATTATTAATACCTTGTTTATAAATATCGATAGTAACAGAATGCTAACAATGTACTCTTCTGATCTTTTTTTGGTATTTTTGTGAGGACTTTGCTTCTGCTATTATTATCATTAAACCACAGTAGTCAATGAATATTTTGTTATTTAAAGTCTACTTGAGATAGAACCTGTTGTTCCAGTGGTAAAATGTCTCCTGCTTCTGGGTGAGGGCAGAGTTTTCTATCTATAAATAGTAGAGACTCCGACAGTCGTTAAAAGCTTAATAACCCCTGCTTTTATCCCTCTTAAAACTTGTCATCTCAGGGCAGCTAGGTGGTACAGTGAATAGAGAGCTGGCCCTGGAGTCAGGAGGACCTGAATTCAAATATAGCCTTAGACACTTGACACACTTACTAGCTGTGTGACCTTGGGCAAGACACTTAACCCCAATTGCCTTGCCTTCTCCCCTCCAACAAACAAAACAAAACAAAAACTTGTCATCTCAAGAGTAAAAAGGGGAGGACTTCACCTGCAATCAGTCTCATAAAAGTCCATAAAATGCAGTCTATGAACTGAGAGTGAAAAGTGAAGTCATGGTGCAAATCCCAGTAGTGATAGTTACTACCTGATTGACCCTGACCAGGGCAATTTGCTTTTCCAGTGAGCTTCAGTTTAGTGTCAGTGAAATGAAGGAGTTGAACCATTTGACCCTCTGATATCCCTTTTAATTCTAACTCTATGATCCTATGATTCCCACTGAAAAGTCTGAAATCAAGAACGATTGTCTTTGGGTCAGACTTCCTTTCAGCACCTCTTTCCTTTTTCTTAATTATCTCTCCTTTATTTTGCTCCAGGTAGCTCTCCCTACTAGGTGTTCTCCCACTCCTAGGGGATAATTGCATTTTTTTTTAAAAGCAATTGGGGTTAAGTAACTTACTCAAGGTTACACAGTCAGTCATTATTTATGTGTGGGTGCTCATTTTCTGAGGCCGGATCCAATCCCGGTCGGCCCAGCTCATCTAATTGCATTTTAATGGAGCACTTGTGAAGATTTTAAAGCCTTCAAGACTTGAAGGAATGAATGAATATCGAATGATGGTGTATTAGTTGTCAGAGTAGGAGGGATGTTTGTCACTTATTGCCTCCTCAAATCACACCTGGCCCTGCTTGAAATCTCTGAGCCTTGAGAGAATGGGGGATGAGATTGTGACTTAAATAGTCCAAGGGCCAGAGATTGTTCTGTTAGATGTAATCTCCAACTACACCCTAAGCATACAAGGTTTGGGGAACAATGTTTGGGGAAAGATTTCTTATCATGTGAAGTGCATTTTTTTTCTTTTTCATTTTTCACACAAAGTACAAAGTCCTCTTTTCTCTTTATTTTACTCCTTCCTGAGGCAAAGCGGATTAACCTATTTCAGAATTGCTCTGGAATGAGCAAAGGTAAAGGTGATTTGGAGATTTGTTTGTGATTCACTTGCCCCTAGGGCTTGAGGAAGATGAAACTCAGGAGACTGGACTTAGAACTGGAAAGAACCACAGAGACCATCTAGTTCAGGAGTTCTTAGCCTGGGGTCTGTGTACTCACTTTTTTTCTTAACATTTTGATAACTATTTCAATGTAATTGGTTTCCTTTGTAATTCTATGTTATTTATATTATGTATTTAAAAACAGCATTCTTAGAAGGGG
Source organism: Gymnobelideus leadbeateri (assembly GCA_011680675.1). Taxonomy (NCBI): domain Eukaryota; kingdom Metazoa; phylum Chordata; class Mammalia; order Diprotodontia; family Petauridae; genus Gymnobelideus; species Gymnobelideus leadbeateri. The sequence continues at coordinate 380,477 of WOXC01005648.1, read as the reverse complement.
CCTCTATAGGCTTCACTAGATTGTCAAAGTGGTCCAGGACACAGAAAAGATTAAGAAGTTCTGATCTAGTCCAACTCCTTTATTTTATTAGACGAGGAAACTAAGGCCACAGAACCAGTAAGCAGAACTGGGATTTCAGCTACAAACCCAATGCCCTTTCTAGTATACCACTCTGTCTCCCTAATACACAAAGAGAACTCTACTTTCTCCACTGCCAATCACTTTCACCATCAATACCAACCTTTTGGGGGGAATGTAGGAAGGTACTGCAGCCAGCCCATACAAACTTGTGGAAACTGATTGTTAAATTTTCAGCATGAGCATTTATGCCTCAAAAATCAGTCAAGGAGATAAAACAGGGCTTGATTGTCTTGTGGATTATCTCGACAACAGGAAGTGATGGAGAAAATGTTAATACTAAAAATTAAGCATAAACAATGTGTCATAATATAGTCTTGTTTTGTTTTTTAGTAGGGGAGGGCTGGTTGTTAAACACTTACCATGATACCATTGGGTGAATGAATGCTTTGGTTCCTGGGGTGTCATGGCATCACTTCTAGGTAAGGGCAGCATGTAAAACAGATATTCCTGGTACAGGAATTTTGTATTAATGGGTTATAGGATAAGTAAAAATGTAAAGTACCAGTGAGAGGAACTTTCAACTGGAGCCTGAGCATCCCCAAATGGGGAGCGGTGTCCACAAATTTTGTGGATGTTTAGGGACAATGGAGAGAGCCTTGGGTCTGGAGCCAGTGGATGTGGGTTTGAACACCAGCTCTGCCACTTACTACTTGTATCACCTTGGGACAAGTCATGTCCTATCTCTGGGCCTCAGATTCCTCATCTATAAAGTGAGGGAGTTGGGTCAGATGAGCTAAAAGGTCCATTTCAGCTTTAACATTTTGATCTGACTGTAAAGGTGTAAAAGGACTTTTGTTTACCTACTTCCCAGCTATGATTGAGAATCAGGGTCTAGCTATATATTCAATAGAGCTGATTTACAGTGACCATCGGTTCCATTTTTCATAGGTTTTTGAATAATGCATTTGGTCTCCACTCAGTTTTTTTAACCACTTATTAATAATGCTAGAATAATGATTCCCATGTCATGCTTCAGTGATGGGGCTCTTAATCTGCTGCTGTGTTCAAATATTTTGAAATGTGTTACTTATGCCTATTCAGACAGCAGGGGAAATAATTTCCTTATGGGGAGAATGAAAATAAATTTTCTGGTGCATATAAGTAGTCTCAGCTATGCCACAAGAGGTGCCACAACACATGTGGTCTCCACTGAACGGTGGTTATAGGGGCAGTCACTTGTTCTTGTTCTGTCACCAGCTACACATCACTAATCTTGGCAAGCCGCCCTCTTTCTGTGCTTCATGGAAAAGGAGGCATTTGGACTCAACTGTGCTTCTAGGTTCTGCTACTGCTTCCTCCTCCCAGCAAATCCTCATGATCCTGGCCCTCCCTCCCAGGCTGATCTCACTGATACATGTAGATCCTCAGATCCATTTCTGCCAGGGCATTTTGCTCCATTCCCAAGCGCTTTGGGCTGGTTTTGGTAATAATTATGTGGAATGGCTTACCCATCCATATTATACTTTAACACTTCCCCTCTTTGTCATTCACATTAAGTCCGGGAATGAATGATTAACAGGGGTTGGTCTTATGAATTTAAGTAGGTTCACTACAGCTAACCTTTTGTTGTTGGGCAGATCCAGGCATAGGTGACCTCACTGTGGGGCTGTGGGCCATCTACTTTAAGTAGAAATGTGTATTTGAAGGGAGTTTGGGGGGTAGGGAAGGGAAAGAAAGCAAATAACCATTTATATAGGGTCCGTTATGTGCCAGGCCCTGTCGCAAATGCTTTACAAATATCTCCTTGATCCTTACAACAACCCAGAAATGTAGGTGCTGTTATTTTACAGTTGGGGAAACTGAGGCAAAGAGTGGTTAAGTGCCTTGCTCAGTGTCCCACAGCTAGTAAGTGTCTAAGGCCAAATTTGAACTCAGAGCTTGCTGACTCTAAAAGTCTCATGCACTGTACCACCTAGCTGCCTTCACCCTTTCTGTTTCTGAAGCAAAAAGGATTCCAAAGAATAGCCTTCTCAGTCCTCTGACACCCCTATTACCAACCACATTCACCTAATAATTTGCATCACACTCCTCTTTCAAAATAAGGACAAGAGGGTCAACTTACTCTTCTTCTTTTCTTTATTTCCCTGCCTCCTTCCCCCCTCTCCCCCCACCAAGCCTCCCTTTTTTCACTCACTCTAATTCATGTCCTCCTCCCTCCATCCCACCTAGTAAAATTATATCTATCATGTATTACAGTTACTTGTCTATGTTTCATCTTGTAATTACATTGCAAACCCCTTGAGAAGAGGAACTATATTTTACTTAAGAAGTCCCAGTTTGGGGTCTTCTAAGAAAAATAGACACAAAGCAGATGAGGGAAGGAAGAGGAGAGGGGATAAATTCGCCAGGGACCAGTGCAATAGCACATTCTGTTCTAAGAGATCAAGTACTCCTTAAGCAGGTCAGATTCAGACAAGGCTTCAGCTGCACTTGATTATCTTAAGTTTGGGGTTGTAGTGCCCTTTATTTCCAATGGGCTGACCATTAATCTAGTGAGCCTCTGCCCATTTTGTAATCCCCAGGGCTCCAAAATTCCCAGAATTTCTCTATCTTTAAAGGCTTCTGCTTCCTATGTTCCTTCAGTTCTTCCTTTAAGTGGGGAAAAAAAGGAAACACAGTGAGATTTCCCATCAGCTTCCTTGGCAATAAGGAGCTACATCTATCTTTATATATGCACAGAGCTTTACACATACCAAGCGCTTAATAAATGCTTGAATTGAATCTTTCAATGCTGCAACTCATTTTGCCTCCTCTAAGTTTTTGCTTGACATGACTTCACTGATATCTTCATTCTCTGAACTCTTTTATTTCTTGTCATGGGCACATAATGTCTCATATTTTTCTCAAAAGAAACAAATTTTCATATATATATATATTTTGTCCCTCCACTGAAACCACAAACTTCTTAAGAGAACAAAGAAAATCGGATATTGTTTTATAATTCATGGGTTCCCCAAATGGGCAATACTGACCTCTGGAGGCTGCTGAAATAATCCGGGGGGCAGTAGTAGCCTTGGATACAGTTGGGGGGTGTTGAATAAAAATACGGGGGAGGTGGAAAGATAAGGAAAGAAGAGAAGAAAATTTTGGAAAATTGTACATTTAATCTGTTGTGTAATCCAGTTTGTAGTGATTACATGATTTTCACACAAGATGCAAATTATAAATCAGTGGTCAAGTCCGATGAAAAGTCTTAATAAGCAACTGTTTGCAGATGAGCTTGTCACACATCATTAGGAAGTCCAGCATGCATCGTCAGGAATATATTCGTGGAATGACTTATTTACAATACAATACCATATGGTTACATGATACAATATTGAATCGTCTAAATTTCAATGCAGAAACCCCCCAACAAATTTGCAATAAAGTATTAAATTCAAGATGCATCATTTTAAAAAATGTGATGCAAAAATGATGCAAATTTTTAAAACATTAAAGGGTTAAAGAAAGTAGATTTCCGGCGGGGAGGGGGGGATGCTGGGCAATTTTTTTTTGAGAAGAGGGTAGTTTGGGCATCTGTGTTCTATATCTTTTAGAGCATCAAGCATGGAGCGAAGCACAAAGTAGGCATTTGGCAAATAAACAATAAATTGAATGGAAAGACTACTTCCTTTAGAAAAATTCAAGTTCAACCAGCACTTATTAAGCACTTACTGTGTATAAATTCAAATGCAGCAAGGCATAGTGTTACCATGGATAAATGGCTTGGTATCTCAGCATCCCAGTCAACTCTCTAAGGCAGAGGATCTTAGCCTGGGATCCACAGACATCCACCAAGGCATCCATGGATAGATTTCAAGAGGTCCATGAAATTGGATGGGAAAAAAATTACATTTTTTGACTTTATTATTTTTTTTCTTGACCCAGTTATGCTTTTATTTAGTATTAAAGAACTAATTTGATATTTATCCCCAAATTTAAAATGTGTGCTGTATTTTGTATACAGTTATGCTCTCAATACTGCCATTCATGTACTCAATTGTTTATCTAATACTGTGGATTTAAAAATGGAGAGCTAAAAGGGACTTTGATGTTGATCCACCCATGTTCACTCTCTGATTCTGATCCCTTTCATTAATTCACTTAATCCTTCATTAAATATTTATTAAACATTTATGCCCTTGTGAGTTAGTGAATTTATGATATGCATTTGAAAGAAACAGGACATCTGGGTGAATCTAGCTTAGCTACTTGCATTACATGGTCACAGTGTGACCACAGACATACCATTTAACTTATTTCTGAGCCTTAGTTGTATTATCTGCAAGATGGCTATAGATTGACTTGGTTTACACCACTGTTCATTTGGGCTCTTGGGTGGAACAAAGTCATTTAATCCCAATAGACAATGATCCTTTCAGAATTATACTACCTACCTCATAGAGCTGTTGTAGACCAGCACCTTTTTAGTATGAGGCACTCACAAGTCTCTGAACATTTAACAAAGGATGATTTGCCTTAACAGTAAGAATGCCTAACAAGGTGCTTAACTTCTCTGCAGGTATCCCCCTCAATCTCCATCTGGACTGTATCTGGTCAGTAAGTTACCAAGATATGGCAGTCCACTTGGTCTCAGGTACTCACCAAGTCTGAGAGGCCCAGATTTCATATGACTAGGACCTTTGATGCTCTCAGACCAGGAAGCTGCATCAGAAAAGCTGGGGCCAGTACAGTTGCATGGGGAGAAGTCAGGGAAGCTGCATCTGGAAACTTTTGTCAGGAAACCACTGGTCTTATCAGAATTGTTGTGAAACAAATGCTATATTAACTTTAAAAGCACTATAAAATGAGTTGTTTGTGGTACTGTTAGAAGTAGTAGAATGAAAGAACAGAATCAAACAGTGTAGTCTGGTGGAAAGAGCACAGGGGAGGGGGTTGTGAAATCTGGTCTCTGGCTCTGTCATTAACTCACAAGTGACCATAGGTAAATTACTTAATACTTTGGGAATCAATTTCCTCATTTCTTTTTTTATAATGGACATTTTTTATTCTGAAATTTTAAAGTTTTTATACAAATATTTTGATGAAGCAAAAATCAGAAGGAGAATAGTAATTGGAAAAATGTTTGGAACATATTTCTTTGATAAAGGTCTCACTCACTTCCAAGAAGTGAATTCAAATGCATAAGATTCTGAGCCATTCCCCAAGTGGTCAAAGTATATGAAAAGGCAATTTTCTTTCCCCCCCTCTTTTTTTAGCTTTTATTTAGTATTTCATTATTCCCTAGTTACATGTAAAGACAGTTTTTAACATTTGTTTTTAAAACTGAGTTCCAAATTCTTCCCTCCCCTTGAGAAGGCAAGCAATTCAATGTAGGTTATACATGTGTAGTCGTACAAAACATATCCATAATAGTCATGTTGGATTTCCTCATTTCTAAAATGAGGGGGTTGCACCAATCAACAAGCATGTATTAAGTGCTTGCTATATGCTAGCCACTGTGCTAAGTACTGAAGATACAAAAAAAGGCCAAAATGGCCCCTGCCAAGTGATTTATATTCTAATGGGGAACAAAAACATAAAAGGGAGCTGAAAATCAAGAAAGTTGGAGCAAGTACCCGCTTGGGACCTGGTGGCAAGTCTAGAGAGTCAGAAGCAAAACAGTAAGGGAATGAAGGATGGCTAGACTGGATCCCTCCCCAAAATGGAGGCCCCAGGAGGAACTCACCAAGAGGAAAAGAGGTCTATGGGGTGGTGTGGGGTCCTTTCTAGCTCAGACTGAATAACTCACTGGCCCTTATTGGGATTGAACCTGTGCACTTTGATACATTGATAGGATGGATATCTTTAATGTGTCATTTCCTATATTTCTTTTTTAAAATTGTGGGGTGGAAGTAGAGATATAGTAATTAACAGAGAAAGGAGTAAGGTTATAGTTGCGTGTGGAAGAGGGAATGAAGTGTGCGGTGACTGGCAGTGAAGAATTTAGCAGGGAGTGAGGGCAGGGCCTTTTACAGCTGACCTTTCTTTAACAGGCAAATTTGTAAGTTAAACACAAGCTATAATTTATTGGGAAATAATAACATAACCAAGTAAGCTGACCATTTTGTTGAGTAGTTATAATCCAATGGCTTCCTCTTACCTCTAGGATCAAATATAAAATCTGTTTCTTCAGAACCCTTCATAGCATCCCACCCTACTTGTCCAGTACTTAACATCCCCTACCCACAGCATACTCTGCTGTCCAGTGACACTTGGCCTCCTTGGTGTTCTGGGAAAAGCACACTCCATCTCCTGACATGAGGCATGTTCATGAGCTCTCCAGGACCAAGAAAGCTCTTCCTCCTCGTTGCCACCTCCTGAGTCTCCTAGTATCCTTCAATCTCAGCTAAAATCTCACTTTCTACATGAAACCATTCCCAATCCTTTTTAATCCTTCTGCTCATTATTTTAATCTATCCTTTATATAGCTTGTTCATACATAATTATTAGTGTGTTGTCTATCCCATGAGATTTCGAAGTTCTTGAAAGCAGGGACTATCATCTGCCCTGTACTTATTGTGCCTGGCACATAGTATATGCTTAATAAATATTTATTGAATGATGTAGTAATGAATTATGTATTAGAAATGTTTTGAGGTTTCTTTCCACAGATTCAAACCTTGCTGAATAGGATATTAAACATAAAATATGTGGTTTTATTAATAATTCTTTTTATTAATCTGAACCAGTGACTGGTACTAATACACCAAAGTCACTTTTTTTTGTTTTTGGAGGGCAATTGGGGTTAAGTAACTTGCCCAAAGCCACACAGCTAGGTTTTTTTTTTAACAAATGCTTTATTAACTTCTGTTCATTCATTTCCACCAGATTTTGAATTACAATTTTCCCCCCGTTTTTCCCCTACCTGCCCTCTCAGAATAGCAGTTCCACAAGATATCACTTCCTCCAATCTGCTCTTTCCCATATCTTCTCCCATACCCCCTTCGACTTTTCCATTAGAGGAAGGTGAATCTCTGTGCCCCAATGCCTGCACATCTTATCTCCCCATTACAAGCAAAGAGTATTAATAATAGTATTTATATATATTTGAAACATTTAATTTTAAGACCTCGAATTTCAGATCCATTTCCTTCCTCCCTTGTCACCCAATCCCTCTGGGAAGATAAGTAATTCAGTATATGTTGTACATGTCTAGCTATGCAAAACTTTACCATAGTAGACATATTGTACAAGGCTGCTTATAATTCCCTCCCACCCATCCCACCCCCCACCTGGTCCATTCCCTACTTGATCCTGTTCCTCTTCTGTAGTGGGTACTTCCAACCTCCCCTCCCCCCAAGGATGCCCTCCCATCCATCATTCCCCCTCTCATCCCCCTTCCCCCTATTCTGCTGCAGGTTGAGATATCCCATTTAGTATGTATGTCATTTTCTCCCTGAACCAAATTCAACGAGAATGTGATTTTGCCTTTTTGTCTTCCTATTCTTCCCTTCCCATGCAGCCACTTCCCCTTGCTTCTTCTACATGAGATAGTTTACCCTACCCTGTCTCTCCCCATCTCCTCTTGCCACTTTCCTCTCTCATCTCATAATTTCACCCCTTGAGTATCCTCCCTTCCCAACAAATTCAACCTATGCCCTCTATCCATATATAACTGTAAACATAGGTACACAAATTCACATATGTATTCATATGGCCATACATCCTTCTTCCATTATTTTCATACTGAGAAAGGTTTCATCAGTCACAGTTATTGTTTTTCCATATAGGAATGTAAATAGCTCAACTTTGATAAGTTCCTTTTGATTTCTTTTCCCTGATTACCTTCTCAGGCATCTCTTGCTTCTTGTGTCTGGATGTCAAATTTTCTATTCAACTCTGGTTTTTTCCTCAAGAATGCTTGAAAGTCCTCTATTCCACTGAATGACCATATTTTCCCCTGAAACAAGATACTCAGTTTTGCTGGGTAGGTGACCCTTGGGTTCATTCCCAGCTCTTTTGCCCTCTGGAATATCATATTCCATGCCCTTCAATCCCTCAGTGTAGAAGCTGCCAGGTCCTGTGCTATTCTGATTGTGTTTCCACAATATTGAAATTGTTTCTTCCTGGCTGCTTGTAGTATTTTCTCCTTGATCTGGGGATTCTGGAACCTGGCTATAATATTTCTGGGAGTTTTCTTTTTGGGATCTTTTTCAGGAGGTTATCGGTGGATTCTTTCAACCTCTATTTTGCCGTCTGGATCTAAAACATCAGGGCAATTTTCCTTGAGAATTTCTTGAAGGGTGATTTCTAGGTTCTTTCTTTGATCATGGCTTTCAGGTAGTCCAATAATTTTTAATTTGTCTCTCCTGGATCTATTTTCCAGGTCAGTGGTTTTTCCCATGAGATATTTCACATTGCCTTCTAATCTTTCATTTGTTTGGATCTGCTTAACAGCATCTTGATTTCTCATAAAGTCATTAGCTTCCATTTGCTCCAGTCTAACTCTGAAGGAATGAATCTGCTCAGTGAACTTTTGGGATTCTTTTTCCATCTGGCAAATTCGACTTTTTAAGGCATTCTTCTCTTCATTGCCCTTTTGGGCCTCCTTTGCCATTTGAGTTAGTCTATTTTTTAAGGTGTTGTTTTCCTCAGTCAGACTGTTAACCCTCATTTCATACTTTTCCTGCATCCTTTTCGTTTCTCTTCCCAATTTTTCCTCCACTTCTCTTATTTGATTTATAAAGTCCTTCTTAAGGTCCTCTATGGCCTGTAACCCACTCATACTTTCCTTTGGGGCTTTTGGAGCAGGATTTCTGACCTCACAGTCCTCCCCCTGTTCTACGCTTCGATCCTCTTTGCTCCCAAAATAGGAGTCTAAGTTTGCATTTTTCTGTTTAATTTGTTTCCTTTGCCTTGGCATGTTGCCACTTAATTACTTGACTTTTGGGCTTGTTGCCACAGTATGGCTGGGCTGCCAGACAGGTGAACTTTCGTCCCGAATGTGTGGGGGGACAACTTCCGTTTCTGGCAGGCTGGAAACCCACCCACGACCTCCACCCCAGATCATAATCCAGATCCAGGGAGGTTAAAGCAAGAGCAATTACCCCCAAGACTGATCTCTGGATCTCCCTACAGTTCGAAGGCCAGGAGCTGGAGCTGCCTCTGAAAACTACAAAATGGCGTGTCTCCTTAGTGGCTTCTAGCCCCCAGGGGAGGAAGCCGCCTCATTCCCCAAATACTGGTCCCAAAGTCCATAGGGCACTAACCTCTCACTTTGTCCTAGGCATGTCTATGTTGATAATTCTGGAATCACCACAGTTGCTGGTGTTCTGGGGTCCCTCCAGCTGGCTGCTGGCCCGGCTGCCCTGGGGCTAAAACTGCAACTCAGGTGGACCTGTGCTCAGCTCCCTGTGCACTGCGTGTGCGCTGCTGGCTCTCAGAGTGCTGCACTGGTCCTTTCTGCAGGGCTGATGGGCTGTCCTCAGCGGGAGGTTAGCTTCTCTGTGTCGTTCTGTGGGTGCTGGGGCTCCAGAAGTTGTTCAGAGTCCCCTTTTACATAGTTTGGAGGTAATCTGGGGGGAGAGTGCCTTGGATGCGCTGTTTTTACTCTGCCGTCTTGGCTCCGCCCCCCACATTTTTTGACTTTAATAGATTGGTTTCCTTTGTATTCCTTTCTTTTGTATTATATGCCTTTAAAAATGTTGTTCTGGGGTGGCTAGGTGGTACAGTGAATAGAGCACCAGTCCTGAAGTCAGGAGGACCTGAGTTCAAATCTGGACTCAGACACTTAACATTTACTAGCCATGTGACCTTGGGCAAGTCGCTTACCCCCAGTTGCCCTCCAAAAAGCAAAAAAAAGAAAAAAAGAAAAAGAAAAAAAAGAAAAAAAACATCGTTCTGTACTAATGCATTGTTGGTGGAGTTGTGAACTGATCCAGTCATTCTGGAGAGCAATTTGGAACTTGCCCAAAGGGCTATAAAACTGTGCATATCCTTTGATCCAGCAATACCACTCCTAGGGCTGTATCCCAAAGAGATCATAAAAAGGGAAAAAGGATCCACACGTACAAAAATATTTATAGAATCTCTTTTGTAGTGGCAAAGAATGGGAAATTGGGGGGATGCCCATCAATTGGGGAATGGCTAAACAAATTGTGGTATATGAATGTAATGGAATACTAGTGTTGTATAAGAAATGATGAGCAGGCAGATTTCAGAAAAACCTGGAAAGACTTACATGAACTGATGCTGAGTGAAGTGAACAGAAGCAGGAGAACATTGTGCACAGTAACAGCACCATTGTGCATTGACCAATTTTGAGACTTAGCTCTTTTCAGCAATATAAGGATCTAAGACAATTCCAAAAGACTCATGATGGAAAATGCTATCTATATCCAGAGAAAGTACTGTGGAATCTGAATCCAGATGTAAGTATTGCATTTTCTCTCTTTTTTTCTTTCATGTGGTTTTTGCCTTTTGCTCTGATTCTCCTTTCACAATATGACTAAGGTAGAAATATGTTTAATATGATTATACATGTATAGTCTATATCAGGTTGCTTGCCATTTGGGGTAGGGGAAAAATCTGGAATTCAAAATCTTATAAAAGTGAATGTTGCAAACTAAAAAATAATTAATTAATTAAAAAATAAAAACATTGTTCTGAGAAAGGGTCCATAGTCTATCCTGGATTGCCAAGGGGATCTAGAAAAGTTAAGAACCTCTGCTCTAAACTATTGCTCAGTGACCTCATTAACTCCCATGGTTCAACTATTATCTCTATGCAGATGACACCCAGACCCATAGAGGTGAGAAAGCAAGGGGAAGAGAATAAATATTTATATACTGCCTCCTATGTGCCAGGCACTGTGCTTCAAATATCAAATCATTTGATTCTCACAACAATCCTATGAGGTAGATACTGTTGTTATCCCCATTTTTAGAGAAAATGAAGGTAAACAAAGGTTAAGCAACTTATCCAAAATCACACAGCTAGTAAGTGTCTGGGGCAGGATTTGAACTTAAGTCTTCCTGACTCCAGATACAGTGCTCAATCCTCCAAACCACCTACCTACCTGTCTGTCCAACCATAGTCTCTCTCCTGAGCTCAGCCCCACATTACCAACCACCTATCAAGCCCTTAAAACTGGTTGTTCCATGGGCATCTCAAACTCAACATGGTCAAAAGAAGACTTTCCCCCCAAACCCACCTGCCTTCTGAATTTCCCTATTTCTGTCAAGAGCACAAGAATCTTTCCAGTCATCAGGTCAGAAACCTCAGAGTCATCCTTGGCTCCCTACTTTTCTCTACTAATGTGGCTACTGGCCTCCTTCATGTTTTGTCTCCTCTTGCCTTGGGCTGCTATAATAGACTTCTGATTCATCTTGCTGCTTCTGTCCATGTATATGCCTACCTATTCTGGACCAGCCTTTTTGTTGACCTCCATTCTCATGTCTCCATCTTCCTTTCAGACATCTCAAACTGATACCTAGTAGACATTTTAAATGGTTAAATGGAACATGTCCAAAACAGAACTTATTATCTTTCCTCCTATGCCTTCCCCTTCTCCTACCTTCCCTATTTCTGTAGAAGGCAACACTATCTTCCCAGTCCCTCAGGCTTGCAGCCTGGATGTCCCCCTCACCTCCTCACTCTTTCTCACCACAATATCCAATCTGTTGTCGTCTTATCAATTTCATCTTTGCAATATCTCCCAAATACACCTCCTTCTCTCCTCTGAAACTGCTGCCATTCAGAGCCTCATTGCTTCGTGTATTGGTTCTTTCTCCACTCTACTCTGTCCTTCATTCAGCCACCAAAGTGATTTTCCTAAAGCACAGGTGTAACCACATCAATAAACTCCAGAGCCTCCCAGTTACCTCCAGGATCAAATACCAAATGCTCTGTTTGGTTTTCAAAGTCCTTCATAATCTAACCCCCTCCTAGCTTCCTGGTCTTCTCACAGGTCTCCTGGGTACTCTTCAACCTAGTGACACTGGCCTCCTAGCTATTCCACGAACCACACTCTTTACTTCTTGGCTCCAAGCATTTTCTCCAATCATTTTCCATGCCTGGAATGTTCTCCTCCTCATCTCCAACTATCTAACCTGGCTCCCTTTAAGTCCCAAGTAAAATTCATTTTCTACAGAAATCCTTTCCCAACCCCCCTTATATCTTGTAGCTCTTAGCGATTTTCTGTTTATACAGGATATATCTTGTTTGTCAATATGTGTTTGCATGTTGTCTTCCCCCATTAGATTGTGAAATCCTTCAGGACAGGGATTGTCTTTTGTTTCTCTTTATACCCCCAGCACTTAACACAGTATCTGACATGTAGCAGGTGCTTAATAAATGTCTATTGACTGACTGACTCCAGTCTCCAAGCCATTTTCCATACCAATGCCAAAGTGATATTTGTAAATCTTGGGTTTGTCCACATCATTTCCCAGCTCAATACATTTCAGTGACTCCTTATGACCTTTAGGAACAAATATAAACCCATTTGTTAGGTTTTACTGAAAGCCCTTCACAACCTGGTTCCATCTAATTTGCTTTCTCAGGTTTATTACATATCACTCCTCCTTCAAGGCTTAGTTGAGGTATCTCTTCCCTCACATGAAATTTTTCCTTATCTTCCCAGTCACTAGCACCTCCTTCCAAAGAAACAACCTTATATTTATTAATATTTACAAGTGTATAGATTGTCTTCCCTGATAGAATGTAAGCTCCTTAAGGGCAGGAATTGTTTCATTTTTCTATTTGTATCCAGAAATACAGAGTGAGGGGCATGTGGTAGACATTTAAAAATGTGTCTTGTTTGGTTGATTGAAATGTGTACTATGTGGAAGACACTGTGTTACATACTGTTCATGTTAAGACAAAAATAAAAAACAGACTGCCTTCAAGGAGCTTGAATGCTGTTGGAATGAATAACATGTACCTATAAATAAATGCAGGACAATTTGAGGACAGAGTAGGCACAAACAACTGGGGGAAGGATGAGAGATAAGGAAAGGCTTTGCCCTGGGAGAAACCCTGAATGACCCTGTGGATTCTATGGAGGTTTTGGCAAGAAGCGAATGCATTCCAGGGCAGGGGACAGGCTGTGCAAAGCCACCAAGGCAGGAAATGAATTGAGTTTGGGGAACAGCAAGAAAATAGTGACAGATGTAGCATTTTAAAGAGCCATGGTAAACTTAAGGAAAGCAGGTGCAATAAAGTGATGGGATCAGAGGTTAATGGGACTAGAACATTGAGTATACATGGAAGGGATCAGTGTGAAATTAGTCTGGAAAGTTAGGCTTGAGCTAGGTTGTGGAGAGCTTTAAATGTCAAGGTAAGGAATTTTGCATTTGTCTTGGAAGCAAACATGGGGGTCATTGAAGATTTTTGAGCTAGGGAGTAACATAATGAGACCTGGGCCTTTAGGAAGATTGTTTTGGCAGCTGCATTGAGGATGGCTTAGAGAGGGGAGAATTTGGAAGTAGAGAGACCAATTAGTATAGTAGATTCCAAACTTTATGTAGTGACATCCCACTTTTTTTAACAAAAAATGTTGTTTACCTCCCCCCACCTTTCATAAAGCAGCCCACATAATTTTCTTATCTCATATTTATGTTAAAATTAATCATTTGTTACCATTTTGTAGCACACAGATCTTATACAATGAAAATGCTGTGTAAAAAATAATTGCTGTGCGGCTTTGGTGACCGTAGGATCATAGATTTATAGATGGAAGGTCTTTGGTCATCTGGTCCAACTCCTTTCATTTCACAGTTGAAGAAACTGAAGGCTAGAGAACTGAAGTAATTTGCCCAGTTATCCAGATAGTAAGTGGCTGAACTAGGATCTGAACCTTGATTTCATATCTACCATGTTTTCCATTTGTACAATGCCCGCCCCGCCCAAAGGCAAAGGGGAATCTAAGTCCACTGGGCTGACTCGTACTATGTACCTAGGATCAGGAGTGAGAGGAATACATTGGGTTACAGACGAACTTCAGAATCATCCCCCAGAATAGTGGGCTTGAGCAGGCTTTTTCAGTAGATAGCAGGAACCTTCTTTACTCTGGTAGAGGGGAACATAGGGAGGTCCAGGACCAAAGCTCAGAGAATCAACATAAGAAGGGCTTCTGGAGTAGCAGTACCGTAGTGTCTAACATCTGGGAAGCATTCCCAGACCTTCATATCCACAAGTAGAAGCACTGGCTTCCATTACATAGCTGCAGGGTAGGTGTCAGATTGATTGACATAGCATCGTACTACTGCCATAGGCACCCATTCCACCCTTTATTGGAAGATCCTAGTTTTTTCCTTGTGGGACTTGGGACTCTGCCTAGAAGGTGAGAAGAAAGCAGGTATTCATGGGATAAGGGGAGCTAAGAAGAATTGCTGCTCTGGCCCTGCTTACCCACATACAATTCACCCACCCACAGTGTGAGTGCAATGTGCTTCTGCCACCCACCACCAGTTGCAGTGAATTTTCCTTGTTACTCTTATTTTTGTTGACTTTGAGTTAAACTGTTTTTATTGAATAAAAAAGGAGGAGAGGGGCAGATATTTTTGCCAAATTTATACTTATTGCATGTCCAATAGGTCCTCTGGAATTGTGGCTGATCATTGTGTTGATCAGAATTCTTAAGTCTTTCAAAATTGTTCATTTTTACAATGTCATTATAGTATAAATTATTTTCCCAGTTTTCCTTGCTTAACTCTTCATCATTTCATAAATGCCTTCCTAATTTTCTCTAAGATCCTTATCATTTTCTTGTAGCACAATGGTATTCTATTATATTCTTTTACCATAATTTGTTAAACCATTCCCTTATTAATAGGCTCCCCCTTGGTTTCCAGTTCTTTACTAAAATAAAAAGAATTGCTATTAATATTTTTTGTATGTAAAGAATGTTTCCTTTTTTATCTCTTTGGAGTATAGGCCTAGTAATTGTATAAATGGGCCAAAAGATATATACAATTTATTAACTTTTAAAGCATAGTTCCAATTACTTTCCAGAATGGTTGGATCAATGTACAGTTCCACTGCATTAATGTACCTGTCTTTCCACAGCCCTTCCAACATACATCGTTTTTATTTTGTAATTTTGCCAATCTGACTGAAAGGAGAAACCTCAAAGTAGCTTTAATTTTCATTTCTCTATTTGGATTTGGAACATTTTTATACATAGCTATTAATAAATTGGATTTCTTCTTTTTGATCATTTATCAATTGGAAATTTATTCTTCTTCTTAGTAATAATAATAACAGGGAAGTTTGAAGGAGGGGTGGGTTTAGAGAAAAAGAAAATGGGTTCCATTTTAGACATGTCAAATTTGAGGTACTTGGGCAGTTGGATACTGGGTTTCAGCAGAGAGATCAGAATCAGATTGATTTGGATTTCATTAGGTAGAAATGTTCATTAAACACTTTTGATCTGATGAGATCACCAAGAGAGAAGAGGCAGAGAAAAAATAGAAAAGGCTCCAGAAGAGAGCTTCAGAGGACACTTACCCTTGGGGGCTGGATCTAGATTGATGGTGATGGTGAAAAGAGACTAAGAAGGAGTGGTCAGATAGGCAGGAGGAGAACTGGGAGAAAGGAATGTCACTGAAGCTAAGGGAAAAGAGTACTCATGAGGAAAGGATGGAGTTAAAAGCTACAAAGAGCTGAAGAAAGATGAGGGCTGTCAAGGTTTAGCAGTTTAGATATAATTGGTAAACTAGGAGAGAGTGGTTCTGGTCAAGGAAGAAGTCATTGGGGCCAAAAGCCAAATTTCAAGGGCTTGAGAAATGAATGAGACAATAAAATGACGGTAATGAATAAAGACAACTTTTCTAGAAGTTTGGCTCTGAAAAGGAAAAGAAAATAAGGCTCTGGAAGGGTATTCTTGATTAAAAAGAAAGGATAGGTAAAAGTGGGGTAAGATAGGGTAGCATTGTATACTGAGCAGGTATATATACTCCTGGGAAAAAATCCAGGAACCAGAGCTCAAACTCGCTTGTATGAAGATCTGTAGAATAATAGCTGGGTAGTTATGGACAAAATAACCTCTCAGCCTGAGACACCTTCCTCAGACTTATCTTACCACTATAGATGGATGATTATCTGAGTAGTTGGAGGAAGCTCCAACACATATCTAGGAAATCACTGGTGCATCCTTCTGGATAAACTATAAGGCTGCAATTCCTTCCTCCATCGAAACCTCCAGAAGACAAAATAGCGACTTACTCAAAGAACATTATAGAAGAATATTGTGTGAGGCATGAGTCAAGAACATTACCAGATAACAGACAGTAATTAAACTTGCTCAGACCTTTGTCATTTCTGTTTGGACCTCCTCTGTCTGCCTCTTAACTGGTCTCCCTGATTCCAGTAACTCCCTCTCCAATCTTAATCTTTGCACAACCACCAAAACAATCATTATACAACACAATTTCAACTGTCATTTTCCTGCTCAAAAATTTTCAGCAGCTCCCTATTGCCTTTAGGATAAAATACAAATTCCTCATCCCACAATTAAAACCTCTCCACAGTTTGGCTCCAAGCTCTTTCCAGCTTTGTTTCACAGTACTCTTTCTCATGTACTCTGTATGGGGTGTTCAGAAGGACTAGAACCTCTGGTGTATAGGCTTACCAAGCCCTTTTCAGGGCTGCTCATCCACCTTTGGCTGTCCACCTGATTCACCCAACTTTGACCTGTCCCTCCAAGAAACAGTACATGTGCAGAGACCACACCCTGGTAAAAACCTCTTGGCAGATAGTCTAAACCAGGTTGAGGGTAACCAACAGGCCTCAAACCCATCCATAAATTAGGGGAATGTCTACCCCAAGTATGTGAAGACTTCTGTGGTGGAATGGGTAAATGAGAGAGTTTATTCCAGTGGCCACAAAGGTGGCTGAAACAGGTGCTGTTGAGTACTTACAGCTTGGACAAACATGGAAAATGATAAGGTCATTCACTGTATCCTGGGCCATCACCAATTGTCCTGACTTTTATGTTGCCGCTGGACTTCAATAACTCTGGAAGAATGAGTAAGGCTAATAACTGCAACTCAGATTCATTTAAATCCAATTCATGTACAAATCAAGACATCACCTCATAATGTTATTGGTCCCTTCAAAAAATGAAGGCTGAACCACCTTCTAGCTAGATAAGTTTAGCACCTACTACATAGATATTTAACATGACATGGTGGCTACAACTTGTTCAACAGAAGCTAACAGTCTTTCATGGATTGTCTCGTGGCAAATTCCTACACTATAAATACAGACTCAAAATACCCTAGAAAATTCAACCAGTAAACTGTACTAGAAAAGAACCATCCATTAGACATTACATCAATTCATAAAAACTGGAGAACAGTATTTTTATAGCTGTTACCATCTCAAATACTCAATCTCCTGATATGTAAAATGAGGGGACTGGTCTTAAGCAGATTTTTCTCCACCTTTTTGGTATCTGTACCCTGTTGGCAGTCTGGGGAAGCCTGTGGACTTCTTCTCAGGGTTCTTAAATGTTCCTAAATGAATAAAAATACACAGAAGATCCAAGAAAATAATTTATATTGAAACAGTTATCAAAAAGTGTTTAAAAACAAGTTCTTGGGCCCCATGTTTTAAAAAACATCTAGACTAGAGGGACTGGAGGGAGGGGACTCTGCCTGCTAGTGCCCAGCCACAGATGATTAGTGGGTTGTGATTGACTGCCTGCCTCACTCAACCCTGCTCCACCCCCACCCAGGCTTAATGTTACTCTTTTTGTGACTCTTTCCCCTATTCCAAGCTACCCTAAGTGTTTACTTTAGCCTGATCTTACCTGTATCCAGATGGTAGGGAGGGAGATGAGGCAGTGATTTGTTCCCAACCCTGCCTTGCTCTGATCCCCATACCCCCTGACCCTGGCCATAGGAAATGAGCATCTTTTAATATCTCTAACCAAGTCTCTATTGTGTTTACTACCTGGGCAAGTCACCCTACCTTCAAGGAGCTTATTTTCTCTTTCTCTCACTCTGTTTTTTTCTATCTCTCTCTGTCTCTGTCTCTCTCTCCATACACATTTTATATATGTATACATACACACATATGAACATATATTTTAAATTTTTATATATATATTTCATTTTGTGTGTATACATAATGTATATACACATTGATATATGTATACATATAAACATATATTTAGAAATTTTGTATTTTGTGTATATACACATGTATACACTTTATATATGTACATACACACATATAAACATTTTAAAAATTATGTTTTATTTTTGTTTACATATATTTATATAATTTACATGTATACATATATAAATATATATTAAATTTTGTATATATAAATTTGTGTGTATGTACACATGTATATACATTTTATGTATATATACAAACATAAACATGTTTAAATTTTTGTGTATATATTTTTACTGTGTATGTATGTACATGTATATATACACTTTTTATATATGTATATACACAGATATAAACATTTAAAAAAATTTTATATGTGTTTTATTTTGTGGCTATATATACATATATACCCATTTTGTATGTATATATACACATAAATATTTTAAATTTTTTATATATATGTTTTATTATGTGTGTGTCTATGTGTGACAGACACACGCGCAATACATACAAGTCATTTTTAGTAAGGAGGCACTAGCAGCTGGGGAAGGCTAAGGATCAGAGAGACCTTTGGTCACTGTCCCCTTTCACTCCCTAATTCCCAAGGTAACAGGAGCTTGAGAGTCCATTTGGCATTGGAGCACCCACATACCCACATTCTTCAGATAAGTTCACCTGGGACCTATGATCACAAATACTGACTTCATCTGTGTTAAAAGGAAATGGTCAACAGTGCTTTAAAAATTGCCTTCTCTCCCTCACTCCCTTCCTTCCTTTTCCTCCTTCATTGTCTCTAGCCCCCTTCCTCTGTGGCAATCTGGGCTCATTTTAAAGAGGGAGAAGAGAAAGATGGCGGAATAGAAACAGCATTTCCAATGTGCTCTGCCCCACACAAATTTCAAATAATGTGAAAGGGGACTCCAAACAACTTCTGGAGCCATAGCACCCACAGAACGGCACAGAGAAGCTAACCTCCTGCTGAGGACAGCCCAGCAGCCGTTCAGGAAGTGGCCAGCACAGTGCTCTGAGAGCAGGCAGCACAGCACACTGGGAACCCACAGCCTCGCCCAGGTCTGCGGTTTTAGCCCCAGGGCGGCCAGGCCTTCAGCTGGCTGGAGGAACCCCAGAACAACACCAATTGTGGCGATTCCAGAATTATCAGCACAGATATGCCTAGGACAAAGTGAGAGGTTAGTTCCCTATGGACTTTGGGACCAGTATCTGGGGAAGTTGTGGCTTCCTCCCCTGGGGGCGAAAAGCTGCTAAAGAAACAGCTGCACAGAAGCCATTTTGCA
Source organism: Gymnobelideus leadbeateri (assembly GCA_011680675.1). Lineage (NCBI taxonomy): Eukaryota > Metazoa > Chordata > Mammalia > Diprotodontia > Petauridae > Gymnobelideus > Gymnobelideus leadbeateri. The sequence continues at coordinate 360,990 of WOXC01005648.1, read as the reverse complement.
GTGTCAGTAGTGGCTCTAGCTCCTGGTCTGCGAACTGTAGGGAGATCCAGCAATCAGTCTGGGGGTTAATCGCTTTTGCTTTAAACTGCCTGGATCTGGATTGTGGTCTGGGGGGGAAGTTTGGGGTGGGTATCCAACTTGCCAGAGTGGGTGGAGGCTTTACAGAGGCCACCCAACTGGCGGAAGTTGTGAAGACCCCACGTTTGGGCGGAAGCTCCCCTGTCTGGTGGCAGAGTCCTACTGTGGCAACAAGCCCAAAAATCAAGTAATTAAGTGGCAATATGCCTAGGCAAATGAAACAAAATAAACAGAAAAGTTCAACATTGGACTCCTATTTTAGGGGCAAAGAGGCTCAAAGCATGGAGGAGGACTGTGAGGTCAGAACTCCTGCACCAAAAGCCCCAAATGAAAATACAAGCTGGCTACAGGCCATAGAGGACCTTAAGAAGCAGATAAGAGAAGTGGGGGAAAATTTGGGAAGAGAAATGAAAAAGATGCAAGAAAAGTATGAAATGACAGTCAACAGCCTGACTGAGGAAAATAACACCTTAAGAAATAGACTAACTCAAATGGCAAAAGAGGCTCAGAAAGGCAATGAGGAGAAGAATGCCTTAAAAAGTCGAATTTGCCAGATGGAAAAAGAATCTCAAAAGCTCACTGAGGAGATTCATTCCTTCAGAGTTAGACTGGAGCAAATGGAAGCTAATGACTTTATGAGAAATCAAGATGCTGTTAAACAGATCCAAACAAATGAAAGAATAGAAGGCAATGTGAAATATCTCATGGGAAAAACCATTGACCTAGAAAATAGATCCAGGAGAGATAATTTAAAAATTATTGGACTACCTGAAAGCCATGATCAAAGAAAGAACCTAGAAATCATCCTTAAAGAAATTCTCAAGGAAAATTTCCCTGATGTTTTAGACCCAGTGGGGAAAATAGAGGTTGAAAGAATCCACCAATCACCTCCTGAAAATGATCCCAAAAAGAAAACTCTTAGGAATATTATAGCCAGGCTCCAGAACTCCCAGATCAAGGAGAAAATACTATAAGCAGCCAGGAAGAAACAATTTCAATATTGTAGAAACACAATCAGAATAGCCCAGGACCTGGCAGCTTCTACACTGAGGGATTGAAGGGCATGGAATATGATATTCCAGAGGGCAAAAGAGCTGGGATTGAAGCCAAGGGTCACCTACCCAGCAAAACCGAGTATCTTGTTTCAGGGGAAAAGATAGTCATTCAGTGGAATAGAGAACTTTCAAGCATTCTTGATGAAAAAAACAGAGTTGAATAGAAAATTTGACATTCAGACGCAAGAAGCAAGAGATGCTTGAGAAGGTAATTAAGGAAAAGAAATCAAAAGGAACTTATCAAAGTTGGACTATTTACATTCCTACATGGAAAAACAATAACTGTGTTTGATGAAACCTCTCTCATTATGAAAATAATTGAAGAAGGGTACATGGCATATGTTCACAGGTATACATGGATAGAGGGCACAGGTTGAATTTGATGGGAAGGGATGATTCTTTTTTTTTTTTGGAGGGCAATTGGGGTTGGGTGACTTGCCCGGCGTCACGCGGCTGGGTTTTTGTTTGTGTGTTGGGTGTCTGGGGCTGGGTCCGAGCTCGGGTCCTTCTGACTCCAGGCCCAGCGCTCTGCTCGCTGTGCCAGCTAGCTGCCCCAAGGAAGGGATGATTCTTAAGGGATGAAGTCAAGAGGTGTATTAACAATGCAATATTCACTATGCCTATGGCAATTATAAATAGGCTTATGTGGTTATTAATCACAAAATATATCAGTCTCTCTATATGGGGGATAAAGCCAGAGAATTTATTAAAATACCAAATAACCGAGTCCCAAAACCAGAAAGTCAAAGCCATCAGGGTAGTTATGAAATTGGCACAAATAGTTAACATAGTAAACAACCACATTCTTAAGCCTTCAAAACAGAACAGGCTACTTCAGGCAAAGGTCCTTCTCTCCCGACTCTCAGCAACTGCTCAGCGTCCAGGAAGCGTGCTCACAACAGCTCCGGCCCCCCGCAGTTCCAGTTCCCAGCAGCCCCCAACAAGAGTCCTTAGCAGAAATTCTGGCTGGCTTAAAAAGAGATTTGGGCCTCCACCTCTACCTTGGCTGCTGCTGCTGCTGCTGCTGTTGCTGTGGCCACCAACAGTCCCCAACAGTCCCCAACGGAACTCTAGCTTTTTCTTCCACTTCCTCTTGCCCCTCCCCTTCCTGCTATGTCAGCAAGTCCAATGGGGCATGGAAGATCTTTAAATCCCATAACCCTTACAAGAGGTGAGAGAGGAAAGTGGCAAGAGGAGATGGAGAGAGACAGGGTAGGGTAAACTATCTCATGTAGAAGAGGCAAGGGGAAGTAGTTGCAGGGTAGGGGAATTACAGGAAGGCAAAAAGGCAAAAGCATATTCTCATTGAAGTTGGCTCAAGGACAGAATCACATACATACTAAATGGGATATCTTACCCTCACTCACTCTCCTGAGTAGGGGAAAGGAGGATGAGAGGGGGGATGATGGAGGGGAGGGCATTCTGGGGGGAGGGGAGATTGGAAGTACCCACTACCAAAGAGGGACAGGAACAAAGTAGGGAATGGACCAGGTGGGAGGTGAGATGGGTGGGAGGGAAATATAAGCAGTCTTTTACAATATATCTACTATGGTAATGTTTTGCATAGCTATACACGTACAACACATACTGAATTGCTTATCTTCTCAGAGGGAGTGGGTGACAAGGGAGGAAGGGAATGGATCTGAAAATCGAAGTTTTAAAAATTAAATGTTTCATAAGATGTCCAGGCATTGGGGCCCAGAGATTCACCTTGCCCTGTGGCAAAGTCGAAGGGGGTATGGGAGAAGATATGGGAGAGAGCAGATTGGATGAGGGGATATCTAGTGGGACAGCTATTCTGGGGTGGTGGGTAGGGAAAAAATGGGGGAAAAATGTAACTCATAATCTGGTGGAAATGAATAATGTAAACCAGAAGTTAATAAAGCATTTAATTAAAAAAAAATAAAGTAATACCAGAAAGTAAAAAAAAAATAAATAAAAAGGGAGAAGCAAGGAGGCAAGGGAGGTTGATATAAAATAACCACTTCATTGATTAACCAGTTGATAATAAAGCCCTCTTAGGGTTTTTTCCCAGGGCCTTGGGCTTTCCTATCTCTCAGATGTCTAGAAAGTGATTTCTTCTGAGTCAGAAGTCATCTTGAGCCTGCTGTGCTTTTATTGCCTTTGTCCCTCTATTGCTGCCTCAGGATTTCCTCATGTATTGCTCATGTTCCTTCAGGCCATACCTCTCCTGTATATTTCTACTCGTGCGGTATATTTGTATGTATTGGAAAGAACACTGGGCTGCCTGGGTTCTGAACCTAGCTCACACACCACCTAGCCGTGCTTAATTAATTCCTTGGGCCTTGGTTTTTTAAAAAATAAAAAGAAAAAGGCCTTTGAAGACCTCAAACTAGCCTGCAGGGGACACCCTATGGGTGTAACCCTGTGTACACCCTTCTGTCCATGTGACAAGTTTCAAAGGTGCCATGCTTTATCAACTTGACAACTAATGCTGCCCAGCACTAGATTGCTGAGAAGACAGAAGTAATGCTCAGAACCAGACCTGATAGCCCTGCCTGCTCTACTAGAGGGAAGACATGAGGATGAGAACCTCATAGGGTAGGGACTGGGAGTCTGGTTTCATTGGTATAGGGCACTCCCAGAAGAGGGCTCTGAGTAGGGCTCTCCTATACTGTTTATGATAATAGCGCCCATTTATACAACACTTTAAGGTTCACAAAAACATTTTCTTCGTATTATTTCATCTGATCTTCACAACAATCCTATGAGGTAGTTGCTGTTATTATCCCCATTTAAAGATGAGGAAGCTGAGTCTTAAAGATATTAAATGACTTGCCTGAGATCACACAGCTGCCAAGTCTGAAGTGGCATTTAAACTGAAATCACCTTTCCTGATGTTGTTCAATCGTCTCCAACTCTTCATGACTCCATTCTTGGTAAAGGTACTAGAATGGTTTGTCATTTCCTTCTCCAGCTCATTTTTTAGATTGGGAAACCAAGGCAAACAGGGTTAAATGACTTGCCCAGGGTCACACAGTTCGTAAGTGTCAGAGTCTCTATGTTAATGCAGGCCTTCCTGACTCCAGACCCAGCACTTTTATTCACTGAACCTCCTAGCTGCCTGATACCTGATTCAGTTCACCTGGATGATGAGCCTCAGTATCCTCATGTGTAAAATAGGGATAAAAATGACTGCTTTGCTGACCTGATAGGGTTTTTGTAGGGGCTCAAATGAGATCACATATGTAAAGTGCTTTGCAAACTTGAAAGTGTCAATTATCATTTTCAATCAATCAGTCAGCAATCATTTATTAAATGCTTGCCATATGTCAGGCAGTGTATTAAGTGTTGGAGATACAAAAAAGAGCTCAAAACAGGCCACTCCCTGAAAGAGTTTACATTTTTCAAAAAAAAAAAAAGATTTTTATTTTATTCCCATTTGCAAGAATATATTTTCTTGACTTTTCTGCAACCCCCCACTGCAAAAACCAAACCTTTGTAACAAACATGCAAAGTCAAACAAATTCCCATATTGACCACATCCAAAAATGTATCTCAATCCACACGTTAAGTCCATTACTTCTCTATCAAGAGGAGGATAACGTATTTCCTCTGGAAATGTAGTTGATGTCGCATTGATCAGAGTTCTTTCAAAGTAGTTTGTCTTTACAGAGTTGTTAATGTAAGTCTCATAAGTCTCCCCAGGTTCCTCTGAAACAGTTTCTTTCATTATTTCTTATGGCGCAATATATATTACATTCATATACCGTAATTTGTTTAGTCATTCCCCAATGGATGGATATCCCCTTAGTTTCAGTTCTTTGCTATAACAAAAAGAACTACTATCAATAATTTTGCACATGTAGGTCCTTCCTTCCTTCCTTTTTCTCTCTCTTTCTTTCTCTTTCTCTCTCTTTCCTTCTTCCTTCCTTCCTTCCTTCCTTCCTTCCTTCCTTCCTTCCTTCCTTCCTTCCTTCCTTTCTTCCTTCCTTCCTTTCTCTCTCTCTCTTTCTTTCTCTCTTTCTTTCTTTCTTTTTTTTGAGGCATAGGACTAGTAGTGGTATTGCTGGGTCAAACATATATTCACAGTTTAACTTTTTGAGTATGATTCCAAAGTACTTTATAGCAAGATCAGACCAATAAACCACCAATGGTGCCTGTTCCCCTAAATCCCCTTAAACATTTATCATTTTCCTCTTTTGTCATCTTTGTTAATCTGATGGGAGTGAAATACAACCTCAGAGTTGCTTTTGTTTGCATTTCTCTGATTATTAGTGATTTGAACCACTTTTTCCCCTAGGGCTATTATTAATAGTTTGGATTTTCTCCTTTGAAAATGACCTGTTTGTATCCTTTCCCCATTTGCCTATTTGGGTAATGGCAAGGAGTTTCCATTCTAATGGAAGAGTCAACACTAACATAAATAGATTTATTTATAGAAGGTAACCTTAGAAGGGAATTTTAATATTAAATAATTTAATATTTTAATAGGTAGGGTGGGATTGGGTAGGAAAGACCTTCTGCAAAAAGTGGAATTAAATTGAGTCTTGAAGGAATTCAGTCAGTCTTAGGGGCAGAGGTAAGGAGGGAAGGCATTCCAGGCATGGGGGACAAATAGTGCAAAGACATGTGGCATAGTAAGGCTGGACCAGAGAGAGACTAAGTAAAGTATAAGAAGACTGGAAAGATGCCATTGTTATTGTTGTTATTACCAAGGAGTAGGAGCACCTTCCATTTTTTGGTGTCTTCTCCTAGATGAGGTAATGATCTTTCTTTTATCCACTTGGTTTCTTGCTTTCTGATTGCTTTTTGTACCCACTGGTATTCATGTTCACGGATTCACATGTGTTCATATTTAGATCTCTTGGGAGGAAGAATGCAAAGCTCATCCTACATAGAGGCCCCCATGTGGTGGGGCCACACTCTGAGCTTACTCCAAAACTGCATTTTCTCCGCCAATCTGCTATAATGCCCAAGATTCCAAACAATTAGTATTCCTTTTGATTGAAGTATTACATCCTCTAAGTCTGTACAAATGCAGGGAGGGGTCCATTTATAACTGTTATCAGTGATTACTTTTTCAGATTAGTTGCTTATCAAGACAGGTAAGGTTTGATGGGTGGTGTCATGGAGGGAAGTAAAGATCTGGAATGGATCATTGGTGAGGAAGCTCAGTGGTCTGTGTTTAGGGAAAGACTGGTAGAACACTGTGTGAGGCAGCCTTAATTCATTTTTCTTAGTGACAAACAAAGAGATGGAAAAATTAGCAGAGTCAGGATGTTGGACAGCAACTATCACTGTGGCCTCTCTTGTGCATCATTTCTTATTCCTATTCTGAATTTTAGGGTCTGTCCTTGAAAAGGTTGCTTAGTTGTCTATGGTACGTAGCCTTTATCTCTATTCATTACTACAAACTCATTAGTGGTACCTCTCTTGGATAGCAGAGTAGTAGTTTAGGCATGGAAACCATACCTTCAAAAGGGCCAACAATCTTACTTTAATTAAATATATAAAAGTCATTCACTAGTTCAGGGAAAGAGTTAGCACCCTGAATGTGAGGAAAATGCAAGCAAAGAAACATAGAGAAACTAGCATAGAGATCCAATAGATAGGGCTCCAAATGTCTAAACAAAGTAATAGATAATCACCAGACCAGGAAACACCAACATCTGTGTTCTCAAGGCCAGGAGGCCTCTTAACAGTGGCATTCTTTCCATGAGTGAACCCCAAAATAAAATACCAACCTCCCAGTATCTATAGTTTTCAACTAATAGGCTCAGAGCCAGAAGGCATCACAACCTACATGACCCAACACATCTGTGAGTTGCCAGGGTTCAAAGGAGATTGATCCTTTGGATGTTTACAATTTAGCATGAACCTGGGAAACTAAACTCTAGAAAGAAAAACAACAAAAATCCTACCTTTCTTGCACTTACATAGAACAAAGCAATAATTCTTTGAATTTATTTGTAATAGCTAAGTCACAACAATATCAAAGAGAGCAAGGAAGAATACCAAAAACAAACCCAACCCCCCCTACCATATTATATGTCACTTGTTAACTCTGATAAAATTCTGTTTTAGCTATTTGGTTTATTCCATAATAACATTTATGTATGTGCCTGGCACTATGTAAGTGCTCTAAAAATATTGTCTCATTTGATCCCGACAAAAATCCTGTGAGATAGATACTATTATTATCCCCCCATCTTACAGTCAGAGGAACTGAGACAGAAATTAAGTGACTTGACCAAGGTCACATAGCTAGTAAGTGTCTGAGGCTGGATTTGAACTCAGCTCTTCCTGACTCCAGGCCCACAGCTCTATTCGCTGCATTACCTGGCTGCCAAGACAAACCAATGTAAATTTAAAAACAGGTAAAAGACAAGAACAGGTGGTTTTCATAGTCTCCTCTTGTTTTCTCTCCCTAGCAAGAAGTCTTTAGGGGCTTTGAAACCAGAAGCTAGAGGAAGAGCCTAAAGGAACTAAGGAAGAAAGAATCACATCACTCTGGGTCATGTTAGAACATTAACCAGAAGATCCTGAGAAGGGGAGGCTAGTACTGACCCAGGATGTTGAGCCTGAAGCTGCCCGAGTTGTTCAGCATAGACCAAGTGCCCCAGGTGAGTGATCTTTGTTTTATCCAAAGGGGTTGGCTATGCAATGTAGGGGAAGTCATGTTGGGGCCCTGCCCTAGATCTGCTCAGGGCTGGCCCTTGATGCAATCATGCAGCTGGTAAAGTCTGCCGGTGAAGCTTCTTCCTCCTATCCTCTCTTCTGCCCTCTGTCTCAGGCAGATCCCTCCCCATATTTTTCCCTTTAGCTGCCCAGTGGCCTCATATTTTCTTCTGTTCTTCCTGCCATCAAAACCTGTCCTCGATCTTCCTCCACACAGAGGTATAAATGACTGACAACAGCTCTAAGTAGGATTTCCCAGCTCCTGGGGGTATTTAAGATGTAACAGGGCTCAATGTTGAAAGGCTAAGGAGGTGAAATTTTAATGGAGGAATTTGGGCCTAGGGATAGGGAAGGGTTTCTCTGGATGATAAAACTTTCTTTTACCTCCCCTGAAGTGAGGGATTGTCTGTGGGTATGGTGTCACTATCTTTTCCTAATTGCTGTCTACATCTGAGGCAGGGGTGGGGAACATGTGGTCCTCTAGGTCCTCAAGTGCAGCCCTTTGATTCAAACTTCTTGAGGCTGTAGGTTCCCCACCCCTGCTCTGAGTTGAGAAAATGAGAGGATTAGCCTAAATGATTTCTAATGTCCTTTCCAGAACAAAAGTCTATGAGCCTAGTTCCTTAGATAGTCCTAGGATGACGTGGGATCACCAGGGCTATCTTACATTAAGGGTCATGAAACAGATCTGGGACTGCTTATAGGATCCTAGATTTAGAGCTTGAGGGGACCTCAGGGAATATCTAGTTCAACCCCCTCATTGTACAGATGAGGAAACTGAGGCCTAGGGAAGTTAAATGATTTACCCAAGGTGACAGAGGTAGTTAGCATCAGAGGCAGGATTTGCATCCAGGTCTATTGGCGCCCTTTCTCCTGTACCACAGTGAATCTTCTGCTTAGGATCAAGAATTATAATTATCCTTTTAAAGATTTATAGGGATTTGATGGACTTCTTGGCTTAAAAACACCTCCATGAAAGACTCTTGAATGGTTTCTGGTTTTGACATGTTTTCGTCTGCTCGGTTGCCTATGTGAAACAAATCCGCACAAAAGCTCTTCCGTGACTCCTTGTGCCTACCCTCCATGACAAAGATCCTGTATTTGTGTCTCTTTTTGCTGGATCTCAATGAGGAAGTATTTCGGCTATTTCACTGAGGGCAATGATTGTGTTGTAGACTTTCATGTCGAGGATACTATAAGAGGTTCCAAGCCAGGATTTCTCTAAGGTGATTGCCAACGATTTATGGCTTTCTCTTGGAAAAAAAATGGGTTCCTAAATGGACTCTCCATGAAGATGGGAGATTAGATGAGGCAAACTGCCAAATTCTCTCCCTAAAAGCCAATCAAGTTATTTGATTCCAGGTAAGATGATATTGAAAATACTCCTAAAATATGCAGAGGAATTTGGTTTTAGGATTGGTGTGTAAGTAGGAAGCACTGAAGGCAATGGGCCAATTACTAAATGAGTCAGAACTCCTATGAAAGCCACCATTAAATGTTGTTGTCCTAGCTGTAAACTTGTGTACATTTCTGGTGTGTTTTTGGCAAGCTGGAGGCTGTGGGATACCATGGACAGGAAATTCCAATCCTGAATTTTCCAACTTATACTGTGGGGCTACATGTTAAAGATGCAAATGTCTTCTCTGCTCATTGCAGACAATAAAATCAGATGGAAATGATTTTATGGTTTTGGTGTATCTGTATCCACTGGAGCCAGAGGACAAATACTGTAACACTGTGTTTAGATCTGGTCACCGCATTGAATAAGGACATTGACAAGTTAGACCATGTCCCAAAGAAGGTGACCACCATGCTGAGAGTGACTTGAAAATAAAGTTCTCATAGGATCAGTTGCATAGTACCTGTCTCCTAGTATTGGAAATGTATGGAGACATTGTCTTTCTCTCTCTGGGTCAGAGGTTCCTGTTCTGAGTACAGGTGCTAGGAGATGGCTACGTTGCTTCCCGTTCCCTTTTGAGGTCTCCCAGAAATAGCCTAACTGGCCTAGCAGCTTTGGAAAAAGACAGGAGAAGGAAAGCAGAAGAGCCTCCCTGGATTCCACAGGACTTAATGGGAAGTGCTTATTGGAGTGAGTGGTGTACCGCTAGGCTGCTTGAGAGAGACTGTAACTGGTCCACAGCAGACAATTTGAATGGTCCAGGGAAGAGGTGATACTATCACAGCCCCCTGAAGAATGCCTTTGCGTAGGGACTTTGGCCCTGAGACCCTGGTATAAAGCAGTTTTCAATAGACTGAAGGCACTCAGTGTCTGGTGAACCTTCGGGTATCACTAAATCCATTTGCTTAAGAGATTGTACCCAGATAGGAAGCAGCTAGCACCGTCTGCTGGAAGAGGGCTGAATAGCAGGAAACAAAGCAGAGAATTCTAAGAAGGATCCACAACCCCTTTTCAAGATTGGAGAATTGGCAATGAGAAGGATCCATGACTTCTACTGAGTGGGATGGAAGGATGGTCAGCACAGGCAAGAGAAGAATTGCTGTGGAAAAGACAAAAGTGTGCGTCATTCAGACAGCAGTTAGAGGTGCCCTTCAGCAAGTGCTGTCTCAATGAATCAAGCTTTTGTCTTTTCACTGTTCATATGTTCATAATCCATAAGGGGTTAAATGGGTTGTGAGTGTAGCCAAATTAGGAGGAAGGAAGACTTTTCGTGTATAACAGGATTAACATCATTTTTAGATCACTGTCTCAGCCTGCTGTTTGATTTGTGACCATATTTAATCTCATCTTGGTAATCCCAGGAGCCCTGGGAACATTCGATTTTCCCAGCCTATAGCCCCCATCCAGCGGAGCCACCCCATGGAGAAGGGGCCGCCCATTACAGCTGACCACCAACTGCTACCAAAGCTGGCCTGTGTGAGGCCACATGTGCCAAGAGGCTCAAACCAGCACAGCTCCTCTCAGAAACTGGCGGAGGCATCCCAGAGCCCAGGGAGGACCAGTACCCCTCAGACCACTGGCTCTTCTTCCAGCCCAGTCCCCTGAAGCCATCCTCCAGGGCTTACTTCCTCATGGAGCTGCTGACCTGACAACAACTTCTGCAAGTGCAGCAACTCCTGCTTCCTCAGCTGCTGCAGCTACTGAAGAACCAAGAAAAAAAGTTCTCATCACCAAAGTCCTTTGTACCACCACGACGTTCAATGGATATGGTTTTATGAATGGAAATGAGACTAAAGAAGATACATCACCATCCACCAGGCTGCTGCACCCTGAGGGTTCTGCAGACAAACCCCCCAAATTGTATAGTCTCCTCCATGAGAATGCCGGCTTCTCGAGAACACAGCCTGTCCTGCATTTATAATCGTGTTCCCAGCAGTTAGCATGGTCCTTTGCATATAGGAAGCACTCAATAAATGCTTTTTTCATTCTTTCTTCCATTCGTTTATTCATATCTAAGCTGTTTTGTTGTGATGGCAATTGACACTATTTAGAAACAGAATGCTCAGGTTGCTTTTAAGAGCAAATAAGCAGATTGCAGAAATGAAGTCAGTAAGTTAACAGTGGATCTCACAATGTGAATTACAATGTTACCTGCTGCTCCCTACAACAGGACTGTCTGGTCCCTAGGTGGCTGGTGCTTTCCCACCTCAAATTACAGGGTGTATATTTTGTGTTTACCCATCTGTGCTCAACAGAATGTAAAGCACTAGAGGACAAGGGATATTTTCATTTGGCTTTGTGTCCCCAGTACCCAGCACAGAACCTGGCATCCAGCAGATATAGAACATGTGCTTCTCCTTGTTGAATCTCTGGGCAAGAGAATGCAGGGATGGGCTCTCTCTCTCTCTCTCTCTCTCTGTCTCTCTCTCTCTGTCTCTCTCAATCTCTCTCTGTCCCCCTCCCTCTCTTTCCCCCTCTCATTTTCTCTCTCTCCCTCTCCCTTTCTCCCTCTCATTCATTCTTTCTGTCTCTCTCAATCTCTTTCCCTCTCTCTCCTTCCCTCTCCCTCTCATTCTCTCTCTTCTCTCTGTCTTTCTCTCTCTCTTTCTCCCCATCCCTTTCCCCTTCTTATTCTCTCTCTCTCTCTCTCTCTCTCTCTCTCTCTCTCTCTCCCTCTCTCTGTCTCTATCTTTGTCTCTGTCTCTGTCTCTCTCTGTCGCTCTCTCTCTCATCTTCTCTCCCTCTGTTTCTCTCTCTCTCTCTCTCACTCTCTCTCTCTCTTTTGGTTGCTATTGTCTTGGTAACTTGGTAACCCAAGTGCTGACCACAGTACATGGCACTAGATATTAATTTAGAGACCTGGGATCTCTTTCCAGTTATTCACCCTTAGGGGGATTTATTCAATTTTTCTGAGCCTTATTTGCTTATCTGCCAGATGAGGATGGTAAACTCTCTGTTTCCTGTTAGACAAGTTTATCATGAGGAGAGGTTGAGAGAATGGATGTAAAAGCACTGCAAGAAACATAAATTACTATGCAAATGTAAGGGACTCATTCTTGTCTTGAGGGAAAGTTAGGTTATGAGTGCTGTAAGTAATCTCATAAAAATGGGTCCTTTCTCTCCTTGACCTAATAATATGCTGGGTCAGGGCATTTGCAGCTTAATGGCTTTTTAGCTATAGTTCCAAATTGTTTTCCAGAATGGTTGAACAAATCCACAGATCCACAAACAGTGCACCTCTCACATCCTCCAACAATTGCAATTTTCTGCTTTTGTCACCTTTGCTAATCTAATTTTAACCAGAAGTGAATCTTTTTTTCTCTTTTTAAAAATTTTTTTAGTTTACATCATTCATTTCCACAAAATTTTGAGTTACAAATTTTCTCCCCAATTTTCCCTACCCACCACCCCAAAACAGTGTTCCCACTGTATATCCCCTCTGCCAAACTACACTCTCTGCTATCTTCCTTCATTTCCCCTTCACCTTTCCAGTAGGACACAGTGGATCTCTATGCCCCAGTACCTGTATATCTCATTTCCCAGTTATATATAAAATAACAATAACAACAACAACAAAAACAATAATAATAATAATATGTATATATATTTTTAAACATTTGATTTCAAAACTTTGGATTCCAGATTCTTTCCCTTCCTCCCTTGTCACCCACCCCCACTGGGAAGACAAGCAATTCAATATAGGTTGTACATGCATAGGCATGCAAAACATTTCCATAGTGGATACATTGTGAAATACTGACTACACTTCCCTCCATCCCATCCCACCCCCCACTTGTTCCATTCTCTTTAATCCTGCCCCTTTTCAAAAGGGGGTGCTTCCAACTTCCCTCCCCGCCAGCCTGCTTTCCCTTCCATCATCCTACCTCTCATCCCCTTCCCCCCTACTCTCCTGTAGGGTGAGATATCCTATTTAGTGTGTATGTCATTCCCTCGCTAAGCCAAATTCAATGAGAATAAGGTTGACTCGTTCCCTTTTGCCTTCCTGTACTTCCCCTCCATTGTAATCATTTTCCCTTGCCTCTTCTATATGAGATAGTTTACCCCATTCTGTCTCTCCCCATCTCCTCTCATTATATTCCTCTCTCACCTCTTAATCTCACCTTTTAAGTATCATCCCTTCCTGTTCAATTGGTCCTGTTCCCTCTGTCTATGTATACCTGTAAACATCTATACACACACTCACATATGTATTCATACGCCCATATACCCTCCTATATAGACATATATATGTACGTATACATATACATACATATATATATATACATACATACACACACACATATATATACATATACATTTCTATTCCCTTCAACTATTCTCATACTGAGAAAAGTTTCATAAGTTACAATTATTGTTTTTCCATGTAGAAATAAAAGTAGTTCAACTTTGATAAGTTCCTTATGATTTCTTTTCCCTGTTTACCTTCCCATGCTTCTCTTGCTTCTTGTATCTCAATGTCAAATTTTCTATTCAACTCTGGTTTTTTTCATCAAGAATGCTTGAAAGTCCTATATTCCACTAAATGACCATATTTTCCCCTGGAACATGATACTCAGTTTTGCTGGGTAGGTGATTCTTGGTTTTAATTCCAGCTCCTTTGACCTATGGAATATCATATTCCGAGCCCTTTGATCCCTCAAAGTAGAAGCTACCAGGTCCTGAGTTATCCTGATTGTATTTCCACAATATTGAAATTGTTTCTTCCTGGCTGCTTGTTATATTTTCGCCTTGATCTGGGAACTCCAGAACCTGGCTATAATGTTCCTAGGAGTTTTCTTTTTTAAATCTTTTTCAGGAGGTGATTGGTGGACTCGTTCAACCTCTATTTTGCCCTCTGGTTCTAAAACATCAGGGCAACTTTCCTTGAGAATTTCTTGAAGGATCATTTCTAGGTTCTTTTTTTTTATCATGACTTTCAGGTAGTCCAATAATTTTTTAATTATCTCTCCTGGATCTATTTTCCAGGTCCATGATTTTTCCAATGAGATATTTCACATTGCCTTCTATTTTTTTTTTTCATTTGTTTGGATCAGTTTAATAGTATCTTGATTTCTCATAAAGTCACTAGCTTTCACTTGCTCCAATCTAATTCTTTTTTTTTAATATTTAAATTTTTTTGCTTTTTTTAGAGGGGGGAAGGTAGGGCAATTGGGGTTAAGTGACTTGCCCAAAGTCACATGGCTAGTTTTTATGTGTGTGCGCTAAGTGTCTGAGGCCAGATTTGAACTCAGGTCCTCCTGATTCCAGGGCCAGTGCTCTACACTGTGCCATCTAGCCACCCCTGCTCCAATCTAATTCTGAAAGAATGATTCTCTTCAGTGAGCTTTTGAGATTCTTTTTCCATCTGGCAAATTTGGCTTTTTAAGGCATTCTTCTCCTCGTTGCCTTTTTGAGCCTCTTTTGCCATCTGAGTTAATCTATTTTTTTTAAAGTGTTATTTTCTTCAGTCAAGTTGTTGACTTACTTTTCATAATTTTCTTGCAACGTTCTCATTTCTCTTCCCAATTTTTCCTGCACTTCTCTTATTTGATTTTCAAAATCCCTTTTAAGCTCCTCTATGGCCAGTAACCAGCTCATATTTTTCTTGGAAGCTTTTGGTGCAGGATTTCTGACTTTGTTGTCTTCCTCCAGTTCCATGCTTTGATCCTTTTTGTCCCCAAAATAGGAGTGTAAAGTTGGATTGCTCTGTTTGCTTTGCTTCCTTTGCTTGCTTATGTTGCCACTCAATTACTTGACTTTTAAGCCTTTTGCCACAGTAGAACTCTGCTACCAGAAACGGGAGCTTTATCCCAAATGCTGGGGCTTTCACAGCTGCTGGAGGTATTAGTTGGGTGCCCTCTCTGAAGCCTCTACATACTATGGCAGACTGCTCGTGCACGCCAGGACCTCCACCCTAGACAGCAGTCCAGATATAAGCAGGAAAAAGCAAGAGTGATTACCCCTCAGACTGGTTGTTTGGTGCCCCTACAATCTGAAGACCAGGAGCTCTGAAGAATCCACAAGGCAGTGGCTGCAGGGCCACAGGGCCACAGAGCCTCAGCTGATTCTCGCCCTGGGGGCAAAGGCTGGATTGCCCTCTTGAATTCCCAGGTCCCAAAGTCCACACTGCACTGATCTCTCACTTTGTCCTTGGCATCTATGGGTTGATAATTCTGGAAACCACCACAGCTGCTGGTGATCTGTAGTCCCTCTAGCAGGCAGCTGGTCAGGCCCACCCTGAGGCTAAAACCTCCAGCTCCACAGGGCTGGGGTTGGCTCCCAGAGCGCTGTGCTGGCTGTTCCCTGGGGACTGCTGAGTTGTCTTCAGCAGGAGGTTAGCTTCTCTGTGTCATTTTTGTGCATTCTGTAGCTCCAAAGTTTGTGTACAGTCATTTTTTACATGAATTGGAGGAGGTGGAAGCCAGAGTTGCATGGAAGTCTTGTTTCTATTCTGCCATCTTGACTCTGTCCCCAAAAGTGAATCTTTTCAAGAGAGATGATGGTCTTTGCACTTGGAGTAGTGTGTTCAGTTCTGGGTGTTGCATTAAAAAAATTCTTTTTTATTATGAACTTAGCAATCATTAACAAACATAAGCATTTCAAGATACAAAGAAAACAACAAGAAAAAGGGTTATAGAAAAAAACTATGAACTGTTACATGTAGCTTTGTTTTTTTTTAAAATATATAACATACAAAGTTTAACTAAGTATGACAATATTGCTCTATTTGTATCATCTTCTGTATTTTTTTCCTTTTGCATATTTAAAAAATGTTTAATTGGTGCTTTTTTCCCATATCTATAACTACCTACTAAATGTGCCTTCTCTTCTCCCAGTGCCCAAGTAGAAGACTTGGAGCACAGATGTACAGTTATGCAAAATATAGATGAACACATTGGGCATGTTCGAGAATACATGTCTAATTCCTTCCCTCTAGTGACCAGGGGTAGGGAACCTGCAGCCTTGAGGCCACATGTGGCCCTCTAAGTGCTGAAGTGTAGCCCTTGGACAGATTTTGATTCTAAGGGCCACACTGGAGGACATCGAGGGTCACTTGTGGCCTCAAGGCCACAGATCCCCCCCTACATCTAGTCCATTACCTGTAGAAAGTATATTTCATTACATCTTTTTATGTCATAATTGGTTGCTTCTTTGATTAGAGTTCATGGTCTTTCAAAATTGTTTCCCTTCCCATTATTATCTTATTGAGTAAGTTCTTCTTATTTTGTCCTGCACACATTCATATAGGCATTTCCATAATTCTCTGAATCCATCATAGTCATTATCTCCTGCAGCACAATAAAAACCTATTACATCCTTATCCTACTATTTGTTTGGCCATTTCCTCATCGATGAGCCCCTCTTTGTTTCCAGTTCTTTGCTGAACAAAGAAAGTCCTGCTACAGATACTCTTACACATATGGGCCTTTTTCTCTGTCTTTGTCCTTATTAGTGTACATGCCTAATAATAGTTTTGCTGGGTCAAAGGATACATACAGTTTAGTGACTTTGGGGATATAGTTCCAAATTGTACTCTACAATGGCCAGACCAACTCACAGATCCACCAACAGGGTGCCTATCCTCCTACAACTCCTCCAATAGTTGCCATTTTCCATTTTTGTCAACTTTGCTAATCTGATGGTAAGGTGTTAGCCATATTTTAAGGGGAAGATGGATGAGTTAGAATGCGTCCAGGGCAGTGAGATACCTGGAACCACAATTCATGATACTTTTTTGGAAGAATTGGAAATGTTTAGCCTGGAATAGAAAAGATCTTTTCAAATATCTGTCATATGAAGGACTAGATTTTTTTTTCCCAGTGCCTTTAGAGGGGAGGTTACACAGAGGCCTTTAGAGGGGAGGTTACACAGAGGCAAATTTTAGTTCTAGATAAGGAAAATTTTCTTAGAGATCTCTAAAGCTAGAAAGGCTAGAAGCAAGAGTCAATTCTCTGTCACTAAACTACTTGTTTTGAACGTGATGGAGGGGATTCATGTTTCAGGAATGTTGGATTAAATGACCTCTGAGGTCCTTCTACATAAGGAGATTCTAAGATTCTTATTTTTTTCTAAAGCTCTTACATGAGAACATCAAAATCATTTCCAAACAGAAGGCTGAACTAAACAGACATTTCATTTGGCTCTAATTCTTCCAGGGACTTAATTTGAGTTCAGATAAGGTTTGAGTACTTTGAGATACATTTTAACTATACATGTCTGTTCTATCGTTTCCCACAACCCTTGAAAAATGGAAAAGTGATTCTCATTTATATTGAGAAAGCTGATTTGTTTTTTAAAGCAAGGGTTGAAGCTGAATTAATTAAAGATAGTAAGTGGGATTGAGCCTATCCTGAAGTAGCTGGTCTCCACCAGGATCATTATCATCACTACCACTGCCATCATCTGTCATCATCACCACCATCATCAAAAGGTCTTTGTGAAGTGCACTGATATGTTTATTACTGAACTAGAATGCTCACTACCCAGATAGAATCTCACGTAGTCCCTGCCATCTGAGGCTTATCTACCTCATATACATATAAGACACATATACTCATGAAGACAAATGGGGTCTTGAGGGTGACTGCATAACGGCATAAGAACACAAACCTGGGATAGAAAGTCAAAGTGTTTGTACTATGTACATGCAAAGGGTAACTTCATTTTAGGTTATTTGCAAAGTGAGAGGATGTGAGGAAGTCTTTTGACTTGCCACTTCTCCAAGAAGACTGGGAAAGTTTCTTGGAATGAGAAAGAAGGAAAGAAGAAAGGAAGAAAGGAAGGAAGGAAGGAAGGGAGGGAGGGAGGGAGGGAGGAAGTGAGGGAGGGAGGGAGGGAAAAAGGAAGGAAGGAAAGAAGGAAGGGAGGAATGGAGAGAAAGAAGGAGGGAAGGAAAAGAAAGAAGTGAGGGAGGAAAGAATAAAATGAAGGAAGGGAGGGAAGAGGGCAATGGCTTTGTGGGCTCAGTGATTGGGAAAAGGGCTTAATAGACACACAGATAATAGCTTGGAAGAAAGTTATTTCGTGGTCTTAGTATGTGCCCCAAGTCTTGAATTTGTCCTGAGACTTCAACAATAAGTGAACAGAGTGAAATATCCTTTTGCTCTCCCTGCAGGTGTTCCATGAACAGGGCATAATTTTTGG
Organism: Gymnobelideus leadbeateri; assembly: GCA_011680675.1. Classification (NCBI taxonomy): domain Eukaryota; kingdom Metazoa; phylum Chordata; class Mammalia; order Diprotodontia; family Petauridae; genus Gymnobelideus; species Gymnobelideus leadbeateri. Next base: position 342,672 of record WOXC01005648.1, on the reverse strand, counting down.
TTATCGGCATCCTCAGAGTTCAGCCACTGCCTGCATCCTCAGCCTTTTCCAAATGACCAATGAAACCCTCAACATCTGGACACACTTGCTCCCCTCCTGGTATTTTCAGATTTTTATCCTGAGATCTTTGGAGCAGAAATTAGTTTGAGATGATGGAGAGTAGGGGTGGGGTTGGGGGGAAAGAAGCAGAACCTTTTGTTTGTTTGTTTGTTTGTTTGCCAGTAGGGACCAGTGTCAGCCAGTGAGATATTCATTCCTTTTAGTCTTAGATGCTTTTTAGGTATAAAGAGTTCCCTCTTATAATAGATACCTTTTGAAGAACTGTTATCTATTAAATACCTGACACTTTAGCAGGGATTATATTTACTAACTGCAAGCAAAGCCTTTATAGCAATGGAATTCAGGATAGTTCGTATCAGAAAGTAGGAGAGTGAGTACCAAAGATAAAGTCTGTGGAATTTACAGGGTTGTTGTTTGTTGTTTTTTTTTTCCCATGGTCTTATAAATGTGGGGGGGGGGGCAAAGAGGCAACAGATAGTGATAGAACTAAGATTTAGAGCTGGATAGGGGCCTAGGAGCCACCTGCTCCAATCCCCTCATTTTGTAAGTGAGGAAACTGAGTCCCAGAGAAGAAGTGTACTTACAGGTTAAGGTTATACAATTGACTAATTAGTTGTAGATTTAGGGCTATCCTGTAGATAGAGAGCTATCCTGATTCTTAGCCTGAGGCTCTTTCCTGCAGAGTGTTTGCAAATTCAGGAAAAAGCAGAGATGATCAAGTGAGAACACCTAAGAAATACCTGGGAAAGGCTTACCAGAGACTTCCTATGAGCAGAACCAGAGCAGACACTGACCTAGTTCACTGTAGAGAACTCTTTGGACCTAAAGGCAAAAGGGATGAACCAAAAGAGAAACGACCTGATAGAGGAGAAAACATTGAACTCCTAGTTCAGAGGGCCTTTCCCTTATTGTTCATATTCATGACCTTGGGAAAATTCACTTCACCTCTCTAGGACTCAGTTTCCTCAACTTGTAAAATATGTTCCTTTCATCCTTCTGAGTCTCAATTTCCACATCTAAAAATGGCAATAATAAAACTTGCTATCTACCTCATGGGAATGGTGTAAGAACAGTGTTTTGTAAACTTTGAAATGTTACTTCTATGTGTGGTTATATAGTGGAAACAACACTGAACTTGGACTTCTGAGGACCCAGGTTCAAATCTTGGATCTGCCACTTCCTGTGTTGATCTTTGGGCAAGATATTTCAACTCTCCTCTCATCCCCTCCCCACCCCATTTTCTCATTTGTAAAATGGGAGATTGGACTAGATGGTCCCCAAAGTCCCTATGAACCTGGGAACCCACTAGGAAAAAAGTCTTGCTTTTTCCAGGGACATGAGGGCAGAGAGATATGGTATATGGGAATAGGGAACTGCTAGTAAAAAAAATAATCCCCATGTTGGTAGAGGGGAGATGGCAATAGGGAGCACTTACACGGAGATGTTTAAACACTAAACCTGAACCAAGCTGATTGAGGCTTATGAGTCTACCCTCCTGAAGTAGATCAATTCAACAGATGTTTATTAAGTCTATACCATGTGTACGGCATTGGGCTAAATGCTCTGCTATGCACAATGTGCCCCAAAGAACCCGCTCTGTTGGGAAACTCAGTTATACATGTGTGCTGGTCTACATGTGGACTGCAGGATGAAAGCAGGGCTATGAATAGCCAGAGAAGGTGCCAAGGAGGGGAGGTTCATGGACTCGGGGGCCAGAGATTTGAAAAGAGAAATCCCCCCCTTATTTTCCTTAAACGGAGACAGTAGAAGACTCTAGAAAAAGCATGAGACGAGTCAAGATGACCTTGGTTAACGGTGCAGGATGTGCTAATCACACATACCTGTGTGATGTAGGGTAATTCACTTCCCCTTTCTGGGCCTCAGTTCTCTCATCTGTAAAATGAAGGGCCTGGATTAGGCCTCTCCTTTTCATAACAGGAGCTAATACTAATAGCTAACATGTGCATGGAACTTTAAGGGTTGGCATAGTACTTTAATGACCATATTTTATCCATACAACCACCCTATGGAGTAGGTGCTTTTATTATACCCATTGTGCAGATGAGGAAATTGAGGCTCACCTGCCCAGGGTCATATAACTAGTGAGGCAGGATTTGGATTCATAATCTCCCTGACTCCACATTCCGCACTATCCACTATCCACTATTCCACTTATCTGTGTTTGCATTGATTAAAGGAGCTGTCTTTGAGTAAGGGGGTGGAATTGAATCACAGTGACCAATAAACTTATCAAAGTGGGGTGTAAACATGTGCCTCCCCAAAGTGAGAGGACCTACATTTAAAATGGAGAAGTGATTAAATGCAGGAATGATGAATTTCTATAAGGTAGTGTATTGGGCTAATTGCCATGCACGTTACAAAGACATATATCTGTTGTTACAAAAGAAGAGCAGAGATAGGGGGAATGATCCTGAGGTATCATGAGCAAAAACATTAGGGTTAGAAACCATGGTGGGTTTACTAGTTGAAGATCTGTAAAACCCTAGAAAAAGCCTTATCAAAAGAGTCTGTCAGTTGTGTCTCTTTCCCTAGAAATTTTAAGGAAAAAGGGAGACAACTTCTGAAGAGTAATTTAAGGGGATCCCTAGAAATAAAGGGATAGAAGAAAAATTCTTGAACTAGAAGGAATCCAGTCTAAATCCTTCATTTTGTGGAGAAGGAAACAGGACCAGAAGGGTTAAGCTGAAAGACATCATCAGAGAAATTTGCCACTATTGGATTCTAAGATCCAATGATTATTGATTTAGAATCGGAAAGGACTTTTGAGATTTTCCAGTCTAACTTTCCGTCTGTTATTGATGAGGAAAACGAGGACCAGAGAAGTTCTCCAAGGCATTGTCCACAGACAAACAGGTATCAAAGTGCTAATGTATGTATGAATCTCTCCATTTTAAATTTGTATTATCAGAGGTTCTATAAGTTCCAAAAACTGCTTCTTTTCCTCACTCCTCCGCTTCTCCTTTGCCAAACACACTTTTCCATCTAGGGTATGGTACTTTGATTAGTCATCAGAGGAAAACACAAAAGGGGCAAAAAAAAATACTGTGAAAAAATATCATCTTTTATCCTAAGCAAAGAAAAGGGAAATAGAAAGGTTGCCTTATTAACATGGAGGAAGGAACCAGCTATATTGAGGTACAGTTATCTTGTGTTTCAGGTACTTCATGTGGAGGTTTATGGCCACCCTATACATGGTTGATTTCTGGAACGACAGCTACTCCTGGCCTCTGCTTGTCTACCTGATTACCAGCTTCATTTACCCTTTTGCCTCCAGCTGTGCCCATACCTTCAGCTCCATGTCCAAGAATGCCAGACACATATGTTACTTCCTGGATTATGGTGCAGTCAACCTCTTCAGCTTGGGTAAGTGTGGCCCTCTCAGTCATTCTTGGCTTCCCTCATGTCCTGTGATGGGCTAACGTGTTCAACTTCTCTCAGCCTCAATCCCTTCTCCTAGAATAAGGGTATGATAATGCTTGCCCTCCATCCATCCATCTGCATTGGCAGAGATGCAAATAATACCCCCTTACATTTGCATTAATGCTTGATTTATCCCTTGCAAAATGCCTTTAAATCCATTATACTTTACAAATGTACTTTTCGGTACATTATCTTATCAGGTCCTTACCATAAGACCTTCCCAGTTGATACACAAGGAACCTTTTAGGTTCCCATAAGCCACAAACCTTTAGGTTCTGTATATCAGAACCTCTGATGTATGATTTAATATGGAGAGATTCATACATACATTATCACTTTGATATCTGTTTGACTTTGGACAATGCCTTGGAGAACCTCTCTGGTCCTCATTTTTCTCATCAATAACAGATGGATGGTTAGACTGGAAAATCTCAAAGTCCTTTCCAATCTTAAATCAAAGGTTCCCACAAAGGGCTGAAGTGACTGGTACAAGGGTCACACAAATAAGGTGGTGGCAGAATTCACACAGTTTAGAACTGCCTTGGTTTTCTCATCTATAAAATAGTTCATATCTGTAGCATCTCTCTACAGAGTTGGGAGATTCCACTGAGGTTATGTATGTAAAGTTGGCAGACTCTAAAATGCATATAAATGTCAGCTCTGAATGAGCACTATATCATCTTTGCCATCAGTCATCGTCACCAGCACTGACATCATCATCATTGCCATCACCATCATCATCATGTTGCCTCTCCTAGAGTTGCCAGGTCTAGAGTGCAGGTCTTCCAATTCTTGGTCCAGTCTTCACTGTGCCATATTGCCTCCTTTGTATTTCTTTTTTTATGGCACAGCCTGGGACTTCTACTGGTTATGACTTCCCTCACATACTTGTGCTCAACTTTGCATTATATTTATCTGCATAATACCAAGCACATCTGATAATTGTCTCCCTTACTAGAGACCATAAGTTGCTTAAGGGCAAGGACTCTGTGAGAAGAGCATTGGGGTGGGAGGTTCAAGATTTCACATGCCTGACTCCAGCTTCCTCCTCTGTAAAATGGAGATCATACATTACATACCTGTCAAGAGTTGTTTATGGGAAAAGCATTTTGCAAGCTTAAAGCAGTACATATTTTTGAGTTCCAGTTTTATGTCGTTCATGGCACATAGCAGTATTTGATAAAAAAATGTGATGAATGAGTGAATGTAGCCCTTAAAAATCTGCCAAAGCATCCAGATGGAACGAGAACCTCATGTTCTTCTGTAGGATGGGGAATTACAGGATGAAATTTCATGAGTGTTTTAGAAGGAACACTGTTAATGGAAGCAGGAGGTCTGTGGTCATTCCCCAGCTCACTGAAATCCTGGTTTTGCTACTCACTACCGGAGTGTCATCTTGGGCAAGTGGCACCACCTCTCTGGGCCTCAATTTCCTTCTCTGTAAATAAGATTAGACTTAGATTAGACTAAATTATCTCCAAGGGTTCTTCTAGCTCTTAGTTCCATCAATCCATCAACTTTTCATGGCCCTTCCATCGTCCCCACTGCCAAGTGAGGATACCTGAGATGCTCAAAGGCAAGGGTCTGAAACTGATGCTGTCTTAAGGTCCCTTTCTGCCTGTGTGACCTTGGGAAAATCACTTACCTTCTCTGGGCTTTAGTTTCTTCAACTGGAAAAAAAAAGGGTTGGGATAAATGACCCCTAAATTCCCTTCTAGTTCTAAAGCTCTTATCCTTTCAGCTCTAGGACATAGGATTTTAAGGAATTTAAAGTCCTTCAAAAAAATAACTTGGATCTTAGTCCAACTGGCTCAGAGTAGTCAAATTGTCCCACAGAGCAGAGGTGTTAAATAGAATACTGTCCTCAACTGTCCCAAGTGTGACTTGAGCCTGATTAAAATGTAATTAGAAAAAATTTAACAAAATAAATAAAAATGCAATAGAACATAGATGATGTGAATATGTGGTTTTTTATTGGTCCTTGTTTCTTTTTTAATATTTTACATTTTAATTTATTTACATTTACTTTTAGTTTGGAATATTCAGTTATACAAGCTTTTGAGTTTTAAATTTTCTCCCCCTCCCTCTTCCACAAGATGGTATGCAATCTGATATAGGCTCTATATATACATTCATATTAAACATATTATCACATTAGTCATGTTGTAAAGAAGAATTCGAATCAATAGGATGAATCATGAGAAAGAAGAAATAAAACAAAAAGGAGAAAGAGCAAATATTATGCTTTGATCTGCATTCAGACTCCATAATTCTTTCTTTGAATGTGGACAGCATTTTCCATCATGAGTCTTTGGAGTTGTCTTAGAACCTTGTGTTTCTGAGAAGAGCCAAGTCTATCAAAGTTAGTCATTGCACAGTGTAGTTATAACTGTGTACAGTGTTCTCCTGGTTCTGCTCCCCTCACTCAGCATCAGTTCATGCCAGTTTTTCCAGGTTTTTCTAAAGTCCTCCTGCTCATCATTTCTTATAGCACAATAGTATTACATTACATTCATATACCACAATTCATTCAGCTATTCCCCAATTGATGGGCATCCTCTCCATTTCCAATTCTTTGCCACCACAAAAAGAACTTCTATAGCAGTGCCAAGATGGCAGAATAAAAGCACAAACTTGGCTTGGGCTCCAGCTCCAACCACTTCCAATACCTGTAAAAAAAACGACTTTAAACAAATTTTAAAGCTACAGAACCCACTCCAGATTGAGTTTCCACAATACTCAAATTATTTCTTCCTGACTGTTTGCAGTAATTTCTCCTTGACCTTGGAACTCTGGAATTTGGTTATAATATTCCTAGGAGTTTTCTTTTGAGGATCTTTTTCAAGAGGTGATCAGTGAATTCTTTCCATTTCTATTTTGCCCTCTGGTTCTAGAATATCAGGGCAATTTTGCTTGATAATTTCTTGAAAGATGGTGTCTAGGCTCTTTTTTTTGATCATGGCTTTCAGGCAGTCCAATAATTTTAAAATTATATCTCTTGGATCTATTTTCCAGGTCAGTGATTTTTCCAATGAGATATTTCACATTACCTTCTGTTTTTTCATTTGTTTGGATCTGTTTTATAGTATCTTGATTTCTCATGAAGTCATTAGCTTCTAATTTCTCCAATCTAATTTTGAAGGAATATATTGGGAGAAGGAGAAAGGGAGAGATAGATTAGGGTAAATTATCTCATATAAAAGGGGCAAGAGAAAGCTGTTGCAATGGAGGGTAAGAGCAGAAAGGTAAAAGGGAATGGGACAACCTTACTCTCATTGAATTTGGCTTAAGGAGGAAATAACATACTCACTCAATTGGGTATCTTACCCTACAGGAAAATAGGGGGAAGGGGATAAGAGGGCAGATTGGGGGGGAGGGTAGTTAGAAGCTATCATTTTTGGAAAGGAACAGGGTCAAAGGAGACAATAGAATAAGTGAGGGGTGGGATAGGACGGAGGACAATATAGTTAGTCTTTCACGATATACCTACTATGGAAATGTTTCGCGTAACTACACTTGTACAACCTATATTGAATTGCTTATCTTCCCAGTGGGGGTGGGTGAGGAGGGAAGAAGGGAAAAAATCTGGAACTCAAAGTTTTAAAAACAAATATGTATTTAAAAAAATAATAAGATATACAGGCACTGGGGTATAGAAATTCATCTTGCCCTACTAGAAAGTTAGGGGGTGATAGGGAAGGATATAAAAGAGAACAGATTGGGGGAAGGGGTATTCAGTAGGCTTGCTATTTTGGAGTGGGGGTAGAGGAAAGATGGGGAGAAAATTTTGTAACTTAAAATCTTGTGGATATGAATGTTGAAAATTAAAAATAAAATTTTTAAAAAGAACTTTTATAAATATTTCTGTACATGTGGGTCCTTTTCCCATTTGTATAATCTCTTTGGGATACGGCCCTAGAAGTGGGTGGTATTGCTGAGTCAAAGAGTATGCACATTTTTATAGCCCTTTGGGCATAGTTATAAATTGCTCTCTAGAATTGTTGGATCAGTTCACAACTCATTGGTCCTTGTTTCTGTTTGAGTTTGATGCCACTGCTATACAGGATAGCACCTGGGCTAAAACTTTTTAATTAAAAAAAAACTTAAACCTGAGAAGGAAATGTGGCAAAATTACCTATTGTTTATACTCCTATGTTCCCATAAACAGGATGTGATATATCTGATTATCAGAAAGAGAAATGTCTTTAAAAAAGTAAATGACTACTAAAATAAAAGTAAATAAAGTAAAAATAAAATAAAATAAAAGTTTCAGTTACAATGACTATATAAAGTTCTTTGCTAGTTGTATATGACAACCTCTGCACACCTTTTAAGGTACCTGCTCCAACACTAACCTTCATACGTTGGTGTAGTGTAAGGAATGCTGGATTTGGTATCAGTGAAATTGAGTTCAAATCCTGCTTTGCTACTTACTACCTGCATGACCTTGGTCATATACCACTTATGCCTCTGTTGCCTCAACAGTCAAATAAGGACCAGGAGTTTTTAACCTTTTTTGTGTCATGGACCCATTTGGCAGCCTGATGAATCCTATGAGAAGCTCTTATAATAATTCATCAAATGAAATATATAGGATTACAATGAAATCAACTCTGTTGAAATACAATTATAAAAAAGATTTTAAAACAGGTTTATTGATCCTATGAGAAGCTCTTATAATGATTCATCAAATGAAGTATATAGGATTACAATGGAATCAAGTCTGTTGAAATACAGTTATAAAAATATTTTTAAAACAGGTTTATTAACCCCAAGTTAAGAATCCTTGTATTACCTTATCTTCTGTAGTGCCAATGCAATATTTATAGCACCCATGATCACAAGACCATGACTGTAAATATCACATAATGTTCAATTGCAAAATATAACAGATTCTCCAGGTAGAGGACAAAACTGAAACATTTATTTAGACACCAGAAAACTGAATCCCAAAACCAGTGAGCCAATTCCATCATAGTACCAAAGATATTTAGAAGACACAATAACACTGAGAGCCACAGCATCCTTCAGCCTTCCCACAAACCAATATAAGATCAATATTAATTCACAAACCTCTCTCTCTCCTTGTCTGAGCACCTCCCTCTCCTACCATCTCACTAGCTCTGGATGCCCTCTTCCTGTGGTCTCTGCTTCCCTTCAGCAAACTCCTCCTACCACAGACTCCATGTGACTACATCCAGGCAATCATGGGGCAGAGTTTATCTTCACAGCAGGGAAGCTTCCTGTGGGCTCTGCTCCACCCTTCAACAAATTCCCTTTATTATAGGCTCCGTGTGATTACATTCAGCCTATTATGGAGCAGAGTTTACTTTCAAAGCAGGGAAGGTCTTCAAATTCCCATTCTATTACACCTTCTAGATCTTATCTATCTATCTATCTATCTATCTATCTATCTATCTATCTATCTATTTAATCTATCATCCTGTGGTCCTTTATAATGTTGTTCAGTTAATTGGCATCTAGTGACATAGTAGCTAGAAGATGGGCTTGGAATCAAAAAGACTCATCTTCTTGAGTTCAAATCTAGACTCAGAAGCTTATCTGTGTGACCCTGGGCAAGTCATTTGATCCTGTTTGCCTCAGTTCCTCATCTATAAAATGAGCTGTAGAAGGAAATGGCAAATCACTCCAGTGTCTTTGCCAAGAAAACCCCAAATGGGGTCACAGAGAGTCAGGCATGTCTGAAATGACTCAACAACAACACTACTTCAGTCAATCAACACATCTTGAGCGCCTGTTACATGCTTAACACTGTGATGGGTGTTGTGGAGAATATGGAATACACTAACACAGAGACCATCCTCTGAAAGAACCTACAAACTTGTTAGGGAGAGAAGACACATGCTTATTAAACAAAGGACAATAGGGCATATTCTAAGTTTATTTATATGGTATAGACAATAAGGATCACTGTGACCTGAAGTAGTCAGGGGAAAAGTGGGACATACATTAAAGTGACACGCTAAGAATCCACTGTGTGCAAGGCAGTGTACTGCTTATGTGTTCTGGGGAATTCAAAAAAGGACACGAAAAGGTCATTGCCCTCAAGGAATCCTTGGTTAAACAGGATGGGGGTGAGGGGAGGGGTGGAAAGATCAGTAATACAAGACATTGTGTGAAAAGTAACTTAGGAATAGTACTGACGACAAGTATTATAGGACTTGACCTGGGACTTGAAGGAGAGGGAAAAGGTACTTTAGGAAGTTGAAAAGAACATGTGCAAAGGCAAGAAAGGTAGGAATAACAATCATCCTAGGAATCAGATCCCCCTGAATTTAGGCTCCTTTTCTAAGATTCCTTTAGCATTCTAAATCATTCTCAGAATTTAGAGGAGGGAAAGATCACTGTAGGCTGGGGGTAGTCAAACAGTACTTCATGGAGGTAGAAAGAAGTAGAGGGAAGATTTGATTAATTAATGCATGAGTGCTACTTTCCCATTAATTTGCATAATATGAATTTTTCACTTTCCAAAAACAATTCCTTTGCTGGACTCATCAGTGTACCTACACTTGCATCCACAGGTTCTGCCATAGCCTATTCTGCATATACATTCCCCGCCATGTTGGTTTGTACCACCTTCCACCACTACTTTGTGTCCCTGGCTGTGCTGAACACCATTTTGAGCATTGGACTTTCCTGCTATTCCAGGTATCCTTGGTATTCGTTTCCTCTAGGGGGCGTTGGCTGCTGTACAGTTATTAACAGAGGGGAAGCAGATAATGGGTCTCACTCATGGAATGACTAAATTGGTACAATTGGTGCTAGAGCCCTGGGGGAGGGAGCATATTGAGACTTTTAAGTGGGAAGGCAGAGTAGTGCACTGGATCTGGAGTTGGAGGACTTGAGTTCAAATTTCATCTTCACTACTTACTGCCTATGTGACCTTGAGTAAGAAGACACAGCCTCTCTGAGTCTCAGTTTCTTTATCTGTAAAATAAAGGGGTTAAACCCCTGAAAACCTTGGCAGGTCTAAGTCTATGATGGCAAGTATAGGTCTGAGATCAACCAGCACTTCTATCTAATTTGATGTCCAGGTTGAATTAGGCTTCCACTGATTTCCAGTGCCCCATCTTGCTGTTCTCTATTTAGTATATCCAGTGATAGAGGACAGGTCTGGAACTCCATGTAATAATCCTTACTTTTGCCTGTAGTATCTTGTAGAGGCAGCATGGGGGGCACTATATAGTACGTAGCATACTGACTTTGGAATCATGAAAATTTGGCTTCAAATCCTGCCTCTGAATTACTAACTAAGTGGTCCAGGGCAAGTCACTAAACCTCTGGTATTCTTCATGTACTAAGTCACAGACTGGTTTTGATGTTTGTAGTTACCACTTGGGGTGACTTGGGAATTTCCCCATAAACACTTGAGTATTTGTGTATTATTCTCTATGTTACTATATAGGACTCCCCACAAAATTGTGAGGGTGCAGGGAATTCCTGTCATCCTTTTTTTTTAATACTCCAGCACCAAATTTTATTTTCCATGGAGAGGAAGTCTGATGCAATGGAAATAGTGCTGCACTTGGTATCCTGAACTGAACTGGGGGTCACCAGAAATGATTTCTAATCCCAGCTTTGATACTTAGCACTTGTGTGAGCTTAGGGGAAAAAGTTATTTCATCACATGGGGTCTCAGTTTCTTCACTGGAAAATGATGGGGCTGAACTAGATTATCTTTCAGGACCCATTTAGCACTAGAAATTTGTGGTAGAATCTGTAATACTAAGAGCAGGTCTTGGAGTCAGAAAAGTTGGGTTCAAGTCCTGTTTCTAGTACAGATTGCCTCTGTGACTCTATAGGCCCATAATAAAAATGATTGATAATATTAATGTTAATAAAATGGTTAATAAGTTAAACCTTATTGGAACTGAGCAGAAGGTCTGTGGCTTTTGCATACTTGATGGACTGGTTTTCGGGAAAGAGCACTATGGATTTTTGGATAGCCTCAAGATTTTTGTCACAACATGTGTCCCCCTTACTGTCCTGAGCTAATACTGTTGTTGTTTTCTCTAGGTCAATATCTTCTGGCTTAAATATCCCCTCCTGATTTTTCTCTGTAAAGATGTTGATTTACAAGCTGCTGTGTCCTCTTAAAAATACCCCTAGTCAGTCTCTTTTTCCCCCTTTATCATCCTAGAGTGCACAGTGCTCCCAGAAAAAAAAATCTTTTAGGAAATAGAGGAATGCTGAAAAGGATGATCCATCCTGACTATAAATAAAATAAGCTATTAAGGTATTTTCTCCTCCCCCATCTTCTCAAGGATCTCAGTCAAATCAATCAACAAACATTTATCAGGAATCTACCATGTGCCAGACACTGACTATGCTAAATGCTGAAAACCAAAAGGCCAAAAATAAACAGTTCCTGCACTTAAGGATGGTAGCATCATTCCATTGGGGAGAACAGGTTGTACTCACTTAAGGATATGTAAAAACATACAAAATAAATAGAAGTAGGTTAGCTAAGAGAGAAGGGAACCTATACTTAAAGCATAGTTACTCTGCCCTCAAGAAACTCATAGTTCAGTTGAAAAGATAAAAATACAAAAAATAGTTAATAAGAGTAATAACAAACAAAAGGTATCACCAAGGCAATACATTATTAATATTAAATGAGTGACATAGACAGTATAGCATGTAATTCAAAGAAAACTAGGTTGGGAGTTGGCTTCTAGTCCCATCTCAGACAATAAAAATGGATTTCATTTTCCTCATCTGTAAATGAAGAGATTGAACTAAGTTATTTCCATGATCCCTTTAACATTCTATATCATTCTCAGAATTCAGAGGAGGGAAAGATCACTATAGCCTCGGGATAGTCAAGGAATGCTTCATGGAGGTGGAAAGAGGTAGGGGGAAGATTTGATTTATTAAGTTAATGGCTGAGTGCTACATTCCTATGAAATGGCATGTTATGAATTTTTAACTTTCCAAAAACAACAAAAGTTTTGTAGGCTTTTTATAACTCGCCAACAAACCACCAGGATGTATTATTTCCACATTCATTCTAACTGGGAATGGGTCAGTTGGTCTTCAGCTGTCTGGACTTTTTTTTTAGGGGAGTTTGGTTTGACATGACAATATCTTTGCAAAAAAATGCTTGGCAAAGGTGCTCTGGTGTCCAGCCCAGGAATCAGTCCTCTTGAGAGCTTGAGTTTTCTGTAAATATCCCCAGGTCAAATTGAATAGAATATTTCTATTTATTTATTGGACAGATCCATGTCAACTCCCAGCAGCCTTAGCTTACCTTCCTTGCTCTATTTTTTTTTGTCTTAAGCAGCAGAAGAGACCAAACTGAGTCAGAAAAGCCATGGACTGTGCCACATGAGGATGTGAGCCAAAGGCCACAGAAAAAGAGAACTGGGAAACATTGCGAGTAGAGTGGGTGTGCAACGCCATGATTTTGTGAACTTTCAAGCATATGAATATTCTTGCAATTCAAGCAGGAAGCTTATTTTTGTTCTTTTAGACAGTCCCTGTTTTTTCCTCATTTATTTTCCTTGCCTTTCTGTGTCTAGCACTTTCTCCTATTATTCTTTCAATATTTTTTCCCATTTTTCTTCTTGTTTTCTTCTGGTTTTTAGAGAATATCAGGTAAAATCTGTGGAGAGTGTATTGGTGAAAAGAATAGGAGGATTAGGGGTCAGTTGATCCAGCACTTACAGAGCCACCTTCTTCACTTTACAGATGAGAGAACGGAGGCCCAGAGAGGTTCAAACCCATTAAAACTTATTCTGTAAGATGAGGGAGGTGGCTTAGATGAACTTTGAGGTGCGTTCTTGCTCTATCTTATGAATTTAATGTTCCAATGTTTGTCAAAGACTTTTTACTCAGCTTTACCCTTTCCTATGATCTTCCTCTTCCCTTCTTACAACTGCTCAGCCCTCTGTTTGTAGAATGGTCAACAGTGGGTTGAGAGAAGCAACTTCAGCTTCCCTGAAGGGAATAAAAAATGCCATTATTTTCCCTCTTCAAATTATTAAAAGCCTGCCAGTTTTCAATGAAAGAAATCTAAGCTATGAAAAAATCAATATGAAAAAATGTTCTAAATCATCAACAGAGAAATGTAACTCTGAGGTTCTGTCTAGTATCAGAAAAATGCCATTTGTTGGAGGAGCCGTGAGAAAACGGCTCAGTAACATGGTCCAGTCATTCCAGGAAGTAATTTGGAGCTATGCCCCCAAAGTCACTCAGCTGTGCTTATCCCTCGACTAGTGATGCCACTTACGTCATAGAGCTCAAAGAAGAAAAGGACCCGGATGTTCAAAAAATACGCTAGCTCTTTTTGTTATAGCAAAGAACCAGAAACGAAGGGGGTTGGGGAGTGGCTGAACAAATTACGGTAAATGAATGTAATCCTTCAATTAGTAAACGTTTGTTAAGTACTTACTATGTGCCAGGCATTGCACTAATTGTTAGGGACACAAGTCCCTGCCCTCAAGGAGTTCACAATGTACATACAAACAAGCTATATGGAGGATGAATAGGAAATAATTAATGGAGAGAAGGTGTTGGAGTTCAGAGGGGTTGGGAAAGGCTTCCTGTAAAAGATGGGATTTTAGTTGAGACTTAAGGAAGTCAGGGAAGGCAATAGATAGAGCTGAGGAGGTAAAGCATGCCAGGCATGGAAGGCAGCTAGAGAAAATTCCTGGAGCTGAGATATGGAGTGCCTTATTTGTGGAATAGTCAGAAAGTCAGAGGGCAGTGCCACTGAACTGAAGAATACATGTCAGGGAGTATGGTGTGAGAAGCTTGGAAAGGTAGGAGAGGGCTGAAGGGGCTTTGAATATCAAACAGAAGACTCTATATTTGATCCTGGAGGAAACAGAACCACTGGACTTTATTGAAGGTGAACGAGTGTGTGTGTGTGTGTGTGTGTGTGTGTGTGTGTGTGTGAGAGAGAGAGAGAGAGAGAGAGAGAGAGAGAGAGAGAGAGAGAGAGAGAGAGATGATTGGACCTGTGCTTTAGGAAAATCACTTTGGTGGTGGGGCAGCTAGGTGGTGCAGTGAATAGAGCACCAGCCCTGGAGTCAGGAGGACCTGAGTTCAAATTCAACCTCAGACACTTAACACACACACACACACACACACACACACACACACAAAACTAGCCGTGTGACCTTGGGCAAGTCATTTAACCCCAATTGCCCTCCAAAAAGCAAAAAAAAAAAAGTCACTTTGGTGGCTGAATGGAGGATGTTTTAGAGTGGGGAGAGACTTGAGACAGGCAGACCCACCAACAGCTAAGGGAATGAGGGGATGAGGGCCTTAGCTAGAGTGGTAGTAGTGTTAGAAAAGGGGGGCATATTCAAGAGATGTCACAAAGATGAACTCAGAAGGTTTTGGCAACAGATTGGATATGTGAGTGGGGGTGAGAGATGTGAGAGTTAGGAATGACTCCTATGTTGCAAGGCTAAAAGACTAGGAGGATGGTGTTGCCCTCTGCAATAATGGGGAAGTTAAGAGAGTAGTATAGGTTTGGGGAAAGATAATGTGTTTTCTTTTGGACATATTTAGTTTAAGATGTCTATTGGACATTTAGTTCAAGATATCTGAAAGACAGTTCGAGATGCAAGACTGGAGGTCAGCAGAGAAGGTGGGGCAGGATGGGTAGATTTGAGAATTATCAGCAGAGAGATGGTAATTAAATTGATGGGAGCTGATGAGATCAACAAGTGAGGTAGGATGGAGGTAATAGAATATTGCATCATAGGATGAAAGGGAAAGCTTCAGGAAATCTGGGGAAGACCTGTATGAACTGATATAGAATGAAGTGAGCAGAACCAGGGGAACAACCTCTATGATGACAACAACACTGTAAAGAGAAACAACTTTGAAAGACTTTAAAAATTCTGATCAATTAAATGTTCAATCATGATTTCAGAGAACTAATGATGAAACACGCCATCCACTTCCTGTCAAAGAAGTGATGGCCTGGTACAGAATATGACATACATTTCTGGATATAGCTAATAGGAGAATTTCTTTGCCTTAGCTATGTACCTATGTTACAAGGGTATCCATTTCTTTTTTATTTTCAATTTAAGGGTGGTGGAAGGACTGGAATAGGGTACCCCTGCCCCCAAGAAAGAGAAACATACTTGAAGTGTTTTTAAGTACATATCTATATCTATATATGACCAGACAAAAGACCAGGAAGAATTACATACAAAAGCCAAACAGCTTTGAAAATTACATGCTGAATTTATGTGTTTTAAAAGAAAAACAAATTGTATATAAAATCCTTTTTTTGTTCTATATGTATGAAAATGTTCATTTTATTTGTTGTTGAGTTCAGAATAAGAAAATTTAAATTTAAACAAAGAAAGAAAACTATTTAACTGTCTAAAACTATTAAAATGCTTAACAGCCAATAAAAAAAAAGGACAGGTCATCCTATTATAATATGTATCATTAAGGGCTAATCCTAGCTCTGTGACTGGGTCCCTATGTGATATCTAACAAGTCACTGAGCCTCTTTGGGCCCACAGTTTTCTTATCTGCAAAGAGTGAGGTTATTGGATGACATCCTTTACAATTTTACATTTATGCTCCTCCAATAAAACAGAGCCAAATATTTAGTCTCACTGGTAGAGAATGACCACCTGAAAAGAAGAAATCTGAAGCTATTCAGGGGAAAAAATGGGGTCAGGCATTCATTGCTCCTAACCATTTTCCTTCTCCAAACTCTTATTTTGTATTTATGTGTGTTTATTATTTTGTTTTAGTGGGTGATTTGGATGTTTTTAGGACTTAAGGAGGTCAAAGAGAGTCAAAGAATTTCTGTTTAAAGATGTACTCCCCCCAAATCTAAGTATAGAGAACTAGTTATCAAACTCAGATTTTCTTCCTCTTTCTTAGATAGGGGAGCACTAATAGTTTAAAAGGCACGAAAGGTGATGGGAAGGGTGATGATAGGTTTGGGGTCAGAGGACCTAATTTTGAAGCCTGGCTAGGATACTTACTACATACTATGTGACTTTGGGCAAGCCTCTTAATTTCTCTAGGCCTTAGTTTTCTGATCTGTAATATAAGGAATTAGATTAAATGACTTCTACCATCTCTTCCAACTCTACAGTTATGATCCATATCCTGTTTTTTATAGAACAAGATGAAAGACTGGGACCAGAAAAAAAAGAATTTGTTTTATAGGGAATATTCTTGCTAATGAGACCAACAAAGTGTTCTTCCTATGAGCTATCTGCTGGAACATGAAATAAATATGGACCCCTTCCTTGGAATATTATTGGTTGAAATGAAACACTATCTGTAACCAACAAATTTCTCCAAAGGACAGAAAGGTCTTTGGGTTTTTTTTTAAAGATGTAGTGGCCTACATATTTCAGACAGTGTGGTTTCATATTCTAAAATAACATTGTAAGCGGAGCCAAGATGGCAGTGTAGAAGCAGGAAAACTGCATCTGCTCCCCCCATAACCACCTCAAATACTTATAAAAAATGACTCTAAACAAACTTGAGGGCTACAGAACCCACAAAGTGACAGAGAGAAACAAATCTCCCGCTGAAGGCAGCCTGGCAAGTGGACAGAAAGGATCCATTGCAGTACGTTAGGAGCAGAGCCCAGCCCAACACGAGCCCTTGGTTTTAGCTTCAGGGTGGCCATGCCCAGCCATGGCTGGAGGGATTTCAGGAGAGTGGATCACCAGTAGCTGCAGCTGTTTCCAGAATTATCAACCCATAAATGCCAAAGACAAAGTGAGAGGTCAGTGTGGACTTTGGGAACAGGGTGTCCGGGAGTGTGGTCCAGCCTCTGCCCCCCCAAGGGAGAAGGGGTGAGGTGCCACATGGCTGCTTCAGAGCTCCCGGACTACAGATTGTAGGGGGACCAAGCATCCATTCTGATGGGGTAATTGCCCTTGCTTTAACCTGCTTGGATCTGGATGGCTGTTTAGGGTGGGGGTCCTGGGGTGTGTGACCAGGTGCCAGAGCCAGTGGAGGCTGCAGAAAGGGTACCCAACTAATAGCTCTGGCAGCTGCAAAAACCCTAGCAATTTGGGACAAAGCTCTCCCTCTCTGGAAGCAGAGTTCTACTGTGGCAAAAATCTCTAAAGTCAGGTAATTGAGTGGCAACATGAGCAAGCAAAGGAAGCAAAGCAAGCACAGTAATCTGACTTTAGATTCCTGTTCTGGGGACAAAAGGATCAAAGCATGGAACTGGAGGAAGACAAGGAAGTCAGAACTCCTGTACCAAAAGCTTCCAAGAAAAATATGAATTGGTTACAGGCCATGGAGGAGCTTAAGAAGGATTTTGAAAATCAAATAAGAGAAGTAGAGGAAAAATTCAGAAGAGAAATGAGAATGATGCAAGAAAACGATGAAAAGGGGGCAGAGCCAAGATGGTGGAGTAGAAACAGCTCATCCAAGCCATTCTGCCCCCAGATGCCCCCCAGACGATGTAAAAGGGGACTCTGAACAACTTCTGGAGCCCCAGCACCCACAGAACGACACAGAGAAGCTAAACTCCCGCTGAGGACAGCCCAGCAGCCCTGCAGGAAGGACCAGCACAGTGGTCTGGGACCTGGCAGCATGCAGCGCGCAGAGCGCAGGAGCCGAGCCGAGCCGAGCCCAGGTCCGCATGAGCCGAGGTTTTAGCCCCAGGGCGGCAGGGCCAGCAGCCAGCTGGAGGAACCCCAGAACACCAGGACCTGTGGCGACTCCAGAATTATCAACATAGACTTGCCTGGGACAAAGTAAGAGGTTAGTGTCCTATGGACTTTGGAACTGGTATTAGGGAATGCGTCGGCTCCCTCCCCTGGGGGCTAGAAGCCGCTGAGGACAAACGCCATTTTGTAGTTTTCAGAGGCAGCTCCCGCTCCCAGCCTGCAAATTTGTAGGGACATCCAGCGATCAGTCTTGGGGGGTAATCGCTCTTGCTTTAACCTCCCTGGATCTGGATTGTGATCTAGGGTGGAAGTCGTGGGTGGGTTTACAGCTTGCCAGAAACAGAAGTTGCCCCCCACACATTCGGGACGAAAATTCCTCTAGCTGGCCTTAAAGTCATAGTGTGGCAACAAGCCCAAAAGTCAAGTAATTAAGTGGCAACATGCCAAGGCAAAGGAAACAGAAAAATGCAACCCTAGACTCCTATTTTGGGTGCATAGAGCAGGAAAAGGACTGTGAGGTCAGAAGTCCTGCTCCAAAAGCCCCAGGGGAAAACATGAGCGGGTTGCAGGCCATAGAGGACCTTAAGAAGGACGTTAAAAATCAAATAAGAGAAGTGGAGGAAAAATTGGAAAGAGAAATGAGAAGGATGCAGGAAAAGTATGAAATGAGGGTCAACAGCCTGACTGAGGAAAAAACACCTTAAAAAATAGACTAACTCAAATGGCAAAGGAGGCCCAAAAGGGCAATGAGGAGAAGAATGCCTTAAAAAGTCGAATTTGCCAGATGGAAAAAGAATCTCAAAAGTTCACTGAGGAGATTCATTCCTTTAGAGTTAGACTGGAGCAAATGGAAGCTAATGACTTTACGAGAAATCAAGATGCTGTTAAGCAGATCCAAACAAATGAAAGATTAGAAGGCAATGTGAACTATCTCATGGGAAAAACCACTGACCTGGAAAATAGATCCAGGAGAGACAATTTAAAAATGATTGGACTACCTGAAAGCCATGATCAAGGAAAGAACCTAGAAATCACCCTTCAAGAAAATCTCAAGGAAAACTGCCCTGATGTTTTAGATCCAGAGGGCAAAATAGAGGTTGAAAGAATCCACCAATCACCTCCTGAAAAAGATCCCCAAAAGAAAACTCCCAGGGATATTATAGCCAGGTTCCAGAATCCTCAGATCAAGGAGAAAATACTCCAAGCAGCCAGGAAGAAACAATTTCAATATTGTGGAAACACAATCAGAATAGTCCAGGACCTGGCAGCTTCTACACTGAGGGATCGAAGGGCATGGAATATGATATTCCAGAGGGCAAAAGAACTGGGAATGAACCCAAGGGTCACCTACCAGCAAAACTGAGTATTTTGTTTCAGGGGAAAATATGGTCATTCAGTGGAATAGAGGACTTTCAAGCATTCTTGAGGAAAAAACCAGAGTTGAATAGAAAATTTGACATCCAGACACAAGAAGGAAGAGATGCCTGAGAAGGTAATAGGGAAAAGAAATCAAAAGGAACTTATCAAAGTTGAACTATTTACATTCCTATATGGAAAAGCAATAACTGTGACTGATGATATCTTTCTCACTATGAAAATAATGGAAGAAGGCTGTGTGGTCATATGAATACATATGTGAATGTGTGTGTATATGGTTACAGTTATATATGGATAGAGGGCATAGGTTGAATTTGTTGGGAAGGGAGAATACTCAAGGTATGAAATTATGAGGTGAGAGAGGAAAGTGGCAAGAGGAGATGGGGAGAGACAGGGTAGGGTAAACTATCTCATGTAGAAGAAGCAAGGGAAGTGGTTGCAAGGGAGGGGGAGAATAGGAAGGCAAAAAAGGCAAAACCACATTCTCATTGAATTTGGTTCAGGGAGAGAATGACATACATACTAAATGGGATATCTCAACCTGCAGCAGAATGGGGGAAGGGGGATGAGAGGAGGGATGATGGATGGGAGGGCATCCTTGGGGTGAGGGGAGGTTGGAAGTACCCACTATAAAAGAGGGCCAGGATCATGTAGGGAATGGACCAGGTAGGGGGTGGGATGAGTGGGAGGGAATTATAAGCAGCCTTGTACAATATATCTACTATGATAATGTTTTGCATAGTTAGACATGTACAACATATACTGAATTACTTATCTCCCAAGAGGGAATGGGTGACAAGGGAGGAAGGAAATGGATCTGAAATTCGAGGTCTTAAAATTAAATGTTTCAAATATATATAAATACTATTATTAATACTCTTTTGCTTGTAATGGGGAGATAAGATGTGCAGGCATTGGGACACAAAGATTCACCTTCCTCTAATGGAAAAGTCGATGGGTGTATGGGAGAAGGTATGGGAGAGAGAAGATTGGAGGAAGCGATATCTTGTGGGAGTACTATTCTGGGAGGTTGGGTAGGGGAATAATGGGGGGAAAATGATTGTAACTCAAAATCTGGCAGAAATGAATGATGTAAAACAGAAGTTAATAAAGCATTTGTTTAAAAAAAAAGACAAAAATAAAAGAAAACGATGAAAAGCAAGTCAACAACCTGACTAAAGAAAATAACACCTTAAAAATAGCCTAATTCAAATGGCAAAAGAGGCTCAAAAAGCCAATGAGAAGAAGAATGCTTTAAAAAGCCAAATTTGCCAGATGGAGAAAGAATCTCAAAAGCTCACTGAAGACAATCATTCCTTCAGAATTAGATTGGAGCAAATGGAAACTAGTGACTTTATGAAAAATCAAGATACTATTAAACAGATCCAAACAAATAAAAAAAAATAGAAAGCAATGTGAAATATCTCATTGGAAAAACCACTGACCTGAAAAATAGATGCAGGAGAGAGAATTTAAAAATTACTGGACTACCTAAAAGCCATAATCAAAAAAAGAACCTAGAAATCATCCTTCAAGAAATTCTCAAGGAAAATTGCTCTGATGTTTTAGAACCAGAGGGCAAAATAGAGGGTGAAAGAATCCATTGATCACCTCCTGAAAAAGATCCCAAAAAGAAAACTCCTAGGAATATTATAGTCAGGTTCTGGAATTCCCAGATCAAGAAGAAGATATTACAAGCCACCAAGAGGAAACAATTTGAGTACTGTGGAAACACAATCAGGATAACACAGAATCTGGCAGCTTCTACATTGAGGGATCAAAGGGCTTGGAATATGATATTCCACAGGTCAAAGGAGCTGGGATTAAAACCAAGAATCACCTACCCAGCAAAACTGAGTATCATGTTCCAGGGGAAAATATGGTCATTCAATGGAATAGAGGACTTTCAAGCATTCTTTTTTTTTTTTTTAAAGCAATTGGGGTTAAGTAACTTGCTCAAGGTTACACGGCTAGTCATTATTTATGCGTGGGTGCTCATTTTCTGAGGCTGGATCTGATCTCGGTCATCCCAACTCCGAGGCCGGTGCTCTTACTCACTGCGCCACCTAGCCGCCCCTTTGGGGCAATTGGGGTTAAGTAACTTGCCCAAGGTTACACGGCTAGGTTTTTGTTTGTGTGGATTAAGTGTCGGAGGCCGGCTCCGAACTCAGGTCCTTCTGATTCCAGGGCCGGCGCTCTATTCACTGCGCCACCTAGCCGCCCCACTTTCAAGCATTCTTTTTTTTTTTCACTTTTAAGCAAATGCTTTATTAACTTCTGTTTTACATCATTCATTTCCGCCAGATTTTGAGTTACAATCATTTTCCCCCCATTATTCCCCTACCCAACCTCCCTGAATAGCAGTCACACAAGATATCGCTTCCTCCAATCTGCTCTCTCCCATACCTTCTCCCATACCCCCATCGACTTTTCCATGAGAGGAAGATGAATCTTTGTGTCCCAATGCCTGACTTTCAAGCATTCTTGATGAAAAAACCAGAGTAGAATAGAAAATTTGACATTGAGATACAAGAAGCAAGAGAAACATGAGAAGGTAAACAGGGAAAAGAAATCATAAAGAACTCATCAAAGTTGAACTATTTACATTCCTACATGGAAAAATGATAATTGTAACTTATGAAACTTTTCTCAATATGAGAACAGTTGAAGGGAATAGAAATGTGTGGGTATATATATATATATATATATATATATATACACACACACACATACATATATGTACATATAGATATATAGGAGGGTATATGTGCGTATGAATACATATGTGAGTGTGTGTATATATGTGTACAAGTATACATATACAGAGGGCACAGAACCAATTGAATAGGAAGGGATGATACTTAAAAGTTGCAATTGAGAGGTGGGAGAGGAATATAATGAGAGGAGATGGGGAAAGACAGAATGGGGTAAATTGTCTCATATAGAAGAGGTAAGGGAAAATTGTTACAATGGAGGGGAAGAACAGGAAGGCAAAAGGGAATGGGTCAACCTTACTCTCATTGAATTTGGCTTAGGGAGGTAATGATATACACATCAAATAGGGTATCCCACCCTACAGGAGAGTAGGGGGGAAGGAGATGAGAGGGGGGGATGATGGAGGGGAGGGAAGATTGGGGGGGGAGAGAAGTTAGAAGCACACACTTTTGAAAAGGGACAAGGTCAAAGTAGAGAATAGAACAAGGGAGGGGGCGGGATAGGATGGAGGGAAATATAGTCAGTCTATCACAATACATCCACTATGGAAATGTTTTGGGTAACTACACATGTACAACCTGTACTGAATTGCTTATCTTCCCAGTAAGAGTGTCTGACAAGGGAAGAAGGGAAAGAATCTGGAATTCAAATGTTTAAAAATTATAATAATAATAATAATTATTATTATTATTTACATGCAACTGAGAAATAAGATATACAGGCACTGGGGTATAGAGATCCATCTTGCCCTACTGGAAAGTCAGAGGGGGGATGGGGAAGGAATATAGGAGAGAGCAAATTGGGGGAGGGGGTATACAGTGGGATTACTGTTTTGGGGTGGTGGGTAGGGGAGAGATGGGGAGAAAATTTGCAACTCAAAATCTTGTGGAAATGAATGGTGTAAACTAAAAACAAACATAAAATTTAATTTAAAAATAAAATAAAATAACATTGTATTAAGATGTGCATGTGTATAACCTCCTGGGGTTTCTTGTTATAATTTACCTGTAGTGTATTTAACAATGGGATTCCTAAAGGTAAAACTGACTCTTTCGAATTTCTTTGTCCTTTTGGGGGGACAAAAAAAGAAAAGTTTTTTTTTTAATTCTGTGTTCTTTTAAATCATCAGGCCCATCAAGGATAGAAAGTTGTTTTGTTGCCTGAAACTGGCCCTTAGATAGCCTGATAATTTGCTGGGATTAGGGCCCCAGCTTCTTCTATAAGTGAGGAGAATGAACTAAAGGATTCTTTTCTTTTCTTACTAGTATTTTATTTTTTTCCCGAGAACATGTAAAGAAGTTTTCAACATTCATTTTTGAAAATTTTGAGTTCCAAATTTTTCTCCCTTCTTTCCTCCCTCTCCTCAGTCCTCCCCCAAGAATTCAAGCAATCTTATATAGGCTATACATATAAAATCATGTGAAACATATTTCCACATTAGTCATGTTGTGAAAGAAGAATCAGAAAAAAAAGGGGGAAACCAAGAGAAAGAGAAAAAATGAAAATAGTGTATTTTGATCTGCATTCAGATTCTATAGTTCTTTCTTTGGGTGTGATTAGCACTTTCCATAGCAAGTCTTTTGAAATTGTCTTGGATCATTGTATTGCTGAGAAGAGCTAAGTCTATCAAAGTTTATCATTCCACAATGTTGCTATTACTGTGTACAATGTTCTCCTGTCTCTGCTCACTTCACTGGTTTTTCTGAAATCTGCCTGCTCATCATTTCTTATAGCACAAGAGTATTCCATTGCATTCATATACCACCGCTAATTCAGCCATCCCCCAATTGATGGCCATCCCCTCAATGTCTAATTCTTTGTCAGCACAAAAAGAATTGCTATGAATATCTTTGTGTATGTGGGTCCTTCTCCCTTTTTTATGATCTCTTTGGGATACAAACATAGTGGTATTGCTGCATCAAATGGTGTACACAGTTTTATAGCCCTTTTGGCATATGTACTAGATGAGTCTTAACATCTCTTTTGGGTCTGATGTTCTATGAATACAAAACAAGTTGTAAAGCAAGACCCCTCCCCAACCCTGCCTTGACCATTCTATCTTCTCCCCACCTCCTCAGCAGAGAGATAGAAGTGACCTCTTTGAGATTTGCAATGTAGTTGTTAAGTATTTTTCACTGCCCAACTTCTACCTCTCTTCCTTCTTTCCTCTATTGCTCTCTTTCCTCTTTTTCTTTCCTTTTAGGTTCAGCTTTGCAGCTGAAGACCATCATTCTACTCACCTTTGCAGAAGCACTTAATTGAGGCCACCTTCTACTACGGGTGAAATATTGATTAAAATTCCAAGAAATCCATAGTTTTGTGAAAGGCCACCAGAGCTCTTTCTTTCTGTGTAAGTGGCCAAGTCACCATTCTGTCCCTGGAGTAAGGGAGCAGGGACCACAGAAAATAACACGAGAGCTTTTTTCTATGATTCTATGATTTTGTCACCTTGAAAATAAGAGTTATGGCAGGGCAAGGGAAAAATATAGAGTAAATTTCTAGTTATTAGGTTGGTTATAGGTCTTAACTATGCCTGAAGGCAGTGAAACATGTGTATTGATTTGGGTGACAGAGGAGAGATGATCAACATTTGAATTCTTCTCCCAATGTAGAAGGTCCCTAATGGAGCAGGAAATCCTAATGGCCCATGTTCCTGGATGCAGTCTACTTAGTGATCTAGTGTCATGAGTGGGTCCCACCTGAGTGAGATAGTAGATGATCAGAATGATGAAAAAAACCATAATGTTTACAAATAACACTATCAGCTAAAGGAAATGTAGATGTTTAGCCTAGAGAAGATTGGGTGGGGGCGGGGGGAGAGAAGATGTGATAGTTCTCCTTACCAGGAGGGCTTCCATGTTGAACAGGGTGTAAAGTAGATTTGTTCTACTTGGCCCCAGAGGATCAACTGGAAGTAATTGATGAAGTTTGCTGAAGCAGATTTCAGTTCCATGTGGAAAATCTAACTCTTATACGGTTCCAAAAGTCAAACGGGCTGGCACTTTAAGTGAAAGCTAAATTGTTGTTTGTCTTTTGTTCTCATAGAGGACCAATGACATCAGGAAGGTGGTGTCTTAACATGAAAGTGAATTAGATTTAAGTGAAGCAGGGCTGTTGAAAGTCATCAGCCTCAACTCTCTCCTCCTGAGCCATCTGGGTCCAATGGTAAGACATAGATCTTAAGGGCAGCGAGGAGGCACAGTGGAAAGAGTCCTAGGCCTGAGTCAGAGGACTCCTCTTCATGAGTTCAAATCCAACCTTAGACACTCCTAGCTGACCCTGGGCAAGATTGCTGAATAACCACTTGGGGGAATGTTGTGGAAGGAATTGATAATTAGGTACAGATTGAACCAGATGTTCCCTAGTAAGTGGAGATTCTAGCACAAAAGAAAAAGTCTTGAACTAGGAATTAGACTTGTATCCTAGTCCCATTAACTAGTATGATGGTAGGTAGGTCATCTCTCTGGGTTCTAGGAGTCTCCTCATCTATAAAATGAGTGGAGTTAACTAGATGCTTAAGATCTCCTCAGATTCTGACATTCATGACTTCTATGTACTATACATAGCCTTATTTACCACAGGATAGTTAATCTAATAGCAAGCCTTTCAGAATCTGATTCTAGCCAGATTTCAAAATAGTATAACCCAATTTGAATCCATTGTAAGTCACATTGTGAGTCACATGACTGACTCTTGTGGTACTCTGTAAACATTAACTGATTAAAATTTCCTTATACATGAAGGGATAGTAAAGGACATCCTCTTCAGGGATGACAGGAGTAGCATTGCTGCCCAGAAGACAATAGGTATTAATTAGTGGAAAAAGCAGTGATCTTGGAAATACAAGAGACCTATGTCTGTGTTCTGTAGGTAGCATGGTGCAGTGGAAAGAGCAGTGGCAAGTCAGAAGACCTTAGGCACATCATGTAACCTCCCTGGGCCTCATTTTACTCATTTGTAAAATGAGGTTAGATTAGGCAGCCTCTGAGGCCCCTTTTAGCTCTAGATGTATGATTCTATGTCATAACATCTTGTTCCAACATTTATTATCCCTATGACACTAGAAAAATCATCCTTTATGAACTTCAGCTTTTTCATCTGTAAAAATTGCAATCACAGTATTTACATTTCTTCAAAGAGTTGCTGGAGAAAGAAAACACTTGCAAAATTAGAAATACTATAAAAGTTTCTAGTAACCCCTGAAAAGGTATCTAGATCATGAGAATTCTTTAGTTATACTTTACCAGCATCCTCTGGGTTTTAGTGTGAAAACGGGGCAATTAATAGGATAAAAATGGAAAAGATTTGTAAAGATCACTATAAAAAACTGCTTTCACCATTAAGGGCAGTAGAGCTACCACATTTGGAGAGGAGAACAAAGATGAAAAAGACAGCTGTATTTGGACCAAGTATATATAGAGGTGTGTGCTGGAGGAGACACAATTGTGAGAATTCTGAGGGATCAACATACAAAGTATTTGTGGGGGGAATATAAAAAAGTGGGTGGAAAAATACCTCAGACCTTGATAATATGTATTTTTAAAAAGTGATCAAGAAAACATTAATTACTGCCTGATATACGCCTAGTAGTCTGCCATCTACACAAAATCTGTATGTACATCCTCAATGAGGGCATTAGTAGAGAACAAGAAAACTTTCACAAGCGATATTCAACAATGGACCATAGCTTTACAATTTCATAATTGACTGAAAACTGTAGATAATAATTGTGAGAAGTAGCAAATGGTTAAGTTTCCATAGGACTGCAAAAATTGTTGAAAGAAGGCTATTGATAAGAATAAGGTTAGCAGACCAGACAGTAGAACCTTGAGAAGAAGTGTTCAATTACTCAGGATTTCTCCTTAATAAATTTCTTTTGATATCAGATTTTTGTTATCAATTGTGTGCTTGCTTTTCCAAGTTGGCATTTTTGACATACCAGATCCCATTTGCCTATTTTTTGTTGATTATAAAAAGTGTTTTAACTAAATGTCTTCTACCACATGTTAAAATCATTTGAGATTACCTGAAAGACATAACAGAAATAACCCTGTTCAACAATCCGCAGTTCATAAACATTAGGCAAGGGTAAAACAGAGAGATGTATACTTGCCACAGATGTGTGCCTCTGGAATCAAGGAGATCCAACACTGAATCTAAGCTGAAGAGGGATCATTAATGGTTCAATGTCAACTTGTATGTCCCTAATGGAGTGCTTCCAGCAGAGATCTGTGCATGGCCCTGAGTAACTGAACATTTTGATCAACGACTTGAATAAAGGAATAGATGACATGCTTTTCAAATGCGCAAGTAACCCAAAGTTGGAGGGATCATAGAGCTGACATTTTATGACAGTCAGAATTCAAAAAGATCTTGACAGTCTAGAACATTGGGACTAAATCAAAGAGATGGAATTTAGGTAAGGATCAATGTAAAATCTTAAATTTGAATTAAAAAAATAAACTTCATATACATACATACACATACATATAGGTATACATGTGTGTACACACAAATATATCTATATCTATCTGTGTGTAGCATGTGTATACACACATATTTAGAACATGTTATACAGCAGTATGTCTGAAAAAGATCTGGATTTTAGTAAACTGGAGCCAAATATGAATCAACAGTTGGGTACAGCAGCCAAGAAAGCTAATACAATCATAGGTTTCATTGAGGCATAGTGTTTACCACTGCTCTAGCCAGGCCTGCATAGCTAGAGTATCATGTTAAATTCTGTCACCACATTCTCGTAAGGCCATTGTTATAAGTGCAAGATTTTATAGGTGGTGTCTAGGATAGTGAAGGGCCATGGGATACTGTCATACAAGATTTACTTGAAAAATGTGATACCCTGGGCTTTAGATTACTCATCTATAAAGTGAGACTAGGATGAGGGATATGGTTGGACTAGATAGCCACTTGAAGTCCCATCTAGTTCTAAATATATGATTTCTATGAGTCCCCATTTTATTTAGAAGGAAGTGAAGAACCAACTATGTTCCAGGCAATATGCTAAATGCTTTACAAATATTTATTTGATCCCCCAAAACAACCCTGAGAGGTAGGTGCTATTATTTTATCAATGACTTGTCTATGGTCACACTGCTAGTAAGTATCTGAGACTGGATTTGAACTCAGGTCTTCCTGACTCCAGGCCCAATGCTCTATTCACTGGGCCTCATAACTTCTGCCTAAAGAGGAGAATATTTGTCTTCACATGTGGTTTGTCCTTCCTTCTTGAAGACAGGACCATGACATCAAGGAGATGATGACATGACTTGCAATTGACTTTGATTTGAGGGAGGACTGTGCAAAGTCACCAGCCTCACTTCCTCCCCCAAAACCAACTGGTTCAGTGACCAGATATCAATCAGGACAAATGGAGATGGCCCAGGATGCAATGGGAGACCTTGGCCTTTTTAAACTACAGTCTAGTTAAAGGGATGTCATATGAATGAGATTCTTTTTTTTTCCACCTGGCCCCAGATGGCTGAATCTATGAGTAATAGGTAGAAATGGTAATGAATCTATCTTGATATAAGGGAAAACTTCCCCACAATTAGATATCCCAAAGTTAAAAGGAAATTCCTCTGGAGATCCAGTGGGTTTCCTTTCACTAGAGGTTTTCAAAGCAATGGTGAAACAACTGTGGTGTATGTTGTAGAAGGCAAGAATCAGGCATTAGTTAGACCTGAATACCTTTGAAGTTCCTTTCTATTCTGGGATACTGTGATTCTGTGAGTTACTATACTTATAATATATATAATATAACCTATATGTATATAACCTGTGACTTCATCATTGTGGGAATTCTGACCACAGCTTGTTAGATGGTCTTAGAGAGCTGTTGGATGAACATAGCCAGTCTGATGCGGAGCCCCTCCAGACTTTGCATTAAGGTACTTGATGACTTTTGGGAAAATTACACAACTAGTAGGATAAAGCTATGATGTATTGGCAAAAGCCTTGTATTTAAAATTAGAGCATGTAGGTTCACATACTGATTGTACTTATTTGTTGCAAGTCATTCATTCTCTCTGGGGACTGGACTAGTTGCCTTCTAGAGTCTTTTCAAGTTCGAAATCTGATATAGTAAAAAGCATAAGGAACTTAAGTCAGAAAATGTTGGCTCTACTTTCAGCTCTGCTGCTCACTGGAAACATAAACTTGGATAATTAGTAATTGCCCTGACCCTTATTTTACCTGGTTTATAAAATGGGAATAATGCTTACAAGGCTGTTGTAAAGGTGAAATATGACAATACATTGAAATACTTTGAGAATTGCAGAAGGGTACATAAACATGAGTTGTAAAAATCATTTCTTAAGGAACTGTATGAAAATTTACTTGATAGAAGAGAGGCTTTTAGGGCAGGTTGTAAAGAGAGATAAAAGTGGTGAGATATAAGGACAAAAGTGGGGGGTGGGAACAGGACCTTAAATATTAATGAAAATCCCGGCTGCAAAATTCAAAAATTTCAGCTAGTGTTGAGAGGGCCAAGAGTGCTTTGTTTTTTGTTAGGCACTTACATCTCAAGAGTCTATGTTTTATCCTATTTTGATCAGATAGTCTTGCCTTTTCAGCTCTTTAGGCAGCAGCACAGCGCTGATAGGATATTAGATACATCATATCCAAGTGTGGGGGTTTTTATTTGTCTCCAGCATTCTGAATCAATAAGCTTCATTTGATTTGTGAGATTGCCATAAGAGCTGGTCAGCACATCAACTCTGCAGACAGACTTACCAACAGAGACCTGTGTTTGCCTTGGTACAGCAACCCATTTTTATTACTCATAACTAACTGCCCTCATGTCCTCCTACGGTCAATTGTTCCGTTTGTGCTATCAACTCAACAAACTCCACTCTGTCATTTACTTAAGCTTCAGTAATGCAGCCTATTTCTGTGTGCAGCATTGTTGACTGTGCCTTGCTACTGTCTGCCTTCCTTTTTAATAACCATCATCACTCATTTTAATGTTCCATCTATCTTAAGATTTGGAAGGGGTGGAGGGGGAAAGAAACGATGGATTCATATTAATTCCGTTTCCTTAAGACTTGGGCTAAAGATGTATGAAATATTTCAGAAACCTCCCAAAGTAATTAAATGCCTAATTGAACCACTGAGCTTAATGGTAATAGTCTGATAAGGTTCTGATTAATTACAATACATCATAACCTTCATAGAAATATACAGAAGGCAAAAGAATAATTTTAACTGACCTGTTTCATTCAGGTCTGTGCATACCTCCTCTCCTACTCCCCTCTGCTACTGAACATATGGTCATTGTTCTTCATGTCTTATTTGAATTTTAAAAGACTCTTTGGAAATTGAATGATGTGACCCTTTGTGTGTCTTTTCCCTCTCATCACTCCTTCCCTGACTTGGCTGGTCTCCCCTCCAGTCTTTTTTCATCTGTTTCTTGTCAAGTGATTGGAACACATTTTTTTTTCTCCTGCTGGCATTGAGATGGGGTCACTTTTGTCAGAAATTGAAAATGATGGTGGTTAAGTTTGCATGTAAATAGAAGCATTTATATGACACTGCTTTAGTTCTTTTCTTTGTATCTCTGACCTTAATGTATTTTGGCATTTTTCCTGAAAATGTTTCTTTTTCTCTCTACTTTCTTTCTTCTCATTTGACCCAGGTTCCTTGAAATCCAGAAGCCCAGACTCTGTAAGATATTACGCATCCTGGCCTTTGCATATCCCTACGCCTGGGACACCATCCCCATCATTTGCAGGGTATAATGTCTCAGTTATGTTTTTATGTAAGCCCCATAATAAGATTTACTCAATGAATAAATATTTACTGAGATGCTGACAGGTTCAAGGCATTGGAGAGGAAACAAAGATGTATATTGGTCATTGTTCTTTAAGTTGGTCACATAAGAGATGTGTCTGAGAAGATAATTAACAATACAAGCATATGAACTGAGTGTCATACAGTAAAGTCTAAATGGCAGTGAAGTGCCATGATTTCATGGGGAAAGAGACCACCATGGACTGGGATGGTTGGAACTTGAACTGGATCTTGAAGCTGAGTGCCATTTTAAAGAGGGAGGATATTCTAGGCAAGAGGAATAATAGCATGAATAAAGCATTGGAGGCAGGAGTAGAAGTGGTTTATTTGAAAGACAGCAGTTGATATTGTGAATATAAAAGGTGTTATGAGAGGGAAACTTGGCCAAGGAGGGGCAGAAAGAATTTGCACAGAATTATGCTCAGTGCTATAGGAGATATAGCAATAGTATGAAAAAACGCCTGTTCTCATAGTGCTTCTAATCTATCTGGGAAAATAAGATTACAACAACAATAATAACAACAAAATAGGATATCGTTTTGTGTAAAATTGGTTGTAACATAAATATAGATTATGCATACATTTATTATAAAAATATAAACTTTATTCAGAATGGTCAGAAGTACAGGGGTTAATCAAATATATTTTTGCTTTATAAATCATATCCTTACATATGTTGCCAATTTTCAAAGAAATAGAATACGATAAAATACATTTGTTATTGTCCAAGCCTAGGACAACACTGAGCATAATTGAACGTGGTTTTGGTAGTACTTTTAAGTACTTACAAGTTACCTTTATGAAGATGTGTTCAAAAGCCTAGTAATAGAATTTTCTGTTTCTAGATTCTAGGTAAGCTAGTATTTACTTTTTACTTTTTAATGTGTATTGAAGAATATACAAGATTTTAACAATTAAATGAAGGTGCTCTTATATGTATGTGCTGCACTAAAATATGCCAGCTAGGTGATGCAGTGGATAGAGTGCTAGGCATAGAGTTAGGAAGATCTGAGTTTAAATCTAGCCTCAGACACTTACCAGCAGTGTGACCCTGGGCAAGTCATTTAACACTACTTGCCTCTGTTTCCTCATTTGTAAAATAAGCTGGAGAAGGAAATGGTAAACCAACTCCAGTATCTTTACCAAGAAAATCCCAAATTGGGTCACAAAGAGTTGGACACAATTGAAACAATAGAACAACAGCAACATTTAATATTTATAATCTTTTCTCACTACTTCTGTCTGGCTTCCATGGGAGAGGTCTGTTGCACAAACCACAGAGCCTTACTACATCAAAACATCATTGATCTCCTGGACAAAGTTGGAGAACAGATTGCAGCTATTCATGAGAAGCAGCCTGACAATATACTTGATTTCTCTGGTCCTGAAACTATTCAGATTAGGGATGGACTGACCCATTTGAAAGAAAAGTGGGACAGTCTGAAGAGAAGGTACAGTGATCATAAAGGTCATTTTGGTAGAGTTGTAGAAGAATAGAGATACATCCATTGTGACCTGAATGACTTCACTCAGTGACTAGCAGAAGCTGAGCAGTTACTGCCTGATATGCAACTGCAGATGGCGGCCAGGATCTAGGAAAGGCTAAGATACATCAGCAGGAACTTGAAGAGGAGTTAGGGGCCACCTGACTAGTTTTTCACTATGAGTCCAAACTGGAAAAGACATCACCCACAAACCCTCCAGTGCAGTTGGTGCATGCCTGTGGACAGAAAGCCGAACAAGCTCTTCAAACGCTAAAACGCAGTTGAGACAGAAGTGTTGGAGAAAAAGTTTAGCCTAGAAACAAAAAATGAACTGCTGTTGAAATTCTGAAAAGGGCAGCTAGGTGGTGCAGTGAACAGAGTAGCAGCTCTGGGGTCAGGAGGACCTGAGTTCAAATTTGACCTCAGACACTTGACACTTACTAGCTTTGTGACCCTGGCAAGTCACTTAACCCTGATTGCCCCACACAGAAAACAACAACAAAAACCCACTAAATATATTTGCTTTGGCTTATTCTGGATAAAAATCTCTATCAGTTTCAGTTTTGTCTACAGATCTCCTTGGCTTCAGTTTCTGAGAGTCACAAATGCAGTAAGATAACAGCACTAGTATCCAGAATATGTATGCATGCATGCTGGTGTATATGGATTCCAGAATTCTTGTTAGTCTGTGGCATAGGTAGAAATGAAGGCCCATCCCTCCCTACCCATTTTTCTCCAGTCATTCATCTTTGTTTATGAACAATCTCTAGGCATGACATTTCTTTTAAATACCTACAGCTATTCTCGTCATCAGAAGAGAGTTCTGGGGAGGTAGCAAACCCCTATCACCAAAAGCACACAGTTATTGCCATCCTTGCTTGTTTCCTCTATGCGGCACACTTACCAGAGAGGCTTGCACCTGGAATCTTTGACTATGTTGGTAAGTAGTGGGAAACAAGAATTTTTAACTTCCCCCTCTTTGAGTAGGGCTGAACTATTCCAGAAGCTGATGTACCTGTTGTGATAAGAAAAGAGAGATAACACTTCTGGAATGAGGACTTAGGGCTATCTCTTTTCATATATTGATATTTCAGTTCCCTTGTCCCTAAGGTCTCTGGACAACAATACAAGATTAAGAGATATTGAAAGCTAGTGTAGAACAAGATGTGTTTAGCCAAGGCTGTCTTCATTATAGAGGGTGGAGTCAAGAGTAGGTGACATTGCCTCTCTAGAAAACATTTTAATATAAGGTAAGAATAACAAGTGGGCAACCCTGAAAGTCACAGAAGGACATCTATCCTAAGGGAATATATGGAGGTGGGGAGAGGTACTCTTTGGTGATCTTTGTGATCTGGGGGCTAGGTAATCCAGGGGAAAGAACATCAGGCCTGGAGTCAGGAAGCTCCAAGTTCAAATCCAGCCTCAGACACTTAATGCATTTGTGACTTTGGATAAGCCACTTAATCTCTGTTCGCCTCAGTTTCCTCCTCTGTTTCCCAAAGTTGTTGTGAAGATTTAATGAAATAATTTTAAGTGCCTAGCACATAGTAAGTGCTACATAAATGTTAGTTATCATCATTATATTGTTAGTGCAATTATGACTGATTGTAGGTCTAAGTTTGGGGTGTGTGTGTGTGTGTGTGTGTGTGTGTGTGTGTGTGTTTGTGTGTGTGTAGCTACTTCCCTCTTCCCCACATGGCAGTTTCACTAAGCTCTCTAGGGATTAAGTGGGATAGCATGGGAGGTAGCTGGGCTTTCAGACAAGGGTTTCCATGTTGGCTGAAAGAAAAATTAGCTAACACTGAAGCAACACAACATAGCATGGTTTTAAGAGTCCAAAGATCTCACACTGAGTCCAGTGAGACAATAGCTGTGTAATTTAGGCAAAATTATATGAATATCGCCTTACACAGAGTAAGAACTTAATAAAATGATTGTTGAAATAAACTCTTTGAACCTCAGCTCCCTCATCTGGAAAAGGGGATGACAGTACTACTCACACAGTCTACCCCATGATGTTTCTGTTATGAAAACTGCTTTATAAAAATTAGACATGAAAAGCGGTCATAAAACAATTTCCTAAAGTACTATGTGAATCTGGGTGTGATCATTATTTGCTGTTATTGTTTAGTCGTTTCAGTTGTGTCTGACTCTTTGTGTTTGGAGTTTTCTTCAGCTTCTTTTACAGATGAGGGAACTGAGACAAAAACAGTTAACTTGCCCAGGACTGCACAGCTAGTGTCTTCCTGATCCTAGTCTGGCGCTCTATCCACCGCCTCACTTGGTCTCCATGATCATTATAGCCATATCTAGATTATCTGCTGTCACCATATGATAGGGTCCAAATTCCACACAGAATACAGGACCCAGCAATACCTTGCCCGCATAGTAGGTGTTTAATAAATATTAGTTTTAATTGAATTGGGAAAAATGACCTTGGTTAAAACAGCCATCCGTTTCCCTTATCCAAGAGTTTTGACCAATCAGCACCATTTGTTCGATTCCTGATTTCCCTCACAGGCTCACGCAGGATGCCAGGCTTAGAGCTGGGAGAGTCCTCAGAGGCCATAGAGTCTAATTTCCTCACTTTACAAATAGGAAACTAAGGCTAAGGGAGGCTCAGTGAATTGCCCAAAGTCACAGAGAGAGAAAAGACTACCCCTGTGCCCCCAGCTTCAAGTCCAGCACTTCCCATTGTGCTACACAGCCTCTGATTCTACTTCACTTTTTATTAACCTCCTCCTTTGGTATAACGATCAGAAAAGAACAAAATGGCTGAAGGGCTGCTAAAAAGAAAATGGTGAAGCACAGGATAAGCCCATCATGGGAAAGAAACCAGCTTTGTCTGTGAAAGCAGGAAGGGAGGAAGGCATAGGGACCAAAGGAGAGAGAGCCCATTGCCTTATAAAGGCCAACTCTTGGGCATTTTATTAGAAACATATTAATTCACCTAAGAAATCATACCACTTCCTTGTTGGTAATATGTTGAAAAGAGAAAGGATCTTGGAAAAGAATTTTGTTCCTCCAACAGCTTCCCTGTCCCACTCGAGCAATGTAAAGTAAGAAGATATCTAGGGAGTTTTCATACTGTAAAAAAAACATTTAGAAAACAAGGAATTTCCTTTTCTCCTGCCTCTTTCTCCAGAGTACTTAGCAGCTTGTTGCTGTTCACTGTACACAGACAATATTTTTGTTAATGCTGAGATTGTCACTATTATTAGGCCTGAAGAGGTGTAGTTACTTATCCTAATATAGTCATATTTCAGACATGTCAAATATTGATTGCCTCTTTCGTGCTAGCTTTGTGACAGCTGTGATAGCTTTGGACTATAGCCAAAAAGTGGATGGTCAGGATGAATGAAGCCATATTTCTCTGTTCAGCCCTGCTAACACAGTGAGCATTGTTACTCTCTGTTGCAGGAGAAACCACCAGGTCTTATTTTTTTTTTTTAGGCTTTCTTGAAATGAAAATTTATTGTTACATATTTTGAAACCTCTCTTATGTTCTACTATGCACATAACATGCTTTTATTTCTTTTTTTTTTAAATATATTTGAAACATTTAATGTTAAGACCTCGAACTTCAGATCCATTTCCTTCCTCCCTTGTCACCCATTCCCTCTGGGGAGATAAGTAATTCAGTATATGTTGTACATGTCTAGCTATGCAAAACATTATCATAGTAGATATATTGTACAAGGCTGCTTATAATTCCCTCCCACTCATCCCACCCCCCACCTGGTCCATTCCCTACATGATCCTGTCCCTCTTCTATAGTGGGTTCTTCCAACCTGCCCTCTCCACAAGGATGCCCTCCCATCCATCATCCCTCCTCTCATCCCCCTTCCCCCTATTCTGCTGCAGGTTGAGATATCCCATTTAGTATGTATGTCATTCTCTCCCTGAACCAAATTCAATGAGAATGTGGTTTTGCCTTTTTTGTCTTCCTATTCTCCCCCTCCCTTGCAACCACTTCCCCTTGCTTCTTCTACATGAGATAGTTTACCCTACCCTGTCTCTCCCCATCTCCTCTTGCCACTTTCCTCTCTCACCTCATAATTTCATCCCTTGAGTATTCTCCCTTCCCAACAAATTCAACCTATGCCTCTATCCATATATAACTGTAACCATATACACACACATTCACATATGTATTCATATGACCACACAGCCTTCTTCCATTATTTTCATAGTGAGAAAGATATCATCAGTCACAGTTATTGCTTTTCCATATAGGAATGTAAATAGTTCAACTTTGATAAGTTCCTTTTGATTTCTTTTCCCTGATTACCTTCTCAGGCATCTCTTCCTTCTTGTGTCTGGATATCAAATTTTCTATTCAATTCTGGTTTTCCTCAAGAATGCTTGAAAGTCCTCTATTCCACTGAATGACCATATTTTCCCCTGAAACAAAATACTCAGTTTTGCTGGGTAGGTGACCCTTGGGTTCATTCCCAGTTCTTTTGCCCTCTGGAATATCATATTCCATGCCCTTCAATCCCTCAGTGTAGAAGCTGCCAGGTCCTGGGCTATTCTGATTGTGTTTCCACAATATTCAAATTGTTTCTTCCTGGCCGCTTATAGTATTTTCTCCTTGATCTGGGGATTCTGGAACCTGGCTATAATATTCCTGGGAGTTTTCTTTTTGGGATCTTTTTCAGGAGGTGATCGATGGATTCTTTCAACCTCTATTTTGCCCTCTGGATCTAAAACATCAGGGCAATTTTCCTTGAGAATTTCTTGAAGGTGATTTCTAGGTTCTTTCTTTGATCATGGCTTTCAGGTAGTCCAATAATTTTTAAATTATCTCTCCTGGATCTATTTTCCAGGTCAGTGGTTTTTCCCATGAGATATTTCACATTGCCTTCTATTCTTTCATTTGTTTGGATCTGCTTAACAGCATCTTGACTTCTCATAAAGTCACTAGCTTCCATTTGCTCCAATCTAACTCTGAAGGAATGAATCTCCTCAGTGAACTTTTGAGATTCTTTTTCCATCTGGCAAACTCGACTTTTTAAGGCATTCTTCTCCTCATTGCCCTTTTGGGCCTCCTTTGCCATTTGAGTTAGTCTATTTTTTAAGGTGTTGTTTTCCTCAGTCAGACTGTTAACCCTCATTTCATACTTTTCCTGCATCCTTCTCATTTCTCTTTCCAATTTTCCTCCACTTCTCTTATTTGATTTTTAAAGTCCTTCTTAAGGTCCTCTATGGCCTGCAACCCACTCATGTTTTCCCTGGGGCTTTTGGAGCAGGACTTCTGACCTCACAGTCCTTTTCCCGCTCTATGCCCCCAAAATAAGAGTCTAGGGTTGCATTTTTCTGTTTCCTTTGCCTTGGCATGTTGCCACTTAATTACTTGACTTTTGGGCTTGTTGCCACACTATCTTTAAGGCCAGATAGAGGAATTTTCGTCCCGAACGTGTGGGGGGCAACTTCCGTTTCTAGCAAGCTGTAAACCCACCCACGACTTCCACCCTAGATCACAATCCAGATCCAGGGAGGTTAAAGCAAGAGCGATTACCCCCCAAGACTGATCTCTGGATCTCCCTACAGTTCGCAGGCCAGGAGCTGGAGCTGCCTCTGAAAACTACAAAATGGGGTGTCTCCTTAGTGGCTTCTAGCCCCCAGGGGAGGGAGCTGATGCATTCCCCAAATACTGGTCCCAAAGTCCATAGGACACTAACCTCTTACTTTGTCCTAGGCGTGTCTATGTTGATAATTCTGGAGTCGCCACAGCTGCTGGGTGTCTCTCCAGCCGGCTGTTGGCCCTGCCGCCTTGGGGCTAAAACCTCGGATCATGGGGACCTGGGCACCGCTTGGCTTGGCTCCCTGTGCTCTCTGCGCTGCGCGCTGCCAGCTCCCAGACTGCTGCACTGGTCCTTCCTGCTGGGCTGCTGGGCTGTCCTCAGCGGGAGGTTAGCTTTTCTGTGTCGTTCTGTGGGTACTGGGGCTCCAGAAGTTGTTCAGAGTCCCCTTTTACATAGTTTGGGGGGAATCTGGGGGCAGAGTGGCTTGGACGAGCTGTTTCTACTCCGCCATCTTGGCTCCGCTCCACCCCCCCCCAGGTCTTATTAAACAAGAGACAATAATAATGAGTCATTCATTTATTGGCCAGACTAGGGTATGCATAGGGAAAGTTTTCTCCATAGGAATCTTGCTTGGGCACAGGGACTAGTCGATCTTGTATGGGTTAGAAGTACTAGATGTGAAGTAGTTCCTAATCTAGAAATTAGGGTTCTCTCTGTGCACTGAAAAATAAGGTTTAGATTTCCAAGTTAGTGGCTGCGACTCCTCTTTTCACCACAGCTCTATGACTCTGCTTCTGCTGAATAACCTAGGAAGGGCTTCACAAAGGAAGTAAAATTATTAAGAAACTAAATGGGCAGAGAGAAACTTGGGTTGATTTACTTGTCCCTTTTAAAAATTGATCCAGACAACTTCTTCCTCTTTGCCCTGGTATTCTAATACCCCCTCCTCCTCTCACCAATCAGAACCAACTGGCAACCTCATGTTAAAACTATATTCCTAAGCTGTTCTTTGTGTAATGCAACTAATGATCTGTGTTATAGGACCTGTACCATGGCAATTGTATCTCTTAATTTTCTGTATTTCTTTTATTTCTGAGGTGTGCATGAAAATAACAAAGTTAAGCTATAATTCAGCAAGTTATCAGATGAAAAGGACTTCTAATTTAGTACATTTCAATTTTACAATTTCAATTATGTTGAAATGACTGGCCAATACCAAGACCGTGAATAACATTCCACTGGAAAAAAAATGGTTGACTATGGAGCTGAAAAATTTTGTGCACTAAAGCATTGGTTCCAGAATACAAGGGATCTGATCCTGGCTCTCAGTAGGTAGCTTATGGCCAAGCTCTGAGCCCCAAGATTCCCCATCTAGAAAATGGAGTTAATGCCTGATGGGGATGCTAAAGATGTTTTAGAAAATTAATGTTGCTCACTGAAATTCTGTTGGTTTCTTTATTGTAGGTCACAGTCACCAGCTTTTTCATGTGTGTGTCATCTTGGCAACACACTTACAGATGGAAGCCATATTTCTGGACATGACGCTGAGAAAAGAGTGGCTTCTAGCTACTTCCATACCTCCCTCTTTCTCTCAGACAGCTGGGGCAACATGTCTGTGCATCATCTTCAGCCTCATTAACATTGCTTACTTCTCAGTTGCTCTATATCAGACTTCAGAACCAGAATTACAAAAAAAGGAAACATGATCCAACCTAGAAACTTTTTTAAATATGTAGGATACTGTGATTATGTTTTAATTATGTTACCACTGAAAAGTGGCACAGTACTTTTCTCATAAAATGCTATGATATTCATATTGGATTTGTGAATCAGCTTTTATGAGTAAGCTGGTGTGGGAGAGGTATTTAAGTGGGGGAATGTCTCAATTTGCACTGATTTTCTGTGTCACTTGTTAAAGATGGAGAGTAGTTAGAACCCGTTTCTGTAAGACACCGGATAATTAATATTTTATGAAGTTTAAATTTATTTTGGCCACTTTTTCAACTTGTATTACATATTAAGGGCTAAGCATAGCATTAATCTGCTTTTATGCTATAATTTTTGAAGAATGACTTTATTTTATAGTGAGATTCACATTGAATATCATCTATTAACAATTCCTTTAACGTCCATGCTTCCAGTCCTTTTAAAAGGAGAGAGAGATAAATGTAAAAAACTGTTGGGAGTTTACAGAAAAAGAGAAAGAAAAAAGCACTAAATACTGTAGGGGTTGAGGTGGGGATGAACCTGGAGGACAGTGAAAGACTCCATTTCCTTCCCCACTAGTTAACTTCCTTTCTTCTCTTTGCTAGGGAGATAAATGAAGAGGGTTCTCTTTCCCTACATTCCACCTGGTATTCAAAGTGGCAGGTCCTATCTAATTCATTTGGTAAGCAGATCTTGGTTTTAAAAATATATTCTTAGAATCCTCTACTAATAGCTTACTATTATAGCCTATGAAGTGTTTCCCTAGTGCCAGCAGGATGCAGGAATACAAGATGTAATGGACACTAAGTATTTAAAATAATGAACTTTTGATGACCAAATATTAAACTGTGATTACTGGTTTTTTTTTCCACTGAATCAGATTTATATATGTGTATATATGTGTATACACATACATGTACATATCCTATAGACACACATATTTATATACACACATTCATACTTATACATATTCTATAGACTTAAAGAAAGTCAGAGTTGGGAGGTGCCTTAGAAAAATCATTGAGTCTATAGTCTAAACCTCTCATTTTATAGATGAGGAAACTGAGGCCTGAATAAAGTGCTTGGTATTGCAAACTTGGTAGGGCACAGCTGAACTCCAAATCACAAGTAATCAATTGTTCCTGGGTCTGCTTAATTTCTCTAACAGGTTATATAGTCTTTGTTTTCTGTCTTGTTTCTTTTCTTCCTTTTCCCTTCCCTACACTGTCACTTCTTTTTAAGACCAGGCCTAAGATAGGGCAAAATTCTCCATAAGGAAACAAACATTCAAGCATGTATTTTCTCACACAGAGGAAAAAGCTTGAATTTGGATTCAAACACTGGAATAGAGGAGCCACAGTGGGCTTGTAGACTATCATCTTCCTAGGAGCTCAACATGTGTAGGAAGTTTTTTAGACTGAGTCACAGAACCAAGATTTAAAAACCCACTGCGGTGCTCCATGGAGACATTAAGACTATTACCATTTCACATTTATATACTGCTCTTAACTTTTCAAAGTGCCTTTGAATTTACTAACATCCTGGGGACTAGTTGCGTAGTCTCCCCATCTGAAAGGTAAGAAAACTGAGGCTCAAGTAATTGGAGGAAGGGTAGTGTTAGTCAGCAATAAATTCTGGATGCTCCAGAATCGCTTCATTTAGAAGTGTCAGCCCAAGGGAATGGGATGGAAGTTATGCCTGTTGTTTCTCCAAAGGTGCTGTCACCAAGGGAAGAAGGGCAACAACCAGGGAAGGGTAAAGAGTTTTGATGTGAAAATTGTGGGAAGGGAGAAAGATTATTTTCAGTAAAAAGAGGATTCTCCTCTTTCCTATTTTGAATATTGCCTCAATTTTAAATATAATGCAGGGATTAGTGTTAGTGTGCCAAGAAAGCTAAAAGCCAAAGAAAGAGAATGTAAGATATTCTACAGAATATATGAAGATCTGCTCACAGGGAACATCTTCAACATTCATCAGTTTAGTATTCAACATCTCAGTTAATATGGTGTAGCAGCAAGCACCCCAATATCCCCAGGGTAGCTGCCAATATAGGTTCTTAGATCTGCTTTTCAAAAGGAAAGCAATTCAGAATGGGTTAACAAGCTTACTTTAATCAAACAAACACACATTACCTAGTTCAGGGGAAAAAGGTCAGCACCCCGAACTTCAGAGTTACAGAACTTACAGATCAAACAGACAGGCTTCCAAACTGTCCTACCATTACATCAATACCAAATCACAGTTACCAGAGAGGGAAGCATCAACATCTGGGTTTTCAAAGCCGGGGGCTCTCAACAACGGCTTCCCAGAGTCTCATCTGGTCAAATCACACAACACTTCTCAAAGTGAGCCCCAAAGCAAAGCCTCTCCTCAGGGCTTATATAGCCTTCTCCTGGCTCAGAGAATGTAACAACCTTCTGGACCCACTGCCCAATCACAAAGTATCAAGGTGTGGGCTTTCCTGAAAAACAAGCCTCCCACCACAGGCTCCAGGTGCACTTAAGCTAGGGGCAGGGAAGATCTTTAAATCTGCATTTCCATTACATTCGGCCCCAAGATCTTTCTTGCCCATAGCATACACAATTTACATTTGAATTAGCACTAAAACATCTCTTAGGTCACATTTTCAAGGTACATCTAAAGTTACCAAAGTGGCCACTGGGCCTTAAGCACAAAATACAAAGCATTATCACATCAATTCACAAAA
The DNA here is from genome assembly GCA_011680675.1 of Gymnobelideus leadbeateri. Classification (NCBI taxonomy): domain Eukaryota; kingdom Metazoa; phylum Chordata; class Mammalia; order Diprotodontia; family Petauridae; genus Gymnobelideus; species Gymnobelideus leadbeateri. The sequence continues at coordinate 300,197 of WOXC01005648.1, read as the reverse complement.
TGCAAAGCATTATCACATAAAGTTCTCTTGGAAGGAGGGGGGTGTCCTTCCCATAACACTGCTCCAGCCCCTGCTTTCAAGTCCAGAGAGGGGGCTGGGCAACAAAACCAAAGTGGGGTCCTTGGGGTCCATGGCACTTCACCCCACCCACCATAGTCACAAGTCCATCCCCCTGGGTCCCAAACTGTGGGATGCAACAAGGAAACACATTCAGTGCCCCTGCTTTGCCACACAGTCCTTATCTTATCCTGTGGCTGAACTCCAAACTCCTGGGTTCCTTCTCCAGCAGAAGGCAGCAGCTCCAGGCTTCTCCACAGGTCTCCATGCAGGCAGCTCACCATTCCTGCTCTCAGCTCAGTGAAGTCAGCATGCAGGTCGTTCTCTCCTGCTCCACGGCTCCACAGAGTCACAGCTACCACAACTGGGAAACAAACAATTATCCCAGCCCCCATACTTCCCTTTTACTCAGCAGATCCCATCCTCGTCGCCATTTTGTAGCAGCAAGCACCCCAATATCCCCAGGGTAGCTGCCAATATAGGTTCTTAGATCTGCTTTTCAAAAGGAAAGCAACTCAAAATGGGTTAACAAGCTTACTTTAATCAAACAAACATACATTACCTAGTTCAGGGGAAAAGGTCAGCACCCCAAACTTCAGAGTTACAGAACTTACAGATCAAACAGACAGGCTTCCAAACTGTCCAACCATTATATCAATACCAAATCACAGTTACCAGAGAAGGAAGCATCAACATCTGGGTTTTCAAAGCCGGGGGGCTCTCAACAACGGCTTCCCAGAGTCTCATCTGGTCAAATCACACAACACTTCTCAAAGTGAGCCCCAAAGCAAAGCCTCTCATCAGAGTTTATATAGCCTTCTCCTGGCTCAGAGAATGTAACAACCTTCTGGACCCACTGCCCAATCACAAAGTATCAAGGTGTGGGCTTTCCTGAAAAACAAGCCTCCCACCACAGGCTCCAGGTGCACTTAAGCTAGGGGCAGGGAAGATCTTTAAATCTGCATTTCCATTACATATGGATTTTTCCATCTTGGTTCAGATGGTTTACATTCCTAAATTGGGTTAAAATTCCTTATATTCACTATCTATTCAAATACGATGCTTTCACGGGACTAGGCTAAGTGTTTGCAGAAAGTATAGAAATTGTTAGATAATTAATTTACAACGGACCCACTTATAAACTCTCTTATCTCAGATCACATTACAGTATATTTTTTTCTTATTCATGAATACCCTAAACTGCATTTAAAATGAAACTAGTCAAGATCTTAGAATAATTTTGCACCCATTCAGGTAATAATTTATTGTATATGCATAATTAAGAAATATAATTTTATTATATTATCAGTTTACTTCCTGTGGATAGGGTAGACTGGCAAAATAAAATTATATAGGTAAGTCTTTGATACTTTATTATAGGATGTGCTATTGGAATATTCTTACATCAGAGATACTAGACCTTTGTTGGCTCAGCTCACTCTCACTGGTACTCACTGGTAATCTTAAGTCTGTGGTGAAAATGTTCAATGATACAAATTTTAAATGTTTTTTTCTCTATGTAAAAGACATCATGATGATGACTGCAATGTTATTTTTATTACGTACGGTTGCACAGTACCAATAATTTGCTCAAGAATTGGATCAGAAATGATTAATGAAGATTATTAGGTTTTATGATATAGATATATATGATTTATCTTTCAACTTGCATGTGACAGAATAAATGATTAAAATTGACAGAATTATCAAATTTTTCAAAACTTTCTAGGTTTGGGTATATTATATCTTGGTAGAGGTATAATGCATAAGATTTTTTATAGAAGTTTGTGGTCAAAGATATAACTTAGAAGACATGAATTTTAGGAATTTTCTTCTAAAGTGAACTAAAAATCATGTATATGTTCAAGAAATATCAGTTACCTTTCCTTGGGGATAAGGACTGGACCTGTGAGCTCAGTGATATATAGAGTACTTATAGATGAAAGGACTTTCTATCAATAAAGGCCAGTTCCTTCTCTGTAATTTATCATCAGAGCTGCCTAGAGCTAGAGTTTTGAAAGGTTAAGTGAATTGTCTAGGGTCACAAATTCAACATATGTCAGAAGCAAGACCTGAACCTGGACCTTCCTGATTTCTGGGGCTAGCTCTACATCCACTCTACCACAATGTCCTGCCCTAGCCTCTCTCTCCCTCTCTCTCTCTCTCTCTCTCTGTCTCTCTCTCTGTCTCTCTCTGTCTCTCTCTGTCTCTCTCTCTCTGTCTCTCTCTCTCTGTCTCTCTCTCTCTGTCTCTCTGTCTCTCTCTCTGTCTCTCTGTCTCTCTCTCTGTCTCTCTCTCTCTCTCTCTCTCTCTCTCTCTCTCCTTTCCCGTCCCCCTCCCTCTTTGGAGAGAGGTAGAGGGGATACAGATAAAATAAGCAGTATCATATGTAGTGATATACAGTTATGTCTTGGTACTGTTAGAAAGCTGAAGGGATGGCACTGTCATATCCAATAGGAGTATATCTTGTAATACTAAAATTTTCCAACATTGCAATTAAGATAAAATATGTTTGTTTGGAAGAAGTCATTTATGTTCAAATTGTACTGATCACTTTTGTTCTGTAACTGAGAAAGGGCTGTAACTCCTTCAAGCAGCTATGCAACATCTCTATTCTGAATAAATGAATTGATGGTTACTGATAACAATATAATGATAATTTGGAGAACCTTAAATGATTATGTGACTACAAAAATGATGTGAATAATATTTGGTCTACTGATTAGACCACAAACATGACCTGGTTGAATGCTGAAGTTTCTTGCCAAAGATCCATTATATATGAAAAGACAGTCAATTGAGCCCCTTCTCTAAATATAGAGAATTTTTTTCTTCAAATTGTCCTCACTGTATGGCTTTCTTATTTTTAAAACCATGGTAAATAAAATTTATTTATTATAACATATTCATTTTCCCCATGATTTTTGTCATTTTTAATTACTTCATAAATACACTTACAATAGGCTACTATACAAATAAATACCACTAAGTACATTTACTTAAGAAGGTTGATGATATTTCACTTGCCTTGGTTAATAGGGCTTTTCTTTTAGAAATACAATAGTTCTTCCTAGATAGAAAAAAAATGTCAATACAACCTTACTGTGTCAGTCTGACATGAATTTGGATAAGCTTTATTTAGCTCCTTAATTTGTCTATTATCTCAGTTTAGACACACATGCCGCTGTTCCAATCTGAAACAACCATCCATCTTCTCTATATCAAACATCCTTTCCCTTTTTGTAAACCTTGTTTATACATATCTACTCCATTAAGACTCTAATGTTCACTTCAGATCAAATAATGGTCAGGAAATAGAATAAGAAATGATTGTAATTCTTCCAATCCAGAATGGCACAAGAGATCAGCTAGAAGCCCAAGGGCAATAGGTAAGGGGCCCCACCAGCTAAGCCAGCATCAGCTTAGTGTAGCTATAATCAGCATCTGCTAGTGCCACTAGAGATGAGCCAGCGATAGTGTATCCCAGAAGGTTCTGTGTCTAGAGGCAGCATGAGCAGAGGCCTCTCCCTATAAAGCCTCAGGGTGGTCAGAAAGTCCCAGAATGGGAAACTTGTGAACCAGAAGGATTCATTGCAACAAGAGATCAGAACACCCCAGGCCCAGGGGCTCAAAGGCCTATAACACTCTGTTCTGAGATGCCAGAGAGGACCCAAAGATCCAATGCTCAGAATTTTAATCATCATCAGTTCTTAACCCAAGGAGGTGAAGGTGACTACTAGAATGCAGATAACCAAGGACAAGACCAAAGTGGGCCAACCACCTCACACAAAAGCACATTAGAGAATAGAGACTGTCCCTGGTGTAGAGTCCTCATTCAGGAACTAAAAGCTGGAGAAATGAGTAAGTCAAAGAAAACATGAATCAGTATAAAAAATTATTGTAGATCTAGAGATCCCCCCAAATGAAAAAATAATTAACTCTATAACAGCTGCAAGCAGAGGCACCAAGGAAAAGAAATGGATTTTGAAGGAAAACATAAAAAGTGAAATAAAATCTCTGGAGGAAAGTATTGAAAAGATATTAAATAGCTTAGAGGAGAACGTGGTCAACTTTATCCAAGAAATGGAAACTTAGAATAAACCAAAAAGAAACCAGTGACTCCATGAGATGGTAAAAATTATTAGAACAAAATCAAAAAGGTTTAAAAAAACAGAATCTAAGATATTTGATAATAAAAACCCACTGACCTAGAAAATGGGTGCAGAGGAGATAATTTCTTTCTTTCTTTCTTTTTTTTGAGGTGGAAGGGCAGGGCAATTGGGGTTAAGTGACTTGCCCGAGGTCACATGGCAAGTAAGTGTTATGTGTCTGAGGTTGGATTTGAATTCTGGTCCTCCTGACTCCAGGGCCGGTGCTCTATTCACTGTGCCACCTAGCCACCTCTTTATTTTCACTTTTTAAAAAAATTTATTCATTTTTAGCTTTCGAGATTCACTTTTATAAGATTTTGAGTTCTAAATTTTTTTCCTTCCCCTCCCTGCTCACCAAGATGGCATGTAATCTTATATAGGCTGTATATGTACACTCCTCAAGATGGCATATAATCTGATATAGGCTATACATGTACAATCATATTAAACATATTTCCACATTAGTCATGTTGTAAAGGAGAATCAGAACCAAAGGGAAAAACCACAAGAAAAAAAAGAGAAAATAGTTGTGCTTCAATCTGCATTCAGACTCCATAGCTCTTTCTCTGGATGCAGGGGAGATAATTTAAAAATTATTGGGCTTAATGAAAACCACATTTTTAAAAATAAAAGCCTAGATACTATATTATTTTTTAAGTACAGAGACTTTTTTTTGTTCTGAATTCTCTCCCTCCTTTTTTCCCCTCTCTTACCCAACAAGAAAGCATGAAAAACAAAACCTATCACAAATAGATGTAATCATGCATGACAAAATTACACATTAGCTGTGCTCCCCGCCCCTCTACAAAATCAAGAAAAAAATGCACTCTGAGTCTATCAGTATTCTCTCTGGAGGTGAACAGCATGTATCCTTTGGAATTGTGGTAGGTCACTGTGTTGATCAGAGTTACTAAGTCAAAGTTAATTATCTTTATGATATTGCTGTTATTGTGTACATTGTTGTTCTCCTGGTACTGCTTACTTCATTTTGCCATCACTTCATAAGGGTTTTGAAATAATTTCCTTCATCATTTTTTTCAGCACAATAGTATTTGTCACATTCATATACCATAACTTATTTAGCCATTCCCCAAAGGGGATCCCTTAAGTTTCTGATTCTTTGCCATCACTATAAATATTTTTTTGTACATATGGGTCTTTTTCCTCTTTGCTCTTTTTGGGGTATTGCCTTAATAGTGGTACTGCTGGGTCAAAGGATATGCACAGTTTAATAGCCTTTTAGGCACAATTACCAATTGCTTTCCAGAATGCTTAGACTGATTCACAGTTCTACCAATTGCATTAGTATACTTGTTTTTCCCATGTTATTTTCCTTTTTGTCATCTTAGCCAGTATGATGGGTATGTTTTAATCTTCATATCTCTATTAGTGATTTAGAGTATTGTTCCATATGGCAATTGATGGCTTTGATTTATTCCTCTGAAAACTGCCTATTCATATCCTTTGACCATTTATCAATTGGGGAATGGTTCCTGTTATTATACATTTTACTCAGTTCTTATACATTTTAGACATGAGATTTTTGTCAGAAAAACTTGTGGCAAACATTTTTTCCAGTTTCTTGCTTTTCTTACAATTTTGGCTGCAGTTTTTTTTTAGGGCAAAAATTTTTAAACTTCAGATAATCAAAATTATCCATTTTACCTCCTATGAACCCTTATATTTCTTCTTTGGTCATGACTGCTTCCCTTAGCCATAGATCTGACAGAAAATTTCTTCCCTGATACACTAATTTGCTTATACCAGCTCCTTTTATTTCTAAATCATGAACTCATTTTTGAGCTTATATAGTATGAGATGTAAGTCTATGCTAGTTTTTGATAGACTACTTTACTATTCTCCTAACAGTTTTTGGCAAATAGTGAGTTCTTGTATCCTGTAACTGGGATCTCTGGGTTTCTCAAACACTATGTTATTGTGTTCATTTTCTTCTGTATATTGTGTACCTACCTGATCTGTTTTACTGATCAACCTCTCTATTTCTTACCTAGTACCAACTGTTCTGACAATTACAACTTTGCAATATAGTTGAGATCTGGTACTCTTACACTCCCTTCCTTACCATTTTTTTTCATTGATTCCCTTGATATTTTTGACCTTTTGTTCCTCCATATGAATTGTTATTTTTCTAGTTCTATAAAGTAATTCTTTGATATCAGTTTGATTATTATGGCACTGAATAAATTAATTTAGATAATGTTGTTGTTTTTATTATATTGCTTCAGCCTACCCATGAGCAATTGATATTTCTCTGTCTTTTTTTGTGTGAAGAGAGTTTCAAAATTGTGTTCATATGGTTCTTGTGTATGTCTTGGAAGGTAAACTCACAAGTATTTTATAGTGTCTTTTGTTATTTTAGCTTTTCTTTCTAACTCTTCCTGCAGGATTTTGTTGGTGTGCAGAAATGCTAATGATTTGTGTGGTTTTATTTTATATCCTGAAACTTTGCTGAAATTATTGTTTTGACTACTTTTTTAGGTGACTCTTTAGGTTTCTCTAGGTAAACCATTGTATTATGTACAAAAAGTGATAGTTTTATTTCTTCATTGGCTATGCTTATTTCTTCAGTTCTGGACATTATACTTTAAAGAATTATAAATTAAAATTATATAGATCTGTTGCAACCAGGGGACAAAATAAAGATAGCACCTACTAATCATCTCCTGAAAAAAACCATGAAAGCAAAAGTCTCTGGAACATCACGGTCAAAGTCCAAAATCTCCCAGGTCAAAAAAAAATACTATAAATTTCCATAAACAAGCAGTTCAAGTAATGAGGAACTATAGTCAGGATCACATAAAACCTGGAAGTTTTTACTACAAATAGGAGAGATCTTTGAATACAATGTTCCAAAAGGCAAATAATCTAGGTTTACAACCAAGAATAAATTATCCTCTAAATCTGAATATAATCCTACAAAGAAAAAAAAGTGGATCTGCAATGGAATGGAAGACTTTCAAGTATTTCTGCTAAAAAAAAAAGACCAGTTGAGTAAGCTGATTAAGAGCTTTGAAATACTAACAGTCCAGAGAAACCTGGAAAGGTAGTTTTTGGAAGGAGTTGAACGACATGGAGAGAAGAAACTAGTGTTCCTTTATAACCTTAATCTTTTTAAAAGGTGTGAGGGAGGAAAATGGTGATGAAGATGGCTAAGGGGTAGGGCAGAACACGGATTTGCTCTATTCTGAGGGTCTGAAGAAAGGAAAGAAAGGGAAAGCAAAAGGAGGAATATTACTAATGTGGAAAGGAAGAAAAAATCATGAATACTTTCATAAGTGGGAAATATGAAAAGCATATGCAAACATGGAAGAAGAGGTGGGAGCATGAGTTCAACCTCTTATCTGAAATGAACAAAAGAGGGTTGAACACATACTGGGTACATACAAACCATCTGGTACAGAAATGTGTGGCTGGGGCGGGAGTGCGGTGGCTTTGGGGGGGTGGCAAGAGGGAAGATAACACAATGATGGGAACAGTCCTAAGCAAAACAAAATTCCTGCTATTGAAGGGAGGAAGGAAGGAAAGCAAAGAACTAGACTTTAAGGGGGTGCTTTAAGATGGTCTTTTAGACAGTTGGGAATAGCTGAACAAACTGTGATAAATGAATATAATGAATATTGTGCCTTAAGAAATTGTGAAAGATATGATTTCAGAATTCTGTTAGAAATACTAGGAAACAGTTTATGTAGGGGTAACAACATTGTAAAGAAAAACAACTTTGAAAGACTTAAGTCTGATCAATGCAATGATCAACCACATCTCCAAAGGGTCTATGAAGAAACTTTGTTTTCCATTTTAGAAAGGGGGTGATGAACAAACACAAGGTGTATTAACAATGCAATATTCACTATGCCTATGGCAATTATAAATAGGCTTATGTGGTTATTAATCACAAAATATATCAGTCTCTCTATATGGGGGATAAAGCCAGAGAATTTATTAAAATACCAAATAACCGAGTCCCAAAACCAGAAAGTCAAAGCCATCAGGGTAGTTATGAAATTGGCACAAGTAGTTAACGTAGTAAACAACCACATTCTTAAGCCTTCAAAACAGAACAGGCTACCTCAGGCAAAGGTCCTTCTCTCCCGACTCTCAGCAACTGCTCAGCGTCCAGGAAGCATGCTCACAACAGCTCTGGCCCCCCGCAGTTCCAGTTCCCAGCAGCCCCCAACAAGAGTCCTTAGCAGAAATTCTGGCTGGCTTAAAAAGAGGTTTGGGCCTCGACCTCTACCTCGGCAGTTACTGCTGTTGCTGTGGCCACCAAAAGTCCCCAACAGAACTCTAACTCTTCTTCTGCTTCCTCTTGCCCCTCCCCTTCCTGCTATGTCAGCAAGTCCAATGGGGCATGGAAGATCTTTAAATCCCATAACCCTTACATTTGGCCCCAAGATCTTTCATGTCCCTTACTCAGCAAAAGTATATTAGGAATAACTGGTGTCAACAGAATTTTACAACAATATAACAAAGATAGCACACAATAAACACAGAAAACAGAAAACAATATTTCAGGGTGGGGTTTGAGCACAAGCTCCCCATCATTCCCCCCCCGAACAAATGGGGCCCCGAAATCTTGGGGTAAGGGGTGAAGATCTCTTCTTCCATGGCTACTTGCTGCTGAAATCGGATGTAGAGCTGTCCTTGTCCCAAGGGGTCCCATTTGAGAGGTCAGTTCTTAATGTGCTTGATGCCAAGTCCAAGGGTGACACATCACAGTTGCAGACAGGGGGTGACATCCAGCTTAAGCTATCGGGCATCTATAGGTGGAGGGTACCAAGCCTGTGGAAACAAATCTAGCAAACAAGGTAAATAGACAAAAAGCCAAGAAAAAGCAAAGAGAAAATAACCAGACTACTGTAGCCTCACTCACGGTAGAGTATATGAGTTAAGGGTACAATTTTGTAATCATCTTCTCCGGAATAAACAATAGTTACAGTGTTATCCCTCCCATGTGCTATAATCTCTGCAGCCTTTGGAATATCATCTGGCTTCCTTTTTACCCATACTTTAGCTCCCGATTTTATTCTATCAGTAGAACCAAATCCTTTAGTTCCTCTGACAGTCATTTTGGGAGGAGGGTCAATTTTTACAAGTGGTATTGTTTTACAAGGAATGATAATCACTTGGACTATCCTATCATTTTTACGAATCTGTATGGGCCCTTCACCTAAATTATGGAATGTCACAGTAGTTGATCCATTCTTCCAATATATTGTTAAACCGATATGGGGTCTACAATCTCCTCTGTATATTTCTTTAATCTGGGCTGGGGCCTGGCCTATTTCCTATTCACCCTGAAGGTGGGGCAAACTTGGATACAAAGATTCTGATTCAGGAGTACCTGCAGGGGTGGTTCTTGCTTCCCTATTCATTCTAATGTTAAGTACCTTTTCTTGGTACAGCTTATGCAGCTCTTCAGCTGGAATACCATCTATTCTTCTAAAGTCCACCCCTGCTCTCAATAGAGCAAAAAACAGTTCCCTTCTAGTTGGTCTATTTTGTCTCTGAATCCTCTGGCTATTTACTCTTCTCTCTCTAGGCAATTTATCTTGTCCCCATTCCCCTAGGTCACTTAATTGTGAAATCTTATCCAGCACCTCTGAAAAAGGGTGCCCTATTTCTCCAATTAATAAAGTCAGAATTAAGTGCTTATAAGCAGGAGGAGCAGTCTTCACTATGATATTTCTATGAGGAACTCCTAGGGGGGTTTCATAATATGCATTTGCATCTCCAACCATGATGGTAGTTTTCATTACCTCTTTCTTTAGCTTCCTCATATAATCTCTAAGTGAGTACCAGGGTCTGTCTCCACTAGGCCACATAGAGACAGTAGGATATTGCTTTCTGCATCCCTGTGCAACTAAAGCTAACAGAGTAGTGTTTCTGAGGCCTCCTCCCACATGGTAGTCCCTAAAAGCTTGGTGGACAAAAGGATTCTGACTGATACTTATGAATTTTAAGCAATCCTCACTGTCCAGTGTTATTCCTCCAGCGCCTTCATCAGTGATTCTTACTATCCAAGACACTAAAGACTCTCCCATTCTTTGGGTGAATCTACTCAATATGTCAGTAATCTCCTGTTGAGTGAAATCCTCAATTATCTCCTTGGACTCTGTTTGGCCCTGGCACTTCTCCTGTCTTCTTCTTCGTATGGGGAGAACTTCTATGTTAGAAGACTCCTCATCTAACCTTGTTGCATTTTCCACACACACATTCTCCTGGCAGCTGTCTAGGCAACTCTGCCCAGCCTGTACAAAAGCTGCATGCACATTTCTTCTGCTAGGTTTTTGCTTCCTTTTAGCTACATGAACAGTAGCTTTTTCCTGGACCACCTGAGTCCCTCCAGTTTGCTCTTCTGAATGCTGTGACACAGAAGAATCCTCAAGCAAACCAGCCAACTCCCTAGCCATCTGAGCTCTTTCCTCTAGCAGCTTATCCCTACTTTTACACATGAGGCGATAACTTGTTAGCAGGACCCAGCCTCTCCTGCACACTCCTGCCAACTCTTTGCCTGGTTCTATGGGTATTCCTTGCAAACATCTTTCCAAATCTCCAGATTCTCCCTCTTTTAGTCTTGGTTCCCAGTTTTCACAGGGCCCTGTACTTTTGGCCCATTCTCTGGCTAGAGAGGAATAAGGCAAATCCTCCCATCCTGGGATAGCCATTTCTCCCTCCCCCTGCTTCCAAATATAGGCCTGATATTTTGTGATCCCATCCTCGTCGCCAAATGTATTAACAATGCAATATTCACTATGCCTATGGCAATTATAAATAGGCTTATGTGGTTATTAATCACAAAATATATCAGTCTCTCTATATGGGGGATAAAGCCAGAGAATTTATTAAAATACCAAATAACCGAGTCCCAAAACCAGAAAGTCAAAGCCATCAGGGTAGTTATGAAATTGGCACAAGTAGTTAACGTAGTAAACAACCACATTCTTAAGCCTTCAAAACAGAACAGGCTACCTCAGGCAAAGGTCCTTCTCTCCTGACTCTCAGCAACTGCTCAGCGTCCAGGAAGCATGCTCACAACAGCTCCAGCCCCCCGCAGTTCCAGTTCCCGGCAGCCCCCAACAAGAGTCCTTAGCAGAAATTCTGGCTGGCTTAAAAAGAGGTTTGGGCCTCGACCTCTACCTTGGCAGTTACTGCTGTTGCTGTGGCCACCAACAGTCCCCAACAGAACTCTAACTCTTCTTCCGCTTCCTCTTGCCCCTCCCCTTCCTGCTATGTCAGCAAGTCCAATGGGGCATGGAAGATCTTTAAATCCCATAACCCTTACACAAGGGTACAAAAAGAGACATATATTTTTGGCTGGGCTACTGAGTTAATTTATTTTGCTTGACTATATTTATTTGTTACAAAGGCTTTTTTTCCTTCTTTCTGTTTTTCAAAGGGGGAGAGAAGTCAGCGAGTTAGGGGACAATAAACCAATAGTGATTCCAAAATAAGAAGGCCATTGAAACATTTAAAAAATTGAACAGAAAGAAGCTCAGAAGAAATCATAGATAAGCAGGACAGTTTTTAAAGATATATGTAGAATTTATTATACACTTTTTTTTAAAAAAAGGAAGCTGTATGAAATAGAGATTAATAGTTTTATATAGAGTCCCCTTTTTGTGTTCTGCTGTCTGTATATGTAATGTTTTTCTTTTTGTGTTTAAGTTCATAATTTTTAAAAAAGGAAAAAAAACCCTGCTTCACATTCAGCCCTTTCAGAGTATGTCACTTTTGAGTCTAGAAATAGCTTTTAGAGAGCTGGGGAGTAACTATATCAACCTGGTGCCTTCTGTGTGAAGGATGAATCAGAAAGAAAAGAGGCTAGAAGTAGGAGACCAATTAGGAAGCTAAAGAAGTAGTCCAAGTGAAATGTGAACTGAGACAGTGTCTATGTGATTGGAGATAAAAGTCAGATGTGAGAGGTGTTGTGGAAGTAGACTTTACAAGACTTGGCAACTCATGGGATGTTGGAGGAAGGGGTGAGGGAGAGGATTACTCTGAGGCATGAACCTTGGTGATGCCCTCAAAAACAAAACAAAACAGGGAAGATTGGTGGAGGGTTGAACTTAGGGGAAAAGATGGTATCTATTTTGGAAATGTGGAGCTTGAGATGCTAATTGGACATCCAAGTGGAAATGTAGGTCTAGAATTAAGGAGAAAGACTAGGGCAGAATACACACATATACACTAGAAAAAAAAAACTGTACTTGTGGCCTCCACTTTTCATTTCCCACACACTTCTTAGCTTCTTTCAGTATGGCAACTCCTCTTTCCTACAGACTTCAATAATGTTTCCTTCAATAACCAGTAACCTGACTGTACCAGGCTGCTTTCTTGGACTTCAGTTTGATCTCCAGAAACTCATCATCCTGAAAGATCACATCAATTCTGAAACCTACATCTCTTCAGTACTCCCTGCCCCTAGGGTCCCACACACCCTCTAAATGGAGAGAGTGGAGGGTAGACATTCAAGGGCTCTTCTCAGAGCCTCTATTGGGCGGGGGGGAGGAAACTCATGGTAGTCATCTTATTATTTCCCTCCCCTCCTCCCTTCACCTTTTTTTTATGGTGCTAATTTTAAATGGATTTTATTCTCCAAGACAATTGCATTTCCACTTGTTTACAGTACTGACAAAGTGCAATGTTGTTCACTTCTCTCCCTCTGCACACATTCAAGTATTCAGAATGCCCAGATTTACACAGTAGCTTAAATGTTAACTTTTAAACTGCTACTGCCTTGGCTACAAATTTGAGTCCTTCAATTTTTGGAAAGCGATGTGGAATGCTTTTTCTTCTGGTGTGTTTAGTCGACCTCTTCAATGGTGGGTCCAGAAGAAGCACCTCCAGATGGGGCTGCTCTACCCCCTGGGAACCCACCAGGCATACCTCCTGGCATTCCCCCTGCACTCTGATACAGCTTAGTAATAATGAGGATGCAGACCTTCTCCAATTCTTTCTGCTGATGCTCCAATTCTTCCTTCTCAGCAGTCTGGTTCTTATACAGGCAGTTGATTATTTCATTACATTTGTCAAGGATCTTCTATTTGTCTTCATCACCAGTTTTGCCTTGCAGTTTTTCATCCTCCACGATTGCTTTCATGTTGAAAGCATAGGATTCAAGAGAATTCTTAGAAGACACCTTGTCTCTCTGCTTTTCATCCTCAGCCTTGTATTTCTCAGCCTCCTGGACCATGCGCTCAATGTCTTCTTTGCTGAGACGTCCTTTGTCATTGGTGATGGTGATCTTGTTCTCCTTGCCTGTGCTCTTATCCACAGCAGAAACATTGAGGATGCCATTTGCATCAATGTCAAATGTTACTTCGATCTGAGGAACAACCCTGGGTGCTGGAGGAATTCCTGGGAGCTCAAATTTGCCAAGCAGGTTGTTATCCTTTGTCATTGCTCTCTCGCCTTTGTAAACCTGAATAAGCACACCAGGCTGGTTGTCTGAATAGGTGGTAAAGGTCTGTGTCTGCTTGGTGGGGATGGTGGTATTACGTTTGATCAGAGTGGTCATAACTCCACCAGCAGTTTCAATTCCAAGGGAAAGAGGAGTGACATCCAACAACAGCAAGTCCTGTACATTCTCAGATTTATCTCCAGACAAAATGGCAGCCTGGACAGCTGCACCATAAGCAACAGCCTCATCAGGATTGATACTCTTGTTGAGCTCCTTGACATTGAAGAAGTCTTGCAGAAGCTTCTGGAATTTGGGGATTCAAGTGGAACCACCCACCAGGACAATGTCATGAATCTGAGACTTATCTAGCTTGGCATCTCTTAAGGCCTTCTCCACAGGATCCAGGGTGCCACAGAAGAGATCAGCATTGAGCTCTTTGAAACAGGCCCGGGTAATTGATGTGTAGAAGTCGATACCTTCATAGAGGGAGTCAATCTCAATACTGGCCTGGGTACTGGAAGAGAGGGTACGCTTTGCACGTTCGCAAGCAGTGCGGAGATGGCGAACAGCCCTCTTGTTCTCACTGATGTCTTTCTTGTGCTTTTGCTTGAACTTGGCAATGAAATGGTTGACCATTGGTTGTCAAAGTCCTCCCCACCCAAGTGGGTGTCCCCAGCTGTGGACTTGACCTCAAAGATGCCATCTTCAATGGTGAGAATGGAGACATCAAAAGTACCACCTCCAAGGTCAAAGATCAACACATTTCTCTCTGCACCAACCTTTTTGTCCAAGCTGTAAGCAATAGCAACAGCAGTTGGCTCATTGATGATTCGGAGCACATTGAGACCAGCTATGGTTCCAGCATCTTTGGTGGCCTGACGTTGGGAATTGTTGAAATAGGCTAGTACTGTGACCACAGCATTTGTGACAGTCTTCCCAAGGTAAGCTTCAGCAATTTCTTTCATCTTAGTCAAGACCATAGAAGATACTTCTTCTGGATAGAAACTTTTGGTCTCCCCTTTGTACTCCACTCGGACCTTAGGCCTGCCTGCGTCATTCACCACCTTAAAAGACCAATGCTTCATGTCTGATTGTACAACTGCATCATCAAATCTGTGACCAATCAGACGTTTGGCATCAAAAACTGTGTTGGTGGGGTTCATTGCAACTTGATTCTTTGCAGCATCACTGATTAAACGTTCTGTGTCGGTGAAGGCGATGTAGCTTGGTGTGGTCCTGTTTCCTTGGTCATTAGCAATGATCTCCACTTTCCCATGTTGGAAGACTCCCACACATGAGTAAGTGATGCTAAGATCAATACCAACTGTGGGTCCCTTCGACATGGTTGCTGGGGAGTTGGGGGTCGTAGCTGACCACTATGGAGAGAGAAGGGCTGCTGCTGTGCTGAGTAGCCCTTCATCTTCTTTTTATGTGTAGTCTTCCCCTAATAGATAATGAGGTCCTTGAGGACAGGTTTGTTTTTAGCCTTTCTTTGTATCCCCAGCACTTAGCACAGTGTTTGGTACATAGTAGGCACTTAATAAATATTTAGTGATTATTGGGCTGACTTCCTTAACTCTCTGTAGACTGGTTTCTGGCCTTATCACTCAAGTGAAATTGGTCTCTCTGAAGTTACCAATGATTTCTTAAATAGCCAAATCTAATGGTCTTTTCTCAATTCTCATTCTTCTAGACCTCTCGATCCTGTGACACTGTCGACCACCCTCTTCTCTTTGATACTCTCTTGTCCCTAGGTTTTTGTGGCATTACTCTCTCCTGGTTCTTCTCCTATCTGATAGTTCCTTCTCAATCTCCTTTACTGAATAAGCTTTATCGAGCTCACTCCTGCTACTCATGGGAGTCCCCCAGGGTTCTCTCCTGAGTCTTCTCTTCTTCCTCTATACTACTTCACTTGGTGATCTTATTAGCTCCTGTGTATTTAATTACCATCTCTATGCTGATGATTCCCAAATCTACTTATCCAGCTCCAACCTCTCTGCTGCTCTCCAGACTCTCATCTCCAACTGCCTATTGGACAGTAACTGTCCTAACTGGATGTGCAGTAGACATCTTAAACTCAACATGTCCAAAACTAAACTCATCATCTCTGCCCTAAACCCTTCCTTCTTCTTAATTTTCCTATTACTTTCCATACTACCATCATCTACTCCAGCCATCCAGGCTTGAAACCTGGGTGTCACCTCAACTCTTCACTCTCACTTCTCATATCCAATCTATGGCTAAGGCTTGCTTATTTTACCTTCATAAAATCTTCAGGGGCAGCTAGGGGGCGCAGTGAATAGAGCACAAGCCCTGGAGTCAGGAGGACCTGAGTTCAAATGTGGCCTCAGACACTTAATACAAAAATTAGCCATGTGACCTTGGGCAAGTCACTTAACCCCAACTACCCTCCAAAAAAATACAAAAAAAAATCATAAAATCTTTCCTATATGCCCTCTTCTTTCCTCTGACACTGCCACCACCTTGGGGAAGACTTTCATCTCTTTGTACCTACATTATTGCAATAGCCTGCTAGTGGGGCTCTCCCCACTCCAGCTCATCCTCCATTCAGCTATCAAAGTGATTTTCTTAAAATGCAACTCTGACCATGTCACTTCTGTATTTAATAAACTCCAGTGGCTTTATATCACTTCAAAGATAAACATATAAATTCCTCTGGCATTCAAAGTTCTTCATAACATGCTTCCCCCCTCCCCAGTCTTAGTCAGTCTCTGTCTCTCCCCCCCCCATATAGTCTTCTATATGTATATATAGAAGTCGTATATATATATATATATATATATATACAGTCTTCTATATCTATACAGTCTTCTCCCCCTCCTACTCTGTGATCCAGTGACACCGGGTCCAACAAGATCCGCCATCTCTAGGCTCTGGGCATTTTCTCTGGCTCTCCGCCATACCTAGAATGCTCTTCCAGAAGGAAAGAGCATCTCCCCTTCTGGCTCCTTTCGGGTCTCCGCTAAAATCCCGCCTTCTACAAGACGCCTTCCCTCTTCCGATGTTCTCCAGCTTGTCTTGCCTTTCTCATGTCTGTCCATGGTTGTTTGCATGTTGTCCGTAATTAGACTGGCGGGCAGTCTTTTGCTTTTCTTGGTATGTCCCCAGCGCTCAGCACCCTGCCTGGCACACGGAAACCATTTAATGTTTGACATTCTGACCAACTGTAATTGGCTCAGAGGGAGGATGGATGTGGGAACAGAAATCTGAGGTGGGGTGAAGCAAGTCGCGGTATAGCCTCACACAGCTCAGTAAAATGGGGAGACATCACCTGCCCGGAGCAAGTCATTTTGGGAAGTTTAAGATTTCTGGGCACCAGAGTAGAGAAAGTCGGTTCATTGTTTTCATTCGGTGGGAAAGAGTTTTCCCTTCAGCTGTCGGTTTCCATGGAAACGAGTCCAACTTCCGGCCTCGAGGGGGACGCTTGCCCCGAAGCCACACCCATTGCCCCACCCAGGAGCACGCGGCGGGCGCGTCGCGGGTGGTGATTGGTCCGTTTGAAATGCGCCGGGGCGCGCGCCCGCCTGGTAGTCTTTACCTCGCCGGGCTAGCAAGTGAGCGACCGTTTGGATTGTGTGTCTGGGAGCTCTCGGGCACCCGAGCGCCGCGACCGCGACCTCGCAGCCTTCCCGCCAGCTCGCCCCGAGCTCTCCCCTCCGCCTGCCGCTTATAGAGCGCCCACTCTGCGGCCATGAAGCCAGCGTGAGTGTCCGGGTCGCGGTAGCGGGGCTTGGCAGCTGGGCTGGGGATAGGGGGATGAGGGTAGGGGAAGGGTGGGAGGGCCTGAGCGGGACCCCGAGGCGAGCCCGGGCTAGTCAGCTTGGCTCCCTCTTTTCTTCCCGGAACGGTGATCCCCGCGAGCGCCAGCGCCCGGGATCCTGCCTGGGCCGCAGCCCCAGGAAGGGAAGGGGAAACCCTGGGGTGCATGAGGCAATGTCTCCTCCTTCCCCCCTCCTCCGCCCTTCCCCACGGGATTGCCCCGCCCCTTCCCGCCTTCCGCAAACTCTCCTCATCCCTCTTACCTGAGAGGTAACGGACCCCTGGTGCCCCGCCTCGCTTCCACCCAGCTCCCCCTCCCCGTCATGTTGTGAGCTCTTCTGAGAAGAGGAGCCTGGGTTCCTCCCTACCCTGACCCACTTCTGGCAGTTTAAGATTTCATTTTATTCATATCTTTTGTTTTCACATCACCTTGGATTTCTGAATTTACCCTTCCCCTGTCCCTCTTTTAATAAAGGGTGGAGGGGAGGGAAGCAGTTCTGCTAAACCAACCAATACGTGCACTTTTTCTGACGGCACATTGCAATATTGTGCTAAACTGCTAAGGTTTTGGAGACACCCAGTTATTTCACGCTGCTAGTCCCCCTCTGTCACTCCTCTCCCCCTTATCCTGCCCGCAGGCAAAGAGACTTAAGCATTTTTTTTTTAGAGGGCCTTCTGGGGAGGGTGTTGTATGTAGGTCTTGTTTTGTTCTGGTCTTAAAAGGATAATCCTGTTATTGCTTAGAGATGTAGGTTGGTACAGTGAAGGAAGAACTGGACCTGGGTTTTAAGACTTGTCTCTGTCACATACTCTATAACCTTGGACAAGACACTTAACCTCTGTTCACCTTAAGTTTCCTCATCTGTAAAATAGGGGTAACAGCTACTACTCCTGCTTTCACAGTGTTGCTCTGAGAAAAACTTTTAAAGTGCTAGATGTGGGCTGTTATTGAGTACTGTTAGATGATGTACTGTCATTTAATTGTCTGTGAATCAGAGTAGTCAATTCTAGAGAAGCTCATTTGTAGAATAATTATTATAATTTTTTAACTGGAGTAATTCTGGAAACTCTTTACTAAGGGTTAAAGGTTTGTGATCTGCATCTTGTGGAATTGGCTCCTACATCATTAAGATCACAGAGACTTGAAGATAGAAAGGTCCAGTCCTACCTCTGACACTTAATGAGCTGTGTGACCATATCATTTAAGGGGAGGGAATGTGGTGGGCACTGTGCAAATATTATTTGCAACGTATTTCAAATAATATCTCTGTGTGTCTCTATATAGAAATATAGCTCTATGTGTAATTCTCTATAACTAGCTATAATTTAAATATGAGCTGCTCATGAAGGAAAGTGGCTAGTTTCCTCATTAATGGATTCCTATTGATGAACTCACAGTTCCAGACCAAGTGATACAAACCATAGACACAGTGAAATACATTGGGATGGAAGTGAAAAAGAAAACCTAAGTCACCAAGTAAGAAATTTACAGTTTAGGATTATAGTTATTTGAATAAGAAGCATAACTTTTTGTGGGTAGGAAATAGTGTGTTTAGTCTGAGCATTTATTCAACCATTAATCTCCCTCTGTTTTACCTATTGCCATCAGGCTTCTCCCTACCATTTTATTGAAATTACACACCATTGTCTAATTTGCAAAATTCAGTGTTTTTTTTCTTTTTTTTTTTTGGAGGGGGGGAAGGTAGGGCAGTTGGAGTTAAGTGACTTGCCCAAGGTCACACAGCTAGTTTTGTGTTAAGTGTCTGAGGCTGAATTTGAATTCAGGTCCTTCTGGCTCCAGGGCCAGTGCTTTATTCACTGTGCCACCTAGCTGCCCCCAAATTCAGTGTTTCTGAAAGTCATTCTTCCTCACTGACCTCTCTGCAACTTTTGACTGTTGCCCAGATCTTCCTATTAGTTTCTTGTTGGCTTCTCATATTCATCCATGACTTTTTGCTATGGAAATTCTTAAGGGTCTGTCCTTGGCTCCTTTCATTCAGAAAGAATTTAAGAACCTACTATTCCTAAACATTGGAGATACTAGTGCAAAGAATGAACTAGTTTTTATAGGGTACTTTATGGTCTCAAGGTGAAACGAGTATACGTAGAATCAAGATGGAGAATACATACAAATTTGGTAAACATAAGATAGTTTGGAAAAGAGGTTACTAGCAGTTGAAATTAAGAAAGGAGGGGGATTCTGTGAAGTGGAGGTGATGAGTGAGGACTCTCCATATATGAGGGACAGAATACAAAGGCACAAAGATGGAATAGGAATTGTCACTTGAGGAACAGAGAGAAGGTCAGCTTAGGTTGGATCCTGGAGTTCAGGAGAGGAAGTAAAGTCCGTTAAGATTGGAAAGATGGATTGGGACCAGGTTTCTTTATAGGGGCTTTAAAATTTATCTGTGCTCCTAAATGAAATTGATTGATGGTTGTCCTTCATGCTTGAAGAGGACCAAAATGACATCACTATGTCTGGGTCAAGGTACAATATGTCTGACAGTGTCTTATCAGATTAATAGGAGTTCAGAAGTTTCTACCACTGCTTAGGCACAAATAGCCCACACAAACATGGCACATCTCATGTTTCTTTTGAGTTACTGCAATTCTGCTTTGCACAGAGGGCACAGCATTTACTTTGATGCGAATGTGTCATGCTGGGCAGTCCTGTACCAGTGTCTCCCATGTCTCATACTAGATTCCATTGTTCTTCAGAGAGACCTCGAGTGTCTTTGTATCATTTCTTCTGACCTCTGTGAGGACTTGCCTTGTGTGAGTGTTCCAAAAAATAGTATTTTGGGCAAACTTATATTTGATACTTGAACAATATGACCAGCCTCTTGGAGCTGCATTGGAGTTTGTGCAGTAGAGTTTGAATGTCTGGTAATTCAGCTTGAGAAAGGACCTCAGTGTCTGGCACCTTATTTTGCCAGAGTCAAATCTTCAGAATCTTTTTAAGACAGTTCAAATGGAAGTGATTTGGTTTCCTAGAAGAAATAGGGTGCCACTGGAGTTGGAGTAAAAAAGTTTTGTGAGAAAATTTTGTCAGCAATTTGCAGGGTAGCCTGGAATGGGGAGAGATTTAAGGCAAGGAAACCAATAAAGGAGTCTTTAAAGTAACTTAGGCAAGAGATGATGAGGACTGGAACTAAGCTTGTAGCTACAGGAGTAGACAGAAGGGGTCAGATGCCAAGAGTCAAGGAGGTAAGAATGGCTAGATTTGGTAACTGCTGAGTATACGGGGTAAGGGAAAGTAAGAAATTGAGAATAATGCCATCTACCCAGTTTCCCATTTTTGGAATCTTGCTTTTTTACTTTTCCCACTCACTTTTCACATTGAATCCACTATTTTAAATTGTGTTAGTTCTACCTCTTTTACATCCTCATGTCTTTATTCCTACTGCCCCCACTCTTATCCTGCTACTCTGGCAGATACATGGTACAGTAGATAGCATGCTGGGCCTAGATTCAGGAAGATTCAAGTCTGGCCTCAGACGCTTACTAGCCATGTAACCTTGGGCAAGTTACTTAACCCTATTTGTCTGCTTCCTCATCTATAAAATGAGCTGGAGTAGGAAATAGCAAAGCACTCCAGTATATTTGGCAAAAAAAAAAAAGCCCAAATCAGGTCACAAAAAGTCAGACACACAACTGGAAAATGACTGAACAACAAAATCCTACCACTTACCTAGACTTTTGCAGTAGCCTTCTTAAAGGTCTTCTGCCTGCACTTTCCTTCCTCCAACTAAACCATTGTATCATATGCAGAATAATTTTTCCAATAACTTTTACTTGTTCATTATTGCTTTGTAAATAAAGGTGTTTCCTTTGCCTGGCATTCAAGGGCTGCCACAGTCAAGTGCCACCTTACTTTTTTAACCTTGTCCTATATTGCTTCTTTCTATGTGCTCAGTTCTTTGCTTCCTGGGTACCACCTGCATTTTCCTGCTGTATTCATTCTACCCATCTTTAAAAAACCAACCCTGATGTCACTTCCTCCATGAACATCTTTGAGAACTGCTCTTTCCTCCTGCTTTAGTAACATTATTTCCTTTGGACCTCTCATAATAGTTTGTTTCATAAGTCTCTTGTACTTAGTTGTAACATTGTATATGATGATTTTATATTGATATTTTATCTCTCCTAGACTGTATGCTTCATGAGGGCAGAGATCTTGTTTTGTATGAACTGTTTCTTGGTGATAAGCACAAGGATTTGCATATAGGGGAGACTTAAGTATATGTTGAATGTTAAATTTAGTGAGCACCTTTTGCATGTATGGGATTGTGTTAATTACTGTGAGAGGCACAAAGATGAATTTGATGAATTTTTTTAGGGGAGATAGGACATACACGAAGAGTCAGACACACAGTTGAAAAATGACTGAACGGCAAAGTCCTACCATGTACCTAGACTTTTGCGGTAGCCTTCTTAAAGGTCTTTCTGCCTGCACTTTCCTTCCTCCAACCAAACCATTGTGAAACTGTGCAGTAAAATATAATATGATCAGTGTGTAGAAGAGGTACAAAGATCAGTGGGATTTAGAGGAAGGAGACCTTGATTTTTCACTAGAGAGACTGATCAGGAATGACATCATGACAGAGGTGGCAAAGGGGATTTTGAAGGATGAATCTGATTTCAACACATAGTAATGAAAACATCAGTTTTTCTTTCTCTTGAAACTAAACATCATTTCCTTGGTCAAAAAAAATTATCCTTTTTCTTTGGGTTTTTTTGCTTGGACATTGACTTGTTGGATTGATAACATCGACTTAGTTTTCCTGTTATTTAAGGCTTTTTGCAGATGAGGGTAAACTGTTCATTTTCAGGTCTTAGTTATATGTACATTTTCAGTTTGGATTAATTCTCTGCAAATTTTGTGTCAGCCACATGCAAATAAGCAATCTAACTTTAATATTAACTTATAAGTCTTAAATCTTTTAAAACTTCTTTTGGAATTAGTAGTAATAGTTAACATACATTCCATTCATTCAGCACCTACCATGTGCTAGGCGTTGTGCTGAGCACTGGGAATGCAAATAAGAAAAAGATAATCTGTACTCTCAAGGAGCTTACAGAGAAGAACACACAGAGAAGGAAGCTAAAAAGCGTGTATGTATGGGTGGGTAGGTGGCCTGGCAAGGGATGGATAGATGCACCAGGAGGTATTACTTTTTTTTTTTTTCAAAAAAGTTTTAATTCATTTTGAACTTGGAAAAAAATTCTAAGTACACAGCACAACATAATGAGAGGATTCAATATAAAACCATAAATTTCTATTTTATACTGTTTACTTTTGTTGAAAAACCTAGATAATAAATACTTGGAGTGGAGTTGAAACCTACCAGAGCCACTGATAAAAAAATGAAGTCACCTGAACCTTCTCTAAAACTCCAGTCCTTCAGTCAGAGGGGAGGAGGAACTTGAGTATCAAAAACTGAATTAATCTACATTATAGTGAGATTTCAGGTGATTTGATTAGCCTGAGATAGGCAAGAGGTTCCATAGAGTCCAAACCATACAGAGCTGCTGTTTGTTGGTCTTGACAGTCATAGTGCCTTGTTAATATTCCATTATGTATGGATTGAAGAATGTAAGTTTATTATCACTGTATATTCTTTTTTATTATTAGTAGTAAGGAAGGATTGTATAAAAATAGGAGAATTAAAGTGAAGAATTCGGTTTTGTATGCTAACTTTGCACTAAGATTTTGGTTTCTTTTCTGACCAGGAAAAGTAAAACTCCTAGGAAACCACTACTAAAGAAAGGAACCCAAGCAAGTCTCAAAGATCCAGTTGGGGTAAGGTTGCCTTGTCTAATTTCTTTTAGCTCTGCTCTTTTATGCTGTATTTTACTATTTAAGAGATTAAGAAAAAAAAATGTGGAAACAAATTAAGAGAAATAGGAGTTTCTGTGGCCAAAGAATTCATCATTTTGTGGCCAGCCAATTGGTAATGATCCTTAGCTAGTCTTACTCTTTGATAGCAAGTACAATTTGTCTCTGGGCATTCTGAGCCCTCTAGTTTTGTAGAACATGCCAGAACTTATATTCTGTTGGTGTAGCCTTTTAGAACCCAGGGTTTTAACCATGCTGTGATCATGTAGTGTAGTGAAAAGGGCACTGTATTTGGAGTCAGGAAAGATCTGGGTTTGTATCTTCATCAGTAAAATTAGTAGAAGTGTAACTGTGAGCAAATTGTTTTATTCTCTTTGTGTCTCAAATTTCCTATCTGTAAAATGAGACTGCTGTTACCTTGTATACCTTTATCACTGAATGGTCATGATCACATGTAATTATGTAAATAAAGGCATTAGATGAAAACCTCACTTAGTCTCTTTGTGGACAAGGAAAAAGGAATGGATGGGAGAGGATGTAAGAATTGACTGTACTTAGTCCTAATTATTAATTAAGCCATGTTTCCAACTCTGCCTATATTCATTGAAAAGTTTGCAAGTTTGTTTTTCAGTTCAAAATAATGCTTCATTTTAAAGATAACTTGGCTCATAAATTACCAGTACAGTGAGAGGAAACTCTGTATTTCAGAATCTGCCCCACCCTCTTTCAGAGGAGTGCAGTACAATGATTGATTTGAAAGTTTTAAATTCATGCTTGTTAGAAAATATACCGGAATTTAGAATCTTGAGTGAGAAGGGACCTCAGAGACCATCTATTTCTACCACATTCTCAACAAGCTTTCATTTGAAGACCTAATCATGAGGTTTACCCCTTAGCAACCCATTCTACTTTTGAATAGTGCAAATTGTTAGGAAGTTTTTCTTGTTTGGAGCCTTAATCTGCCTTTTTTCAGCTTCTTCTCATTGCCCTTAGTTCTGTTCCCAGGGTCCAAAAATAACAACCCCTCCCCGCCCCAGGTTCATCTGAGATTTACTTTATATTGTAGATCAGAGTTGTCAAAGGGATGACAAACTGATTACAAGACAGCCAGAATGAAATGTAATCAGGAAGGGGTAGTTAGGTGGTACAGTGGATAAAGCCCTGCAGTGGGGAGGAATTGAGTTCAAATCAAGCCTCAGATACTTGATACTAGGTGTGTGACCC
The DNA here is from genome assembly GCA_011680675.1 of Gymnobelideus leadbeateri. Classification (NCBI taxonomy): domain Eukaryota; kingdom Metazoa; phylum Chordata; class Mammalia; order Diprotodontia; family Petauridae; genus Gymnobelideus; species Gymnobelideus leadbeateri. Next base: position 275,725 of record WOXC01005648.1, on the reverse strand, counting down.
TGGGCAACTCACTTAACCCTCGATTGCCTCACCCCCAAAAAATATAACTGGGAAATAGTTAACAAAACAAATTAAATTGCAGTAAAGTATAGGTAGTTACGTTTTAAATTGTAACACAATTACATTTTGAAACTTAAGTCAGTATGTAGTCTGCAGGGATCCTTATGCTTGGTTTAGGGGGCCTCTGTTTCTTTGCACTAATTGACATCACTGTTGTAGATATCTTATATGCATGTAATTTTGTTGTTGTTGTTTTGTTTTGTTTTTTGGCAGGTTCTGTCCACTAGTAGAATAAAGTTTCTTGAGATCAGGGACTTTGTTTTATCTTTCTTTATATCCCCAGAACTTAGTGCATGCCTGTTACATAGTAAATGCTTAATATATGCTTACTGACTGACAAAAAGTCTTAATTCTTCTTAGAGTGTTTTTTAAAGTATTTAATGGTTCCTTTCACAGCAGTACTTTCCTAGAACTGTAAATGTTTCCTTTCTACTTTCTTTTTTAATTAGGTTTTATTAATTTATTTTTATTACTATTTATTATTTTTATTAATTAATTAATTAATTTTTAGTTTTCAACTAAGACTCCATACATTTAAAATTTTCTCCCACTCCCTCCGCAAGATGTCATGCAGTCTGATATAGGCTCTACACATACCTTCTATTAAACACATTTTCACATTTATCATGTTGCATAGAAGAATTATAATGAATGGGAGAACCCGTGAGAAAGAAAACAAAACAAAACAAAAATAGTCCGCTTTGCTCTGCATTCTGACTTTATAGTTCTTTCTCTGGATGTGCATTTTCTATCCTAAGTCCTCTGGAATTATTTTGGGTCCTTGCATTACTGAGAAGGGCTAAGTCTATCAAAATCAGTCATTGAACATTGTGACTGTTACTGTGTACAATGTTCTCCTGATTCTGCTCCTCCCTTTCTACTTTCAAGTGTAAGCCTGTGAGTTTAAAGTTGACTTCTGCACACAGTGTGTTAGTTGATGGGAGTTTGTGTAATATAGGATGTTGTCCTTCAGAGTTATATTCATTCGTGAGTTGAAAAAAGATGCTTTGAATATAGTGAATAACTTTTACTAATGTTTGAAACTAAATATTAAACCTTATTTCTATTTTTATATTAATTGTTAAGTTTTTAAACTTAATTGCTGTTCATTTCAGAGGTCTGTTTACTGTTGATGCTTAGTTGTGTTATTTTAAATTTTTATTATTAAAACCTATTTTAACTTTAGATGTGTGAAGTTTTGAAAAGTATTTTAATTTTAAGATGTAGTTCTATTTTTGTGCATACCTTTTTCCATCCTAAGGGTATGTTGTTTGCATTGTCATTTCATAATTTCAAGTTCCTCTTTTTAAAAATTGTTAAACCTGTAAGCAAAAGGTTATTTCTCATAAAGAATTGACACTTAAGTCTTTAAGGTGCTTTTGATTAGCTTTAAGTAAATAGCAATTTGGGTATTTATTCCTTCATTTTAGGTATACTGCAGGGTTCGCCCACTGAGCTTTCCAAATCAGGAGTGCTGCATTGAAGTGATCAGTGATACTACAGTTCAACTTCATACTCCTGAAGGATACAGAGTAAACAGAAATGGAGACTATAAGGAGGTACTAGTTTATATTCATGAAAAGGAAACCTGAAGAAGCTTTTCTGTAGTTGGTCTTTCATTAAAATTTCATGAACTGTTTTTGATTTTTCCCCACTTTTGTTGGTTACAGCTAGCAACCAACCCTTTCACCCTTGATGTTATTAAATTCATTTAGCCATATAGTAAACTGCTAGGGGTGTGTGTGTGTGTGTGTGTGTGTGTGTGTGTGTGTGTGTGTGTGTGTAAAAATATAAGAACTAATGTGATCACAGTTATTCAGGTTTTAGATTATTATTACAAGTACAGGCATAAATTATTATGGAATCATCTGGATATAGTGTGGTACAGTTGAATGGAGTAAGAAAGTACTACATTTGAAGTCAGAAGAGATGGGTTTGAACCCTGACTTTCCTAAACACTAATTGTGTGACCATGGACAGGTCATTTCAGTTACTTCACCTCTCCTACTCTGTTTCCTCCTCTGTAAAGTGAGGTGATTGGACTATGTCGCCAAGATTCCTTCCTACTCTAAATTTAAAATCCTATGATTCTTCCCAGTTAGTTTTATGCTTTACATTTTGAAGTTGAACATTTGAATCTTTATTCTAGACAATTCTATATTAACGGTGTGGTGTGGGGAAAAGAGTGCTGGACCTAGGAGAAAGCCTAGATGTAATTCTGCTTCTAATGCTAGTTGAGTGAATTTGGGCTAATTATTCCCTCAGAGCTTCAGTTTCATTATCTGTAAAAGGGTAATAATACTTACCTCATGGTGGTAAGGCAAGCAGTCTGTAAACTATAAAGTATTATAATAAGTATGAATTATTTTATCATTTAGATGAATTATACTTTTGAATGAATTTTAATTAAGATGAAGACTATAAACCTCTATGTGTCTCAGGAAACTCCTTAGGATTTGTGTAAGATTTGGATTGGTAGTTGATTTAATGATTTATAGATACTCCTATACTAGGAGTATCTCACATACACAAAAAAAGATTGCAGCACCTTTGTGTATTTCTGGAATTTTTAAATTAAGATCGGGAAAATAGTTATTAGACATTAGCTATGAAAGAAAGGGATTGTTAAAATAGGCTTACAATATATATATTTTTTAAGTTTAAAAAGTAGATTTTATTACCGCAGGACTGTTGGGGTACATGCCCAAATCAGACAGTCCTTTGGCACAGACATTGTGCCGGTTTTATAGAGGTTCCATAGCCAGGTTACATAAGCTGAAATTACATTGATGTAAGCTGAAACTACAGTGATTGGTCAGTATACATTTGAATTTCCCACCAGCGAGAAACCCTAGGCTAGGACTCCCGCCCACAGATCAATCAAGGGAAAGCAAGGGGTGGGGGTCCTGCCTGTTTACATATCAATCAAGGGAGAGGAAAGTGGAGTTCTCTGATTTACAAATCCGTGAAGGAAAGGGAAGGTTGAGTTGCCTGCTTTACAAATCAATGAACGGAAGGGCAAAGTGGAGTAGTGTCCAACATTCCCTACTCTTCCTTGTAGGAATGTCAAACCTTTGACATGGCAGGGTTCACATCTAGTCTTCACATCTAGATTACCCAATTCTGTTCCTAAAGGATGGTGGGGGAGGGGGTCCCTGATAATTAACATTAATGGAGTTAACACTGGATTTGACAAATTGTAGAAAACAATTAATGAGATAGAGTCCTACAATTAGGGCTATGATCAGGAGGAGGAGAGGCTAATACCTATACTAATACCAAGGCTGATATCAGTTTAGTGAGTTAGGGGGATGTTCCAGGGGAACAGGGACTGATACCCATTCTTAGAATTTTCCAGCTCCCTCTGTCGATTAGCAATATTCTGGCTCACCAACTTCAGACTCTCCCTCACCACTCCAGAGTTGTTTGCACAGAGGCTTACAATATTAATAAAATATTGGTTTATCTTTGCTTTATTAGCATAGCTATTACTTTAATAAAATAATTTCATTTTTATAAATATTTTTATGTAAGTGCTCACAAATTAATTATGTTTGAATTTCAACTTGCTGAAATAACAGAGCACCATGGGGGAGAGACAGGAGACCGTATGTACCAAGCCAAGTCAAATTACTACTACCAAATTGAGTAGCATGTCTCCTCAGAGCTAATGGAGACTGCCTTGAATTCTGAACACAAATGTGTTGGGAGTTAAAGTGTCCCCTAAACTATCAGACCTGCTTCTAGCTCAGACCCTCCATCATTGAAGGGGGAAATCATGGAGAAGGAGCCCAACTTTCTTGTTACCATGTGCAACAGCTGCTGACTAGCTGCTACCATAGTAGGTGGAAAAGCACAAGAACTCTTTGAGTAGATCACTTTTCTAGCCCAACCCTCATGGTCATCATCTAGGGAAACAATTCCTGTGCAGAAAGGGTTAGCCATCTCCACTGCCACTCAAAGGGCAGGGGCAAACAAACCTACCTAAAAGCAGCCTGAAGGAGAGGTCACTATGTCCTCTCAGACCTTAATGGGAACAACCTAGGACCCTGAATCCAAGAGCCTTTGGAATATGCTTCCAACCTAATACCCATAGCTATCCTTTTGGGGAGGAAACTCCTGTGGAGATGGAGCCTGTGACTGCTCCTACAGGTGCTATGAGCACGTCTATTGAAGACTCAGAAGAGTTCTTGTCATCTAAATCTTGGCACTGTCAAATGATTCTACGTCAGAAACTGATACCATTTTATTGGTGGAAATAACATTTAAAGAAGAGATATGACCATATCCTTTGCTGCTGCACCCAAAGAACCATGGGCTTCTTTCCTTCTGTCTTACAGCTGAAACCTTCTGTATATGTTGTTTCCCATATAGAATGTTACCTTCTTGAGAGTAGGGACTGTATTGCTTATCACAGTGCTTTGCACATAATAAGCACTTAGTAAGTAAATGCTTTATTCATCCATCTCTGTCCTTGAAATAAAGCATTGAGGTTGTGTTGTGCCATCCTCAATGGGTTCTTTTGAACTCTAAATAGAAAGAAGGAAAAGCTGATGAGAACACATTAAAGGTTTCTTATGTTGAGAATTATGCAGATCTGATTCTATGAAATGTTTCATACTTTCCCACCTTTAGTATAAAAGTACGAGCATATTTTATTAATATATTTTTGAGGTTTTTGTTACAGTGATGAAAATATATATTCACCCTTATAGCATCATTATAGTATGATACTGCTTCTTTTAAGGGAATTAACAAAAAATTTTTAAATGAAAGGATTTGAGTTTTTCTTTGGCTTTTTATAGAAGTTAAGTTCAAAGAAAGTTTCCACCTTTGTTAAAATTCATTAGTCTTCTAACCTGGTAACATGGTTATTCTTTTTTTTTTTGTTAAGCATGTACAATTCTTACTTTTTTTTTCCTCCTTCACAGACACAGTATTCCTTTAAACAAGTATTTGGCACTTTTACCACTCAGAAGGAACTCTTTGATGTTGTTGCTAACCCTTTGGTAGAGGACCTCATTCATGGCAAAAATGGTAAGGTATTTGGAATTTTCCCTGGCTAAATTTGCATTGAAGCTTCAACTTTATTCTGTTAAAGCAGTATAAATGTTAGCTTTTTTTTTCTTGGAGCTCATTTTCCTTTTTCTTTTTTTCCCCCCAAACCCGTGGTTTCTTTGATGTAGGGAACTCCCAGGGTAGAACTTAATTTCCCTGTGTGAATTGAGCATCTTCTTTGCTGCTTCTAGTCTTAGTGATTTACCTAGGGACACCAAGAAGTTAAATGACTTGCTTAGAATCATGCATTCAGTATGAGTCAGAGGCAGGATTTGAACTCATTTTCCTGACTTCTAGGTTGGTTTTTTATTCATACTGCCTCTCGGTTTTTACTATTTTCTATGAATTTACAAAATATTAAGCAGTTCTGAGTAGGGAAGCTACATCTTGCATTTTTATGATTTTTCCATAATTTTGACTTTTCATATTATAGGTCTCCTTTTCACTTACGGTGTTACAGGAAGTGGAAAAACCCACACAATGACTGGTTCTCCTGGTGATGGGGGTCTTCTTCCTCGTTGTTTAGACATGATATTTAATAGTATAGGATCATTTCAAGCGAAGCGATATGTAAGTGATTTTTTTCTTGTTATATCCATTTAGTAACTGCAACATTGACTTATTTTATAAAATAGATGCTACATTATCCACATACAGTCTACTATAGCACTTTGAACATAGTAGAACCTTAATGGTCAGTTAATGGATGATTTATTCATAAAAGCTAAACTCTTTGATCATTTTTTAAAACCTTAAGTTTTAGCACTGCTTAGAGTACTTAGCTCAATGTATCATTCTCAGGTTTTTAAGTCCAATGACAGAAATAGTATGGATATCCAGTGTGAAGTTGATGCCTTGTTAGAGCGGCAGAAAAGAGAGGCCCTGCCCACTCAAAAGACTCCTAGCAAGTAAGTAAATTTCTGCATAAAATTTGTGATCAGAAGATTAATTGACATCTCAGACATTTGGCATGGTTTATCCCATCCTATGTGTGAAAATGAATTTGACTGTTTGTTGTAGTGGGACTGGAATAGAAAATTTCTTATTTACATATTTGACCAAATGTGCCCTATCTGGCTCTGATCCAGAAAAACAATAGCCTGTTTTTTGTGATTTAGGGAGTCAGATTCATTGGTTTTTGTCTTTGTTTTTATAGACGACAGATTGATCCAGAGTTTGCAGATATGATAAATGTGCAAGAATTTTGCAAAGCAGAAGAAATTGATGAAGACAGTGTTTATGGTGTATTTGTATCTTACATTGAAATTTATAATAATTACATATACGATTTATTAGAGGAGGTACCATTTGATCCTATAAAACCAAAGTAAGTAACTTTCTTAGTTTTATACCTAGATGTGTAATTGTATTAGTGTAACTCACAATACAATGTGCTAACAATATGCATGTGGGATATTTCAGTCAAGAAATACAGTAGTCACAATATTTAACTTCAGTATTACTCTTGAAGAGATAGCATTGTGTGGTGGCTTAGAGGGCCAGCTTTGAAGCCAGGCAGACCTAGACAAGACATTCAATTCAGTGTTCGTGGAAACTCTTCAAAGCATTGCCTAGTTATAGAGGAGGTGCTATCTTGCATTGAGAGAACAAGCTTCTATGTCAGGGAAATCACAGTTCCAGTCCCTGTCACTGTTACTCTTGAAAACACAAATTTAATTTCAGGTCATATTCAGAGAATATTTCTCAGTAAACATTATTGTCTCAAGTATGAATGGTTCAGCAAAAGTATGCATGGACTCTGGCTATACTTTAGGAGAACCTGGCCTTGGTGTTAACAGTTTTTCAGCCTGTTGTATTCGTGTTCAACTTGGTTGAAACTTGTTTCACGTATTTGCAGAATAAAAATAATAGTTCCAAGTCATATAGTGCTTTTGGTTTACAAAACCCTTTATATTAGTGTTTTCTTTTTGTCTTCACAACTACCCTGTGAAGTAGGTAGTATAACAGGACTAGTATATTCTCATTTTTAAAATGAGGGAACAGAAACTCAAGAGAGGTAAAGTCACTCACCTAGGAAATAGAAGTGAATTATAGCCCTAGTCCATACTTATTTTTAGGTAGTAACAATAATAATTGATACATAAGACAAGTTTGATTTTTAAAATCCAATATGAATATATATACATGCATGTATATGTGTGTGATATATACATATATGTATATATACATGTATAACAAATTGGTCATGTGTGTGTTTCAGTTATATCAGCCTAATATCCATCAGTTGATTATAATCACATCAGTACTTCAACTTACTGCTCTTCATTAATGTCTGCCTTCATTAGGAGTACTTAGAATATTAAAGAATATAAATTGTGCTTATATTTACTCTTTTGTTCCCAGTTTTAAAAAATGATCTTTTTAAAAAGTCCTTTTCATTTCCAATATATCCCTCTCAAAAAGAAAAGGGGAAAGAAAACTTTTCAGCAAAACTAAGCATCATATCATCTGAATCTGACTATATGCAGTGTTTCATACTCTGAATCCCCCAGCTTGTAAAAGAAGGGAAGTAGGTGAATTTTCTTATCCCATCTGCCAAGGTTCAGTTTTTAATTTTTTTTTCCATTTACATTGTGATATTCTCATAGTTTTAAGTATCTTTTTGATGTCCTAAAAAACTTCTAATGAGGATAGTAGTTGCTAGTTGGATAAATCATTAGGTTTAGAAAAATTGTATTAATATAATCTACTATAAAAAATTTTCATCTTTTTGCATTAGTTGGTTTACAGACTTTTGACTGTGACATATTCTTAGAAAAAACTTACTGAAAGCAACTTTCTCTGTGCTTGCCACTTAGTTATGTTTCAGAGCTTATATGTGTTAGTTCATCTCTTTAAAAAATTTAATTTACATGGGACAAACCCAAATGTTCTCCTTTTGAGGTTTGGGAAATGATTGTTTTGAGAATATCTTTTTCTTTTTCTCTTACAGTATTTAATTTTTAAGCATAGTTTCTCAGACAAGAATCTTTACATATGAATTAATTTCTGAGGTGCTTCTCAATTATCTTTGAATTAAGGAACAGATGTTTTTAAGTACTTTTAAAGAAAAATAAATGAAACATTTAAAATGCTATAAAATCCAACTTTCTTTAGATGCCAAATTTCTATCACTTTCCTAGATTTACTTGTTTCAGTATATTTGACTCTTTTTTTTGAGTTATGTTTTCCAAGATGAAAATCAAAAAATCTTATTTGTGACTTAGTACTAGTTTTAGGTTTATGTTTCAAGACTTTTTTTTTTTATGGAAGTGAATATATTGCACTTTTCTAGATTTATTGAACTGAAAAATTGCACGTGAATATATTTGTGGCCCAAAGTCTTTGTAAACACTGATAAATTTGTTTAAAAGAGTTCAACATCCCATCTTATATATTAGAATGTTGAAAGTATTGATATGGGATGGCTTCTATAGAAACAGTAACTTATACCTTATTCCTTTGGTAGGTGGAACAGTTGCAACACTCCTGTGAGGAACACAGATTTTATGTACGTGACTGTGCTGTCCCTGTTCTTAAGGAGATGGTGCACTTTATACTTTAGGGATCAAGAACTTGCTGCATGTATGCCAAAGATAGCACCTGGGCCAGTTTTCATAAATATGCAGGCCAATTATTACTGTTCTCCTCCTTCTCTGCCATTTGACTGTGGAAGAATATGCTGATCTTTGTCATAATCAGTATCTCTGGTCCTCCACACCTTTGGCATGCCAGAAAAGAAGTCATATATTTGGCATGCCACTTTCATAAGGTTGACTATTGCATATAGGTTGCGTAGATTCCCTGTGCTAAATATCTTGCTGTTGCTGTGAAATTCAGTGCTTATCTCTAACTGCTTATTGCTTATAAAATTAGAGATGTATTAAATGTTGATGTTTAGCCTTTGCATGCAACTTGGCTGTATGTTTGTTTACTTAAGTATAAAATGTAGCTTGTGGGTTACAACAAATCTTTTTTTCTGTGACATCTGAAGTATAACTAATATGATTAAATTCTTTTCTTTTCTTTTCTTTTTTTTTTTTTTTTTTGCTTTTTGGAGGGAGGAGGGCAGGGCAATTGGGGTTAAGTGACTTGCCCAAGGTCACATGGCTAGCAAGTGTTAAGTGTCAGGCCAGATCTGAACTCAGGTCTTCCTGACTCCAAGGCCAATGCTCTATTCACTGCACCACCTAGCCACCCCTAAATTCATTTTTTCTTATCTATGTTCTATATGAGATAAATTTTTGCCATTAGACAGTTTTGAAGTCTTATGAAAGTCTCATACAACTTTCTTTATTATAGACCTCCACAATCTAAAATGCTGCGTGAGGATAAGAATCACAACATGTATGTTGCAGGGTGCACAGAAGTAGAAGTAAAATCTACTGAAGAAGCTTTTGAAGTTTTCTGGAGAGGTAATAACCATTTCCAGAACTTAATATAATATATACTACTAAAAATACTGTTAAAACTTAAACTTCAAATACTTCTTAATTTAGCAAAGATAGTATGAAATGAAGGCCTCTAAAGGTCCTATTTCATAATTAACGATTGACTTTTCTGTTATAGGTCAGAAGAAGAGACGCATAGCCAATACTCAGTTGAATCGTGAATCCAGTAGGTCACATAGTGTGTTCATTATTAAACTAGCTCAGGCTCCATTGGATGCAGATGGAGATAATGTATTGCAGGTGAAACTGCTTTTTTGGTGTCATTGTTTATGTGAGTCCAGTGTCTTCCTTCTAAAGCTATAAGGATAAGCCTTATTGTAGAATTTAGAGGTGGTGATGTTTTTTGAGAGTTGATTCATTTTAAATTTCATCACTTTAACTTAGAGATTGTTTCTTATAGATATTTTAAGTACAATTTAATATTAGAAAAGTGTTAATATTCATCTCAGATATTTGGAGCGTATCTAGCTATTCAATATGATATGAATACTCAAATTCCTATCATCTGGTTAGTGTAGATATTTTGAGTGCTATTATCAAATTAGATATGGCATAAGGTAACATGACTCTTCCAGATGCCAACTTATTATAAATTTGGACATGTTCTACATATTGACTGTAGGCTTTTAGCATAGACTTTCATACATATTTAACCTTCTGCTTCTTATTATGCATTACATTCTAGTCACTAGGCTCTATGATGTGCATATTGATCTGTTGTCTCTATTAAAGCAGATCATCATAAACCAATGATGAAAAATAATTTGATAAATACGAACCCGTATTTTTTCTGTCAGGAAAAAGAACAAATCACTTTAAGCCAGCTGTCATTAGTTGATCTTGCTGGAAGTGAAAGGACCAATAGGACAAAGGCAGAAGGTAACAGACTACGTGAAGCTGGTAAGCCAAGTTTAGTTAAAACATTATTTGCAGTGCCGTTCTTTAGAAGTACAGTGTTGTAGAAGAGAGACTGTTGAAATATTTTCAGTTAAACTATAATTGTTTTCAAGTTCAAAAAGTGTTCAAAAAGTATCAAGAGACTGAAAAATATTGATAGTACACTATTGCTTTGCTTCTAATACATTTTTATTGATAATTCCACTATAGAGACACTGATCTCTTTCAGAATCAATTAGTTTCAGTAAAATAAAATCTAATCTTTGGTACCCATTCATAATGGGGGATACCATAAATGTCCATTGTAGTTGGGTTGGAAATTGTTGGGCCTGAGTTGTTTAAATTTTGATTATAATAAAAATGATGAAAAGTTTCTATCATAATGGATGTTTTAAATGGACATATGCTTTTATAAATAACTAAATTTCTTGTTACTTTAAAAAAAATAATGTAGGCGTTGTTTGAAAATGTTATAAACTCGAAGAATTTGTAGTCAAAAAGGACCTTAGAGATCATCTAACCTAATGTCTCATTCAGGAAGGAGTCTTTTCTACAGCATCCCTTACAGATGCCATACAACATCTATGTAGTCTGTTGGAGGGTCTGTGCCACTCTTGGATAGCTCTTTTTATTTATCATTTCTTCCTTTTATTGAACAAAATCTTCTGCTTTATAATCTTCCCTTAATGTTTTTGTTTAAATGAGTAAGTGGTTTTATATTGTCATAATATGTTTGAGCTATGAAATTTATGTGTTTCTCCTAGGCAACATTAATCAATCACTAATGACACTAAGAACATGCATGGAAGTCCTTCGAGAAAACCAAATGTATGGGACCAACAAGGTGAATAAGAGATTTTTTCAAGTACTTGTGTAGTTTTACTTGTGTGGTTTATTACTTGGTAGATAAATCAGTTTGGCATTTAATGTATTTACAGATGGTTCCATATCGAGACTCAAAGTTAACCCATCTATTCAAGAACTATTTTGATGGGGAAGGCAAAGTGCGTATGATTGTGTGTGTGAACCCAAAGGCTGAAGATTATGAGGAAAGCTTGGTAATTTTAATTGACATATTCTTCAGAAGTTTCTGGATCTGTAGGAAAATATGAAATAAAATAAAAATCTTATTTGATTAGGAAAATCTCTTGTAAAATGCTACTTTATTGAGTAATTTCTGAGGCAGCAAATATTTGTATTTCTTATTTGTTTTATATCCTAGCAAGTGATGCGGTTTGCAGAAATGACTCAAGAAGTTGAAGTAGCAAGGCCAGTAGACAAGGCAATATGTGGTTTAACTCCTGGCCGGCGTTACAGAAATCAGGCCTTTAGGGAAGAACTTACACGCCGACTTGAGCTTCGAGGAGGTCCAGTTGGTGATGGTATGATTTGTAATTATACCTATTAAACATACCTTCAAAAGTTATGGAGTCCATTTAATAGCATTCATTCCTTCTTCCTAAACTAAAACAAAGGCTATGGAATTCTAATTAGATAGTCAACATTTTACTTAACCACTAGGAAAAAAAATTGAATTAAAGCCTAAATTCAGTTGTTAACTTTTTTCTATGAACTCTTTACAATTTACATTTTCTAGAAGGTATGATTCCTTCGGAATTAGCTGATTTTATTCTCAAGCTTTGAAATGTGTTAGTGAAACAAACTTGAATAAGTAGCTGGGTTGGTTTTTTTTTTTTTTATAACTGTTTTATTTAAATTCACTGATACAGAACAATCGGTTACAGAGATACTTCTGCAGAGTTTTCCACCCTTAACATCGTGTGAAATTCTAGATGTCAATGATGAGCAAACACTTCCAAGGTTGATTGAAGTTTTAGAGAAACGCCATCATGTTCGACAAATAATGACAGAAGAATTAAATAAACAAGGTAATTTCAATTGAAGTATCTTGTAATTGATGTGAGATTTGTAGTAGAATATAATATTTAGCTGGAGTGGCATTTTTTCCTAGGTGCAGTTCATCATTTGTTTAGTATTGATATTAGAAATATGTTCTGTCAAGAGTAAGAACATTCTGTATGATAAAATATTTAATCACATGAGCATTTATTTATATAAAATTTTGAGTTCCAAATTTTTCTCCCTTCCTCCCCTCCCCTCTTCCAAAAATGGTAGGCAATTTGATATAGGTACTATGGTGTAAATGTATTCTCATATTAGTAACAGTTTTGAAAGAAGAAACAGATCAAAAGGGGAAAAAAATCACAAAAAAGTATAAAGTAAGTGGGAAAAATGCTTTGATCTATATTTAGAATCCATCAGTTCTTTATCTGGATATGAATAGCATTTTCCTTTATGAGACCTTTGTACTTCTCTCAGATCATTGTGTTGCTGAGAAGAGCTGTCATTCGTAATTGGTCATCACACAATGTTTCTGATACTGTGTACAATGTTTTCCCAGTTCTGCTCATTTCACTGTCTTTGCAGGTTTTTCTGAAATCTGCCTGTTCTTCCTGTCTTATTGCATAATAGTATTTCATTACATTCATATACCACAACTTGTTCAGGCATTCCTCAATTGATAGGCTTCCCATCAATTTCCAGTATTTTATCCCCAGAAAAGGGCTGCTATGAATAGTTTTGCACATGTAGGTCCTTTTCCCTTTTTTATGATCTCTTTGGGATATAGACTTCATGGTATTGTTGGATCAAAGGGTATGAACATTTTGGTTGCCTTTTGGTCAGTGGTTCTAAATTGCTCTCCAAAACGATTGGATCAATTCACAACTCCACCAACAGTGCATTAGTGTCCCAGTTTTCTCATTTTCTCTTCAACATTTATTATTTTCCTTTTTTGTCATATTAGCCAATCTGATAGAAGTGAGGCAGTACCTCAAAATTGTTTTAATTTGCATTTTTCTGATCAAAAGGCATTTTTAATATTTTCATATGCCTTTAGATAGCTTTTATTTTTTCATCTTAAAACTGCCTGTTCATATCCTTTGACCATTTATCAGTTGGGGGATGGCTTGTATTCTTAGCAGTTTGACTCAGTTCTCTACATATTTGAGAAATGAGGCCTTTATGAGAGACACTTGCTATAAAGATTGTTTCCCACTTTGTGCTTTCCTTATAATCTTGGTTGCATTGGTTTTCTTTGTACAAAAGCTTTTTAATATAATCAGAATTATCTCTTTTACATTTTGCAATGCTCTCTATGTCTTGCTTGATCATGAATTCTTCCCTTCCTCATAGATCTGACAGGTAGACTTGCTCTTCTAATTTGCTTATGGTGTCACCCTTTATTTCTAAATCATGTACCCATTTTGACCTTATCTTGGTAAACAGTATGAGGTGTTGGTCTATATTTACTTTGTGTCCTTCCCAGCAGTTTTTGTCAAAGGCTGGGGTCTTTGGGTTTATCAAACAGTAGGTTTCTCTGGGTGACTACTATGTATGTATATCTAATCTATTCCATTGCTACACCTCTCTATTTCTTAGCCAGTACCAGATAGTTTTGATGATCACTGCTTTATAATATAGTTTGCTAGGCTATCTTCTCTATATTTTTTTTTATTAATTCCCTTTGATATTCTTGACCTTTTGTTCCACTAGATGAATTTTGTTGTTATTTTTTCTAGCTCTGTCAAATAATTTTTGGTAGTTTGATTGGTATAGCACTGTATAAGTAAATTAATTTAGACAGAATTGTCATTTTTATTATATTGGCTTGACCTACCCATGAGCAGGTAATATTTTTCCAGTTGTTTAGATCTGACTTTATTTGTGTTAAAAGTGTTTTGCAATTGTGTTCATATAGTTCCTGAGTTTGTCTTGGCAAGTAGACTCCCAAGTACTTTATATTGTTTACAGTTATTTTAAATGTAATTTCTCTTTCTCTCTCGCTACCAGGCTTTGTTGGTCATCTAAAGAAATGCTGATGGTTTATATGGACTTGTCTTATATCCTCCAGCTTTGCTAAAGTTGTTAATTATTTCAAATAGTTTTTTTATTAGATTTTCTAGTGTTGTGTAAGTATACATGGTGTCATCTACAAAGAAACTAGCATTTTAAAAGAAGGCTCCAAGGAAACAAAAGTTGTAGTGTCCATACTATTTGTATTATTGATTCTTTCATTACTCCTGATGGATCTTTAATATGACTCTTGAGTGCTGCTCTGGAGCCATTGAATTACTCAAAGTGAGGAAGGTGTGATTATAGTTAATTTAGAGAAATTAGATCTAGAGATAATTTTTATATTGAAAGTCTATGATAATTCTAGGTATCATGACTTTCAAAGTCTGCATTTTTGAAGCATATTTTAGTTTAAAATCTCGAGCCTTCTGCTTGAATTTTGGCCAGAAATTTTAATAATAATATTAGTTTATCAGCTATTGTTAGAAATAATATTTGTTTAATGGTAGGTATATTCAGAGTCTTCACTGAACATAGTTGAAATATTTTCGTTTTGAATAAAAAGTACTCTCATTACTTTTCTTTTAACAGTGATTGCTTTTAGAGCTATGCTGCAAGACTTTGATAATGCTGTTTTAAATAAGGAAAATTATATACAAGGAAAACTAAATGAAAAGGAAAAAGTAATCTCAGGGCAGAAAGCTGAAATAGAACGACTGGAAAAGAAAACTAAAACTTTGGAATATAAGGTTTGTTGTTGGGTTATTTTAGTGGTATTAGGGGTTTTGGATAGGGGTCAGGGTGAGAGGGTTTATGGACCTGTGAGGGACCTCAACCAATGCAAATTAGCAACTGTTCTGCAAATTTTATTGTTTTTTAGAGAATTGCCTGGAGAGTGCCAAGAGGTTAAATGATTTGCCCCCAGTTACACAGCCATTGTGTATGTGTTAGAGATAGGATTGAAACCTAGGTCTTATTGATTCCCAGGTTAGGTCTGTAAGGTACTAAAATCATAGGCATATCAGAAACAGTGATTAATATATGGATAAAGCTAATTCCTAATTGAGGAATTCTTTTTTAGCTCTAAATCCTGTGATATTGTAGATATTATTTTCTCATGTCTCTCTTCATATAAAAAGGAAGAGAAATAGAGAAAACAAAATATAGAAATAACTTGAAATAACTTACAGGGAGAACAGAGACATCATGGTAGAGTTGAAAGAGCACTGGTCTTGGAATCCCAACACCTGGATCCAACTACTGACTCTGGTAGTTACCAGCAGTCTGACGATGAGCGAGGGTCCTCTAGCATTTGTTTCCTCATCTGTAAAATGAGGCTAATAATACTTTGAACTGCTTGGCTTAGGAGATGGTTTTGAGCAAAACTCTTCCAAACCTCTGTGGGTTTCATGTGTCACTGCTGTAATTTTTTATAAAGTTAACATTTTGAGTCAACAGGACTCCCAAAGGAAGATAGAAAGCCAGTAGCTGCCATGTGCATCTTGCAAAATAACGATTCCTCAGGTCTGTTGCTTGTGAGCCAGCTTCAGGGGTGCATTTTCTTCCTCAGGTCTCATGCATGTTCTTAGAGCTGCTTCATACACCCATCTACATCTCTAGGTCTGGGTGAATACAGTGAGCATGTCAAATTAACGTTGAAAGGAAAAGTAACTTCTTTTAGTTTTTCTTGGAGCAAATTGGGGAGGAAGAGTTTATTTTTCAGCTACATAAATTGTTTGTGTTCCAAACGCATTAAAGAATAATAATTTGCCCTTCCAGATTGAGATTTTAGAGAAAACTACTACAATCTATGAGGAAGATAAGCGTAATCTGCAACAGGAACTTGAAAGCCAAAGCCAGAAACTTCAGCGCCAGTTTTCTGACAAACGCAGACTGGAGGCCAGGTTGCAAGGCATGGTGACGGAGACTACCATGAAGTGGGAGAAAGAATGTGTGCGTAGGAGGCTTCATTTTCAGAGTTTGATAAGTTGAGATTGCAGATAGTTTTAAATTATGTTACATTTGGATAGAGTTGGGTCCTGATAACAGTAGTCCTTACAACTAAATCAGTCTTTTTCTTACCTCTCCACTACTATAAAACACATAAAGTTATTAACAAATTATGACAGGATGTCAGCTAGGTATAGTTAATTGCAAAGAATGAATGGAAAAAAGGTCACTTTTAAGAGATTGAATAGCAGTTCAGTTTTGGTATTATTAAATCTGAATATAAATTTATATTATTAATCTTTAGGAGCGTCGTGTGGCTGCCAAACAGCTAGAGATGCAGAATAAACTCTGGGTCAAAGATGAGAAACTGAAGCAACTCAAGGCTATTGTTACCGAACCAAAGAATGATAAACCAGAGAGACCATCACGGGAACGAGATAGAGAAAAGATTCCTCAGAGATCGGTTTCTCCATCTCCAGTACCTGTAGGTTATTGATAGTTTGACAGTAACAAATACTAAAAAGCATAATTTGTAATTCCATTGTTTGATTTAATTTTCTTTTTTTTTTTGCTCTTTTTTTGGAGGGCAATTGGGGTTAAGTAACTTGCCCAAGGTCACACGGCTAGGTTTTAGTTTGTGTGTGTGTTAAGTGTCTGAGGCTGGATCAGAACTCAGGTTCTTCTGACTCCAGGGCCGAAGCTCTACTCACTGCACCACCTAGCTGCCTCTTAATTTTCTATTAGAATGTTATTTATTTATTTCTCTGCTTCCCTCTCTGAAGCAATAATCTGCTAACTTTCCCAAATTATATGCTTTTTTTTTCTCTTTTGGATCCCTCATACTCTGAGGGAACTCTCTCCATTGATATAGATTGATGATTTATCTTAAACTTATGGGAAAATGAAAGGTTAAGTGACTTGTCCATGATCACATTGCTAGCATATGTCAAAGGCAGTTGTGCCTTATTCCAAGGTTGGCTTTCTACTCTGCCACTTAGACTCTCCAAGTTTTTCCTTTAAAAATTAGAAATAAATAAGTGCACTAAGATATTAGCATTAAGTAGTACATTTTAAAAATGTATGGAATAATGTTACAGTAATTATTCACTGAATTTTAGTCCATTGTGTTGCTCATTAATTTTTCTTCAATTTTTTTAGCTTTCTACTAACTATATTGCTCAGATTTCCAACGGCCAACAACTCATGAGCCAGCCACAGCTTCATAGGCGCTCTAATTCTTGCAGCAGTATTTCTGTAGCTTCCTGTATTTCGGAATGGGAGCAGAAAATTCCTCCGTACAACACACCTCTCAATGTCACATCTCTCGAAAGGCGTAGGCTACAGGAGCCAGGACAAAATAAAAATTGTATCGTATCAGACAGAAGGCGAGGGATATACTGGCCTGGAGGCAGGGAGGTGGTTCCCTCATATAAAAATGAGATAGCAATAGAAGAGGAGCAGTGCTGCAGGGTTGGTGCCAATATTTTAAAGTATTATAGTTGTAGTTTTTTTCTTTTAACTTAATTTAGAATAGGGGTTCTTAACCTATTTTGTATGTCATGGATCCCTTTTTAAGTCTGGTGAAGCCTATGGACAAGGGGTCTCAGAATAATGTTTACAAATGCACAAAATAAAATACAATAAGATTGCAAAAGAAATATATTGGAATAAAGATGTAATTTTTTTTTCTCATACAAGTTTATCAACTCCAGGTTAAGAACCCTTAATTTAGATTATCATTCATTAAGCCTAGAATTTTAACAATGTAAATAAAGTCAAATATCTCTGCTTTTAATTTCATGCTACTCATTCATATTAACTTAAAATTATGATACTCCTTCATCAAACCTAAAGAAATACTTTCCTCAGTTTGGACATCTTAGGCATCAGGAATCTGTGACCATTGTTCATACTGGTGTCCTAAGGCTTTTTTGAATTATGGTAAAGTGATCTGATAAGCATCACATAAACTGTGACTATAAATGTTGAGAACAAAGTTTTAATTTTAGTTTTCTTCTTCACATATAGTATTCCCTATTTGCCTTCCCAGCCACCGCCCCCCCCCCCCCGCAAAAAACCAAACCCAGTTTGTCAAAGATTATAGGATCATTTTGGTTGGTATTACAATTTTGAATGCTAATATGTCAATTCTAATTTATCATGGTTTGTACTGAAAAATTTTACAATACGTTTGTGCATGAGAGTGGTGCCAGTTTTTTCATACTTTTTGCTCATAACAAGGATTAAGGTAAATTTCTTTTTAATTGAAAGAATTTATTCTGCATTTAATTATTTAATATTATTTATTTAAATTAGAAAAATCTTAATTTATTCGGTAGTTATTCTAAACTCCCCAGTGTTAAATGAAGGGGAGAAATTTTAGCTTTTTGTTCTTTTAATAAATAATTAGTGTGTTACAAAGGATTTGATTTCTTGGTGTATTGAGAATATTTATTTTTACAAATTTTGCCTTAATCCTTTTCTTGTAGCAAAGGTTGGTGTTTGGTCTCTGTGATTAACTCTTAAAATTCTAAAGCTACTTTCAGGGCCTTTAATATGGCTGTTCAATATTTGTAAATAACTTATATTCTATTGAAATTCTTTTTTGACTGGGAGTTATTTAAGAGAATGTGATGAATCTTCATATTTTCATTGCTGAAACAAGAATCTTAAAGATTTAGAAGTGCAGCAGAATAGTTAATATAAAACTGTTATATGGATCTTGGTTTTTTAGACATGTTTTATATCTTCAAGTTGAATGAATTTATATTTGAGCTGTGAGGAGAGAGCCTATTCCTTTTGTAATGACCTGATATAAAGTAGATTGTAAAGACTGTTGTTCCCAAAAGCTATTTAGGCATGTATTCATTTGAATTTCTTTACTGAATATTCTTTGAATATTCACTGTATTTCCTTCTGGAAATTTTTCCCCCTACTTTTCCAGATAATCTGAACATTCATTCCATCATTACATATAACCTCCATTATAATATTTTGTTTATTTCTTCATGGGTGTTTTTTTTTTTTAGCTGAGTATTGAATGCTTGTCTGTCTTTAAAATGACTTTCCTCAAACTCTGAGAAGGAGAAAGTGAAGTCATAAGTGCTAGATTGCCTGTTATAGTTTATTCAGGACTTGAATTTTGCTTTCTATTATAGATGAGAATATAAAGGAGCAATCTTTAAAACTCTCCAAGTTAATGTTTTTGAGAAGGATGGACTTCTTTTAGGTGGTACTGTTTCTGGTGACTCATCTAAGAAATAGCCAGCTTTATCTTTGCCACCTAGTAGATGATAAATTATTTTCTTGCTGCTAGAAATGAGCTTTAGGTCTAGCTTTTGTTGTGGCATGAATCTTAATCTATAGAAGTAAAATTCTGTAATAAGACAACTCTATTTTTTCTAATTTGGAAACCATGGTAGTGTGAATTGTTGTTCAGTCGTTTCAGTTTTATTTGACTCTTTGTGACCCCATTGGAGTCACAAAGATACTGAAGTGATTTGTCATTTCCTTCTCCACTTCATTTTACGGATGAGCAAACTGAGGCAAAGAGGATCTAGCTACGGGGTCCGTAGCTAGTAAGTGTCTGAGGCCAGATTTGAACTCGGGAAGATGAGCCTTCCTGGCACTCTATCCACTGTACCACCCAGATGCCCAGTTAGGGTGAATTGTATTGAGCCTGATCACATCAGGATGTGTTGTTTAGAAATATTAAGATTTCAGTAATATTGACTGAATGGATGCAGGTGAACTGGAAAGTGTATTGCAAATATTTGAATTCCTAAAACATGAATTATATTCTTTCTGTAGAGAATATACTTAATCAAGTTGCTAGACCCAAGTGACTTGAGAATTGAGAAGTAAGATCATAGAAAATATACAAACTCTATGTTCGTGTGTGTGTGTGTGTGTGTGTGTGTGTGTGTGTGTGTGTTAGAGAGAGATGATAGTGATAATAAAGCCTTTTGACATCTGTATTAGTCATGTTCCTTCTTGGGAATTTATAAGTAATTTTTACATTTGATTTGTGGAATAAATGGATGTTGTACAGAGAAGTCATTTAGTATGTCTGGACAAGACATTTTATCCTATTTGTTTTGAAATTTAAACTTTGACCAAAACTATTTAAACTTGCTACATTCAATTTGAGTGTAATATAAATAGTTTTATTATATCAAATATTTTTTTACTATTCTTAAATTTTAGGGCTTGTATAGGGTTTCTTTGCCCCTTTTGCTTTGAAGAAAGCCTTCTATAAATTAAAGTGTCTTGTGTGTAGATTTGAAATATGCTAGTATGCAGTATAAAAGCTAATATCAAAATGGAAAATGAGGCCTTTGAAGTGAAGTCTAGCAATATTACTCAGAATTCTTTCTCTTATTTGGTTGCTGAAATTGAAGTTCACTGGTAGAATATGTCTTATAATAATTTGTTTAGTTATTTTATTTAACTGCAAAGAAAATATTTAAAATTAGTTGAATAGCACTTTTGGCTTTCAGATTATTTTTGAACCTTGATTTTGGTATTGTGTTTTCAGTTACTATAACCTAGCCTGCTGCACTTCTAATAATACCCTTAATGAAATTAATTCTGGGTTATGCTTGTTTCTTGATTCCTCTTTCAATCTGATCAGAATGCACCACCAATTCGTCTCCGACACAGACGATCACGCTCTGCAGGGGACAGATGGGTAGATCATAAGCCTGCCTCTAATGTGCAAACTGAAACAGTCATGCAGCCACATGTCCCCCATGCCATCACAGTAGCTGTTGCAAATGAAAAGGCACTAGCTAAGTGTGAGAAGTACATGCTGACACACCAGGAACTAGCCTCCGATGGGGAGATTGAAACTAAACTAATTAAGGTAAAGAATTAATTTACACAGGGGGAGAATTATTTTTAAAAAATCTTTGCAACCCTTTCTCCCACTTTTTCTTACTCTTGCTTTGACACATAGAAGACCGTGTGATCTAATAAACACAAGGGAGCATTTTACTTTGTCATATTGGTTTTGCTGATGCATGTCAAAGTAAAAATACTGACCCAGCTGTGCAGATTGCAAGTAAGAACTAGGTCTATTGTGTTTTCCTAGATTGATTTAGTCAACCAATCCTCAGTCAGGCCTTGTTGTTTCTTTACGTTTTAATTTGCTCTCTATTTGCTGCAGTTTGATTTTTAAGTTTCTACTTTCAGGGGGGAAAACCACCACAAGAGAAAAAACTTTCCTGTTAACTTATTTTGGAAATTTTAAGTTAAAAGGCACATTAAAGTGCTGAGATTTCTTTTAGTTGCTGTTTTGGACCTTTCAGAGTCTTAGGTTCAAAATGTCTCTAATTTTGAAACAGTGTCTCTTTGGTTGTTGAAGAAATAGGTAATCAATAAAGAAAGAAAATAGGGCTAGCTAGTAAGATGATTCACATTTAGTTGCAGCTGTAAACTCAGCTGTATTATAGTTTATTGTGGTGATCACATCTAAATAATAAAGTAAAATGGAATTTAGACCTGAAATCCTAAAAAAAAATTTGCTGATCCTTAGCACTGTTTAGTTTCTGAATTAATTTGAAGGGGAAGTTGTGAGGAGGGAGACCAGCACCTTATGTTGAAATACCTTAAACAGTCACTCAAATACTTGAAACCTTTGGATTCGTGGGTGTTCTGGATATGATTTTGACTTGTGGGTATGAGTTTGAAGGAAGGAGGATCCTAGCACTGAAAATAGGTGATTGGAAATGTAGCAAGTGTGAATTTGCCAATTCCATCAGTTTGTAATAGTCATCTTTTTTTTCTTTGTTTCAGGGTGATGTTTTTAAAACTAGAGGTGGTGGGCAGTCTGTACAATTCACAGATATTGAGACTTTAAAGCAAGAATCACCACCTGGGTGAGTGAGTGGTCACCAGAGGTCCTACTTGGAAGAAGTGCTCTTAGCACTGATTTATAAGGGTGGAGGATATTGTCAAGTAATTTTATGAAGTTTTAGGGACATTTGTTTTCTAATATATAATTTTGAGTTATTTACAGTGATTCTTGCCATATATTTTTATTGAGTTTTTCCTTTGTAGTCGGAAACGAAGATCTTCCACGTGTGCCCAGACACAAGAAGTTGCCACAGAGTCTGAGTGGACAGATGTGGAAACTCGGGTAAGCTTCAAGAAATAATCAGTACTGAAATATAATACTTCTGTCATTCTAAATCAGAAGAGCAATAAAAACTGCTTAATAAGAGAACAAATAAATGTAATTAGAAGCTTCTTAGCTTAAATTGTGCAGCTTTATGGTCTAATTAAATAATTTGAAGTGTGACGCAGTTTGTATAAAGTAGATGTTATGCTCCAACTAAAAAGAATATTTTATATTGCCTTCTTCTGATCTTATTCTCATCAGACCTCATACAGATCCTATATTCTGTGCACAGGACACTAGGATGGGCTTCCAAAATTGGGGATAAGAAGAGGTCTCTCTGAATAAGGAGAATCTAAGAGAAATTCTAGTCTTTCCCAAAGTAACCCAACCCCCAAGAGAGGATATTTAAATGAGTTGCTTTTGGCAGAATGTGGTAGAAGGGCTAGATCTCTAGTGAGGAGCCCATTGTTTTAGTTGTAGTTCTATTTGCCTAAGGCAAATTGTTTAACTTCTTTGGGTCTCGGTTTCTTTTTCTGTAAAGTGAGAGAGTTGATCTTTAAGAACTGATCTTTCACACTCTTTAATTCCGTGGCTATATCAAAAGTAAATTGCAAATAATTCTTCTGTGGCTGCCTCTTCACTACTGTAGTTTTTTATTGCTTGGAAGGGACCAGGAGGTGATTTATCCAATTCTGGTACTTACATGGAAATATATTTTATTTGTGATATCTGTGACTAGTAGAAACTTTTGACTTTTAAATTCTCTTATTTTTCATATTAGTGTTCTGTAGCTGTGGAAATGAGGGCAGGATCTCAACTTGGACCTGGATATCAGCATCATGCACAACCTAAGTGAGTTATTTAACAGTTTAATTCACAGCATCCCTCACTTTGTCATTTGATTTTTCAAAACCAAAATTTTAGATAAAATTGTGTTTTAGGGCTGGTTAGTTCCATAGGAGGGCAGGTAGGTGGCACAATAGATAGGGTGCCAGATCTGGAGTCAGGAAGACTCATCTTCCTGAGTTCAAACTTGGCCTCAAACAACTTATTAGCTGTGTGATCCCTGGGCAAGTCACTTAACCTATTTGCCTCAGTTTCCTCATCTGTAAAAAGAGCTAGAGAAGGAAAAGGCAAAACATTCCAGTATCTTTGACAAGAAAACTCCAAATGGGGGTTACAAAGAGTAAGACATGACTGAGCAACAGGTTCCATAGGAACAAATTACTACTGGTCAGTCAGCTGAATAATATTGTATCAGGGTTTTATAATTTTACAGTGAAATTTTGTTAACACATTAATGTTATTTCTTTTTTTTTTTTTGCTTTTTTTTTGGAGGGCAATTGGGGTTAAGTAACTTGCCCAAGGTCACACGGCTAGGTTTTTTTTTGTTTGTGTGCATTAAGTGTTTGAGGCCGGATCCGAACTCAGGTCCTTCTGACTCCAGGGCCGACGCTCTATTCACTGTGCCACCTAGCCACCCCGCATTAATGTTATTTCTGCAATAGTATTAATTGGGGAAACTTAATTGTTACAATACAGGGTGTCCTATATAAATAGAACTGCATGAAATAAATACGTGTACACATTTTTTATTTCAGGATTTATTGAAAGAATAGAAATATGCAAGAATAAAAGTGCTTTCATTTATATGGGACACCCTGCATAGTATGTGATTGTGAGTGAAATAAGCTAAATATTGTTTAATGTAATGAAGGTTAAGACTATAAATCTACTTATGGTATATAGTTCTTCAGCTTAGAACCAAATTTGTGAATGTTACATTAAAGTTCCTTGATGATCATGGGCTGATGCAAAGAGCACTGTGCTAGGAGTTTCAGACTCTGTTCTAGTCCTGAGTCTGGAAGTCTGGGCAGATTACCACAATGAAGATTACCAGAAAAGATGATTTCTGGTATAAGGGTGATAATCGAAATTATTGGGGTGAATTTGATCATTAAGAGAGAAAGGAAAAAGAGGGAAGGACAAAGTACAGACCCTTTAGTGATGCCCATGTGTGGAGCACAGGAAGAGGATAAGTCAAAAAGAGTTTGAGTAATAGCAGTTAGGGAAGTTAGCAGAGAATTATAAGTGTAGTGTCAGGAAACTAAGGAAGAGTATATCTAGAGGGAAAAATGAGAAGGAAATTAACAGTATTGAATTTGGCAAATAATTTTCAGAGGAACCTGTCAGCTAGGTAGGTTAGGTATCATCCCTATTTTACCTTGAAGGAAACAGATTAGGAGTTAGGTTTCTTTAGCATTCCCAATTCAATGATCTTTCCATTTCATTAAGCTACCACCATATAATTTAATAGCAGCATTAAAAATTTCATCCCAACAGCCTTTAATCCTAAGATTTGGACTTCCATTATAATATGCTAAAATATATTATTTGAGGATTATGTGACATAGTTTGTGTGTTTATATACATCTCAGACTATCTAGATTGAGATACAGCTCATTATACAGCTGTTTTTCTCAAATTACAGCTATTTATATCTAGATTGAGAATATATATTTATATACATTGAGCTATCTCTGTCTCCCCTCTCTCCTCTCTCTCTTCTGAAATAGAAGCTTTTCCCTAAAATGCTAATGCAGCAACTGCATTATTATTTAAGGCATATTAAACAAAAAAGTCATAATTGCTTTTTTTCCCCCTGTTTTCTAGTTCTTGACATAGGCACTTTGTTATAGTGTTTTTTGGTCAATATATTGGGAGATAGCATTGCTCAAAATATGTATTGGCAATGTGTTGTGACAAGTTGGACTTGACCAGTTATTATAGTGCCTCAAATATACAGAGAATAGCCTAAGTACATGCCTTTCCTGGTATTTTTGCCCTTATTAACTCATGGAATCTCAGTATGTCTAATCTGAGACCCTCCCTCTACCAGGGTTTCCTTTTTGCTGTTCTAATTCCATTATTGTAATCAAACAGCTTTTCAGAGTTTCTCCAGCCCCCTTCCTCCTCTGACAGTCTGTCGTGATCAGTTTAGAAACTTAAGTGCCAGAAGATGAGCATTGAGGAAGCACTGCTTCCTTAGTGCAGTTAATAGGTTACAGGTATTTATAAATGTTGTATGTTTTATCAAGTGTAAAAGTTCTGGTAGAAACAGGAATGTGAAAGGGAATGAGTCAACCTTACTCTCACTGGATTTGGCTTAAGGAGGGAATAACATACACACTTAATTGGGTATCTTACCCTACAGGAAAGTAGGGGGGAAGAGGATAAGAGGGGGAGATGATAGAAGGGAGGGCATATTGGGGGAGAGGGTATTTAGAAGCAAACACTTTTGAAAAGGGATGGGGTCAAAGGAGAAAATAGAGTAAATGGGGGGCGGGATAGAATGTAGAGAAATATAGTTAGTATTTCACAACATGACTACTGTGGAAATGTTTTGTGTAACTACACATGTATAACCTATATTGAATTCCTTGTCTTCCCAGTGGGAATGGGTGAGGAGGGAAGAAGAGAGAATCTGGAACTCAAAATTTTAAAAACAAATGTTAAAAGTTGTTTTTACATGCAACCGGGAAATAAGATATACAGGCAATGGGATATAGAAATCCATCTTGCCTGACAAGAAAATAAAAGGAGGGAATGAGGGGGAGATAGAAGAAAGGACAGATTAGGGAAGGGGTATTCAGTATGCTTGCCATCTTAGGGTGGGGGGTAGGGGAGAGACTGGAAGAAAATTTGGAACTCAAAATCTTTTAGAAATGAATGTTAAAAACTAAAAAATTAAATTCAAAGGGGGAAAGAAAAGAAGTTGTGGTATGATAGAAAGCTGTATTAAAATACCCTTCTACCTAAATATATTGGTATGATTATGTCAGTGCTATTTTTCTTTTACAAAAACATATTAGTTTGTATTGTATAATTACATTCAAACTAATGTTGCTCTTATTTTTCAGGCGCAGAAAGCCATGAATTGAGCTTCTCTTGTGATAAAGGATTTTTTTCATGTTATGGATTTCTTTTGAATCAAACAGCTGTGCTATATTGTAAAAACAAAAACTTGGCTTTATTTAACATTGCATACCTCATAGCTGTTGGCTATGCTATACACTGGCAAAAGAACAACACTTCCCCCCTTGTCTCCAAAGACATCTATTCAAATTCTTCATACATCTGCTATACTTATGAATTTCAGAAAGAAAACCCTTTCCTTGTTTGTATATTAGCTTTTGATTATGCTATTTTGTGTATATTTTCTGTATACTCTTATAGATAATCATGCAAGGCTTTGCCTTGGGGAAAGAGGGTGGTGTATTTGGCTCATGTGTTCTTTTATAGAGTGACTTTTTCCAACTTAGGTCTCATGATTTTTAGGTTGAAAATAAAACACATGCTGCTATTTATTTAGCTACAAAAATGCACTTTAGACATGTTTTGCTGACAATACACACTTTCATAACAAAATGAATCCAGTGATTGTCTTATCAGAATTCATATTGGAAAGTGAATTGTGTTGAATTTCATCTTCTATATACATATCAATTTTCTGGTGTTTGATTATGACAAATGACCGAGGATATAAAAAGCACTAAAAATATGAAGTGTATAATATGAAAAGACATTTTTGTTTTATATTGCAACTGTATTATATAAATTAGAAGAAATTTTTAGGGTATTTTATTAAGTGGAATTACTGGTTAATAAACATATATACATATATACATATATAATGTATCTTTGTGAACAATTTGAAAAATATAACTAGCCAAACATTTAAAATATTTTGTATCACTTTGTGTTTCTCAGTGTATAATAAGAACATACCCTATTTGCTTAAATTTGAATTTCTTTTGAAAATGGTTTTTAACACACATGTAAGTGCAGAGGAATAAATTTCTTGGCCTCAAGTGAGATAATATTTTACTTGATATATATGTAATACTTGCTATTTAAATGCTTATTTTCTCCCCGCACGCTCCTCAGAATTGGAAGGCCTTCTGAGATTATCTAATCCATCCTTCATACTTGAACTGGAATTCCTTCTACATTCCTTGATGAGTGGTCATCTGACCCCTCTCCTTGAAGACTTTTAGTCTTGAGAGATTTATTGCCTTATGAGATAGCCCTCCACGTGAAGAAATTTTTCATTATGTTGACCTGAAGATTATCAGGGTGAAATGTTTTGATAAATACCAAGGGAACTATTCCTTTTGTATATTATAATGGAATTTTGTCTTATTGAATTCTGTTTAGGCCTTAATAACTTTTTGTTATATAGAAATTTTCACTGATACTATTTATTATAACAAAGACACAGGCCTTGGGCTCAGGTGACCACTCATGCTTACTAGTTATAATTCTAGATAAATCACTTAGCTTATTAGAAAGTTTTTAAGAAATTACAAAAATTGTTTAACTCTGAGCCTTAGTTTCTTCAGTCTGTAAAATGGGGATAACACTTGTACTACTTAATGTAGAATTTAATAACATCATATATCCTACTTGCTTCTTAGTGCCTTTGTGAGGGAAATACTTGGTAAACCTTGGAAATGTAAATTATCAATAGGATTTTATCTTTCTAACATCGAAGCACATTCAGTGAGTGATCTGATTGTCAGAAGGGATTAGTAACCTTTGTTCTTTGGTTGGTAACACACTGGTTCTTTCAGCCTGCATTGCCCTTGCTTTTACCAAATGCTTTTGTGAATTTTTGGAAGAAGCCTTTAGTTTCTTCTGCAGCTGTTGGTTTCCTGCTGCTTTTCCATTTTTGCAGCTGAATTTAAAGCTTAGAAAAGATTGACTTTATTCAATGTTAGAGCAAATTAAAACTGATACTAAACCTGACTGCTAGTTCAATATGTAGTCATACTTTTTGAGTTATATGCTGAGGGTAACATGTATGTGCACGTCTAAAGGCTCAAGGAGAGCAGGCTCACATTCCTCTTACCTGTAAGAAGTCAGAGAAGGGCTCTTGGAGGATATGTGTGCAAAAAGGCTTGTTCAGGGCAACAGAAGGCCTAATATCCTTTATGTTCTGTTTTTATATGGGAGAGTCAAGTCTTAACAGTCATCTGTGAAGGGTAGTATTTTTGGTCTTTTTGTGTCAGTATGTGCTTCAGTTGAAATACTGAAGCAGTAGTGCAAGTTTTCCCATCTTTTCAGTGAAGAAACTGAGACTGGGAGTTGTGATTGACACGGCAAGTGTCCTAATCTTAAACTGTATTATAGTTAATGATGTCTGTCAAAAATTATATTAGAACCAGTGCTTGGGTTATTGATACCCTCTGAGAAGAGTTGTGGTACTCATAATCCAAAAGTCTTATTTCTCCCTTTTTCTTGTTTGTTCCAGGCTGATGATAAAAGAATGCAAATAAGTTTTAAGTTAATCCTAGAAGACAGGAAGTGACTAGACCTGTGAAATAAGTGCCTATTGCATTAGTAATGGTTTGGCCATGGATAATCCAAGCATTTATAATTCAGTGTATATAATTTCTTGAGTCAAATAAACTAGTTTTCTAAGAAAATGGGGGCATTTATTGAAAGAAAATACTCCAGCAAAGGGAACCAAAACAAAATGGGGGGTGGTTAAGCTGCCTCAATTGCTTTTGCACCCTGAGTTTTGTACTCCCCAAATATTGCTCATTGAGCCTTCAGTTAACAAACTGAAAGTTGCTGCCAAAAGATTTAAGTTCATTTTCCTTTGACAGCACACTTGATGGAAGGCAAGTCCCCTTAACCTTTTGGTGTCCATAACAGTTTTATAACTGTGGCAAATCAAAGAAGTGATCTGCATTTTATAGGGGGCAGTTCCTATAGGGATGAAGTCACAGATCCTGTCCAAAAGTGTCAAGCAGTGTGTGTAGGTACTGGGGATACAGAGATAGTCCCTACCCTTAAGGGGCATACATTTTATCAGGCATACATGTTAAGTAGCAGAACTTGAGGTCTTCTTGTCTAAACCCATTTTATAACAGCTGGCATCTTTAATATTTTCAGGCATGCCAAAGGCTTTGCTCAGTTTTCTTACTTGATCTTGACAATAACCAAGGGAGGTAGGTCCTCTTGTTATCCCCATTTTACAGTTGAGGAAACAGGTTGAGAGGAATGCCAGCATCCACAGAGCTGGGATTTCCACATAGAGAACTCGAGACCTTTTGACTCCTCATGAGGCCAGAATTCTTTCCACCATGCCATTATCTTTCTTCATGCTGAATCCCTTAAGTGCTGTGCTCCCAAAGCCCGCACCCAATGCCATGTTCTCTGGCAGCTTCCTTTGTTTCCTTTGTCAATTGCAGCTATTCAGTAATTTTTTTTCAGTTGTCTGGCTCTTTGTGATCCCATTTGGGTTTTTTTTTTAGCCCATTTCCTTCTCCAGCATTTTACAGATGGGGAATTTTAAGCAAATAGAATTAGTGACTTGCCCAGGGTTACATAGCAAGTAAATGTCTGAGGCCAGAGTTAAGTTTGGGTCTTCCTGGCTCTAGTCCTTGCACTGTACAGCACCACCTAGCTGCCTAAATCCAATTCACTTGCATGTCATGGCATCACCTCCCTGACGATCTGGTAGTCTTTGAAAAGGAAGGACCAACAACCACCACCTCTGAGTACTGGAACTGGCCAGTTGGATAACAGCTCCCTTCCTTTCTCCTTCCCCTGCCCCTTGTAATTTTGATCACTGAAACCTCAGAAGGTATCTTGGGGTTTACAGGCTAGGTTTCTTAAGGACCACATACCATACCTTAAACCCAAATCACTGGCTCTCAATTGGCAGCTTGTACAGAATGCTTTTGTGAATTTTTGGAAGAAGCCTCTAAGTTTCCTTTGCAGCTGCTGCTTTCTGGTTATTGTTTGGGACCTGATTAGCTCAAAGTGGATGTAAACAGCAATTGTTTATGTTTTGGTCAGAAACCCTGAGGTTTTTCCCTTCCTAGATTGATTTTTTTTTTTTGGACTAAGCAAAAAAAAGCCATTCTCTGCCTCATTTCTTACCTAGCCTTAATCACTGAAAGAAGCGTTGCCTCAGTCAAATAGACCTGTGAAAAAGCTTTAGCATAAAAAGGCCAAGGTCTTCTTGGGAGCACCTGGGGCCCTCTCCATGTCATGCTGATCTCTATCTGGCCACTTGGACCCACATGGCTCTGGAGGAGAGAGTGAGGCTGGTGATTTTGCACAGTTCTCCCTCGCGTAAATTCAATTCACTTGCACGTTGTAGCATCACCTCCCTAATGTCACGGTCCTCGAGTACGTATTGACACAGCTAAGGAAACAACCCCCCCAATCCATTCGTTTGTCCCAGGTCACATAGAGCTGGGATTTAACTCATCTTTAGACTCCAGATCCAGTGCTTTCTCTTACTTTCTACTGAAAACGAAACTGCCCTTAAGGAACTTATATGCTAATAGGAGAGAGGGACTTATATTTTTCAGTTCTACGTATATGCACACAGGCCAAAGCTTCAAAAAGGGCAGGTAATGGAAGAGTACTGAAGGAGGGACCACCGGTGGACGCTGGGAGATGCATCCAGTCTTTGGTCTAGGCACCTGTACTAGGGTGATTGTGACAGGAGGCAGTAAGGGGCATTTTAGCTCCGAGGTATGTGATGAGCGGCTGGCTCCCCAGCTGCTGCGAGAAGGTAATAGAACTCGACTGGCTTTGCATTGCCCGGCCTGTTACAATGTATATGTCCTAAAGCAGCCCATTCTGTCCTGCTGCGCTCACAGGCCTTCCCGCATGAATTCCACGCACGAATAGACAAGTAGCCCAAACTACCTTACCCTAAGTTCTAAAAGTTTGCTTAGCAAAAAAGTTCATTTGTCCACGCGCACAACACGAACCGGAAGTGAAAGGCTGTACGGAGCATTACTAATGGCTCTGTACGCGTTCGGTCAAAGCCACGCCCATTTACTTCCGCTAGGCGCACGCGCCGATTGGCCAAACGGCGCACATATAAGGCGGCGCGCGGGCCTTTGGCCCTTTCTCTTCAGTTGTCTGTAAGGTGCTTGGTTCTTCTTCGGAAGCTAAGGCCACGTTGAGGTGACTCCTCACTTCAGCCGGCGACTAGCACCGCTACAAACAAGCCTCTCCTCATCCGTCTGCTGAAATGGCCGTCTCCGAGCTCGCCTGCATCTACTCTGCCCTCATCCTTCACGACGATGAGGTTACAGTCACGGTGAGTGATGGGGGTGGGCTGTAGGCCGGCGCTCCCTTGAGCGGGTAGCCGGCCTCTTAAGCCGCTGCGCCGCGTGCGGCCGGGCCAGACAGCCCCGAAGGCGGGACATAGCAGGGCCAGGCCAGGTCACGCTTTCGGCGGTCCCCCGGCCATAAGGTGCGGCTCCCTGCCACACAACCCCTCCGTAGTCTGCTTGATGGACAGGTCCAGCTGGGGCTCGAGCACGCGGCCAGCCTCTGCTTCCGGCCCCTCCTCCCCCCAGCGCTGGGGGTGGGGGAGCTTCCACCACGTGGCTTCCGCCGGCCTCTGCTGGGCTTCCAGCCGGGGAGTCTGGCGGCATTTCGCAACATTTCTTTAGGCGTCGGTTGGCTTGGCAGCTGGCATAGCTTATGGGGTTACACGGCCAGGGCCAGTCTATAGGGGTTCGTTCCCCTCCTGTTTAATAGAAGCGTTACCAAAAATAGCATGCAAAGTGCAAGTTACTTTGTTGTGCTTTTTTTCTTGAAATGGGCCTGGAAATAATAGCTAATTGGAGAAAACGGGATGGATTGTGGAGGTGGAAAGGGCAAGAGTTGGAAAACGGATCGGAGCTGTTTTGGAGGCAGTGTGAACAGGCTACAAAAACTTGAAACGTGACAAGATTTGGAAGGAAAGGGTTTTTTTTTTTTTTTACTTGTTGAGTTTGAGATGTCACTCCGACATTCAGTTTCAAATCAACAGATTGGGGACTAAGTCTGAGGGTAGAGACAAGGCTGGAGCTTCCATATCCCAAAAGTCTTTACTGATTTACTATTCTGAGAAAGTTTTATCTGGAAGCTGTTCCATGTGCAATGTATGATAGGATGCCACAACTTACTAAAATAGATATTGTTTTCAGCATTCACGAAACTAAAATAAGTTTAATCATTGAATTTTCAAGTGCTATTTTGGTAATCTTTTGGTAAACTACTCAATTTATTAAAGCTTAAAACTGGACTTTTGAAAAATTCTGAATTGGCCAAGGAGACATCTGCATGGAGATAATTAAATCCTTGGGGATGGAAAAAGTGCCTTTGGAATTGGGTGGGGTAATTTAACTATTTCAGAAAGAAAAAAGATTTTTCTGAACTAAGCTCCTTAAATGGAGGTTTGGAAATTGATTGCTCCACCCTTCTGTCAATGGGAAAGTCCAGGTCTCCAAAGTATGCACTACTGGGTGAGAAATTAACCTGGAAGAGAATAGTCACAAAAGCGCAAATTAAAGAGTGGTCAATCCTGTTAAATGTTGCAGACAGGTATATTTTAGCTTAACAGCAATGGGGTGTTAACCAAACTGACTATTTGATGGGGAGTTTGATCTGTATGGGTAGAAGGAAGAATGCCTGTTCTAATGGAATTAGATCTATTCCCAACACAAGATACAAGATCTTAATTTCTTTAAAAATCTTAGCACCATCATTTGTAATGGTCACTTCACGTTTTTTATTTTATCATTAAGTTGCTGTTTCTGATCTCTTAATAGCTTTATTTTTTTCTTACAAGAAAATTTGAGGGGTCAGCAGTTAGCATTTGAAGTAAAATCTAACATGTATATGAACAAAACTAGTCCTACTCAACCATCTTTTTTTTTTTAACCTAGTTTATACTTAGTGACTTCTGTGCAGTCTGTGTGAAGTTTGTGTGTGTTATCATTTTAAGAATATGAATTTCAGTAGCATTTTATCTTTGTTTCAGGAGGATAAAATCAATGCCCTCATTAAAGCAGCAGGTGTAAATGTTGAACCATTCTGGCCTGGATTATTTGCCAAGGTAAGACAACTGTGGGCATGTGGGTTGTATAGACATTGGGGGAAAATTGCACAAAGCATCTGAAGGAGTACTGGACTTAGTTCTGAAAGACCCTTTGAACTCATATCTCTCCTAGTTTTTGTGACCATGAGCAAGTCATTGGGTCTCTGAGCCTCTGTTGTCTTCTCTGGATAATAGCAATAACATGATCTAGTAGTGATTTTCTAGGGTGATTGAGAGTACCAAAGCACCTAAGGTGATAGAAATGAAAGATAAGTTATTTCATCCCCGCGCTCTTGGGTTCTCAGGTCTAAAGTGAGGGGACTTAGACTAGATGACCTCTAAAGTACCTCCAGTACCAAGTAGTGATAGGAATATTAGCTTATAAGCAAACTACCTTTGGTGGCTTAATATTCAAGACTGCATATTTCATTATGACACTGAATATTAGCAAACAAGCTGCAGATTGTTTTACCATCTCTAACATGGGGTGTTGATTATGACTTGAGTGTTTTGGGTTAGGGTGAAAACTGGCTTAGTATTTCATAATGGGATGTTGGTTTCAGGCCCTGTCTAATGTCAACATTGCAAGTCTCATCTGCAATGTAGGAGTTGGTGGACCTGCCCCAGCAGCTGGTGGTGCTGCCCCTGCTGGAGGGGCTGCTCCTGCTAGCACAGCTGCCCCAGGTAAGTATTCTTTCTTGTTTGAAAAACTGGGTTAAGTCACGCGTTGAAGACAGTTGATAGACTTGTTCAGGGGTGGGAAAACCTGTGGCCTCCAGTGCAGGCCTTTGACTTAAAAGAAATTGTTCTGTAAAGTTTAGATTCAGTCAAAGGGCTGCACTTGAGGACCTAGAGGGCCATATGCGGCCTCAAGACTGCAGGTGGAATTTGTTCAACATGCTGTTCCTTATTCATTATCCCAGAAGAAATACTGGTGTTATTTGAGTGTTATTCTTTGTGAAATTTCTTGCCTGAGATCTCACTACTTGAAAGTGGCATACACTTTGCTCTTATAGCAGAAATGTGCAAAGCCATTGGGCATATATAACAAGCAAAATAGAATTAACCTTTTTGTAATTAAACATCCCTGTAGCAGACTTTCTCTTTGAAGTTAGGCTTTGTTTGGGAAGTTGAAATTGTTTTAAATTTTTCCTATTTGAAATTGATTCAGTTTACAAATGTATGATATTGATTCTTGTACCTTTTTAGCTGAGGAGAAGAAGAAAGAGGAAGCCAAAAAAGAAGAATCCGAGGAGTCCGATGATGACATGGGCTTTGGTCTGTTTGACTAAATATTTTTTTGTAACATTAAATAAAAAGCTTAACTCAAACTAAAAAATGTAGTTATTTTGCTAATTTTTAGGTAGTCTCAGTTCTTCATGCAGGAGAGGTAGACAGCACTGGGTGAATGAAAAAGCATTTAAATATAAGTTTCATTTCCATTAATAAAAGACTATCTAGTTCTCAATTTGAACCATTGACAATGACTTTTCTAAGCACTTGGTTTTCTGGGCCTTTAGCAGCTGCTTTTTCCGGTGCTCTGGGCAGGGTGGCCTGGACTTCTTCCCCAGATCTCGGTTTGGAGAGGGGGATGACAGTATTTCGGCTCATCTGGTACATACCTTTTCCTGCACTTCAGATTTCCTTTTCTCACCCAGGATGGCTAGCTTAGCAAGCAAAAACAGCACCAAACTCCTGGCGTCGGCCCCCCACCTCCTGCCCAAAGATCGCTTCTCTGGACAGTGAGGAGGGACAGTGGTGGGGCTGGCCAGGAGATTGTCCTTGTGGCATCTAAGTGGTTATAGACAGTTGGACTTGGAGTCAGGAAAACCTGTGTGTCTTTACTTAGATATTTGCTAACTGACCCTCTCCCAAGGAGTCATTGCAATAAGGGTAATTGAACCTCAGAAGCTGTTGTGTGAGGATCACTTGAGTTAACATAAAGTGCTTTTGAAAACCCAAAAGGCCCTATGTAAATATTTGCTGTTTTCCAGTGTCTACATATGATGCTTCTGGCTGTTTTGACTTTGCTTCTTAGTGTACTATTCTAAGGCCTGGCTTGCTTAAACTTAGATGCTATTTGTACAGCCTTTCCTCATTCCCTAATCCTGGAAAGACTGT
Source organism: Gymnobelideus leadbeateri (assembly GCA_011680675.1). Lineage (NCBI taxonomy): Eukaryota > Metazoa > Chordata > Mammalia > Diprotodontia > Petauridae > Gymnobelideus > Gymnobelideus leadbeateri. Next base: position 240,288 of record WOXC01005648.1, on the reverse strand, counting down.
GTAGCTAGAAAGGGAAAGAAAACTGAATCATACAGTCATGAATTATCTAAGCTTGGAAGGCTTTCAGTGGTAAAATAAGTGAAGAGCAGAATTTCAACTGCTTCTGCAGTTAAAGTGACAACAGTGTATGATGATCATTTGCAGTTATCACTAAGCTGTTGCTCAGTTTCATACTAGGGTTTAGTTGGTGTTAGGTAATGAAGTTAGTACTAGGCTACTGGAGTTTGCCTTAGGAATAGAGGAGTTTTTTTTTTTTTGCTTTTGCTTTTACTGTGTATATGGGATTATTTTATACCTGAATGACTGATAATACTGTGCAGCTCTCGAGTATCTCCCATAAAACCCCCTACCCCCATCTGACCAACTAAGAAAAGATTTGTTCTCGAGGGATGTTCAGGACATTGTTCATTTTAGAAAATCCAAATAAGTAGGCCTCTGATTATAACATACAGGATATAATTGTATCATTGAATTGAGAAAATGGCTGTATTTTGCCTTTGCACACTTATGTTGCTTGACAACTTAATCATTGTTTTCCCTTGTCTTTGACTAACGATTATATGATTGATATTTCCCTAAACCCATTTAGTATCAACTACTAAGACATTCAGAAATTTTGCCTTCTGTTTTCTCATTTTATGCAATTTCTGAGGATTAGTTGGCTTTCAGCAAAGGTAATCATGCCTTGTGTCCTTGATTTTGTCTTTTTCATTGGTATTTTTTCCTATGTCTAATTCTGAGTTTTCCTCTCAAAGAAATTTTACATGGCCTTCGCCTCAGGCTGTCCTCTATCTTCCCATTTGATACAAAGAATTTATTCTTTGAGGAGTTAACTCATAAATGGATAGATTACACTGGAGTCTCACCTTCTAAATCTTCATCTTCCTGCTGGATGTTTCTACACAAGTAACTCACATCTCAAACACTTCTGAAAATTATTTTCTCTATTCAGCTCCGATAACCTTTTTCAGAACCTTATCACTTCTATTGGATTATTGTGATTTAACTGCTCGTTTCCAGTCTTGTGCTTAAGGCACAGGTCTGATTGAACTTCCCTGCTCACCTGTCTCCTGTTTGTGTGCACCATTCCTTATTCCTGTTTTTTCCTTTACCACCAATTGAAATTGTTATTTCAAGGCCCAGCTGAGTTACCAAAACCTGAAGCTTTTTAGTGATCTTCAGGTTTTATTAGGGGACTTCTTTGCCTGGTCAGATGCTTGCGAGTCAGGAGACTGAATTTTAACTCAACATCTTAGACTAAACTGTATAATCATAAGTAGGTCACCACTTTGCATCTTAAGTCTGCTTCTGTTGTGCTGCTATAGTCAGAAGTTTGGGAGCAAAACTTTGTATGTGTTAAAAGTATTTATGGAAATGGTAATTGTTTTTGATTTTGCTAGAGTTGGTCATATAAAATGTGTTGAATATATAATGGGAAAATACTAGATATAGGAGGCATAGGACCTGGTTTTAGCTGTGACTGAGGCTGGCCGACCTGTTGAATTTGTTCTTATTCCTTGTAATAAGATTTAATAGCCCATGAGCAACTCAGGACAAAACTCAAGGCCTCTGATCGAAGGCCCGCAACAAAAAGGAATCCTCTCTACTTGCTTTTTTTTTTTAAGCAATTGGGGTTAAGTAACTTGCTCAAGGTTACAGGGCTAGTCATTATTTATGCGTGGGTGCTCATTTTCTGAGGCCGGATCTGATCTCGGTCATCCCAACTCCGAGGCCGGCGCTCTTACTCACTGTGCCACCTAGCCGCCCCTTTAGGGCAATTGGGGTTAAGTAACTTGCCCAAGGTTACACGGCTAGGTTTTTTTTTTTTTTTGTTTGGATTAAGTGTCTGAGGCCGGCTCCGAACTCAGGTCCTTCTGATTCCAGGGCCGGCGCTCTATTCACTGTGCCACCTAGCCGCCCTCTCTACTTGCTTTTGATGAGCTATAAAAGAGGCAGGAAGCTCTAGGCATCTATAAAACGTTAGGAAAGGGTAGAAAATAAAGGATTGGAGACCAATCTTTAGAACTTTTATGCTGTTTAAGGAACTTTGCAACTGCTTAAAATGAATACAGTGTTAACTATTGAAGAGGACTGTTAGTCCGGCAGGTCAGAGAGCCAATTGATATTGCAGGGACAAGTACCAGAAGCTGCTTTTTGCAAATGTAATATATGCCTTGCTCCTTTCTGCAACCCACATATGTAAAACGAGTGATGTCTATTGGCAGAAATATATTTCCTTCTAGGACTTAAATAAGGAGCAAAGTTTTGAGGTAAATTGGGAAACAACTGTAGCCCAATTTTAAAGTGGACCAAGTTAACTTGCCAGTACTTGAAAGTTTTATTTTCAGGGGAAAATATGGAGAAAGCAATAGTTCTCAAGATTTAAGTTTGGCTTAAATATCACCTGTCCAAAAGGAAGCAGAGCAACCCAGTATCTTTTTGTTTTGACCCCTAACTAAAAAATTGCCTGTTTGGAGAATTCATATGCCATATCCTAAACACAGGTGCAATTTCAGGAAGAAAGCAGTAAAGCCAGGAGGATAAGGAAAGGCTTCCCGTGCAAAGGAGGTAGCACCTGGTGAAATTTTTGAAGGAAACTTGCAAATCTTAAAGGCTGGGGGGAGGGAAGGAATGCATTACAGGCATGAATGGACACTGAAAGATGTCATGAAATGCTGACATCAGGAAATAGCTAGGAGGTCACTAATTGGAGTGCAAAAGAGCAATATGAAAATCTAGAAAGGGAGAAGGTAGCCAGGTTGTGGGAAGTTTAAAATGCCAGATACTATTTTTGTCCTAAAAACCACTGGAAATTTTTAAATAGGTTGACAAGTTTAGTCTTGCTGTAATAGTGTGGTACACACTAGCTAACCTCAGTATGTTGGGGTTGATTTGTGTTAACCCTACCAGTTCTGTGAGCCTAGGTACTTAATTTCAGTGTCCCAGGAAACCAAAAAGGTTTTTTCAGTGAAATCAACAGGTCAGGATAAAAAACCATAGGGTAGACGTTGAAGATGGACTGTATTGAGAAAGTCACTCAGGAGTTGATTGCTAGAATTAGGCTTTTGAAGAAAAGAGAAGTTCTTTCCAACAAGGTTTTCTTAACTTGACAATTTTATTTGGATTTAAATAACTGAAATTATTTGGATTCCTAAACTTAACTATACTGCTCATCTTTCTCACTTTAAAAATTCTGTCATCTTTCTGCTACACGGGTATATTCTTCTAGGATTAGAGAGTAAACAATGTGTGGCTTCTAAATTTGTATTGAGGGCTAGAGGCTAAAGTGGTCACATGACAAAGAATAGGTTTGTGAGGATCCTCGACTTTTTTTTCAAGTCCTGTGAGACTGGAGTGACTTAGTACTTTTAAGAGCTATCACAGACCAACCATGGCAGAGTTTTCAACTGTTTATTTGCTGTCTTACAGTCACAAGAGATAATTAGTCAAAAAGACCAAAGCCCATGTCATCATCTGATTCCTCCGATTCCTCTTTCTTGACTTCCTCTTTCTTCTCTTCAGCTGAAAATGAACAAGATGATGAGATGCATGTATGAATATTTGACTTGAATTAAACTTAGAAGTAAATGTTTCTTGAATGCTACTTTCCAGTGCAGGAAAGCAAGCACAGTTCTGAATCTCCAGGTATCATTTTGGCATGTAGCAAAAGTACAGTATCTTTTTGCTTACTCGTGCCTTAACATTTCTTCTACCAAACACTAGTAAAGCATGTCATCTAGGATGAGATGTAATATAATCTATTCAAGAATGACCTGGTTTGTATGTACATCTCCCTGATCCTCAACAAAATTGTCAATTACTTTAATTTATAGTGACTACATCTAGTTCAGAGATCAAAGAAAAGATGCTTACCAGGGGCAGCACCAGCAGCAGGGGCAGTACCCCCAGTAGGGGCAGCACCAGCTGCAGGGGCAGCTCCACCAACTCCTACATTGCAGATGAGACTTCCGATGTCAATGTTGGCCAGGGCCTACAACCAACAACCAGCAATTAAACATTGCCTGTTCAGCTAATCTTCATTTATTTATCTTACGGGCTACTCAGGTCAGCTCTCTTTATTTTAAGGGACAGAACAGGCAAAGAGGCTCAGGTATTCTAGAAAGAGGGTAAAGAGGTGGATGAAAATGATGTATTTAAATATGAGAGCTACCTTAGAAAGGAGAAGGACTTCAATCACGTTGCTTGCTTGTTTGGTTTTATTTCTGCAGGACATTCAGAGCCATATAGAATCTTATGCTTTTCTTAGTATAAAACAAGCTTATCATACCCTGACATCAAATCTACAGCACTGGAATTCTAGAATGACTTTTTGTTGTTGTTGTTCCTTATGTAATCCACTAGATTAAGGCTGCCTTACCTTTGCAAATAGACCAGGCCAGAAAGGTTCAACATTTACACCTGCTGCCTTAATGAGGGCATTGATTTTGTCCTCCTGTAACAGAGCATTAAAAGTCACTACATGGCATGTAAGCTTTCCATAACACATACACTATTGCATACTGTACCTCTGATAGATTTCATTGGGTCCCCTGTCAAATAGTGTGTTGATAGAGCACTCTTCAATCCAACAAGCATTTATTAATCATTGCTGGGTGCTAGGGACTCCAAAATAAAAGATGATCTGGAATCAAAGGCCTTGGGTTCAAATCCTGCCTCTAATAGCCACTAATCATAATGACAGCATTTATACTGTATCTACAAATGCAGGTACTACAAATATCTGATCCTCACAACCACCCTGTGGGGTAGGTGCTGTTTTACATATCTACATCTTTTTCACCATTTTTACAGTTGAGGAAACTGAAGCAAACAGGTCGCATTACTTGTGTAAAGCTGAAGCTGTGCTTAAACTTAGTCTTCCCTCCCACGTCTTGTGCTTAAGCTAGTAACCTTTGGACAATGAATAGCTCCTATACAGTGCTTTGAGATTTGCAAGGTGCTTTATGTGTTATCTCACTGGGTCTTCCCAGCTCTCCTGAAAGAACCGTCTGGGATGTTGAATGAGTAGCCTGGAGTCACACCGTGGGGTTCCACCCTCTCTAAATGTCTTAGGCACCAAGTTTCCTTATCTGTTCCTTGGGGGGGTTGAAGGAAGGAAGAACATGGCTTACTCTTCTGAATGCGCTTCCTACCACATCTATGGAACTTGACTATTGGGCTGCTGGTGGTGCCATGGACAGACCCAAGTTCAAATCCAGCCTGACACTAACTCTGTGACCCTGGGTCTCAGTTTCCTCATCTGTAGAGTGGGGACAAGGACGATGATGATGATTACGATGAGAGCAGCACCTCCCTCACAGAATCAAGTGAGACCACGCTGCTGAAGTCCCGGGCCCTCCGAGGGGCTATAGCAACGCCAGCACTGCCATTATTCCAGGCGCGGCCTGGGACCCGGCCAGGACCCGTGACAACGCTCTGGAGACGGGGAGGGAGGGGGCACGGCTCCCGAGACCTGCGCGGGGCGGGCGCTGGCGTGGGGGAGGGGGAGCTGCTTTGGAGGACCCCCCGCCCCTCGTACCCACTGCTCCCTCGCCCTGGCCACGCTTGGAGGTCCCCGGGCCCCACCCCCTCCGCTACAGTTAAGGAAACTGAGGCCCAAGCTGGTGACTAATGCAGGCTCACGGGAGAGGCTGCAGGGGTCAGAACTGGAACTCAGACCCTCGGATTTTACGTGCCGCGCTCTACTCCCGGGGCGACCTTGCCGCGCACCCTGTACCCCGAGGCTCAGCCCTCGCGGCCGGCCAGGGCCAGATCCGACCGCTGAGGCTCACCGTGACCGTGACCTCATCGTCGTGCAGGATGAGGGCCGAGTAGATGCAGGCGAGCTCCGAGACGGAGGCCATTTCTGGGACTGCCTGGCCTGGTGCTAGCCGCCGGCTGAAGTCAGCCTCAGCCTCCCCACTAAGCAGCCTTAGCTTCCTGGGAAGGACGAGCACCTTACGCGCAAAAGATGAGGTGGGGCAAAGCGGGTGTGGCGCCTGCGCAGAAGCACCGCCGACAGGGGCGCGCCGCCGGCCGCGCGGCCAATCGGCGACCCCACGGCCAATCAGCGCCCAGCTCCGGGCGGAAAGGGCGGGGCGGATGCCTCCCCTGGGTCCGGGCCCGGCAAGGGCGCGACTGCAGCAGTCTTAGCAGCAGACCCTCGCCTTGCACTGCGCCTGGGTAGCCGCTAGGAGGCGGTGTTCCTCAGCGTTCCTTTCTCTGCGCGGTTCCCTCTGCCTTACAAAATCTCCCAAAGCGCACGTAGTCCTTAAAAATATCTGTCCGTCTGTCTCTTCATCATTGCTATCTTCTGACACAGAACAGACAATAATGAGTTTTTCGGGGGGGGAAGCAGGCCCTTAGGCACTCTCTGCACCAGGCGTCCAGCATGAGCTGGAGATGGACTAGGAGAGTCCCTGCCCCGAGCGCCCCAGGCCCCGGCCGTGCACTGGACTTAGCCCATCCCGAGCGGGGCTGCGCTGCGGCTGCCGCTTCTCTCTGCTGGCGCTCCCTGACCCGCTGTTTCTTCCCCCCATTGCTTCCAATGTCAGCTGGGTCTTCCAAAGCCTCTGGGTTTGGGGGTGTGATGCCTGCGGGCACCAAGAGTCAATCCGAACAGAAAGAGCCGGAGGAAAAGACCGATCGCATGCGTGCAAAGGAAGGAGGTACTGCCCAGTGCAGCACGGGGCCCTGGTTCTGCCGTCAGGCCCTGGGTTCAGATGCTGCTCCTGACGGGTGAACTCGGGCAAGTCGGCTGGGTCTCAGCTGCTTCTTCTCTGTCCAATGAGGGCTTGGACATAGACCTGAGCATCTCGGATCCTATGAGTGGGCTGGCAGGAGAACTGCAAAGGATGGGGAGAGGGGCCAATGCAGAAAGAAAGAGTACCTTGGGCATTTCCATTCATGAGCGGTGGTAGAGAGCTGCCAGGAGAGGTAAACTTATCTTCCCTAACTGCCGCCCTGCCCGACTCCATGTTGGAATCATTTCCTGCTCCTTCTAAATAGAAGCAGCCTGGCATATTTGAACCAGGGAGACCCGGGTTCAAGTTCTGCCTCTGAAAGTTACTGGCTGTGTGACCCTGGGCAAGTCACCTAGAACACCTAGATAAGTCTATAAGATTATAAAATGCAGAGAAGGTGCTGATCTGCTTTGATTGAAGGAGTTTCCTCATCAAGCAAGTTCCTTTTTATCAATTATACTATAGGTTTAGTGTCTATTCAATTCCCTATATAAATATCTTAGAGATCAGGAATCCTAGGAGAAGTGAGAGTCTATGGATTCTTCTTCTTTCAAGACCACAGACTGTGGACTGTCCCCACAGGGAAATGTTTGGTCCCAGTCCTGAATGCGAATGAGATGAATTTGACTATAAAACGAAAGGGAATAGCAGAATGAATTAGAGAATAGAATCCAGCAATATGGTATTTACAGGAAACATACTTGAAACATGATTCACACAGTTACAATGTGGGGCAGGATCAGAAGTTATTAGCCAGGTGAATTCAAATAAATAGAGGTAGCAATCATGAACTCAGACAAGGTAATAAAAATAAACATTCTCTAAAGAGATAAACAGGGAAACTACATTGTATTTGTCACAAAAGATGGCAAGTCAATGTCAATATATGTGTACCAAATGACAAAATCTAAATGCTTAAATGAAAAGCCAATCAGGAAGAAATGGACAGTAAAACTATAATGGATAAAGACTTCAATGTACTGTTTTCACATTTAGACAAACCAACAAAAAAGATAAGAAAGAAATTAAAGACCTGAATAGAATTTTGGAAAAGTTGGATAGAATAGCAATTACTGAAAAAGAATAGAAAGGAGTATATATGCATACATACATGCATATACACAAATGTAGATAGATATCTCAATGATGAGTAGTGAAGTTTCACCTTTACAGAAATTGACCATGTTTTAGGGCATGCAAATCTTTCAAATTCAGAATAGCAGAAATATAGAATTTATCCTTTACTGACCACAGCAAAATAACAATTACATGCAATAAAGGGCACTGGAAGAAAGGATTAAAAACTAGAGACTAAAAAAATTAATCCTAAATATTTGATGAGTCAAAAAAAATCATAGAAATGATATAACTTCATCAAAGAAAATTACAACAATAAGCCAATATACCAAAAATTTTTGGATGCAACCAAATGTAGTCTTCATGGGAAAATTTATATCACTAAACATCTTTTAAAACAGATCAATGAATTGCAACTAAAAAAAAAATCCTAGAAAAGCAACATATCAAAACCTTCAACTGAATGCCAAAGCAGAAAATTTGAAAGTTAAAGAGATTGAAAAGTTTAAAGCAAAAAACCCTATTAACTAATAAATAAAACGAGGAGCTTTAAAAAAAAAAACCTAGCAAATTAAGTAAATAGCTAATTTGATTTTTGGAAAGAAAGGAAAAGCAAGTTGCCATAAAAAAAAACCAAAATAGAAGAATCATATGATGATAGAAGAATCACATGACAAATGCATACAGATGAAAAATAATAAATATATTAGCAGTGAAGCTATAAATGACATACTAAAAATTATATACTATGACCAGGTTAAATTTATATCAGGAATGAAGGATTGGTTCAACATAAGGAAACCTATAAACATCAAACCAGAGGTGAGGAACCTGTGTACTCAAGGTACATGGCCTTCTAGGTCCTCAGGTATTGCCTTTTGACTGAGTCCAAGTTTTACAGAACTAATCCTTTTCTTAAGGGGATTTGTTCTGTAAAGTTTGGATTCAGTCAAAAGGCAGTACTTGAAGACCTAGAGGGCCACATGTGGCCTTTGAAGCCTCAGGTTCTTCACCTCTGCATTAAACCATTTTAAGAACAAACACAATAAAATTACTTGATGCAGAGGAAAGAGAAGAATCAAGAGTACTATTTATATAATGTCCACATTTTTGTAAGGAGAAATAACTTCGAAAGGTTTAAAAAACTTGATTGATAAAATGACTGATGATGAAAGATGTTCTATACCTATTGATAAAAAGTTGATGGTCTTAAGGTGTAGAATGAGACATACATTTTCAAACATGGCCAGTATATTTATTTGTTTTGCTTAATTGCATATTTATTACATCAGCTAGGTTTTGTTTGTGTGTGTGTGTGTGTGTTTGTCATGTAGGAAGAGTTGGGAAGAGGGTATTAGCAATATGATTGCTTTAAAAAAAGAAAAGATAATTTTTTAAAAATTGAAATAAACAGAAGGAAATTCAGAGAGAAACACAGGAGCAGGATAGGTTTGAAAGTAATGTTTTGAATGTATTATATACTAAAAGTTAAAAATCTATACATCCTAGAAATTCATGGTTTTATGCAGCATCCTCATTACCATATTTTATATATGGAAATGCTTATTTTATTTAGTGTTTGTTAATTTCAGATTTAAAAAAAATCAGCTAACCAAAAATCCCCAAACCTAAGTTAGTCTTTGTAGCCCTTCCTTTGGTAAAAAACTTAAAAATGACAAGTCTCACTCAAACCATACAGCTTCTTTATGGTCCCCTTGAAACTATATGATATGCTAAAAGATTTTTTTAAAGTATTAAATGAAAGAAAATCTTAATGATGAACTTTTAGAGCGCCTAGACCAGCAGTAAAGAATTCCTAACAGGGAAGAGGGTGTTACTTTTGCTTTTTCTTTCTTTCTTTCCTTTTTTTTTTTTTTGCTTTTTTGGAGGGCAATTGGGGTTAAGTAACTTGCCCAAGGTCACACAGCTAGGTTTTTGTTTATGTGTGTTAAGTGTCTGAGGCCGGAACCGAACTCAGGTCCTTCTGACTCCAGGGCCAAGGCTCTACTCACTGCGCCACCTAGCCGCCCTGGGTATTACTTTTTCAAATTTAAAACATTTAGGGAGAGAATTTCAAAATAGGGATTTCTAAGCCAATTTATATTTTGAGAAATTCATTAAAACTGCTTGTTGCTAGGAGATAGAATTAGGAGGAAGGGGGTGGGGGGAATTTCAGAGAAGTAAATTTAAGCTACAAGCAAGGAAAACTTTCTAAAAATCAGAGCAAATATTCTTTTTTTTATTTTTATTTTTTAATAAGCAATTGGGGTTAAGTAACTTGCTCAAGGTTACACAGCTAGTCATTATTTATGTGTGGGTGCTCATTTTTTGAGGCCGGAACCAATCCCAAGTCATCCCAACTCCGAGGCCGGCGCTCTTACTCACTGCGCCACCTAGCCACCCCTCAGAGCAGATATTCTTAACCTGAGGTCCATCAACTTGTTTTTAAGTATTTTGACAGCTGTATTTTAATGTAATTTGTTTCCTTTATTATGCTTTGCATTTTATTTTATGCATTTAAAAACAGTACTCTGAGAAGGGGTTCATAGGCTTTACCAGACTTCCAAAGGGGTCCATGGTACAAGAACAGTTAAGAATCACCAGACACTAACTATACCTTTGGAGGTACTGCACTCCCCTTCATTAGAAGTCTTTGAGGGAGCACTAATGTCCCTTTGTCAGAGATCATTTATCTAGAGCTGGAATGAAGCTAAAATGTCCATTTTATGTTATCCCCCTCCCCCAGTTTTATGGATGATGAAACCGGAGCCCAGAGAGGTTAAGGTCTTTGCCCCAGGTCACACAGGTATTCAGTGCAAGAGAGGTGGTTTGAACACAGGTCTCACTCCACTCAGAGCCACTGTCCTTTCTTTTGTTCCTTGCTGGATGTAGTAGGTATTCTTGGTCCGGTATACCTTGGACCAAATGGTCTTAAAGGTCCCTGCCAGATCTGAGATTCCGTGAACATCACAGAAAGGGTTTTTTTATGTGCTCTATCATTCAACTGAATTGAGAACCTGTCTCTTTGGTAAAGGAAGTTTTAAATCAAAGAATTCCTTTTGTTCTGGGTGCTGCTGGCTTCGTGCTGCCCTCCTGTGGCAAGTCTTTGGAATGGCGAGTTAGGTTTCTGGCTGACTAGCTTGCTGGTCCTCTAGTGATTCAAGATCCTTAAATTGTTAGGGCGAATCTCAGGAAGGAATGTAGTGTGGCCTGTAGTGCCTAGTTAGATGGATGGGTCGGGTGAGCCGGGGATGAATGAAGGACGTCTCCCAGGCACACGTGTAGATGTAGGAGATTATGGAGGCATGAAGTATTGCTTAAGAACCGACCATGGATTGATAGTAGGTATTGAAAGAGAAACAATAAGAGTTTGGAGAGAGATCAGAACTATCTCAGGATGGGATGGGCTACTTTGGGATGCAGTGGGCTCCCTTTCACTGGAGGGCTTCCAAGTGGAGGCTGGAGATAGGAGTGGGGGTGACCCTCTGCCATTGTTGCAGCAGTGATGCATGTTGGGTCAGACTTGATGACTTCTGAGGTTCCTTCCAATTCCAAGATTCCCTTTGGCTCCATGTGTAAAGCTCTCTGGAGCCCAATGACTTCCATCCTGTATCTAAGTGAAAACAGAACCTGGTTCATGACAAAATTGTGCCTGCCAAAGGCACTCATCTGGGATCATGAGATGTAGGGGTTTTATAAATGGGTCCAAGAGCACCTTTGCCTTTGTAGACCATATCTCTTTTTTGCCTTAGTATGTAGTCTTAGAGGATTGCTGTGGCTGGAAAAATTCATTACTTTTCTGAACTTAGCAAGGCAGTTTCTTGGATGATAGCCATACAGTGCATCATTGGGCCTATACTGGAGGTTGTACAGTATAGTGGAAAGAACAGCACATTTGGAGTCAAAGGAACTGAGTTCAAATCCTGCCTCTTGTCAGTTACTATATGTGTTATCTTAGGCAAATTACTTAACCTTCCTGGACCTCAGTTTCCTCATCTGTAAAATAAGGGGGTTGGACTACACCAGGGGTGGGGAATCTATAGCCTCAAGGCCACATGTAGCCCTCCAGGTCCTCAAGTGTGGCCCTTTGACTGAATCCAAACTCCATAGAACAATTCCCCTTAATAAAAGGATTTGTTCTATAAAACTTGGGACTCAGTGAAAAGGCCATACCCAAGGACCTAGAAGGCCACATGTGGCCTCAAGACTGCAGGTTCCCCACCCCTGGACTAGACAGTCTCTAAGATCTACATTAGACATGAGAATTTGTCTAACTTGGCGGGTCCTGTTTGAGCCTGAACTCTTTGGCATAACCTTTAATTATTACAAAGACCACTGCCATCAATGCTGATGATAACACTTTTTTTTAAGTGCTTACTATATGCCAGGCATTGGGCTATGAGTTGGGGATACAAACACAAGCAGGACAGTTTCTACTCTCAGGGAACTTATATTCTAATTGGAAGAAAACACACACACATACACAAACACACACACACACACACACACACACACACACAGAGTCTAGAAAGGAAAACTAGAAAGTGAGAGAGAGGATGGCCCATGTTTAGTGGTATGGCTTGGACATAGCCAGGAAGTGACATGTCTCCTGGCAAGACAAGGGGAGAGTTTTCCCATGAAAGCAGAGCTCAGCGTCCAAGGTTCTAATGAGAAGAGGGTAAGAAGAATGGCCAGGAGAGGTTGGTACAGATTATCTTCAGGAACCTGCTGCTTGCTGCTCTCATCAAAGAGGTCTTCCTACTCAAGGGCTCTGGACCCAGAGGCCCAAGGCTCTCCATGTTGGAGAAATTGGGGGCAATGAAACAGTGACATTGCGCTAAGCATTCTGGCCTGTGTGGCCAGGTCGATGGTGGTCCGTCACCGCTTAGACAGCCCTCAGCTCTGCTCCGTGTGTGGAGTCATCGTGGTAGATGTAGTCCCCACCTCTGGTGGAGGCTTCTTCTCCAGTGATCAGGGTAGCAGCTACTCCAGGGAGGAACCTATGCCCCCCCTCCCGCCCCGCTCACCCCAGAGGAGCCTTCACTGAGTGGGGGGCTGGCACACAGGGGTACCTCGTGGCCTAGGAAGGGGAGTCCAGGAAGCTGGGGTGGGATCCAGCTTTCATACACATTGCATAGCACTGAACGTAATAAAGATTGTTTTGTTTTGTTTTGTTTTAGTGGAAAAAACGACAAACAAACCATGGTTTAGAAATGGCTGGGAAGTGGCCAAGTAATGTCAATATGTTGAGGATAATAATAACAAAAACAGCTTACATTTGTGTAGTGTTTTCAGGTTTGCCAGGTGGTTTATATGCCTTATCTCATTTGGGAGATAGGAACTTCAGCTATTATTGTCTCCACTTTATGATGAAGACGCTGAAGTTCAGAGTGGTTAAATGACATGACCGTTTTCAAATAGCTAGATTTGAACTCAAGTCTTTCTGATTCCATGTCCAACACTCTATGCTCCAGGCTACATCTCGTGCTTGCAAGTGTGCAGTTGGGTCCAGACTTCTGAACTGTCTAGTATCAAGGATTTCTGGGTGGGACCTTATAGCACCAATGCAATATTCACAGTGCCCACGATCACTATAAATATACCTGCATGGTGCTCAATCACAAAAGATAAGATTTTCCATATAGAAGACAGAAGCAAAACATTCATTCAGACACCAGAAAACTAAATTCTGAAACCAGTAAGCCAATTCCATCCTAGAACCAAAGAAGTTAATAAGCCATAACAGCACAGAGAGCCACAGCATCCTTTTAGCCTTTCCATAAACACCAGCATAAGACCAATATTTATTCACAAGCCTATTGGTCTTCCCGAGAAGCATGCTCTCCTCCTTCCAGTCTAGCTAGCTCTGATTCCCAGTTTCCTGTGGGCTCTGCTTCACCCTTCAGCAAACTCTTCGCACCACAGGCTCCATATGATTACATTCAACCTGTTAGGGGGCAGAGTTTATTTTCAAAGTGGGGAAGGTCTTCAAATTCCCTTAGGTTTACTAAGGGGCTGGGAAGATCTTCAGATTTCCATTATCATTACAGACCTTCAGCTAAATATGGAGAAAATCATGACCCTCCCCCACAAAGTAACTGGTGCTCTTCCTGCCCCAGTACAAGGGTGAGAGTGGTGCCATTCACTACCCCAGGAACAGATGCAAGGAGAAAGACATGTTTGCACACTCACAACTCCCACAGTCAAGTGGAAAAGAGAAGCAGTTTGACTTGCTCTTATCTCCCATGTAACGTACTTTGCACAATTGGCTTTTTCTCTTTAGATCCTCAGATCTGTTTTGTTTAAAAATAATTAAGTAGAGTGTATGAAAGATTTCTTCTTCTTAAGCACTCTGGGTTTATTTACAATAGCAAAGGCAGGCCTGAATTTCTTTGTTAGATAAGAGGTTTAAAAGAGACCAGCATGATGGGTATATGCAGTTTTTTGTCTAAAATGTTGAAATTCATTGGGTTTCCCCACAGGGCCTAGTCATAACCTTTTTGAATGAGAGGCAGCTAGGTGGTATACTGGGTAGAGTACTTGACTTAGAGTCAAGAAGTCCTAGGTATAAATCTAGCCTCAGGTACTTACTAGTTGGATAAGGGGCATGACCCTAGGCAAGACCAAGGTCAAACCTCTCCCAGCTTCAGTTTCTTCATCTATAAAATGGGGATAATTATAGCACTTAACTCATCTCATAGAGTTGTGAGGATCAAGTGAGAAAGCCTACGTTAAGTGCCTTGTCAAGCTTAAAGTGCTATATAAATGCTAGCTAATATTAATAAGGTCATGGAGAAATTAGTTTTTAGAGGTGGTAGGTGTTCAAAAAAACAAAACTAGCTAAGTTTGTTGTATTTGTCATACAACAGCAACAAGGACAGTATCGGACAAAGTCCATCTTAGACATAGATTCAACAACAACATTCATCTAATAAGCAGTTAATTAACCACCTCCTTTGGTGCCACTCACTGGATGAGCACTGGAAATACAAAGACAAAAAGAAGAGAATCCTTAATCTCAAGAAATTTATATTCTTTTGAATGTAAAATATGGGAAAAGTAGGGAATATATCGGTAGGGTAAGAGGCTGCCTATGGAGTATGTGAGAGGGATTGTGGGAAGGCTCCCTCCCTGCCCCAGACCTCTCTCCCCTACTGAAGCCTAAAATCTGCTATTTATCATTCATTCCTTTGTATTAAAGAGCGTTTTCTTCCCATAGTTTTTTTTTTTAATGCAAATATTCCTAGGAGAGAGAATACTTAGGTAATCTATGTAAACCCAGAACACCAAGATCTTGGTTTTTAGGGAGCAAGTTCAATTTTGAGACTTGATACAAATCAGTCTTTTGTCCATACCTCTACCCAGAATCTCCTTGGGGAATCATCTGTTTTTCCACCACTCGCATCTGACTCTGTCATTTTTTTGTGATTTTCTTGGCAAAGATAGTGGAATGATTTGTTATTTCCTTCTCCAGCTCATTTTATAGACGAGAAAAGTGAGGCAAACAGAGTGAAATGACTTATTCAGGGTCACACAGCTAGGAAGTATCTGAGGCCAAATTTGAATTCAGGTCGTACTGACTCCAGACCCTGGTACTCTATTCACTGCACCATTTAGCTGTCCCTATTCCTCTGGGAATATCAGAATATTGCTTATGTCTCTATCTCTACAGATGTGTGAGAAAGGGCCCTTGCTCCTGTGAGCTTGAACACTTGGGCAAAACATACCTACCTACATATATGTATATGTATGTGTGTGTATATACACATATATACATATATAAATGTATATATATTAAGGTATATACATATATATGTATATGCATATATACATATATAAAGGTATATACGTATATATGTATATGCATATATACATATATATATATATATAAATGTATATACATGTAACAGAATAGTCTTTATTTCATCCCACAGGAAGAATGCAAAACCCACAAAGGACTTACAGTTGCCAGTAAAAGACTGGACAGCTTCTCTTCCTTTCCCTTAAGCCCCATTTTCCCTCTAAGGACCTATAATAGTCAAAACTTGAACTTGAGAGAGAACTGACCTCTCATTTTTTGGTGAGTCCATTCCTAGCACCACAATATAAATGAGAACTCTACATTTCTTTCTTTGGAAGGAGTCAGGGGTTTTGCCTTCCTATAAAAATAAATGGCCCTTAAAGAGGGAAGAGGGATCATAGTATAGGCAAAAGAAAACTGAAGTAGATATTTAGAAACCTGGGTTCTAATTCCACTCATTTGCTATGAGACTTTCAGCAGGGCCCCTCACCTCTCTCAGCTTGGTTGCCTCATCTGTAAAATCAGGGGTTTAGACGGATTGACTTCTAAGATCCCTTCCAGCTGTGACATTCTCTGACTCTAGAACAGCATCATTCCTCCTCCTCCACCTCCAGGAAGGCAAACTCCTTATTCTCTGCCAAATGGAGCTACAGTCTAGCTGAAGTCTCTGTCCTAGTGAATTTTCTCTTTATTTACTCTCAAGAGCAGCCTCTGTTCTGTTTACTTGGCAAAGATTCTTTTAAGACAGGGCTAAGCACATGGTTTACTCTGTTAACAAGGCTTGGCATTTATTGTGAAGATCTGGGTTGACTTACTCTTTATTCTCCATCACCATTAAAATAAACAGGACGAGACAGTTTGAGCTGGGTCACACTGGCACTTAGCGGGGGAAAATGCCCTGAGAACAACCTTTGTGCTCAGTATTGGTTAGAGTTCTCTTAGCATTTTCATTTTAAATGTAGGTGTTTCATTTAAAAGGACTTCTTCACTATCAACTTATCCTCTTAGATATGTGCCAAAAGGAACACAGTGTTTCATTCTTCCTTCATTCCTTTCTATTCCTTCCTTCCTTACTTTTCCTTCTGTCTTTCTTCTTTCCCTCTTTCCCCCTCTTTCCTTCCTTCCTCCCTCTCTCCCTCCATCTCTCTTCTTTCTTCCTTCCTTCCTTCCTTCCTTCCTTCCTTCCTTCCTTCCTTCCTTCCTTCCTTCCTTCCTTCCTTCCTTCCTTCCTTCCTTCCTTCCTTCCTTTCTCTCTCTCTTTCTTTCCTCCCAATGACCTGGCAACACCAATGCTGGTCAGATAAAGTGGGTCACATTTTGTTTAGGCACCTACCATATTCTAAGTCAAGGGGAGAATAGGAAGGGGACTGCACTTGGAGTCAGAAGCTCTGAGTTCATATCATAGGACCTAGAGCTAGGAGGATGCTTAGATATCATTTATCTATCTCCATGATTTTATAGATGAGGAAACTGAGATTCAGGGAGAATGAACCCTGACCGGAGGTAGAGGCCTTCTGTGTGACAGCTAGCATTCATATGGCACTTTTACATATATGATCTCATTTGAAGGAAGGAGACAAGCATTTCTTGAACGCCTACTGTGTGCCAGGCACCATTCTATGCACTCTACCAGTATTGTCTCATTTGATCTTCACGTTAACCCTGGGAGGTGAGTGCTAATATTGTCCTCGTTTTTCAGATGAGGAAATGGATACTGAGAGAGATTGAGGGCCTTATCCAGGGCCACACAGGGAGGAAGTCTGAGGGTGGACTCCAGCTCAGGGCTTCCTAATGCCCAAAGGCAGCCCTCTGTCCACTGCACCATCTAATTGCTTGCTAAAAGAGTAGCTTGCATTTGTAGCACCTACAGACATCACCTGATCCTCATACTACAACCCTGTGAGGTAGGTGCTGGTATCATCCCTGTTTTACAGATGAGAAACTGAGGCAGACTGGTTTGCTTAGGATTATGCGGCTGGTAAGTGTCTAAGGCTCGATTTGAACTCGGGTCTTTCCAACACTTTGCACTATCTCTTCTAGCTGCCTCTGACACTTACAAGCTACATGATGTTGGACAAGGCACTTAAATTCACCAAGCCTCAGTTTCCTCATTTGTGTAATGAAGAGGTTGGAATAGTCACTGAAATTCTTTCTGACTGTACATAAATTTTTTTGGCTTTTTGGAGGAGGGAGGGCAGGGCAATTGGGGTTAAGTGACTTGCCCAAGGTCACACAGGCTAGTAAGTGTTAAGTGTCTGAGGATGGATTTGAACTCAGGTCCTCCTGACTCCAAGGCTGGTGGTCCATTTGCTGCGCCACCTAGCCACCCTGATCTATTAGATGATGGATTGGATTAAATGCTACTTGTCCCAAGTCATACAGGTAGTAAGTAACAGCTAGAAATTCAATCCAAGTTGGGGCAGCTAGGTGGCGCAGTGAATAAAGCATCTGCCCTGGAGTCAGGAGGACCTGAGTTCAAATCTGACCTCAGACACTTAACACAAAAACTAGCCGTTTGACCTTGGGCAAGTCACTTAACCCCAATTGCCCTCCAAAAAGCAAAAAAAAAAAATTTCAATCCAAGTCTCCCCATGCTAAGTTCAATATTCATCCCATCATATTACGTAATTCACACTGATATCAATAATATCTTTTATACCGTTATAGCATCCTACATCCTTTAAAGTGATTTCACAGACACAAGCAATGAGGTGGCACAGAGAATAGAGCACTATAATCAGGAAGACACAAGTTCAAATCTAACCTCAAACATTTCATAGCTGTGTGACCTTAGGCAAGTCACTTAACTTCTGCCTGCCTCAGTTTCCTCAAATGTAAGATGAGGATAATGAGTTGTGAGGGGAAAATAAGATAATATTTATAAACTGTTGGCAGTAAAGAGATTTATTTTGCATAGGGCACATGCATGTTTGGGACTAGTATGAGAATTTAAGCCCTTTTGTACCCATTTTGAACAATGTTGCATAATAAACACAGATACCTAAAAGACTGTTTTCATTTCCATGTGATCTTTATTTGCAATGATGACCTCTGTAGATTTGTTTTCTGTAGATTTTATCTGTAACAAACTTTGTAGATTCTATGAAATGTACTTTTAATGAAATCACTTGAATCTTTAATAGGAAACCATCAATATTCACTAAAGTCAGTCTCTTATGAATCTCTGTGACTTGGATGGGAGCTTTTAACACTAATAAATTAGTGTTAACTTTCCCTGGGGATGTTCCACTGGGGCATTACTGTATTATGACATGACTTGATATTGCTACATTGACTTTGTGATATGCAACATTTAGGAAGTTTTGTTGTTTGGCCTATGCTTTATTGCAAAGTGTGAAACATGTAAAATTTGGTTAAACTCTCTAGATAGCTTACTGTTGACTAGTGGATTTAGAATTGCCTGTAATATTTAATCTTGCTGAATTGAATGTATGTGGTAGTAGGAACATACAATTTGTATACATTAGATTTACTGAGATGTTGCCGTTTTTATTTTGCAAATATTTTGGAATCCAGATTTTTTTTGCTTCTGTGAGGATTAATTTGGAAAGGTTTTTAATGACATTCCACTGATTACAGATTTTGTTTGAGATTGACTTCAATAAATTGTTCTGAATGTTCCAACTTAAAAAAAACCAAACACCTGCTGGTAAATGGTAAGTGCTTAATAAATGCTTGTACCTTTCCCTTTCCCACTACAAGGTATTTACTTCTACTTACCTCATCCCTTCCCCCTACTGCTGTGTTTACAAAGGAAATATCTTCCAGGGTGAGGTGAGTGTATATTTGTTTTCCCTTTGTTGCTTGGAAACTGTTGACATCCTAAGGCATTCTGTTTCCTGCAGAGGGTCATGAAAAACTTATGACTTTTTTTCTTCCCTCTGTCAACAAACCAAACAGAGCTGGTTAACCTTGGCTCGGAGTGGGTGAGAAGTGATTGCTCTTTGTGTAAAGGCCATTTGTGTCCTTTAAAAGCTTGAATCTTCTGTTTTGTGTATATACACGCACAGCTAACACGTATTCCATGCATATGCTTCCGGTCATTGACCGTTTTTTAGGTCCTCCAATTTCCCCTACATTTCTAGTCCAACTAGCTTCATTACTATCCTCCAGGGTGAGCCATCTTCCTTTCCATTTCCTTGCCTTTACTCCTGACCTTCCACTTATCTGGAATGCCCTCTGTTTTCCCCTTCATTATCCAAATTTTACCTATCCTTCAGGCCTACTTTCAACTCCTGGTGGAAAAGACACTGGACATGAAATCAGAGGACCTGGACAGGAATTTTGACTCTGTTACTTACTACCTCTGTGGTTTGGGCAAGCCATTTCCCCTTCTGGGTCTTAGTTCCTTCTTCTGTATAAAAGAGCAGGTTGAACAAAATGGAAGAGACCTTTCTCTTTACAGTTTAATATCCCATGTTCTTATGACTTTATCTTTTAAGATTTCTCTTACTGATCCAGCTCTTCCTTCCTTAGGCTTCTAAATCTCTTCCTGTCTGCACCATATGATATCTATGGAGCAAAGAGTCAGGGTGGGTAAGGGGAGGTGTTGGAAGCCAATTTCATAGTTTTGCTGGGGATCTGACCTGGGATTTGCCACTTTTCCACTCTCCCCCTAGTTCTGGTTTTTGACCAGTTGCATTCCTGAGTTCATGATACCAAAAGAGACCATGATTTTTAGTCCTACTATGTTACATCCCAAATCAGGCTAAAGTGGACAAGGAATCAGACTGGAGTCACTGGAACTCTGCCCTCTCCTCTCTGAAGGGGTGAGTAGGGCCATTAGACAAAATGATCCAAGGGAGATGTTCTTAACTTCTTGTGTGTCATGGATCCCTCTAACAGTCTTTAAATGCCTGTGGACCCCTTCTAAAAAGAATGTTTCTAAATGAAAGAAAATAAATGAATAAAATTACTATAATCATAATTATAATCCTACACACATAGAAAATTACAAAGGAAATCAATAATAATGAAATAGTTATTGAGATATTAAAAAACCAAGTCCCCATTTTAAGATCCCTAATATGCAAAGAACCTTGGACTGGGTCTCAGAATACTTGGAATCTAGCCCTACCTTCTACAACTCACTTGCTGTGTGACCTTGAGGAAGCTGTTTAGCCTTCTCAGAACTCAGTTTTCCCCACCTGTCAAGTAGGGATGATGAAAACTAAACACTTGGAGAAACATTTATTAAGTACCTGTTATGTGTTAGGTCTGCTATATGCCAACTTTTAAAGTCTTCCTCTAAAGACTTATTGTGGTATGGAGGTGACACTGGGTTTCTGAGTACAATGTTATTGGGGTATAAGCTCTGGTAGATCCTAACAAGCTGGAAATAATAAAATAGCTAACATTTGTATAGTGCTTTACATAGGTTACCTCATTTAATCCTCGTAATAACTGTGTGAGTTAGATGCTTTTATTATTCCCATTTTCCAGATAAGAAACCTAAGTCTTAGAGAGTTTATCAGTCAACAAGCATTTATTATTGTCAGGCATTGTGCTAAAGTATAGGACCATGGTACAGAAAGATCGGTAGAGATTCAGGACAGCAGCCTGTACAGGGATAGAGATGTTGTTGGCCTTGTTGGGGAGTGGGGGGGGCAAAGAGCACTCTCAATTTGAGAAGTAGGCTAAATGACTTGTCTAGGATCACTCTGTTAGTAAGTACCTGAGGCAGAATTTAAACTTAGGTCTTCCTGATGTCAACTCCAACACTCTATCCACTATGCCATTAACTGCTGCAAGCTACAACTTGAATCCTGTGATCAGTGATAGAAAATATTGTTCAAGTAACAGCCTAGGTGAGAAATAGCACCCGATTGGTTGTGGGGTGATCGCTTTTGGCTCAGAAATTCCTGAAGACAATCTGCTTAGTTACAGAAGGGATGTGATATGTGTTGGTGTTGAAGAGCATCCCTTATGACAAAATGAGTAATTCATGTAGACAGCACTATTCTAGGCACTGGGAGGACATCAGTCTGCTGAGGGACCCATGATCTCAGTCGTTAGCACTGCCTTCGCTAGCCCGGGTCTTAACCCATCCATGCCTTCTCCTTTTATGTAATTTTTGTCTGTATTTTCCCATACGCCCTTCGTATGTGAACCATCACTAAGGAAAATATGAAAACCATAGTAGCTCTTTGATTAAGCTTGTGTGGGACTGATTTGAGTTGAATGAAACCCACAAAGTCCCTGTCCTCAAAGAATGTGTACTCTGTGTGCCTCAGTTTCCTCGAAGAGTTGTAGTGAGAGTAAAAATTTAGTGGGTAAGAATGTGAATGCTTAGTGAAGAGAATGGCATGGTGGGGAGTACTGGCTTTGAAGTCAGAAGACCCCGATTCCAACCTCATCTCTGCCACTGACTACCTTTGTCATTTAATCTCCCTGGGTCCTCGTTTTCTTTATCTGTAAAGTGAAGGCATTAGACTGGAGGACCTCCAAGGTCCCTTCTAGCACTAAATCTGTGATCCTTTAACAAGAAAAGGTTGAAAACTCCTCTTAAATGCAAAGTGTGATTGTTATGTGAAATTCAATTATGTGTCTTGGTCTCACAGTGAGGTTATAAAAACCAGGTGTTTGCAATTTAAGCTTCCCTGGAAGATCCAGACGTGCCTCTGAACACAACAGCATCATATTTGCAGTTTCTTCATTGTGTGGAATCTTGGCGATTTTCTGGGGATTGGTTGGGTGGTGGGTTTTTTTTTTTTTTTTTTTTTGGCAAAGGAAAGAGGCTTCTACTAATTCCATTGGCTCAAAGCCCAGGGCTCAGAGAGCTGAGGCTCTTGTCGGGGAGGTAAGGCATTGTAATGGATAGACTACTGCATATGAAATCATCAAGGTCTGCCTCTGAATCTTGCTAGGCATTGATCCTGGGCCTTAGTCTCCTCATCTAGATAATGGGGATAATAAGAGAACATACCTTCGCTAAGTTATTATGGTGAGGGTGAAAATGTGACAATGCATATGAAGCTCTTTGTGATCCTTAAAGGGTCACATGCGTGTCAGCCATGATAGATGTCCTCTGGGGCCTTGTTGACTTACACAACCACAACCTTCCTGCTTCTGACTGTAATAGCTGGAGAGTGAAAGCTGCTCAGGGCATCTTGCTGCATTGTCCTTGGCCTAACCAATCCTTCAACAGGATGTGCTCGCTAGAGTACCTGTGTCATTATGTCTTGGCCTACCTTTCCCTACCCAACTCTGCCCTCAGAAGGAACCGGCTGTCATAGCTGTCCTGAGGTCATGCACCCCCCATTGACTCAGAAGTGATTTTTTTTGAGGGGGGAGGGCAGGGCAGTTGGGGTTAAATGACTTGCCCAAAGTCACACACTTAATAAGTGTCAAGTATCCTAGGCTGGATTTGAATTCAGGTGCTCTACTGTACCACCTCGCTGCCCAAGAAGTGATTTTTTAGGGAGCAGAGTCTACCAGAAGTGTGAGTTGTCTCTAACATATCTTGAAGTAAATGGAATAGAGCCAGTTGATAGAATGGAAAGGGTGTTGGATTTGAAGAGAGAGGACCAGGATTTGAACCCCAACTCTGCTTGTGTAACCTTGGACAAGGGGCTTAACCTCTCTGGGTCTCAGTTTCCTCCTCTGTAAAATAAGGGGAAGGGGTTGGGCTATATGGCCTCTGGGGTCTTTTCTGACTCAATCTCTGATCTCTTTTTGGTTCTATGTCTTAATATAGGCTGAGTGAAGCTAGGGATTCTAGGGTACAGTACAAGTTGGGGAGTACTACAAGACAGACAGAACACAGGGTCAGAGGGAACTAGCAGAAAGAAAATAAATGAAGTAAGTTTTCCTGAGGCCAAATGCTCACACTGGGAAGGGCAGCCAGGAAGGAAAGAGGTCAGGTGCACTGGGATGTCCAGGGGAAGAGTACCCAGCATTCTGGCAAGGCTTGGACTTTTTTAGGATTCTTTTAATGATAGCAATGATAGCGAGTATATGTATATAACACTTTAAGGTTTTCAAAGTGTTTGAAAAATATTATCTCATTTGTTCCTCACCAAGACCCTGGGAGGTAGGTGCTATTATTAATACCATTTTACAGATTAGGAAACTGAGGCAGATAGACATTAAATGACTCTCCCAGTCACACAACTAGCAAGTGTCTGAGGTCAGATATGAACTCAGATCTTGCTGATTTGAGGTCCAGAGCTCTAACCACTGTACCACCCAGATTCCTCAAGCATACCTCAAGCTTTTATTAGGGAGCCTGTATCTAGTGTGCAGCAAGGCATGGATTCTGGGGCTGGTGCAGATTTCTACTGGGAGAAACACCTGGAGAAATTGCAGCTAGTTTGGTATCCATATTCCCCAGTGCTTTGGGCAGCTCCTTCAGACCTTACTTTGGCCAGGCAACTCAGGATATTTGGGTCTCTCTGTCTTCTAGGGTTAGTTAGCTGCTGAGGCTACCGATGTCCACTCCCTCACTGTAGAAAGAGGAAAAGGTGAAAGGTAATGGTGATGGTCAGGGGGGCTCTGTCTCTGGGGGACACTTGTTTTGCTGTTACATTTTATATTAGCCAAAGTAAAATCCTATTCTCGTGGGGTTGCCTGACCAAGGGGGAGGGGAAGGGAAAGAAAGGTCTTGTTTCTAGGGCCACATGGTGGTCGTCTAGTCCATTGCCCTGCCCAGTGCAGAAGTGCCTTTTCAACCACTCCAGGCTCTGCATAGGGAACTCAGCAGCTCAGAGTGATGGCTTGTGTGGCCACATGTGGCCTTGAGGCCACAGGTTCCCCACCCCTGTGTCATGAGCTATACTTTTCCATTGTTGGACAGCTCCAGTTCCTCAGAAATTCCTCCTTGGGTTGGAGCCAAAATCATCTGCCTTGCGATTCCTTTCCATTGGTCTTAGTTTTCCACACCTTCACTGCCCAGAACAAGTTTCATTCAACAATTTGAAGAGGGTAATCATTTATCCCCAAAGTCTCTTCCTGAAGTTCAATATCCACAATCCCTTCTAGTAAAGCCTCCTAGGACCCAGTTTTGAGTCCTTTCACCCCTTAGATCTCCCTCTTCTTGGCCATTCTAATCTGTCAATGTCCATCCGAAGACACAGTCCCCAAAAAGAACGTGATATTCCAGATGTATTGTGACCAGTGCAGAGTGCAGCACAGTCATTCTAATGAGGGACTGTCCAACAAAGGCTCAGTCCTAAGAACACATGAGGAATTGCTCTTCTTTGTGGTATGCAGGCCCTATTTTCTGTCTTCTGCTGATCTAGCATGTGGAATTACTGGAGAACCAGTTTCTGGCCATAAGTGACGGAAATACTAGTCCTAGGTGATAATGAAAGGTCTTCTGGTTGGTGGAGGAGCTAGAAGGATTAATGATTCATTAGAGTCTGATCAGGGCCTGGACATACATGCAAAATATTCAAAGGGATATTCGTTCTCACTCTCTGACAGCTTCCCAAAGACTGTTGTGACCCACTGGATGGGGAAGAGTAGGCTTCCCATCCAGCTGCTCCATGTCTATAAATGCACAGCACCTCTGGTTATTTTGTTTGTTTATTCTTTCTTGATCATTGATGAAGATCTGGAAATGGAATTGACCAGTGTATGGTCTTGTGAGCTTCCAAAGGTCCAAAGAAGGTCTATCAGAGGTCCCTTCAGCAACCTGCCAGAAGCAGAGACCACCAATGGAATATGGTGCTGCTGATTCTGGTTGGGAGCTAGTCCTGATGAGTGACCAGTCGCAGCCCAGCAAAGGATTGACCTATTATCATATCTTTCTAGGAGCTACGCACAATGAACAAGGAGAATGACTCAATTATTGGCAATATCTTACTTAGGAGCTAACTTGGTGGGGAGATTCTTGGGGTCAGGAGTCTTGAAATACTCCTTGGCCCCACGTCCTCTCTACATGTGTATTTTTGTACATTTGTGTGTATATTGTACACATGCACATTTGTGTTTTAAGTTTGAATCCACTCTCCTCAGAAATCTAGCATTTACACAATACACTACTGGTTTGAGGGGATTTTTTTTTAAACTTTTATCTTTACTAAATCTCAGTCAATTCCTTTTTTTCAAAAGCTAATTGATGTCAACTAGTTGATTGATATTGGAGAAAAGTCAACTGGTTAATTGGTGTTGGGAATAGTAGACCAGATGGGACTAGTACCTGATTGCATTAGAAACCAGAATCCCTCAGATTTACCCTTAGAGTCCGGAGGGGAGGAGTAGTCCATTATTGGTCCTCTGGGGATCTGACTTGTTAATGTGAGTGGGGTTTGGAGAGTGAACCTAAAGAGAGTGTTTCCTTACCATTATTCTTGTTCTGGACCTCTGTCACATGACTGGGAAATACCTTTTTTTTCCTTTAAAGTTAGTGATAGATAGTGTTTTCCCATTACCTTTATTTCTGAATACATTTCTCTCCCTCCACTACACAGTGAGCCATCCTTGTAAGAAAAGGAAGAAGAAAAAGGAAGTCAGCAAATCTTTACCACACATTAACTGAGTCTGACATGAGATACAGTGTCCTACTCCCAGAGTCCTTCACCTTTGCCAAGAGGGGAGGGAGGTGCATTTCCTACTCTCCTCTAGAGGTCAAAGGTTAGTCATTATAATGAAATCATTTTCAGGGCTTCTTTTTTGTTCTTGTTCTTTTCTTTCACATTTTTGTGGTTCAGTTTTTGGCATATAATGACACTTTAAAAAGGTTTCCTGACTGATTGGCCGACTGCTTTGTTTTCCCGGTTCTGCTCACTTCACTCCCGAAGGCTTTTTCATGTTTTCTAGACAGGTCTTCCCTACCCCATATTTGTATGGTTGATTCTTTGAACCCATGGGCCTTTGTCTCCATTAAAATGCAGCTTGGGAGCTTTGAGCCAGTGTTCTAGACATGCGAGATCCCGACCCAGCAGGATCCGTCCAGTTTGGTGTATTTGAACTATAATCAGCACGCTTCAATATCTTCATCTAAGTTGTTGAAAAAAATAAAACGAACCCTGAAATCTCAGGCACCTTGAATAAACTTCCCATTTCAATACCGAAGGGGGAAAAATATCTCCCTTAGATACCTGAGATTTGAAGTGAGACCCAGTTTCTATGTAAGAACAGCAGGTGGTGCTGTGTAATTGGGAGTAAGGTCAGGTATACTCCAGAAGGAAAGGAGACAACAAAACGTCAGACTAAGGATTCTGATGAAGATGACGATGATATTAATAATAGCTAACATTTATATTGTGCTTTGAGTTTTCCAAAGCTCTTTATGTATATTTTCCAATTTTGATTTTTACAACAATCCAGTGAGGTAAGCACTGTTAACATCCCAGTTTTACAGATGAGGAAGCTGAAGAAGGTTAAGTGATTTGCCCAGGGTTAAAATTGATTCTTACATTAAACCTATAAGGTTTGCTTCCATTTTACTGATGAAGAAAATAAAGCAGAGGACGGTTAGGTGACTTGTCCAAGGTTACACAACTATTAAGTGTCTGAGGCAGTATTCAAACTCAAGTCTTCCTGTAGTTTTGTCAAGATGGAGAAACTAGGACTACTTTGGAGCAAAATCCAAAGGATGAGTCTGAGAGAGGAGAAGTCTTAAGGAAACTCCAGAATCTTGACCACGGAAAAAAATGTGAAATAGGTAAGATTTAGATTCATCATTCCTCATTTGAGTGCCCCTTCTGTTTGTCGTTCCAGGGTGGAATGATACCCTCTGAGACTTTCTTTCCTCCACGATGTCTTACCACTCCTATGATCTTAGGACCCCTACTCTTTATTAGATGATTGCTAGCTAATCTGAGACACTAATCATAGGATCCTCAGGAGGGGACCTTGGTGATCAAATAGTTCGACTCAAAACTGAGATCAGAGAATGAAAGTAACTTGTTCAGTGTCTTACAGATGGGTAAGCAGAAGAGCCAGGAGCCTATGCTTGGCTATCTGATTACACATCAAGCTCTTTTTGTCATGCCATATAATGATGTAGCAAGTAGAGGTGGTGTGGGGTAGTGGATAGAGTGGTGGCCTCAGGATCAGAAATCTTGGGTTCAGATCTTACCTTTGACTAATTTTACTAATTACATGATCCTGACTAGATTTCTTAGCCTCTATAAGTTTCAGAGCTGGTACTAATCTCCATGGTATGAGATATTCCTTGTACCAGTAAAATATGGTCCAAAAAATGTAAAAATCAAATTAACACTAGTAAAAATCAAATAACCCCTTGTACTGGTATATGATCCTACAATCACAGAATCAAATTGAGACTTCAAATCAAATAAGGATTTCAGAGGATAATTACTTCAACTCTCTCAATTTACATATTAGGAAATTAAGGCCTAGAGAGAAGTTAAATGAATGACCCAAGGTCACAAAAGTATTAAATGGCAAATATGGGATTCAAACTCACTTATTTTAACTCCAAATTCAATGAAGACCACAGCCTTCACGAGATTTCCCAGACACTCTATCAGTGAATTCTATAGTCATATAACTTTAGCTCTAGAAAGGATCTTGGGGTTCATCCAATTTTAATGAATTAACTAAAGCCCAGAGAGGCAAAGAGACTTGTCTGATGTCACACAGCTTATAAATGACTGCTAAAATCAGAGCATGGCCCTTTTCTCTTTCCTCTCCACCATGGTGCCTTTTTATAATAACCCTGTGAGGTAGGCAGGTCAGCTATTATTAACTCCCTTTTGTGGATGAAGAAACTGAGTCAGGATGGCTGAGTGATTTACCCAACATCATGCAGCAAGCAAACCCTTGGCAGGGGTTTGAGTCCTGAGGCTCTGCTTCCCTGTTCAGAGCTCTTTCCAATATAACATGACTGCTGGAATCTGGAAGTCTGGTAAGCTTGGAGGAACACACATTACCAACCAGTTTCAGTGAATTAGTGAATTCTAGCTTCTGGGCAAATTAACTTTCAAATACTAAGTAATTAACTTTCATCATCTTGACACTGCTATCTGCAACACAGAATCAATATGAGGTTAGTAAATAAGGCTCTGTTGCTATTTACCAATGAGAATGGGGAAAATCAGTGTCAAACTATCAGAATAGAGTTAAGCTGAGGGGGTAAAGTGAGCCAGGGAGAAGTTTCTCTTGGGGAGATGCTGTGTCTTTAAGCAAGATGACTTCAAAGCTAATCTTCCACATAGGGAAAGACAACCTGATGGTACCAGCAATTTTGGAGAATGCTGAACATGAGACCTTGGATGGGAGCCACTCCCCACTGTCCTAGATGGCCCTCCTGATGGGAGGTTGGATTGATTAGGTTGGAAAGGATGGATTTAGGGAAGATGTAGCAACTGGTGATTTGTTTCAATTAAATGTTCATTGAACCCTTACTCCATGTACAATCCTATCCTGGGAAAGAAGAAGATAGTATAATAAAAGCTCTGTAAGGGGAGGGACTGTTTTTATCTTTGCATCCTCAGTGCCTAGAATAGTGGCTTACACACAGTAATTGCTTAATAAAATGTCTGTTGAATTGACTTTCAAATTGAAATGGTCCCTACTTTCATAGAGTTTCTAGTCGAATGTGGAAATAAGGCATACAGCATTGCACAGAATGGAATCATGTAAGACAGCGTGTCATCCCATGTAAGTTGTGTGGTGCCAACTCTGAGTGTGGCAATGAGTAGAGGATGAGGAAAGTCCAAGAAGTAAGACTGAGATGCTAAGCTCCAAAGAGCCACCCAGGACCATCCCCAGAGCTGTAGCCAAACATTTATTAATCTCAACATCCAGGTTTTTTCCCCTTGAGTAACTCCAGTTACTCAAGAGATAGACTCTATTATTCACTGTGACTCTCACCCCTTGACTGTTTCTAGCTGAATCAATGTGGGAAATGGTAGAGAATTAGATGATAGTAAGGACTCATTGTGTAGAGAGGATCAAGTGAAAGTAAATCTTAGGACTGTAAAAAAAAATTCACTTAGGGTTTTTGATCTTTGTTGGGAAAGGGTCCTTGAAAGTATCAGCTATAAGCCAGTCTCATAGTAGCATTCCCTTCATTGGAGATCCTCAAGCCTGGTGTGGATGAATATTTGTGTGGTATTTTGGAGAAAAGTCTCTTTTTCAGGTATATGTTGAACTAAAGTACAGATCTGACCACATTATTTTCCTACTTGATAAACTCTGGTGGTTCCCCATTACCTCTAGGATCATATATAAGCTTCTCTGTTTGACACATAAAGTCCCTTATAATCTGGCTCCAACCTACCCTCCCCATCATTATTATACACTGAAACAGTCTTGGTCCAGCCAAATTAGCCTCTTTACTGTCCCACCTAAGACATTCTCTCACCTCTGTGCCATCCCTCATGCTTGGTAGCATGTCTCTATCTCATAAAATCTCTGATTTCCTTAAAGACTTACTTAGCTCAAGCATCTCTTTCCTGGTCTCCCCAGCTGTTAGTGCCTATCCCTGAAATGATCTCATATTTAGTTTTAGATCTTTTATATATACCAATATGTGCACATGTTGTCTCCCTTCTAAGAATGTCACTTGAGGGCAAGGATTATTTTGCTTTTGTGACAAAACCTACCAGAATGTCTCATATGTGGTATTATTAATATATGGTACTTACTTGCTTCTGTAAGGGGCAGAAGTGTTCCAAACTTCTAACTATGTAATTACAGAGGGCCAGAACATAGAGATTGAATCGATCAATCAATCAGAAGTATGGACTAGAGTTGAGCAAAGTCTAGACATGTTTAGCAAATCAGTCAATCAAAGTCATTAGGTTAGGAAGCTAGCAACCTGGTTAATCAAGTGGGGAAGGATTGATGCACTTCAGGTTATTAGGTGAAACCAACAGTACTGAAGATATATTGGGTTTGACTGAAGAGACTTATGCTTGATGGGTTTTGTATACACAAGCCAGCTATTTCAGAACCTGAGCATTGGAGTGTCTGCAGCCTAGAGAAGGGGTGGGGAACCTGTGACCACAAGAGGCCACATATGGCCCTCTAGGTCCTTAAGTGGTCCCTTTAACTTTGCAGTTAAAGTCCAAACTTCACAGAACAAATCTCCTTAATAAAAGGACTTGTTCTGTAAAACTTGGACTCAGTCAAAAGGCCACACCTGAAGACCTAGAAGGCACACAGCAGGTTCCCCACCCCTGGCTTATAGGAATGAGCAGTTCCTGGCAAGCCCATGACAAGGCATCACTTGAAAGGAGACAAGAAGACCCTGTGTCTCCACCCCTTTTACCATTGACCAGAGAATGACTTTGTGAACTCTGAAGGTTTGGATTTCTTATGGAGACTCTGGAAATGTCCCCAGAATGACAATGGCAGCATCAGCATCAGGAACCAGGGACAAATTAGATACATGGAGAAAAGGCAATTTTGGGGACTCTGTAGGGAATCCAGGAGGAAGCTACACTGTGTCTAAGGAAAAACCATGAGGGTCCCAAGATGAAGAGGAAAGGATTTCTAGCAAAAAGACTTCCACAATCTGTGTGACCCTCTTTGCCACATGTGCTCAAAGCTTGAGCCCACTTTCCCTCAGATTCTGTAATATTTTTGAGAGACTATACCCATGGTGTGTGTGTGTGTGTGTGTGTGTGTGTGTGTGTGTGTGTGTGACCCTTAGTAAATACTTGCTTCTAAAAGTTAATTAAGTTTGGCTATTTGATGTCATCTGATAATCAATGGGAAAATAGAGCCTTATGAGTCATGATATCAGGAAATCCTCCTAACCCTTCAGGATCTACTCCTAGAACCCCAATGAGAGAAGTAACAATTACCCTCTGGGGTCCTAACCCACAAATTTAAGTTAGGATAGTAGCCTCAAGACTGTATTGTTAGGCTGTATCTGGTATTTGACCAGATGGCTTTGGAGAAGAAGTTGAAATCCTTCAGTTTTCTGATATTGTGAGTCCATGAGATTCACATATAAAATGGTTATAAGAACAAGGATTATTATGAGAATCAAATGTGATAATGTGAAAAAGCACTTTGTAGAACATAAAAGCACTATGTAAATGCCAGCTATCATTATTATTTTTATTATTATTATTAATTATTATTACCAGATTGAAAGCTCCTTGAGGAAAAAGACTATATGGTTTCCACATTTGTACCCCTAGACCCTTACCATGATGTGCTGCACACAGTAGGCACTTAATAAATACTTATTAAATTAAATTGAAGGCAACATGGCATAAGGAAATGATCTCTGAATGAGAAAATAAGAGGCCAGAGTTCTAGTTATGACTTAGTCTTTAATTCACTGTTTATCCTGGGCCATAGCATAGTATCTTAAGGGCTGGATGGGCCCTTAGAGATCATTTAATCTAACCTTCTACTCACTCTACGAATGCCTTAAACAGCACCCCTGGAAGAAGTAATTTCCACTCTCTAGGCCTCAGTTTCTTTATTGGTTAAATAAAAGTATCACACAGGATCAGGTGAGATAATAAATGTCAAGTGCTTTGGAAAAAGATACTTACTGTACAAATATAAGGGATTTTAAAAGCAATTAATATCCTCAATGTTTCCTGGGTATAACTCATATGGGAGACATTGGTTCATGCCTGCCAGAAGCATTCATCCGGCCATGCCTAGGGGTTTCTGAGGATGGCTTCTCAACATTCTGTAATTACTCTATCTCCACAGCATCATCTGAAAGTACTTGGCTGGAGTTGCCCCAAGCTCTGCACCCAAAACACTTTTCTGAGAGATATTTTTGCTTTTCTTTCCTCATTGACAAATGACAGGAGAAAAAAAATCTAATGGAAAGTTGTTATAGAAACACAAAGGAGAAGGAAGCAGCAGCTGTACTGACATGTGAATAGACCAGAGGTGTCTATAATCTGGAGAAACCAGATGAAGTGCTCATTGCTGCCATTACTGTCATCCCTAGCATAGTTACTACCATCACCATCACCAACACCATCACCATCATCATCACCATCACCATGATCATAACCATCACCATCACCATGACCATCATCATCATGATCATCACTACCACCAACACCATCACCACCACCATCACCACCACCATCATCATCACCATCACCATCATCACCACCACCATGACCATCACCATGACCATCACCATGACCATCATCCCCATGACCATGACTATGACCAGTACCATCACCAGCACCATCACCATCACCATCACTGTCACCATGACCATTACCATCACCATCACCATCACCATCACCATCATCACCATGACCATGACCATGACCATCACCAACACCATCACCATCATCATCACCGTCACCATCATTATCACCATCACCATCACCATCGCCATCATCATCACGACCATAACCATCATCATCACCATCACTGCCACCATCCTTCACAATCATTTGAGAGCAAAGGATGAACAATAACAACAATTACCATTAGTTATTGCCACCATTGTTTTAATTTTCATTATTGTCTCCATCAGCGTCATTAATACCAGCATCATCAATTCTACCATCTATTCTGTTCACAGTTTTAGGAACTCTATTTTATTATAACATGAAAAAGAATGATGTAGTCCAAGAAATAGAGGACCAACTTAAAGCATCAACCAATGGGACAATAGAGAAAAATTCTGGCTTCTTTCTAAGAAGATCTGTCCAGTTTTGGCTCCTGGTGAAGAATGAGAAAAAGGACAACATCATAATTTAATTTAATACTAGAGATTTAGATGAATCACTCCCCTTCTAATCTGCAACAAATTCTATGGCTTGTCCTGGGCTCAGTGCATACTCTTCTCAGTCTCTTACATCTCCCAGTCTATTCCAGGTTTGGACCATGAGGATCCCTCTTCACAGAGATGATCCTAAGGTTTTGTAGGATCCTCAGTAAGAAAAGAAAGGATTTAGTCATAGCCTTCACACTCTTTAGATTAAGAAAGGAAAATGAACCTCAAGGTATTTCATGAAGATTTGCAACAATGAGGGTTGAAACAAAAAAGGTGGTTGCAGTTACTCCTATATTAGATAGTTGGAGTTATAGAAGCCAGAGGGAGCGTAATCAAGTCAGAATATCCTTGTTCTTTCCCTAACTATGAAGCTTTGAACAACTCATTTAAAATCCTGAAGGAACTTTAGAGGTCACCTAATCCAATCTGCTATTGTACGGACAAGGACCGCTAAGTATTATTAACATTTTCTTTATGTGTAAAATGAGGAAATTGAGCAAAATAATCTTTAATGTCCTCTCGGTCTCCAGTTAGCCAGAACAAGAGTGTGCCTGCCATTCAACAATCGTTAAGGTTTTACAATGTTGACCTAAAATCCATATTTGAAGTCAGGATGCTCTCTGTCTTTGGTTAATAAGCAGAAGCCTAGGGAAGGTGCTGCCCAAACATGGCCAGTTTGGAGGAAGCTTTGGGTACTTGGTTCCCTTCCTTTGAATGAAACACTGTGGAAAGAACCATGGCTCCAAAGTTAGGTGAACCTGGGCTCAGATCTGATCTTTAAAAGTACCTTTGTTTCCTTGGGCAAGTCACTTAAACTCTATAAATTAATCTCACTTAAACCTGCCTCAGTTTTCTAATCTGTAAAATGAGGTGATGGAGTTGTTGGACTAGATGGCTTCTGCTATCCTTTTCAGCTATAAATTTATGATCCAATCCTTGGTTTAGGAAGGTCTCCAAAGAGAGTCCTAGGGAGACAGTAAGACCACGTTGATTGTCTAGATAATGCGATCCTTAATTTTAACCAGAGGGGCTCCTCCTGTCAGCTGTGGCTTCCTTACTCCCCAGACCCAATCCGAGAGTGGCCTGGCTTCATTATGAGTGACCCGGATTCAAACCCCAAGCCCTCCTTTCTCAGGGACAAAAAGCACCCCCAAAGCCACTAATCTCATCAACAAGAATAAACATGTTGAGCTGTGTGATCCTAATCTCCCCTGGCACACATCTCTGGAAAAAAAGCATTCTGGGGAAATCATATCAGCTTCAGCCCAGGGGCTGCCCTATTCTACCACCACCATCAGCAGAGAGCAACCTCAGTGACATTGTTTCCTGGAACAATATTGACTTAAGAACACCTCCACTTTGTTCTCAGCTTTTACAGGACAACCATTAAGTGCTGGTAAAACAAACACCACGTGCTCCCCCAGAGCTTCTCCCCAGCTGGCACTCAAACACTGTCTCCTAACTGCTTACACACTCTCCTTTTCTCCTGCTCTCCTGCTTGTTTACTTTAGGACCACATGGTAATATCAGTAATTATTATTATTTTTGGCCTCTCAGTAGGCTCTGGAGTTGGTTCTCCAGATGGCTTCTCTCCCTGTTGGGAGTTTGTTACTGGCAGGTGAGGACACAGGAAAGCGCAGGGGGAAAATGACCCAACCTGGAGTTGAGACCTGGCTGGGCTGCAGACAAGCTGTGTGCTCTAAGACAAATCATTTCTAGGGGGAAGTGGAACTGAGGCCCGGCCATTTGTTCAGTCACAAAGGAGTGGATAAGGTATTACAAGTACAGAAACAATAATAAAATCATTAGCACATACTTTATTATTATTATTTTGAGTCTGGACCTTCCAATCTTGCCTAGGCTAAAGTGCAGTGACTACTCATGGTTATTCCAACACAGATCGGGAAGGAGCTTTGCCTTACTTCATTTCTCACCTAAGCCAGTTTGTTCCTCCTTAGGCAACCTGACAGTTTCATGCTCCCAGTGGTTCAAAATATTGTTGCTGGACTTCATATGGACACTGATCTTAGACCATGGCAGCTCAAAATTTCTAAGCTCAAGCTATCCATCAGCTTCTCCTTCAGGTGTGTGTAATGGTAAATGTAAAGATCTTTTCCATTCATTAATAGGCCCATGCGACCTGCTTAAGTCACATGGAAACCTAACACACATGAATTTGAGTCACATAAAGTCTTTGGTGGGAGGAGCTTGATGAATGGGTGGAGCAGAAAGGGTGGAGTAGAGCCCAGGGGAAGTTGGTCAGAGCAGTTAGAGCTGAGGGAGAGAGAGGAAGCAGCAGTGAGCTGTGAGTGTTCGTTCCCCCTAGCAGGGGGAAAGCTTGGGGATGGTGGTGCCCCCTGCATAGTTATTGTGTATAGATTTCTTTGTTGCTATGATAGATTTAGCTTTCTGGTGTTGGGATTTGGCTTATCTAGTCCTTGAATAGATGTTTTGGCTCTATCTTCCCTGTGGAGAGTCTGTTATATTTTGCAATTCAGAATTACGCTGACATATTCATAGTCACCATAGGCACTGTGAATATCGTGTTGATGATACAGTATATGCCTCCACCCCTGGCCACACACATTTCTGTAAACCTCTCTGTAGAAGGCATGAGTCTTATCTCCATATTACAGATGAAGAAACTAAGGCCCAGAGAGGTGTGAGCGAAGAGCACAATGTAGCATAGTCAAAAGAACAGTGACTTAGAGCTGACATACCTGGGGAGGTAATTGTGTTATTTAATTCCTAGTTCTGTTACTTATTACCATTGTGTCTTTGTGTAAATACTTGGCTTCCTTCAAGACTCAGATCAAATCCCACCTTCTATAGCTTAAATCCCAGTGGCCCAGTCCCACTTTTCCCTTGAAACAATTTGTCTTTCTCTCCCCTTCCCCCAGCTACTAACACTAATCTCTCTCAGATTGCCTTTCATGTACTCGGTATGTATTTTGTATGTGCCTAGTTAATTATATGTTGTCTCCCCCTTAGAATGTGAGCTACATGAGCCCAAGGACTGATTTTTGTCTTTCGTAGTATCCTCAGGGCTTAGCACAACACCTGGTGCTTAGGAATCACTTAATAAATGCTTGTTGACTGACTGACATACACTCTTGGCCTCAATTGCCCCTTTTGTAAAAAAGTAAAAGGGGGGTTGGAAGTGACTAGAGGGGTCTCTTGCAGCTCCAAATCCTCTCACTTGTTCAAGGTCACATAGCTCATTAGTAGGATAAACTTGATTTTGTAATTTATCACATAAATAATTCACTGGCTATGTGTTGGTTTGTTGCAGGATTGCCCTCTCTAATGCCTGGAAATAATGAGAAAGAATTGTTTTACTTTCTTCTTCCTCTCCTCCAGTTTTTACTCTGTCCCTGAGGTCACGGTGGTTTCATCCTTCACATGACCCTACCATCCTCCAAGTTTCCCTTCTCCAAATGTACTTCCTTCTGCCCGCAACATCTTATTCCAAGAAATCTGGCTTTTTGGTATAGAAAGGCCATTCTTACTCTATCCTGATTGATACCAGATCTGAGAAGTCAATCCAGGTACTGAGATCTGTTTGGAGGTCATTTAAATGGAAAATCAGTTATCACACCAAAAGAAATTTATTTTATGTAATTTTTTCCTAGGTAGGCCAGCAAACTGTTGTTAATATCTCAACATAAATAATAAAATATAGGAATAAGCAAAGGCAGAGGGGTGAAGTAAGAAGGGTGTTGCAGTGGAAATCAGGCAACCTAATTTTTGGTCCTGGCCTGAGGGCTGGTTGGTTGTGTGACCTTGGGCCTTTTTGAGGCCCCAGCTATAAAATGTAGGATTTGGATGGGATGAACTTTTAGATTTCTTCCAACTCTAACAATCTATGTTTCTTAAGAGAGAGGGAAGAAGCATATGCCAGACAAGGAGCCTGGAGATTAAGTTCAACTTGGATGGGTTTCAAGGTGTGTAGAATAATATGAGTCTCTTCCTTCTCCATGGTCTGATGATAGTGTTTCACTTCCCAAACAGCAGCCCAGTCCAGCCCAGCCTGATTCAGCTTAATCCATCCTTGATTAAAGAAGTGTTTGTTATGAAGAAAGGGAATAAAAGACTAAGAGAGGAGAAGAAAGTTTCATCTTGCTGTGTTAGGTGGAATGGAAGATATGATATAAAGGATATTTGGAAAACCTTGTGTGCCAACCTTTCTCCCCCAGCCTCCAAAACATCTCTCCATCTGATGTCCCAAATTCCATCATTAATGATTCATTTCTTTGCATTAAGCAGATCCCTTTTCAGGTTTTTGTTTTTTTTTTTTACAATCCAAACCTCTGGGAGGAGTACCAGATACAATTGGATTCTAAACTTTCTGAGAGCAAAGACTGTTTTATATCTATGATCATGGTCAGTGTTGGAAAGGACATTAGAAATAATTAGGTTTGCTCCCATTTTACAAATTTTATAGATAAGGAAACTGAGGCCCAGGCAGCCTAAGTGACTTGCCCACAGTCACCTAAGTAGTAAGTGACAGGCTGAATTTGAACCCAGATTCTCTGATCCTAAATCCAGCATTCTATCTTATTGTGTCCTCCAGAGTTCATACCATAAAGAATATTGTTGATTGGCTGTTTCATTTTCTCTGGAGGAAACAGATTTAAACCTAGAAATCTGGCCTAAATTGACTTTGTTCCCCTCTTTTATTTCAGTCTTTCTATCTGGATAATGGGTTTTTCTAATCTTCTGTAATGGAACACTGGAAGACATCTTCTTGCCTCATCTTTATTGGAGCTCTGATAGGCCCTTTACTGTCAGCTTTCCAATCTACTGGCAAAGACATCACCCTTGAGTCTTATCCTTTCCTCCAATCCTTCTTCTTCTCCAGTTGGACGCTTTCCTCTCACCGTATCCGCTACCATCTTGCCCAGAGAGAAATTCCAAATGCATGCCTTGGTTTTGTTATGGTGTGAAGGAATTCTCAAATACAGAGTTCATACCACTGAGGAAAATCCCAAATATTAGCTTACATTCTTCAGTCAGCTTGACTCACATTTGGATGGTCAGGATGGTCAGACTCAGACCTTCCCAGACTCCAAGGAGAGGAGAGGAGAGGGAACAGGTTAGCAGCCTCAACCAAGAGCTGGAAGGACCTTCAAGGACCTGGAGTTCACCTAAGCCCCGACAAAGTAAGTGACTTGTCCAAGATGACACAAGTAAGAAGTATCAAGGTTGGGATTTGAACCAAATTCTCTGACTCCAAAAATCCAGTGATCTTTCCACAACATTGTATTTATATTATATATATATCATAACATAACATATTTATTATTATATAGACTATATTATATTTATTATTTATATATTATATGATATATAATATAATATATAATTTATTATATTAGTGTATTTATATAATGGAGCCACACAGCACTGAAGGTATCCTTTCTCCTAACTTGCCTCTAAGCCATGTCTGAATACAATTTGGAAAATTTGTGGCAAATTTTTCTTTTTATGGGAAGCAAAATACATTTCTAAAATGCATTGAGTTCTTCAGGGTTTTCCTGGGTGAGGGCCAGAGCAATTTTTTTTTTGATACATAGTCCCAAAATTGAATCCTAGTGCTCATGTCTTGAGGAATGGTCTGGCACCATGGTTACACATGAATTTTTATTTTTTCTACTTTGTCCTTATTAGGGGCTTGCTTGTTTAGACATTCTTAGCAGTATAATAATTAACAGTGGGCACCCAGGCATCTTTATCTTCTAGTTATTTGTGTGAAATAGGCAAAAATAACTCACCCCTCTCTCCCTTGGAGAATGCACCCTAGCAAGTCATGTTACCTGGAATGAAGAGGTAGCTTTCTATTATGAATAGGGCAGGACACCCTTTTGAAAACTGACTTATCCCTTAGAAAATGATGCAACACCTCCACTGACCTTCAGATCTGGTAGAACTTGGGATGAAGAAGACAAGGTATTGTCTCATATTCTCCAGACTTGCTAAAGAACAAGTCCAGAACCTAGCATATGATTTCACTTGACTTCTTCTGAGGTCTTTCTCTTGTCTATACTTTCCTCTCTTTCTTTGTCTCTTTGTCTCTGTCTCTCTCTCTTTCTCTTCTACCCTTTTCCTGGTGGTCCAAAGAGAACTCTGACTCTTCTGCCACTTTTAGATAGCTACATGGTAGGCTCTACTGGGCCTATGATTGTTGATTCATTCCCATCATTCTTTCAGGAAAAAAATTGCATGCCTTGTTTTTCTAGCATGATTGTTAATGAATTCTATTTTTATTGAATAGGAATAATTTTTAATGTATTTGTTTATGCTAAGCTAGGAATTTCTATAGTCCATGCATGGTGGGCATTAATGCCTGGATTATCTGCCTGAGTCAGGCTCAATCACTGGAGGATGTTTCTTCCGTGGGAAATGAAGCAAGAAATTCAAAATAACAGATCCATCTTCTTCCTCCTCTGTTCCTTTAGCTTCCTCCTGATCACCAACCACCAGTATTAACTGAAGGTCTGATATATATGTATATAGCCTTGCATCTAGTAAAGAAAAGGGCTCAGTTTTTCAATGCTTAAGGTATTGGTTCAGCAAGAAGGAGGATGCCGCCTTGCAATGAATATCTCTGTCTTTGCAAATCTTTCTCCTGTTATCCCTGGGTGCATATCAGGAAGAACTTAGCACCGCATATCTTTTCCTGCTCACATGGAATAAAGCCTCTCAATTGGAGAAGAGAGAGAGGAAGAAGAGCGAAGAGGGACAGTTACTCAGACTCCCTTATGGCACACTCTTGAAAAGAGTGCAGTTGACTCATCTTTGTCTCCATTGACATTTCTCTTCTCTTCTCTTCTCTTTCTCTCTTGCTCCAATTTTGTTTTCTTTCCTTTTCATTCCTGTCTTCTCTATCTCTCTCTTCTCTTTCTCCTTTTTTCTTTCACTACGTCCCAAGTTCCTTGGAAATGTTTTGCCATACTTATTAAATCAGAGCTCGGTGCTTCACTAATTTTTTTTTTTAATAATTAGGACAGGTTCTGGGCTAAAGTTCATTTTTGTGTTATTTATAAGGAATGAATAGTTTAATCAAATAAACTGTGAATAGAAGATGACTTGGGGAATGTTTAACCAGCTTAAAAGAACACCCAGTCAAGTACTATCAAGGACTTTAGAAGCATCATTCACATGCAAAAATAACTGATTTTCTGAATTAAAGCTCACTCTTATCTGTTCATTAAAGTAGGTCCCCTAAGGACCTCTACTAGGCAATGTTTTATTAGCCTTGAGTTGTTATATTTGTTGTTGTTTAATTGTTTCAGTTATGTCTAATCTTCGTGATTCCATCTGTGGTTTCCTTGCAAAGATACTGGAGTAGTTTTCCATTTACCTCTTCAGCTCATTTGACAGATGAGGAAACTTAGGCAAACAGGGTTTAAATGACTTGCCCAGGGTCACACAGGTAGTGAGTGTTTGAGGCTGGATTTGAATTCAGGAAGATGAGTCTTCCTTATTCCAGGCCCTTGCACTCTATGTACTGCTACACCTAGCTGCCCCATATAGTTCTAGCCATAGCATAACTCATTTTATACATGCGTGTTCATATCACCAGCCCAGAGAAGAAGCCATATTACAACAATCACCTGGCACTCTATCTACCGAGCCACAGAGCTGCCCCATTTGTTATACGTACATAATGTACATACGTACATTATACAGATAATGAAATCACACTTCTTCAACAATGGATTTTTTTTTGGAGGGGGGAGGCAGGGCAGTTGGGTTTAAGTGATTTACCCAAGGCCACACAACTAGTAAGTGTCAAGTGTCTGAGTCCGGATTTGAACTCAGGTCCTCCTGACTCCAGGGCCAGTGCTCTATTCATTGTACCACCTAACTGCCCCCAACAATGGATTTTGTTGTTAAATTCAGTGAGGCTCCGCTCTGTTTGCAGGATGGAATGGGAAAGGAGGAATACATGTAACTGAAAGTCATCTGTATAGAGGTGATAACTGAGTCCTGGGGGACCCATGAGCTCAGATCTCTTGCCTCATGGTTCACCTTTCTGTTGTGTCCGATTGACACTGGCATCCTGTATGTGTTACTCTAATCTCTCCTGACTTGCCTAGAAGCTTCCTGAGGGCAGGGACTGTCTTCTTCTATCCTGTCTTTCACATTGCCTAGCATGCAGCTGAGTGGCTAGAAGTCATTCAAGGAATGCTCATTGAATGATGGATGGATTGTTTGGTGGCTACAGGGGTGGTGGTAGGGAGGGAGCAGGGTGTGCTAATGAATCAATCAACCCTGCCAGAAGCAGTCATCACCTTTGGACTCTGCAGAGGACACACACATGATGTTCTGCTATCTGCCAAGAGTTATTGGCCTAACAGGCAGCCAGCCACCCACGCATGGTTTGGTGCGTATTAACCTGTGAAGCATGCAGGGGACAAAGTGGCTGTGCCCCCCAGCCACCCTGCAGCAGCAGCAGAAGCAGCAGCCAGCCCTACAGCCTGGAAGCTGGCCCAGCACCTCTCAGCCAAGAGCAGCAGCCTCCCATAACCTTCTCAGGCTGTTGACTTAGTGTTGGGGGTGGGGGAGGTTGGGGAAATTGGCCGCCAATGGAAGGCTGAGATGCAGTGAAGAACGTGGCCTTTCAACATTCCTAGGGTTAAAAGAACATCCCCTGCTTTCTCATTCCTAGGGTTAAAAGAACATCCCCTGCTTTCTCATCTGAAAGGCACTTTGGCTCCCACTGAGATGAAATGTTTTGGGAATCCCTCTGATGTCCCTGCCATGGAACTGAACCGGCTTTTGGTTCCAAAACATTTATGGCTTAATGGGAGAGACACAGTGGCTGACCACACAGTGTGAATGCAAGCATGAGTCAAAAAGAGAGGAGAGGCAGAGAAACAGCCATGATTGTTGATATAGCTTGTAAGAGCCAGGGAAGAGATGGAGATGGGGCTAACAGTAGTAATCCTTGAAATTTCAATGGCACCTTACAGTTTCCAAGGCCTTGTACTAGAGTTTCTGTTATCAAATTATATCCTTATAATAATCAGAGAGGTATATTTTAGAATCAATTAATCAAGCAGTCAATGAACATTTATTTAGTCTATGGACTATATACTGAACATTGTGCTAGGCACTGGGGAAACAGAAAAAATGAGTAAGTCTTTGTTCTCAAGGAATTTACTTTCTATGTAGGTGTTTTGTGTCTGTCAGTTGGGCTCCTTTGACAGTCTAGTGAAGCCTATGGACCCCCTTTGAGAAAGTTTTTTCTTTAATTTTTTAAATTTTAAATGTTTTTAAATGCATAAAATAAAATATGTAAGATTGCCAAGGAAGTTATAATTTTTTAAAATGACAAGTTCATGGAGCCTGGGTTTAAGTACCCTTAGACCAAGGGGATACAGCACACATACAGATAAGTAAATACAGGATGTAGACCAAAAATTATCCAGAAATCAGGGAGTGGGCACTAAAAGCTGAGGGAATGAAGGAAGGTCTCCTGAAAGAGGATGCATTTGAGGTGAGCCTCAAAGGGAGATTGGAGTTTGGAGACAAAGTGTTGAGGAAAAGAATATTCTAGGCATGGAGGACAGGCAACATGTGCTAAAGCCCAGATGGAATGTGTTGTAAGGGAACAGAAGTAGGCCAGTTTGGTTGGAGTGTAGAGTACATGAGAGGAATTAATGTGCAATTATCCTGGAAAGACAGGCTGGAGCAAAAGTGTGAAGGGTCTGAAATGCTAAATGGATAAATTTGTATTTTATCCTAAAGACAATGGGGAGTCATTGAAGCTTCTTCAGGAGCAGAGTGACATGGTCAAGCTTACACTTTAGGAACAACAATTTGGCAGCTGTGTGTGGAAGATAGATTGGAGAAAGGAGGAACTGGATATAGGAAGGTGGCTGTGGCAGTAGTTCA
Organism: Gymnobelideus leadbeateri; assembly: GCA_011680675.1. Lineage (NCBI taxonomy): Eukaryota > Metazoa > Chordata > Mammalia > Diprotodontia > Petauridae > Gymnobelideus > Gymnobelideus leadbeateri. The sequence continues at coordinate 197,111 of WOXC01005648.1, read as the reverse complement.
GGCCTAGGCTAAGGTGGTTATGGTTTGACTATCTAGAAGACAACAGGATTGAGAGATGTTAAGGAGATGGACTTTATAAGAGTCAGCCACTTTAGTTAGATGTGGGGTGAGGGGTGTTATAATTGAGATTGAAGAGCCAAAGACAAGGTTTTGACTGTGAGCCTGAGTGACCAGAAGAATGAGGAGGAAAGATCTTAGAGAGAAAGATCATGAGTTCTGTTTTGGACATGCTGAGTTTGAGATACTTATGAAGCATCCAGTTGGAGATGTCCACCAAGCAATGAGAAATGAAGGAGAAGAGTTTAGAACCAAGATAAGATTGGGGTTGGATATGTAGATTTCAGTAATTTGCATAGAGATGATTGCTGAAGCCTATTAAGCCTATAAAATCACTGAGATTTTATAGTGAGATAAGAGGAGAGGGCTCAGGTCAGGAACCTGAGGTATACCTGGGCAGAGGGGTAGGAGATGAAATGTGAAAACCAGGGAAGAGACATTATTCTGAGGGAGAGGGTGATCAATGGTGTCAAGGATTAGAAAAACGTTTAGGAGAATGAGGCCTGAGAAACAGAGGAGGGTCTTTAAGGGAGAACCAGATTTCTGTGATTGCAAGAAGGGATAAGGAACATGAGATTTTTTTCAGTTATTTCAGTCATTTCCAACTCTCTGTGACCCCATTTGGGGTTTTCTTGGCAAAGATACTGGAACAGTTTGCCATTTCCTTCTCCAGCTCATTTGACAGAGGAGGAAACTAAAACAAGCCAAGTTAAATAACTTGTCCAGGGTCACACAGCTAGTAAGTGTCTAAGGCCAGATTTGAACTCAGGAAGATGGGTCTTCCTGACTCCGGGCTGGGAAATCCATCCACTGCACCACCTGTCGTCCCTAAGAACCATGAGAAGAGGTCTAATATGAAGGGAAGATTACTAATAATAGAAGAAGGGTTCCCAAGGCTCCGTGGAAAGGGAGGGTAAAGTTGGATAGGGACTGAGAAGAAGCAGAGTAGTAGATTGTCATGACCTTTCTAGTAGCAGCTGTAATTTTGATTTGATTGTCATTTCCTGAACTAAGAGTGGAAAGTGGCTAGTGGTGATGGAAGGCAGGATGGCAAATCAGAGGCAGGAAGCAGGGCTGATGCCCCTGCTGTCCTTGTGGAATGATTGGATGGGATGAAATCCTGTCTGGGCTTGAAGTAAAATTTGACTTACTCTTTAGTCAGCAGCCAGGCCATCTGGGCCCCAGGAAAAATCCTTAGAAGTACACATTAAGCACCACATTATGAATTATTCCCATTGTTTTCTAATTTTTTTCATGCTTTCAAGCCATGTCTATAAGCATTTATTAAGCACCTTCTATGTGCCCAGCACTGTCCTAAATCAGGTCCTCCTGACTCCAGGGTCTATTTGCTCCCCCCCCCCCACTTTTTAGTAACCACACATGACTATTTCATACAGGGATCTCCAGGTATGTTAAGTGCTAAGAATACAAAGAAAAGCAACATAGAGTTCCTGCTCTGTAAGAAACTCACACTCTAATGGGGGGAAATGTACAAACAACTATGTACAAACAAGATATACACAGAAAATATTGGAGATAATCTCAGATTTTGTTGTTCAGTTGCATTGGACTCTTCATGACCCCATTTGGGGTTTTCTTGATAAAGATACTGGAGGGGTTTGCCGTTTCCTTTTCCAGCTCATTTGAGAGATGAGGAAACTGAGGCAAACAGGGTAAAGTGACTTGCCCAGGATCACACAGTAAGTGTCTGAGGCTGGATTTGAACTGAGTAAGATAAATTTTCCTGACTCCAGGCTGGGCTCTCTATCTTTTTATAGGGTCTAACTACCCTCTATACAGAATTTATTGGAGATAATCTCGGAAGGCACTAAGACTAAGGAAAACTGGGAAAGATTTCTTGCAAAAGGTGAAACTTTAGCTGAGACTTGAAGGAAACCTGGGAAACAAGGAGGCTGAGAGGGAGGAAGAGAATTCCAGTCATTGAAAATGCCCACAGTGGGGAGATGGAGTGTCTTGTTTGAGGAACAGCAAAGAGAACGATGTCACCAAGTCTTTTCAGGCAAAGAACCGTGTCTAGAATAACACTTGGTGCAGGTTACAGGTGCGCTGTTATTGTTAGCTAGTCAATAGATTGATCATAAGTAGCCTAAATACATACTCTCTGAGGTATACCCCAACCAGATTGAGTGCTATGAAATAGCTGTGGTTGGCTGGGGAAAGTTTCCTGGCAGAGAAGGGTTTTGGACTGAATTTCAGAGTGGAGGTAGACAGGTGGCTGTGGCAGCTGGATGAGGCAGGAGTGGGTTGAATGAGGGATCAGAAGGAAGAGTGTGGGTATGACATGGTCAGGGGAGGGAGGGATGGAGCAGGCTTGCTTGGCTAGTATAGAAGTCATGCAGAGAACACTAGTTATTATAACTAGTACTAGTTAATAAGCACTTTAAGGTTTGTAAAGTGCTTCATATACATGATCTCATTTGATCCTGTTACAAGGAGTAAAGTAAGAGGGAAATGGGAAGGGGATTTGACTCGTAGAGATTGGAATAGGGCCTGTTACAAGCTAAATTGTGAATAGGGCAATGTTTCTCTTTGTACTTTGGTTGATCATCCTCCCTTGCTCTCATGGTCTCTTTTAGGCAATCCATGACCCCATTCTCTATTCTTTGTCTCAGGAGAAGCTGTGATATCAGTCTTTTATACTTTTATATGAATTTAAGACACTTGGTTTCCCTTTTCAGGGGAATTTGCATTTTAAACCTTCTTTCCAATCGAGAGATGAAAGGTTCTGTCCCCCAGTAAAAGAATTTTAGATAACAGGCCACAGGTTAGTGGGGAAAAGCAGGAGTTTAGCTTTTTTTTTTTTTAAAGACCCTGTTAATGCAAAGGAATCTTTACTTTTTAGAATGTCAGTTATCATGTTTTTAGAGGGAGAGATCTTTTTATTCCCTGGGCTCCTCCATAAGTCTGTCCCCACTAAAGAGTACTGGGCCTATAGCTGGTCTTAGGGAATCACAGGAGCAAGGTGTTCATAACTGGTTTGATAATGACTTGGGACTGCAACTGGAGAATTTCCAAGTTCATCCTCATTAGTGACCACTTTGTCTGTAGTATGTACCTATAGTTTTGTGAGCTACATGAGGAAGAGCGAGGCACAGGACAAATACCTCTCCATAATCCAATTGGAGTACTAAGGCCTCCAGGAAGGAAGCTGAAGGCATACTCCATAGAAATCAGTTGATGGTTTCTGATCACAACATCATAGAAACTGAGTTGGAACTGACCAAAAGTCCCCTCTGCCATATTCCCAAGTGGTAATCCAGCCTCTTTATGAAGCCCTACGATGAAAGGAGACCCTCTACCTTCTAAAGCAGTCCTTTTCCAGTTTCAGATGTCTCTATGGAAAATTTCCTTACATGGAAGGAAGGAAAGGAAAGAGGTATTTATTAAACTTCTACTATGTGCCAGGCTGGGATAAGTGCTTTACAAATATATCATTTATTTCTCATAATAATCCTGGGATATAGGTGCTATTTTATCCCCATTTTACAGTTGAGGAAACTGAGGCAAACAGATGCAGTGACTTGTCACACAGTTAGAGGGGGTTCAAGGCCAGACCTGAATGCAGGTCTTCCTGACTCCAGGTCCAGTGCTCCATCCACTGAGCCCACTAGCTGCCTCTAAGGTGAGACTTTACTTTTTTTCTTTCATCCATCACTTCTAGTTCTGTCTCTTGGTGTGTAATGGAAATGCAAATTTAAAGATCTTCCCTGCCCCTAGCTTAAGTGCACCTGGAGCCTGTGGTGGGAGGCTTGTTTTTCAGGAAAGCCCACACCTTGATACTTTGTGATTGGGCAGTGGGTCAAGAAGGTTGTTACATTTTCTGAGCCAAGAGAAGGCTATATAAACTCTGATGAGAGGCTTTGCTTTGGGGCTCACTTTGAGAAGTGTTGTGTGATTTGACCAGATGAGACTCTGGGAAGCCGTTGTTGAGAGCCCCCCGGCTTTGAAAACCCAGATGTTGATGCTTCCCTCTCTGGTAACTGTGATTTGGTATTGATATAATGGTTGGACAGTTTGGAAGCCTGTCTGTTTGATCTGTAAGTTCTGTAACTCTGAAGTTCGAGGTGCTGACCTTTTCCCCCTGAACTAGGTAATGTGTGTTTGTTTGATTAAAGTAAGCTTGTTAACCCATTTTGAGTTGCTTTCCTTTTGAAAAGCAGATCTAAGAACCTGTGTTGGCAGTCACCCTGGGGATATTGGGGTGCTTGCTGCTGCATGGTGCTAAACAGAAGAAGCCCAATTTCCTTTCCACACGAAGACTTGAAGACAACTATCATGAACCCTTTCAGCCCTCCTTTCTCTGGGCTAAACATTCATAGTTGCTTGATCCTTATATTGTTGGGGTTCTGGTTCCCTCAGTGTCTTGGTCTCTCTCCTCGGGCCTCACTCCAGTTTGTCAACGTTCTTCCTAAAATGTGCCTGTGTTTTAAAAAGATTCTTTCTTCTTCCCGTTTATTCATTGATCTGGCTTCCTGAGGGAAGAGAGTGTCAGATCCTGGGACTAGGAGAGTAGAGCTGTGCTGTGATCCCTAGGCTGGGCTTGCTTTCAACCACTAGGCCTCCTGCCCTTCCTGCCCATCCCCCTGGAAATGAAACAAGGGTTGTGTCAAGAGGGATGGTGGGACTTAGAGCCAGACTGTAGGCAACTTTAATCCATAAGATGTCAGTGTGGTACCAGGATTTCCAGACTGGTCAGAAGGGACTGATAGAACAGACAGAGAAAAGCAGAACTGAGCACAGTAGGACAGATGGCATAGTGTGGGAGGAACATCCGGAGTCTTCAGAAGATTTAGGTGAAAAGACCTGCTCTGTAACTTTTTACTTCTTTGACCTTGATAAATGATTTAAACTCTCTGGCTTTCTGTTTTCTTATCTGTAAAATAAGGGGATTTAAATAGTTAATCTGTTAACTCTAGATCTAATGCCCCCAAGACTTCCAGGCTATAATAATGACACTTTGTCTCCAGGAGCAGAGGTTGTGTGATTCCCCACAGGGCATCATTTGCCTGGTGGCCGTTTCAGAGATGGCTGTGGTCATTTGAGGCATGGTCACCAGCTGGCTTATGGCATGGGGGTGTATTGTTCTGTTGATGGTCACATGAGATCTCCTCCAATCCATCCAGCCATCCACCAGGAAACAGCATCTAGGCAGACATCTGCCCATATGCCCTGCTGTTGCTCCCCTTTCCCCACCTGGACTAGAGCTGACCTCCAAAGACCATCCTTCCTGCTCTTCCTTCAGGGGAGTTAATCTGATGAACTGTGGAACTCTGCCTTGAGACTGAGCTGACCCTGATTGCTGAGGGGCAGAGTAAAGTGTAACATGCTATATCTAGTCAGCCTCAGGGAACAACAATCAAATCCAAGTTACCAGTGTTAATGGTAAGGAGATGATAATATATCGACTGCCCTGTGGCTTCACCCACAATCCCAGTGCTTCTTAGACCAAAATTTCCTTCACTAGTCGTTACTCTCTCATATATGTGACTTCTCCAAGATCACAAAGTGATCTCCTTAAGAGTAGAGGTTGTTTCACTTTTGTACTTGTACCTCTAGTGCCTAGTGTGGAGCCGGTTACACGATAGGTGCTTAGTAAATTCCTATATTCCTACTCAGGGGAAGGGGCTGATTTGTACCAGGTGATTGATGTGATGTAGCTTCTTAGTTGGGCTGGTGGTATGTATGAACATGTATAAAAAGAGGCATGCTATGGCTGGCACCATGTGGAGCAGCTATGTGGTGCAGTGGGTAGAGTGCTAGGGCCTGGAGTCAGGAAGATTCATCTTCTTGAGTTCAAATCTGGCCTCAGGCACTTACTAGCTATGTGACCCTGGGCAAGTCACTTAACCCTGTTTGCCTCAGTTTCCTCATCTGTCAAATGAACTGGAGAAGGAAATGACAAACCACTTCAGTATCTTGGCCAAGAAAATCCCAAATGGGGTCATGAAGAGTCAGACACGACTGAAAACAATTGAATGATAATAATAATGGTTGACCCCTCTGGGAGTACTGAAGGAGTATAGATTCCTAGCCTTTGCTAAACAAATCTGACTTATTTTGAGGTATGGCCTTGCCAATTTCAGTCAGCATGGCCCAGAAACAATGTCTTCCAAATGGCATTTGGATCTCATCTCGGACTATATGCAAACTGGAGTTATGTGACTAGAAATCCAGCTGATGATGTCTATTTTTATATATGGACTTGTCATAAGTTTCTTTTTTTTCTTTTTTAATAGTATTTTATTTTTTTCAATTACATGTCAAGACAATTTTTAGCATTCATTTTTACAAGATTTTGAGTTCTAAATTTTTCTCCCACCCTCTCTCCTTTTCCTAAAATGGGAGGCAATTTAATATAGGTTATACATGTGCTATCATGTTAAACATATTTCTGTATTAGTCACAGTCACGAAAGCAGAAACAGATCAAAAGGGAAAAAGCATGGAAAAGAACAGAATCATTGAAAAAGTATGCTTCAATCCGCATTCAGAGTCCCTCAGTTCTTTATCTGGATGTGGATAACATCTTTAGTCATGAGTCCTTTGTACTTGTTTTGGTTCACTCTGTTGCTGAGAAGAGCTGAGTTGTTCATAGCTGATCACCATACAATGTTGCCGATACCATCTGCAATATTTTCCTGGTTCTACTCATTTCCGTCATAAGCTTCTTAAGAATAGGGATTTTAATTTTGTTCTTGAGTCTCTAGTGTCTGGAACAAGGTAGATGCCTAATGAATACTTGATTGATTGATCTTGGGCAAGTTATTTAACCTCCCTGGCCTCATTTTCCTCCTTTGTAAAATGAGGGGGTTGGACCAGGTGACTTCTGAGATTCCTTATAGCCCTAGTTCTCTGAACCTCTGATTTTATGACCTCCGTCTAAAAAAAAAAAATAGAATGACTACTTCCCAAACCATAACCCTGGGAAAAGCAAAGTATGAACTTTTTATTGAAAACTTTGAATTTGTTGGGGGGGGGCAGGGGAGTAAGGGCAAGGAAGAAGGGCTATATAGAAGAAAAGTAGGGTAGGCATTGCTCACCTGTAGAAAGAGGTGCCTGATCTTATGAACTATGAGGAAAGAGAAAGAACAAAAGTCAATAGAATGAGAATTAGGAAACTTTTTGTCCCTCTGGGTTCAAGAAAACTAAGCAATGCCTGAGGCTTCAGGCTAGTTATAGCCATAGACAGCTGCTTATGATTTGAGGGCAGCTGGAAAGGACCCCTCATCTTCAACTTTTCCTCTCCCACTACTTGCAGCTTATCAATGATGCCTGGAATTCAATCAATAGAGATTTATCCTTTTGACTTAAGGTTTTATCTATTAAAATTCATATTCCCTCAGGAAGGCTAATATAAGAAGGCTATATCCATATATCCATATTTTCTTCTTCTTCTTCTTCTTCATCATCATCATCATCATCATCATCATCATCATCATCATGTCCTCTTCCCCCTCCCCCTCCTTCTTCCATATCCATACCTTATTGTGAAGTTTATCAAGTTCTTTGCTGAGAACAAGTTTAGGGGTGAGGAGGGATAGAGATATCCAGGGGTTGAAGGTGCTCAAAGACAAAGAAGGGCAGGGGAGAAAAACTTGGCCTATCTAATAGTTTGACCTAGAGTTGTGTTAAAGTTTAAGGCATGGATTAGAGGGGATGAGGTAGGGAGAGGAAAAAGAAAAGAAAGCGAAAGTGAAGGCCCAAGAAAAGTGGCAAAGGAAGTGAGAAGGAGAGGTGTACCAATAACTAGTGAGGAAACCTAAAACCAGGACACACTGACTAAAGCTTTTTCCCAGGGCACACTGAAATTTAGAGTGCACTGATAGTACTCAGACTCCTTTAGAAGCATAGGAAAAAGTGATCTTGGCACCTAGTTAGTTAGATTCTGTTGGTCTTAGCCACACTCTGATCCACCTTGCTCTGGGCATTGATCTGCACAGCAAGTGACTCCAACAGGTCCTGTGGTCTCTGTCTCCTCTCTACACATAGTGTTTTGAAGTTTTCTCTCCCCTACTCCATGCAAATTTACTGAACTTGTCTTTAAAAATTGATTTGAGGGTATGTTTCATGCTGTTTGCCTTGCATACTAAACCTGCTAGTTATGGCTCTGACACTGGTAATTGCTTTGTTTCTATGTTGTATTCTTCCCCCCTTCCTGCTCTTTGAGGTCAGGGTTTGGACCTTTTTTCATCTTTACACTCCTAGCTCCTAGCACAGTGACTTGTACATAGTAGGAGCTTTATACATCCCCTCCCCCCTCCCCCCCCCCCACAGTGAATTGAGTCAAAGTGTTAGTCATTCCTTTATTTAAAAAAAAAATCTCAGGGCGGCTAGGTGGCTCAGTAAATAGAGCACCTGCCCTGGAGTCAGGAAGATCTGAGTTCAAACCAGGCCTCAGACACTTAATACTTACTACTAGCCATGTGACCTTGAGCAAGTCACTTAACCCCAATTGCCCTTTCTCCCCTCCAAAAAAACCCCAAAACAAAACTGAACAAGTTCTCACTGCAGTAAATGCAAAATACTCCACTGGGCATTAGAGTATACATAGGCAAAAAAGAAACAGTCCTGACCCTCATAGAACTTGCCCTCTCATGAGGAGGAAAACAAACAAATCTGCTTTCTCTCATTGTTTTATTTTTTTTAATGTGTAGGATACATGGGGTAAGAAAGCTTCATTGCTCTGTTTTAAGTTAAAATTCGAAATCAATAGCAGTCATTCATACCTTAGAGTGACTAAATGCTATGGGAGTTAGAAGGAGAGATTACTTCAAGCTGAGAGTAAAGCAGGAAAGGGAAGGTGTCATTTATGTACCTTGGTCTTAAAATATGGGTAGGATTCTGAGGGGAAGGTGGGATTTGGGAGGGTGGCATTCCAGGCAAAAAAGTAGTATAATCAAAGGCAAAAAACTTGAGTATAAGACATGTTTGTGGTATTGACTATAGTTCAGTTTCTTTGTTTCATGGGATATGTGATGACAAGAGAGTGATAATAGTTTGGGATGAACTCATGGAAGACCATGAGTATCAAGCTAAGAAATTTGGACCAGAAGCCTGGTATTCCACCAAACCCTTACTGCAGATAAAAAGAATTGTTTAAGGGAAAAGATGAAGGAAAAACAGAAGTCTTTATTAGATCATGATAGAAAAATAAGTCAACTAAGAGTAAAAAATGACCCAATCTCAGAGTTGGAAGGTATCTCTACCTAAGTAATGCCTCCTACTATCCTGTCACTTTACATGAGTAGCCTCTACCTAAACTCTAATTCAGCTGAGACATGATGGATCTCTGCAGGTGCTTGAAGGGTTGGCACGTAGAAGAGAGATATAACTATCTTCTGGGCTCTAGAGGGAAGAACAAGTGTTAATAAGTGCAAGGTATAGATTTTTGCTCCATGTAAGAAAAAACCCCAAACAACACTAACAATTGGATTTGTCCCAAAGTGGAAAGGTTTGTTTCTGGATTCAGTGAGTTCCCCATCAGTGGAGGCTGAATATCTACCTGCCAGGGTTGTGGTAGAGGAGATTCCTAATCAAGTAGAGTGGGGCTAGATGATCTCTGAGGTTTCATCAGACTCTTTGTTTCTGTGAGCAGGAAATCTCCCACTTGGTTCTTACCTGATAATAGCTTTATCTATTATTGCTCATATCTTCCCCCTCCAAAATAGACTTCTTATAAGGCAAGAACTTTGTCTCATACATATTCATAACCCTCCCAGGGTTCTCTGCACATGGTAGGCACTCAATAAATATTTGTTAATTGACTACAGCCTGAACCCATTATAACAAATCTCATTACTAAAAAGTATGGGTATAAGTGAGCCTGGATAAACATTGGATATACAGAAGCATTCTGTCGCTGTCACTTACTACGTGTATGATCATAGGAGCATAGATTTAGAACTAAAAGGGACTAGAAAAGCCATCAAGTTCAGCCCATTCATGTTGTAGCTGGGGAAGCCAAAGCACAGCAAGGTTAAGTGAATTACCTAAAGTCACACTGGTAGTAACACTGGTGGAATTTGAATATTCTGGTTCCAATTCAAGTGATTTTGCCACTGTGTCATAAATTATTGAACCTTAGTGCACCCAGTTCCCTCACCTGGAATGTAATAGTATGAAGGTGGTAGCAGGGTTGTTTGATTTGCTAAAAGTAATCAGGACCATGGATAGTGGTAATTCACATGTATCTCAACATCCCACCTACATGGGTCCCCCCACCCCCATTCTTTATGACTGGAACAATTCACAGATATTTTTCCCATCTTCCCAACCACTTGTCATGTCTCTTCATTTTCTCCCCAAAAAGCTGTGTCAACCAAGCCTCTGTGCAAGGTTCCTTACCCTAGTAAGCAGTTTAAACCGATTGACTAAAAGGGCAATAAAGGCCAAATAACAGGCACATGTATCTCAAAAGTAGCACCTATCCCAGGTCTTCTGGACAACCAGGACAGAGCCTCACTTTCATTGGCTTCTATAAGAGCATGAAAGAAACAGAAAGTTCTGTGTTACCGCAAAACTCCCAGATCCTGTAGGGTGCAGGGAAGGGGTAGTTTTAGTTGTTTGTATGACAGCTCACAGTGGCTAGAAGCTGGAATTTCCTTCCATGGCCCAAATGATTTCAGAGATCTTAATTATTTTCTCCACAAGCTCTTGCTCATTGGTTTGGGTGGCCAGGAATGCATATGACTGGAACCACATGAAGGTCCAACTTATACTCTCATTGACTAAGGAGTGGTGGTGGCAGGGATTTTGGGGGGGTGACATTCTAGGCAAAGAGAATGAAAGTCACATGCATGGTGTTCACTATGGTTCAGTTTCTTTGGACCCTGGGGTCTGTATAGGAAAGCAGTGAAATAAAATACTTAAAGGGTAGTTTCAGATGAAATCGTTGAAGGTCTTGAGTGTCAAGCTAAGAAACCTGGTTTTCTGCTAAATATTTACCGAAGATGAAATACTTTTCTTAAAGGAAAATATAAGTAAAAGAAAGCACATCCCTATTAGACCACATCATATCCATGTCAGTGACCTTCTTGCTGTGCCTCTCCTCAGTCTTTCTAACCTTCACCTTCAAAGACCAGGTACTCAGTGACATCTGTGAATTGTCCCTTAAAGGTCCTCCTGGCTCTCTATGCCAAAGCTTCATGGGAGATATAGTATACAAGTCTCCAGAAAGTCAGTTATAGGACAATAAAATAAGGAGTGGCTTATCTTTGCATTAGAGCTGGAAGGAACATTAGAAACCATACAGTTGTTGTTAGGAAAGCATTCTGCAAACCTTAAAGCACTGTGGAAATGTGAATTGCCTGGGGGCCAATGTAGTCATAATAATAGTGATTATATAGAGCCTTCAGTTTGGCAAAGCATTTAAATCCATGTCTCATATGATCCTCACAAAAATCCTGTGAGGTAACTTCTATTATCATCTCCATTTTACAGATGAAGAAACTGAGGCCGAAGGTTAAGTGACTTTTTCCAGGGTCCTACCTACATGTCTGAAGTAGGACTTTAATCTGAATCTCCCTGACTTTATATCTAGCACTTTATCCACTAGATTACCTAGCTACCTTCTTGACAATTAGAGTTCCTGCTCTTTGGCTACCACTGTTAGCTGACCTGTTTTATTGTAGCCATATATGGGTTAAATCAGGTGACATACTAGATAAAGTGCTGGATATATAGCTGTATGATCTTGGGTAAGTCATTTACCCCTCTTTGCCTCAGTTTCCTCATCTGTAAAATTAGCTGAAGAAGCAAATGGCAATATCTAATATCTTTGCCAAGAAAGTCCCAAATGGGGTCATAAAGAGTTGGGTGTGAGTTCAAAGCAACAATTAGCTTCAGCAGATATCCAATTTCTCAGCTGTCTATTGCTTTGTAGATAAAATGCAAAATTCTCAGCTTGACATTTAAGGGCCTCCATAATCTGGCTCCAACCTCTCTTTCCAGATCACTTTCCTTCACATACTCTGTGTTTTGACACAACTAGTCTACTAACTTATCCAAATTCAGCATTCTATCCCCTGTAACTGTGGATTTGGCTGAGGCTATGCCTCATGCCTGGAATGAACTCACTCCTCACTTCCACCATTTTGAATCCCTAGCTTCTTTCAAGATTCAGATCCCATTCTACATGAAACCTGTTCTGATCTCTCCAGTTGTTGGTGTTCTCTCCTTTCCCAAATTACCTTGTATTCACTTATCTTTGTAAATGTTTTATCATCACTAAAATACAAGCTTCTTTAGGGCAGGAACTAACTCATTTTTGTCTTTCTATATCTAGTACGTAGCACAGAGCCTTATATGTAGTAGTGCTTAATTGAATTCAAATCAGTGGAGCCTTCTCTGCCCACTCCATCCCACACTGGACTCTCCTTTCTTTTAGCCCTTTAATCTTTATTGTCTGGACCACTTACCAGATGCTACCCTGCATTAAGAGTTATTTTTTCATATGAATGTATGTATATGTGTTCATATATACACATGTATGTATATACATACACACATGCATATAAATATATTACATATATATTACATATATACACATACATACACACATGGCCATACACACATATCTATCTATATTTATATCTATATCTATACCCCATCTCATCACTCAGATCTCTAGGCCATGAACATGTTGAGTTTTACTTTACATCCCTCATAGTGCCTAGGACAGTGCCTTATACATGATAAGTACTCAGGGTATGTTTGTGAAAGAGTTGATTGAATTAATACAGTGTAGCAGCAAGAATCCTAGCATACCCAGGATGGATGCTAGCACAATTTCTTAGATCTGCTTTTCTAAAGGAAAGCAACTCAAAATGGATTAGCAATCTTTAATCAAACATATGTCATTTACCTAGTTCAGGGGAAAAAGGTCAGCACCCTGAACTTCAGAGAATACAAACAGAGGTTACAAGCAGACAACAAATATAGAGAAACATATCAGCAGACAGGCTTCCAGCTATCTGACCATTACATCCATACCTAGTCAGTTACCAGAGAGGGAAGCATCAACATCTGGGTTTTCAAAGTGGGGGGCTCAACAGCTGCCCAGAGTCTCATCTGGTCAAATCACACAACTCTTCCCAAAGTGAGCCCCAAAGCAAAACCTCATATCAGAGGTATATATAGCCTTCTCCTGGATCAGAGAATGTCACAACCCTCTTGACTCACTGCCCAATCACAAAGTAACAAGGTGTGGGCATTCCTGAAAAACAAGCCTCCCACCATAGGCTCCATATGTCCACATTCAGCTTATTAGGGGACAGAGTATGTTTTCAAATCAGGGAAAGTTCTCAGTTACTTAAGCCTATGAAAGGGCCAAGGGGCAGGAGAGATCTTCAGATTCCCATTCCCATAACATACAGATATGGTTGGTGAGTGGATATAGTTGCCTCAGATGACAGACTTGCAGATCACAAGTCCCTTGGTGTGGAGGAGTTTAAGGTGAGGGGCAGAGGATCAGCAGGAATGAAAAGAATATTTCTCTGTGCCTTGACTTACCTCTGTGACTCAAGAAGGAACTTATTCTCCCACTGGCAGAGGAACCAGCAAGTAGGTATGTAAAGAATGATGAACTGAGATTAGTAGGGGGAAAGTAATGGCAGACGGGAGCAAGCCAGACCATTCACCCCAGTCATGCTGTTTGCCTTTTGATGAATTCTGATGGTTAGGTGATGATGCCTGCATGTGTTGAAGCCCAGCAGACTTTGTTCCAGGAGTAAAAGGACAGAGCTGTAGTTAGATGCTTGTATCACATCTCAAGCAAGAGAGATGACCAGGTGTACAATGAGGGCTGGGGTGGGGAGAGAGGTGAAGCTGCCAACAGTGCAGGGAAAGGAGGGCAACTCTGGCTGCCTTCACAGTCCCACCAATTCTTGAGTTAAAACCATTCCACTCAGCAACTAGGAAAAACCTCTTGATGTTTCTTAAAAACACATCAAATGACCTGAAGGCAGAATGAGATTTTTTTATAAAAAAAAATTCTCCCTCCCCCTTGACTCTTGAGAAGTCAAAGGGGTCTGAATATGGGTGGAATGTATAGTGGTAGAATGTAATCTGTTATTAATATGAATCAGTGGATACAGTGCTAGGCCTGGAGCCAAAGATGTTGTCATTTCAATTTTGTCTCTTTGTTAACTTATCTGGAGTTTCCTTGGCAAAGATTTTGGAGTGGTTTGCCATTTCCTCCTCCAGCTTATTTTACAGTTGAGGAAACTGAGGCAAACAGGGTTAAGTGACTTGCCCGGGGTCACACAGCTAGGAAGTGAGGCCAGATTTGAACTCAGGAAGATGAGTCTCCCTGATTTCAGGCCCAGCACTTTATGCACCTTGTAGCTGTCCCTATTAAGAACTTACTTGCCACATAAAACTCCTAACTCCTTCTGCCTGGTATCAAAGGCCCTGCATAACCTGGTACTACCCTATTTTTGGGATGTCTGGATTTGAACTCAGAAAGAGGAGTCTTCCTGATTCCAAGCCCAGTGCTCTATTCATTGTGCTACCTCTCTGCTCCTAGGTTCTCAGATAAGGTTGGTCAGAATTAAAGTCAAAATCATGGAACAGAAGGGATCTTAGTGATCACTCTATTTTGGAAAGGAATAATAAACATAACAGGAAATAGAATTTAGACCTGCAAGTGACCTTGGAGACTACTGGGGAGGATGGGTGAGACCCACAGTCTTCTGTGGGTAGTGGTTATATATACATTTTCTTTAGATATTTCTATAATGTCCCCCTCCCCAGCTGATTAGATACCCTGGGATACAATAAAGTCAGGTTATAGATTTGCTGATGAGCCTCAAAATTCAACCCCCAGGTACTAAGTAGCAGGGGTGGGGTTCAAGCCCTCTGATTCCAAGCTCTATGCTTTTTCTACAACACCACATTTACCTCAATATTTTTATAAATGAGGAAAATTGGACTAAGGCTGACTCTCTGAAGGGGGGTGTAACTTTCTTTTTCTTTTTCCTAGCCCCCTCCCTTTTGCTTGCAAGCCATGAAATGTCTTCTGGGATAATGTGTCTGGCATCTCCCTTTGTTCACAGACCTCCATTTACATTCAGCAGAGTAGTGGAGAGATCAGCCTGGACGGGAATGAAAAGGTCAACCATATGGAGACCTTGGGCAATGTTGACTTTTGGCCAGGGCTACAGGCTTAGTTTCCCTCATTCCAGTGCCTCCCTAGGCTCCTGGTTATTTTGAATGAGATCAGGGCACAGAATTCTCCCAACCTTCTAGATTCGTTGGCCTCTGTCTCTCAGGTGCCTCTGTATTCTGAGGACAAAGGCAATTTCTGTTGCTATGGGGAAGCCTCTTGGTTTTTAGGCCTCTTCCACAGCCTCTGCTCTGTGCCCCCCCACACAGAGCAGGCTAAGAGAGAAGCATCTCAGTCCTTTTGTGGTAGCTTGATCAGCTATTTTGGTGGTGGCTAGGCTCTGTCCCTACATCATGACATTCCAGATGGGACTTTTAGAGCTGGGGCTTCATGAATGCAGCCTGAACAGCTTGCTGAGTCCTGGGTCACTTCTCCCATCCCTCTGCTCCGGCCCCCCTCTCTGCTCATCCACTCTGCATGCTGCATAGTCTGACAGATTCTCAGGTAGCCATGGGTCTGAGCTACCTTAACCAGGAGACCTGCTTATCTTCTCTGGCAAGGAGAATATAGGCCACACAAAGGGGGTGCTTTATGTTTGACTTGGCTTAGAGGGTGTGCAACCTGCAGTTAAATGGCCAGTCAGTCAACAAGCATTTATTAAATGTGTACTATGTGCCAGGCATTGGGCTAAGCACTAGGGATATAAAGAAAGGCAAGTCTCTGCCCTTAAGGAGTTTACATTCTAAGAGGGAGAACAACTCTGAATATACAAGAAATACACAGAATTATTTTTGTTGTTCAGTTGTCTGACTCTTCTGGTTGCATTTGGGGTGCTCTTGGCAAAAATACTGAAGTGGTTTGCCATTTCCTTCTCCAGCTCATTGTACAGACGAGGAAACTGAGGCAAACAGGGTTAAGTGACTTACCCAGGGTCACACAGCTAGGAAGTGAGGCCAGATTTGAACTCAGGAAGATGAGTTTCCCTGATTTCAGGCCCAGCACTTTATGCACCTTGTAGCTGTCCCTATTAAGAACTTACTTGCCACATAAAACTCCTAACTCCTTCTGCCTGGTATCAAAGGCCCTGCATAACCTGGTACTACCCTATTTTTGGGATCTCATCTCATGTAATTTCCTTCTAGCCTGATTGTACTAATCTCTGTCCCCTAGCTGGTCTTTGTTCACACTTCTCTCTGTGCCTGGAGTGTCCCTCCCGCCTGTTGAATTCCAACTCCATTAAAGTCCAATTTGAATGCCTATTCTTCCAGGAAGTCTTCCCTAATGCTCTTTGCCCCCTCAGACCTCACGAATCATTTTGTTGTCCACTCTCTCATGCCTTTGTGTGTTATTTCCTATTATCTTTGTGTGTAACTTATCAGCTAGACTATAGATTTCATGAGGGCAGGCACTATGTCTTTACCTAAATTTCTATCTTTCCCAGTGCCCAGCACAGTGCTCTGCACACAATAAGTGATATATATGTACATATACATATATATTTTTGATTATATAAATATATAATTAAATTTATTCTATATTATATAATTATTATGCTATATACTTATATAGAAATAATATATAAGTATATATAATATAAACATATATGTAAATATAAATGTAAATATATTAATATAATATGTAAGTACATGTATATGTACCATATGTCTGTATCTATCTACCTGTTGAATTCAATTCCAATTCCATTTCAATTTCATTGCCAAGCAATTCCGTATAGTCTCCACTTTCATCCTGGCAGACAGGAAACCTACTTTCTAGCCAGTCCCCTCGTTCTTAGCCAGTTGGGCATTGGGAACATTACAGAAGATAAGGGAAAGGTAGGTGAGAGGCCGTCTTAGCAAGATTCAGATTACATTCATCCCTGCCCAGCCTTCCCACAATATAAGGCAATATATGAGAAGCAAATAGTGGCTCACATTTACATAGCACGTTAATGTTATGAGAAGCACCAAAATAATAGTTCACATTTACATAGCAATTTGATGTTTGCCAAGTGCTTTACATACATTATCTCATTTGATCCTTCCAACTATTTTGTGAGGTAGATGCAATTATTACCCCTATTTCATGCATAGGGAAACTGAGGGTCCAAGTAGTCAGGTGACTTATCATGGGTCACACAGCTAGCAAGAATCTTTGGCTGAATCTGAGCCTAGTTTTTCCTTATTGCACATCTAGTGTTCTACCCAGTGCATTGTAACGAGTGGTGTCGAGTCTAAGAGCCTTTCTGACTCTTCCTAGCTTACCCCACAAAACAAGTCAAGTGATTTACCACTAAATGGCCCATGAATGATACAGACAGTAGTAAATACACTATGAGTTCTAGAGTGAAGAGAGCGCCCTGTGGGAATGAGGGAAGAATTCTTGGAAGAGGCAGGCCTTGGTCATGTCCGCCATTGTGATGTAACTTGTCCTGTTGAGGAATAAGGAGAACCGAGTTCTATTCTCTGTTGTGATGATAAATGACCGCTAGTGACTTATCAGTCAGCTGTTTAAGTCAGGTATTTTATTGAGGCAAATTTTTCTCTGGAAACTGTTTGTTACTTGAAACTTTAGGAGGCAGCAATGTGGTTATTGTAGAATGAACATTGACTCATTCTACCTCTGATGCTTATGTAGCTTTGAACACCTAGGGAATGGTGGGAGTAAGGGAACGTGCATTTATAAAGCACCTAGTATTTGCCAGCACCTTTATTTTACAAAGTAGGAAACTGATATAGTTGCCATAGGTAGTTTCTGAGGCAGTTAGATGGCTCAGTGGATAGAATGCTTGTCCTAGAGTCAGGGAGGCTTGAGTTCAAATCTAGCTTCAGACACTTAGTAGCTTGCGTGACCCTGGGCAAGTCATTTAACTCTGTTTGCTTCAGTTTCCTCCTCTGTCAAATGAGCTGGAGAAGGAAATAGCAAACCTTTGTTTGCCAGTCTGGAGAATTAGAAATATAAGGGCCAAGAAGCAGGGAGAATGGGAAATCTTTGTATCTTTGCCAAGGAAATCCCAAGTGGGATCACAAAGGTTTGGAAATGACTGAACAACAAGGATATTATTTGTCAGACACTGTGTTAAACCCTTTGCAAATGCTATCTTCATTTGATCCTCATGCAAAAAAAAAATTCCTTGAAGTAGGTCCTATTTTCATCCCTTTTTACAGTTGAGAGAACTGAGGCAGATAGAAGTTAAAGATTGTTTTTGAACTCAGGACATGTTGACTCCAGGTCCAGCGCTTGATCCATCAAGCCATCTAACTCCCTCAGCAACTACCACAGCTACCTCCCTGGACCTCAGTTTCCAAATAAAGGTGTTGGATTAGATGGCCTCTGAGGTCCCTTCCAGAGCTAGAGCCCCAGATCCTAAGTGCCCAAGTGGAGAAGCTGGCCTTAATGAGAAGGGCCATTTCTATATCAGAGACTAGAAGGTTTCCCATTCTCCCTTACTCCTGTTGCTTGGCCCTTATATTCCTAATTCTCCAGACTGAAATGACAGGCCCTGGGAATTTTAGATCTCAGTGTAATGAAGGCAATCAGAGAGGCCCCTCCCTGCCTTATCTGCTAGAATCTAGCATTGAGATGAAGGGTTGTGGGAGCCATCTTTGGGAACATAAGTAGAGATAGGTCTACAGGGGCCATGAGGCAGCCTCCAACAATTACCCTATTGCCCCCAGTTAAGGTAAATTGGGAACCTCTATGAACATTACAAACTCACTTCTGTCCCCTAAAGAGTCTGTTGTTGTTTGTCCTTCATTTTTGAAGAGGATCAATAATATCATGGGGTGATTCTTGACTTGCTCATGAATTGGTATAAGTGGGGCAGAATGACACAGTCATCAGCCTCACTCTTTCTTCTAGAGTCATTGAAGCCCAGTGGCAAGACAAAAGTCAGGAATGATGGGGGATGGCCCAGGATGCAGCGCATGACCTTGGTGTCTTTGATGTCTGACCAAGCTCTAAGGATTCCAGTCTCTTCATGGCTATTTAAACAAGTTGTTCTCATCTTCCCATTCTGATGGGGAAAATCTTCATGTACTTGGGGTAAGCATCCCCCTAATTCACCAATGGATTTGAGGCCTATCCCTCAATTTTAGCCCAAGCGCCAAAATGGTTTTCGAGGGTGTGGCCACTGCACCTGCTACAGTTTCTTGGAGCCACAGGTGAGAGTTGAGTGAAGGTGGACACCAAAGGTGGATGGGCAGCCCTGAAAAAGGTTTGACAGCCCTCACACCAGAGATGCTAGTCTTCTGTGAACACCTTATACACCCCAAAGAGTCAGTACCTCAGAGATATTGTGCCACATTCAGTAGGCATCCATTTCAGTTGAAACTAGGGATGCAGGAGACCAAGCCTCTTTCATTCTGAATAGGGAAATAGTGTTTTTGAAATTGCCTAAATATAACCCATACCTCCCTCTTCTTGGTAATGCTGGGGTTAATTGACTAACTAGTTGTGTAGCACAATGCAGGTATTAGGAGGGACTCAAGAAAGGTCACTTTCCGCCACCCCTCAACTACTAACAGATGTATGGCTTATCCCAGATATATGACATATCATTCTATGCCATAGGGCCTTTTCTATTAGTAGGATTATTGACATCTGTTTAACACTATTGAGGCAGAGAAGCTGTCTTCTACATAGGCTATTAGACTGTGTGCCCAACTTGGTTCTGGGACCCCCAGTTCCAGTTGTCTGGATCTTCCTGTTGACCAGGCCAGAGATGACAACCCTGTGGGAACTGTTGGAAGAGAACCAGAAGAAGGGTTTTATCCAGCCTAGCCTTTCCCCAGGGCAGCTAGATGGTACAGTGGTTAGAGCTCTAGACCTGGAGTCAGGAAGACTTCCCTTCCTGAGTTCAAGCCCAGCCTCAGATGCTTACTAACTGTGTGACCCTGGACAGGTCACTTTACCTTATTTACCTCAGTTTCCTCATGTTGTCAAATGAACTGGAGAAGGAAATGGCAAATCACTCTATTATCTTTGCCAAGAAAACCCCAAACGGAGTCATGAAGAGTAGGACATGACTATAAATGGCTGAACAACAGACCTTCCCCCAAAAGAAGCCAGTTCTATTCATTTAAAAGACAAGTGGGAGGGTGGCTAGGTGGCTCGGTGAATAGAGCACTGGCCAAGGAGTCAGGAGGACCTGAGTTCATTAGGAATCCCTTCTTTAACCTAATAATAACAATAGCTCCCCTTTATATGTTGCTCTAAGGCTTGCAAGGGAAATGTGCATGTTATTTGATTCTCACAACAATCTTGGGAGGTAAGGGCTATCATTATCCCTATTTTACAGAGGGGAAAATTGAGACTGAGGGATGTTTTACATCCCTGATAAGAAGTCATTGAGGCTGTGCTTGAAAAACTCCAGTCAAAGGGAACCTTCCAAAGCAGCTCATTTCAGTTTCAGGCAGGAAGCTTTTCCTTAAATTGAATGAAAACCTGCTTCTTTTACAGTCTCTTCTGAAGTAAAGCAGAACCAGCCTAATCTTTCTTATGTGTGGTTTCCCTTCAAATGCCCAAAGACAACTATCATGGTTCCCTAAGACTTTTCTTCTTCAGATTAAACAGCTTCATCTTATATTGCAGGGATGACTTCAGTCCCCTCTCTATCCTGGTTCACTTTCTCTAGATAAGGTCTAGCCTGTTAATATCTTTTCTAAACTATATCGCATAGAGTTGAACACAATATTCCAGATTTGATCTCATTAGAACAAAGAATCTCGGGGATATCTTAATGTGATATAATGGATACAGTGTCAGGATCGACAATCAAGAAGATCTGGGTTCAGATCCTGCCTCTACACTTACTATAACTGAGTGATCCTGGGCAAGTCAATTTCCTCATCAGTAAAATGGAGAGGGAGTGAAATAAATGATCCCTGAGGTCACTTCCAACTCTTGATCTTTGATTTCATGATCTTGCTACCACTGCCTGTGAAGATCTCTAAATGTAAGCTCACATCATATTAGCTTTTTTCCCCCTTAGTGCTCCCTCTGCCCCCCCGCTACTGTGCTGTTGACTTATATTAAATTTAGTGTTTTTTCTTTTTATTAAGTTAGGAGTTAGGGTTTTTTGTTTTGTTTTATTTTGCTTTGCTTTGTGTGACTGGGTTCACCCTTCAGTTTAGTTCCAGTTCCCTGTCTAGATCAGCTAGATTCCAGCATTTATTAATAAATGAATGATCTGTGATTTCTGCAATACCAATACCACATTCACTATCAGAGATCCCAACCCCTTCTCACATCATTAGTTGCCATGGCTGCAAAATTCATCATGGAGCAGCCAGCCTTCTGGCAATGAACCTCTCTGCACTTAGCTAAGTGGGCCCTGGGACATAATGCATGCTGTTAATTGCTAGGTCCAGACTCAAAGCCTTTTCAGTGTGATAGGTTTTGCCAGAGCCTTACGCTTGAATGCTACAGCCTTGGAAAAACTGAGGTCGCTCCTACACTGAGATGAGGCTTCAGAGTCACAGTAAGGTCTTCAGAGGGAAATTCATAAAGAACTTCAATTTTTAGCATGCATCTGCTTGTAACACTGGATTTACAAGGTCTTCCCATCTAGCAGGGACAATTATCCTGGGATGTACCCTTGAAAACTAGGTGGCATCGTGGATAGATCACTTGGTCTGGAGTCAGGAAGATGATCTGGCCTCAGACACTAGCTGTGTGACCCTGGGAAAGTCATTCAACCCCATTTACTGTAGTTTCCTCATCTGTAAAATGATCTGGAGAAGGAAATATCACTCCAGTATCTCTGTCAAGAAAATCCCAAGTAGGGTAACAAAGAGTCAGACATGACCGAAAAAACAATGAAGGAAGGAAGGAAGGAAAGAAGGAAGGGAGGGAGGGAGGGAGGGAGGGAGGAAGGAAAGAAGCAAGTCACAGAGAAGTAGATTTAGGTTTGGCATAAACAAAAAATCCCTAACAATTAGAACAATTCTAGAGTGGAATGAGTTACCTGAGGAGATAGATCCCTTTCTTTTGAGGTCCTTAAACAGAGGCTGGACAAACACTTGTAAGGGAGAATTATTTAGGTATGAGTTGGGCTAAATGACCTCTGAGTTCCCTTCCATTTTGAGATCCTATCTTAGCACTGAACACTAATGCAACCAATTAAACCTGTTCAGTAGCCATTTACACGTAATTTAAATGCATAAAGTATCATAAGAATTTTTCAGTCATCACCTCTTATGTCTTTATCAGTCCTTAACACTTTTCCTGACTTCTTTGTATTGCTTGTATTTGTCCTTAGTAACACTGCAGTGTTCCATTACACGAATGTTAATTCTTATTTTTATTATAACATGTAAGTATGCTATTATAATAACATTATAATGTTTATCATAAATAAAGTAATATTGGAGAAGGCAGGGATGGAAGGACAATTAGAGGGAAAGCAGGGTATTTCCCCAAGCTCTTAGATTCAATTTGAAGTTCTGACATGAGCAGAGGTACCTACTGACCAAGTGATGGATGAGAGGAGATGCAACCTGTAATAAGCTACTGAGAGAGAGACAGAGAGATGACAGAGAGAGACAGAGAGACCCAGAGACAGAGAGATATAGAGGCAGACAGAGAGAGAAAAACAGAGAGACAGGGAGAGACAGAGGCAGAGAGATAGGGAAACAGAGAGAGAGAGAGAGAGAGAGAGAGAGAGAGAGAGAGAATGCTGCTTTCGAGGTTAAAGGGGAAGGGTTTCCAATTGCCCCTGAAAGCCCATATCTGTGAGATTCAGGCTCTGGAAATGAACATGAGAAAGTTTAAGGATACCAGTCAAAGGGGATTTTGTGGAAAGACGGCCATTTGGGAGGCTATATCCAAGCCCAGTTCCCACTCATTACATCACAACAGCTAGCTGAGGGCCAAGAGAAGTAAGAGAACAACAAATTGGAGAGGGGAAAGGAAGGACAATGAGAGATCTTCATAGATCCTCATAGAGACTGAAGAAATGAGTAAGCAACAAAAAGCTACTAATGCAATGAGGAACTATTGTAGGAGTAAGAGAATGCCAGAAGAAATCTCTGGAAGAGAAGAATTTGGAAATAACGACAACCAGAACCAACTCATCCCAAGGAATAGCAAATACATAATAGCCATGTAATAGCCCCAAACCTCAGAAAACGGTTAGAAAGCCTAATCAAATGATTGAAGGAAGAGAATATTTTTATAGAATTGGACAAAAAATAATACATTTGGAAGAATAAAGAGTCACGCCTACCAGGCACATTGGATAGAGGGCTATGGAGGTAAAGTCCTATGGAAAAGAATAAGCCTCAGTCACCTTCTGCTAGAGCACTCCCTGGCATTGCAGGTCACTGGCCACTTGTTTGTTATCATCTATGGATCTCCCTGACACTATAGGTCACTGAGACTGTACATAGAGTTGTCTCCTGGTGGCTAGCATTACTCTCTATGGCCTCAGGTATGAATGTTATCTGTTACCATTGCCTTGGAAATCAAGGTGTTCATGCTTTGAGCCTTATGAACCTGTATACTTGAAGGGAAGTTGATACCACTCCTTGACAAATGTGAGAGAGTAAAGTTCTTGGATCATCTGGGTGGGTCAATGAGTCAGAGAACTGAGAAGCTCACCCCAAGGAATACCTGTACCCTTTTCAGCATTAGCAAAGTTTATGACATAAGGATTTTATATATATATATATATATATATAGACTGGGAGCTTGCCTCCAATTCTTGGCAAAATTCTAGAATGTATTATTAAAGGAATGGTTAATGAGCATTTAGAAAAGGAAAAAGTGGTCACATAGAGCCAACATGGTTTTATAAGTAAGAGGTCATTACAAATTAATACAATTTTCTTTTTTTTTAATATGATCATTAGGTGGATAACTCAGGGGGATGCCATGGATGTCTTTTAACTAGATTTCAGCAAAATATTTGATAGTCTTTCATGGTATTCTTATGGAAAAGCTGGAGAGCTTTGAGTTGGGCAGATTAGGAAATGGTTGAAACAGTTTCAAAGAAGAGTTTTTAATGCTCTTGTATTAAGTTAATTGTCAACTTAAAGGGAGGTGTCTAGTGGATTTCCCCAGGAATATGCCCTTGCCTTGTGTTTTTTAACATCTTTAAAAAATCAGTGACTTGAAGGAATGCATGAGTATCAGCTTTTCAGATGGAACATAGCTGCTAACACGAATGATGAAGTCAAGGTCCAACAAATTCTTGACTGGCTAAAATGTGGAGGTGAATTCTAATGAGATGACATTGTAAAGAGATTAGTGTAAAATTCAGCACTTGGGTTCAGAAAAAGTAACTTCACAGCAGTTCGTTGGAGAGAAAGATCAGAGGGTTTTATTACTAAAAGTTCAGTATCAATTAGCAGTGTGATATGGTAAAAGAAAGCTGTGTTCTTAGAATACACAAAGAGAGGCATAGTATCTAGGAAGAAAGGGTCAGTTCTGCTATACTCTGTCTTGGTCAGATCACATCTACAATACAGTGTTTTCTTTTGAATCCTACATTTTTGGAAGGACATTAGTAAAATGGAGAATGTCCAGAGGAGGGTAATAAACATGGTGTTGAGCTTTTTCTGATTCTTTGTGACCCCATTTAGGGTTTCCTTGGCAAAGATACTGGGGTGGTTTGCCATTTCCTCCTTCAGCTCATTTGACAAATAAGGAAACTGAGGCAAATAGAGTTAAATGCTTTGCCCAGGGTCAGAAAGCTAGTAAGTGTTTGAAGCCAGATTTAGACTGAGGAAAATGAATCTTCCTGATTCCAAGCCCAGTGTTCTATCCATTTTGCCACCTAGTTGCCCCAACCACCATAGTAAATGACCTCAAAAGTAGGCCATTTGAAGGCCTGGGGATGTTTAGGCTAGAGAAGAGAAGGCTTAGGTTGGGAGTCATGGTAACTGTGTTCAAGTATTTGAAGGTGTTTGATATAGGAAAAGAATTAGATTTATTCTACTTAGTCCCAGAGGGCAAAACCAGTAGAAGTGGGTAGAAGCAGCAGAGGCAGATTTTGGCTCATTATAAGGAAAAACTTACTAAAATTAGAGTTGACCAAAAGTAGAACGGATTATTTCTGGAAGTAGCTGTTTCCTTCTCACTAGAGGTCTTAAAGCAAAGGCTCTTCTGTAGTTGTCCCTCTTTTTTCATTTTATTGCAACTATTTTACAATGAGGGTGCTGGCCGAGATGATGTTCCATCTAAGTGCTGTGATTCTAGCTGACTAAAATAAGTTGATAAGATATGTCACAAATATGTCAAGGGAGAGAATTCTCCTTCAGGTATGGATTAGATAAGATGACCTCTCAGAGATCCTGCAATTGTGACTGATTTGGTGTTTCAAGACTTGGGGTCCAGGGGCAGCTAGTTGACACAATGGATAGAGCACTGGCCCTGGAGTCAGGAGGACCTGAGTTAAAATCTGGCCTTAGACACTTATTAATTGTGTGATCCTGGGCAAGTCACTTAACCCTACTTCCCTACCAAAAAAAAAAAGAAAAAAAAACTTGGGGTCCATAAGGAGGTGGTTCATCTCAATCAGTCCAAATCACCCTCCAGTCCCTATGCAAATATCAAAAATTCCCCAAATTTAAGAATTGCCAAAGTGATGAAAAGATGGATTTTCTGGGTCACATGAAATTCCATGTAGTATAATGTACAGTATACTGGCTTTAAAGTTGGGAAGTTCTTGGTTCAAGCCCACCTTCTGACACACACTGGCTTCATAACTGGCCAAATCACTTAACTAGTGTTCTATTCACCATGGTATGCTGCCTCATGTTCCAGCTAGAGCTAGTAGAGTAAATCTGCATAGTAGGCACAAGACGTTTATACTCAGTGCTGTTTGTCCATATGGATAATCCAAGAGGCAAAATGTACAAAGGTCTTCCAATCTTTCTTTCTCTCTCTCTCTCTCTCTCTCTCTCTCTCTCTCTCTCTCTCTCTCTCTCTCCTGTGTTATGCTATCTCTCACTGTTTTGTTACAGTTTTTTTCATATTTCCAAATCAGTTATGTTATGAAAGAAGAATCAGAAAAAAAGGGGAGAATCATGAGAAAGAAAAAACAAAAAACAATAATAAAAAAGAAAATAGTATGCTTTGATCTGCATTCAGACTCCACAGTTCTTTCTCTGGCTATGTGTAGCATTTTCCATCTTTGGTCTTTTGGAATTATCCTAGACCATTGCATTGATCTGAGAAGAGCTAAGTCTAACAAAGTTAGTCTTTGTACAATGTTGCTGTTACTGTGTTCCCCATGTTTCCCTGAATTCCCCATTTCTTATAATGCAGTAATAGAGCATTTCTTTTCATATACTACTTTGTTCAGTCATTTGCAAATCTATAGGTCCCATATTGGTTTTCAGTTTTTGACTACCACAAAAAGTGTGGCTGTGCATATTTTGGTTTATGTAGGACATTTTTTTCTTTGATCTCCTTGGGGTATATACCTAGTAGTGAGATTTCTGAGTCAAAGGACAAATGAGTAGTTCAGTGACTTTTCTCACGTAATTACAAATTGTTTTTTTTAGAATGATTATAGCAATTCACAGATCTACCAATGGAATATTAGTGTACCTATCTTCCCACAGTCCCTCCAACATTTAATATTTCCACCTTTTGTCAAAAGATGGCTTATTTCTTCCCCTATGTTAAATCTCTCATACTGATTTAGGCTGTCAGCTCATACCAGAAGGAAATTTTTTGACCCTCTAGGCTTTTCTCTAACTTCCCCTCTGACTGAGGCCCATTTTCATTTTTGAACTTCTCTATTTATGGCCTTTCAGGTAACAATTCACCTCTCTATGGAATATTACACCCAATTCAAGAGGTAGAATGTACAACATAAATTGTATAATAATATTTTTGTACTTTACCTCTTGTTGTTTGTCCTTTATTCTCGAAGAGGACCAATGTCATTACGAGGGTAGTGTCTTGACTTCTGCTGTGAATTGGATTTAAGTGAAGCAGGGCTGTGCAAAATTGTCAGCCTTACTCTCTCCTCCAGAGTTATTGTTAGTTATTGAAGTTCAGTGGCAAGACAAATGTCAAGATAACTAGTGATGGCCCAGGATGCAATGGATGACCTTGGCCTTTCTAAATTAAGGTCTTTCCCAGGCCTCAATTTGACTTTACCTCTTATCTTATAATGACTACCTGGGAACTTTGTCCAAGGTAGAGTAGTTAGTCTGTGTCAGAAGCAGGACTAGGCATCTTCAACAAGGGCAACTTGACCAAGCTAATTTAATTTTTAAAAATGTTGATGCTATTTGTCTTTACATCAAACTAATTTCTACATATATCCTCTTTCTTCATCACCTAATAAAATCTCAATTATAACAGAGGAAGTTAAGCAGAACAAACACAGTGACCACATCTGACAATGGCATTCAAAATCCTTTACCTGTAGACATCTTGGACTGCTCTATTTATGGTCCTTTTGGGTAACAATTCACTTTTCTATGGCATATTACGGCCAATCCAAGAGGCAGAATGTACAAAGGTCTTCCAGTCTCTCTGTGTGTGCTCCATATTGACCTGTTTCTCACTGTTTTGTTACAGGTTTTTTAAAGGGATAATTTAAAATAAATAAATGTTTAGAACTGAAAAGGGGTAAAAATTTAGAGCTGGAAGTAGAGGAGAGGGATGACAAAGTAGGACAAAGTTACAAAAGTCAATTATTAATCAACTTTGTCTCTGAGAGAGAAAAGATGTCTTCTGGGAAAGAGAGGCCTGGTTATCTCTCTTCTGGTCTCCCAAAGCAAGCCCATTGGTTTGGTCAATGATAATGATATACAATGCCCAACCAATTTAGGAGGAAATAAGGTTTTCTTCCAATTAAGCAAGTCTTATGAGTGAAAGCCTTGCCTCTTGGGGGGATGCACAGACTGTGACATCTTGGTTTGCTGACAAGAGAATAAACTGATTTCTCATGAAAGAGGCTCTTGGGATTGTTATGAATTACTATTCATAAACTCTCTGGCTCACTAATGGTCAGGGAAACTTGGGAAAGTAAGTAGATTAAAAGTTAGATTGAGCAGAGAAAATTCCCCAGGTGGCACAATTTTTCTGTGAATATGGTTGGTACCACATATAAACAAAGCAATGTCCTCTTTAATTGGGCCCTTGGTTGGCCTGGTTCTTGGGGTCTAGGGGTGGGGAACCGGCATCCTCAAGGCCACATGTGGCCCTAGAGGCCGCAGGTTGCCCACCCCCAGGATAGTCTTTTCAGAAAAGTAGACGGGAGGGATGGTTTTCTAGAGCTTATTGTCATATATTGTGAGACTTTGCTCTCCGAAAAGGAACTGGAAAACCTTGCTTAAGATTGGCCATGAAGTCAGCAGAGAAATAGAACATCAGTAACAGTCACGATGCAGTAATGCCTCATTTATTTGGAACTGTCACAAAGATTGAAGTGTTCTGTATAAGTGATTTTTTCCACGTAATGGAAACTTGCCCCTTTAGGGAGGCCAAGCATGGTTTATTTGAAACATTTTAGACAGAAGCAGGAAAGGAAATCTATGACACACTTCCTTCTTGAGCACTTAGCCCCCTTCCCCAGCTTAGAGCATGCTCTGTTGGCATTCCAGTCGAGCTCATGGAAGCCTCAGGTGAGCCTGATTCCCAGCATTCATGATAAAATGTGTCTCTGTCTCTTTCCCTACTCCCCTCCCAACACATTGGCTTCAGAGCTGAAGCAGATATCTCTGCCTTCTACTTGTTGGCCATGAGCCTTGTATTTGTACTTGTTTTACTAGTGCCTGGCAGTCCCTAGCACACAGTAGGTGCTTACTGATGGATTGGAGTCAGGGGTTTACATTGTGTGGTGATTGTGTGATGTGGGAATATATAAAAGAGCAAAGGGCGGTCCCTACTCATCCGGTTTCTTCTCCCCTCCCCCTGCTCCCCAGTGGCCAGTTCTTTGACCTCTTTAGAGGGATGGGTCAGGGGCACCATATGTCCTCCCACCCAACTACAAGCACTGAGATCAAGATCTCCTTAGCAAGCCTGTGCTTAGGGCAGGTCCGGTTCTCGTTTGTGTTTTCTTTTCTCATTTCTTTTTCTTTCTTTTGTGAGATCTCAAAAGGTAGCTGGCATCTTCTTTCCAGGCATCGGAGCATAAAGGTAATAGCTACTGGAGGAGATGTAGTAAGAACAACAGCAGAGGCAGAACCGGCCAAAGAGAGAGAGAAGAAGGAGACAGACACAGAGAAACTGAGAAACAGAGAGAGAAAGGGGGAGAGAGAGACAGAGAGAGAGACAGAGAGAGAGAGAGAGACAGAGAGACAGAGAGAGAGAGACAGAGAGACAGAGACAGAGAGAGACAGAGAGACAAAGACACAGAGAGAGAGAGACAGAGAGACAGAGACAGAGAGAGACAGAGACAGAGAGACAGAGACAGAGACAGATACAGAGACACAGAGGGACAGACAGAGATAAAGATAGAGAGTTAGAGAGACAGGCAGACTGGAAAGAAAGAGCCCACCCACTTGATACCGATAGAGCTGTACTTAGAAAAAGTGAAATATAAAATGGCTAGTCAGCGGCCCTCCCAAAGAAACTGCAAATGTCCTGACTGATCCTTTCAACTAATTTTACTAGTAATGATGCTACTGGATTCTGTTTCAATCATTCTATGATTCTTTTTGGCTTGGAATTATCTTTTCTGTGTGGGAATCAAATTACCTATTCCATACCTGATTAATATTTGTACTCTGGATATATTAAAAAAAATTTTCCTCCTTTATGGGGGTGAGGGTGGGGTGGGGTAAGTAGAGTCAAAAATAGAATTGTTACCCAGAATCCATGCTGGGAGTAGGATTGCAGCCCTATGGAACCTAGTTGCCTGATTGGGAAAATAGGCAATGAACCCAAGGCAAACCTTGAGAATGAGTAAAGGTTAGGGGTGGCTAGGTGGTGCAGTGAATAGAGCACCAGCCCTGGATTCAGGAGGTCCTGAGTTCAAATCGGGCCTCAGACACTTAACACAAAAAAGTGACCTTAGGCAAGTCACTTAACTCCCATTGCCCTCAAAAGAAAAAGAAAGAGAATGAGTAAAGGTTGGAGATTGGTGGCAGTTGCCACTGATTGTGGCCTTAGTTGATCAGTTCTTGGCTAGCCACTGTATTAGAGAACATGATTTTAATTTGTGTTGGCATCTTAAGGTCATCACCATAAATATCCACTCTTATTATAACATGCAACAAGTGCTGTATCAGCTTGTGCCTCTGTTTTCATTTTTGTTGTCACTTTTGTTCCAATCAATATATTTGCTTGAAAAGCCCACAGTCATGGTGGATGGAGGAGCTGGGCTTGGACTCAGGAAGATCTGAGTTCAGATCCATCTTCAGATGCGTATTGGTTGTGTGACCCTGGGCAATTTACTTAACTTCTGTTTACCTCAGTTTCCCCAACTGTAAAATGGGGACTATAATAGCCCCTACCTCGAAGGATAATTGTGAGAATCAAATGTTATATTTGTAAAGCACTTAGCACAGTGGTATTGAGTAGATCTTTAATAAATGCTTGTTTCCTTCCTACCTTCCCCCCTTTTTCAAACTTGTCCCTTCTGATGTGTCAAGTATCAGAAAAGAAAATAATTAAGCTTGTTAGAAATCAGTGTAATATAGGTCACTGGGCTATGAAGGAGTCTAACTACTGGGCTTCCATAGAGGAGCTTTATTTGAGCTGCTTCAGGTGTTCAGAAGCCTTTCACCTTCAAGTTTAGGGCTGTGTTTGGGAGGATTGCTCTCCAGAAAAGTGGAATGTTACTTTGAAGGTTAAAAATAACAGTAACAATAACAACAATCCTCTCCTTTCCCTCTTCCCCTTCCCCTCCTTTCCTCCTTCCCCTTCCTCTTCCTCTTCCTTTTCCACTCCTCCTTCCCCCTCCCCTTCCTCTCCCTTTCCCCACCTCCTTGCTCTCACTCTTCCCCTCTCCTTCCACCTTCCTCTTCTGCCTCCTCCCCTCCCCCTCTTTCCCCTCTTCCCCCTCTTCCCTTACCCTTTCCCTTCTTTTCCCTTTCTCCCCTCTTCTTTCCTTCCCCCTAACCCTTCCCTTGCTCCCACCTTCCTCTCCCTCCTCCTCCTTCTCTTTCTCCTTTTCTCCCTCCTCCTCCTTCTCTTTCTCCTTTTCCCCCTCTCCCTTTCCTCCTTCCCCTTTCTCTCCCCCTTCCTCCTCCCACCTTTTCCCTTCTTCCCCCTTCTCCTCCTCCTCCACCTTCCTCTTCCTCCTCCCTTTTTTCTTCTTATTTTCTCCCTCTCCCCTTTCCCCTTCCCCTTCCCCTTCTCTGCTGAAATAAAACACAATCTCTTCCCTTAAGGAGTTTTCTCAGGTATGAAATGGGGATAATGGTTCCCTTTCCCACCTCACAGGATTATTGTGAGGAAAGAGCTTTCTTTGCTCACTGTCTCCCCTGTTAAATGATAAGGTCCTCGAGGTCAGGGACTGTCTTTTGGAATCCTCAGCGTTTAGCGCCTGGAACATCGGAGATATTTAATAATTGTTTATTGACTGATTGACTTTGAATTTGTTTGTAAATTGTAAAACATTACATAAATATAAGCTGACATTATTGTTACTTTCATTGCATACTGCCAATAACAAAATTGCCTGTAAGAAGCAGCTGTTACCATTCTAATCACTCCCAGGGAGGTGGGAAAGGAAAGTCTACGTGGGATTGACCTGGGTGGTTCATAACTATTTCCCTATTTTAGGAGAGAGAGGCTTTGTTCTGCCAGGTTTTCTCTTAACCTTTTTACTTTTATCTTCATTTTCTTTTCCACTTTGAGGTTCTCTGTATGTATATGTAGAGTAGTTGTTTTGATACTGTTAATAAAGCTATTAGCTTCTGAAGGAAGGGGGGAAACCTGTCCCTAATCCCTCTTTTATAACATAATGCCAGTAGGTAGCGGATTCAATATGTCACTGTATCTGTAATTCCAGGTCAGCAGGGTCACTATCATTTTTGAGCAATAAACAAAAGCCTGCTTTTAATTACTTCTGCGAAATTGCCTGATCCACGCATGATTAAATATTCATCATGGCATCCGAGGCACTTTCTTTGTATATAGATCCATATTAAATTTAGCTGGCACCCTGCTGGTTTGGAATCACTAATAAATTCCTTGTAATTTGCTGTAGACTTGAAGGGCTGATATCGCTGCCTGTCTTTGTATCTGTCTCTTCTCCCACTTAATTTGTCTCCTTCAATGTTTCTTATCTCTATGTTGTGTATTTCTAGCATTTTTTGAGGAAGGGAGTTTGGGGGTGGCTTGCAAAAGATAAAATCAGGTTAGGGGATGTTAGGGAAAGAGAAAAGAGAGAACTGGGAAAGAGATCAGAGAGGGAGATAAAGCAGAGATAGGGGGAAGTGTGGAGAGAGACACAGAGAGAAGAGAGATCTTGGAGAAAGAGGTGATAGAGGGAGAGAGAACAGAAATAGTGCTTGGCACAGTGCCTGGCACATAGTAGGCATTTTATAAATGCTTGTTGATTTGGCTTGAGATAGGAAAAGAGAGGAGATATAGGGAGACATAGGAAGGGCAAGAGGAGAGAGAGAAGAGACAGAGAGAGAAAGAGAGAGGGAGGAAGGGAGGGAGGGAGAGAGAGAAAGAGAGAGAGAGAGAGAGAGAGAGAGAGAGCGCAAAAATAAAGATTCCAGTGTTTAGCACAGTATCTGCACATAGTAAGCTCTTAATAATAAATGTTTATTGATTAAAGAGAGGGAGACACAGAGAGAGAGACAGGGGAACTGAGAGATAAAGAGAGGAATAAAGGAAGAAAAAAAGAATGCAGGAGCCCTCTATTGAGGGAAAAAAAAGCTCCCCTGACCCCTACTTTTCAAAATTAAACCAGGATTGATGTAAATGTTTATGTAACATTTTATTACAACCTGAATCTACTTCTGGAATTAAAAATTACCTAGAGACATTGCAGAAGATAAAATGAATACGTGATTCAAATTTCTTAAGGCTTTCTCCCAGTTCACCCTGTACACCTCTTAGTGTTCCTATTTTATGATGATTGCGAAAGAGAATGTATTTTTTGAGAGCATCAGACCAAGGGATTTGAAAGATCTGGGGAGTTTTCTCAGGTTGCAGACATGAAGTTCTAACCTGATTGGGCAGTGCGCACTATCTATGAGAAAAACATCCTCATAGCTTAAGGTGGATTGGTTTTCATTCACACAGCGCATCATGGTGGAATGGGAAGACCACTAAACGTGGTACCAGAAGACTTAAGTGTGAGTTTCTTGGTTCTTTCCGCTTATCAGTTGTGCAACTCTGGGCAAATCACTTTCTCTTTCTGGGCCTGTCTTTTCATAAATAAAATAAGGGGGTCAGTCAGCAAACATGTATAGAGTGCTGATTATTATGTGCTAGGCACTAAAGACAATCCCTGACCTCAAGGAGTTCACAGTCTAATGGGAGGGACAACATACAAACAGCTATGTACAAGTAAATCATGGACAGAATAAATTGGAAATAATCAACAGAGAGAGGGCACTATAATTAAATGGATTAGGAAAGGTTTCCTTTAGAAAGTGAGTCTTTAGCTGACCAAGAGGTAGAGTTGAGGAGGGAGAGAATTCCAGGCAAGGAGGACAGCCAGTGAAAATGCATGGGGTTTGGAGAAGGTGTGTCTTGTCCAAGGAACAGCAAGGAGGTCAGTGTCATTGGCTCCTAGAGTAAGAGGAGGAGATGGTGACATAAGGAGTATAAAAAACTGGGAAGGTAGAAGGGGGCCAGGTCATAACCTGAGCTTTGAATGCCAACAGGATTTTATATTTGAGCCTCCTCAAAGTGTAAGGGAGTCACTGGAGTTTGTTGAATAGGGAGGTGACTTAGACCTGTGATTTAGGAAGGTCACTTTGATGGCTGAAGGGAAAACAGACATGAGGTGGGGAGACCAATAAGAAGGTTATTGCAATAGTCTCCAATCATCTAGAAGTGAAGTAATTAGACCAGATGATTGGTAAGATTATTTCCTATTTAGTGTTTGTGACTTTGGGATTGGAGAGTCATAGAATAGGCCTTTGCCTACTATCTTCATTTTGTAGTTGAGCAGACTGAGTTCCAGAGACATTGAGTGACTTGTCCAATGTCAAGCATCTAGTGAGGGGCAGGATGTTGACCAGAACCCAGCTTTCCTGGATCACCATCAAGTATTCTTCCTGTATTAGGCTGCCTATCTAGGATCATCAGTGTATCCAAATACAAATATGAATGCTATCTTATTTAAGATATTAACAATGAAGTCTTTCATGGGTTGGAATATTTTAAAACTGGGGATGGGGAAGAATGCTGCCTAAGCAAAAACTGATGAATGCTATTTATTCTATGCCAAGGCAAAAGGAGAAGATTACAGTGTCTGGCAACTTGGACTTTCGTTATAGTGTAAAAGGCATGATTGGGGTCATCTCCAGTCATTCTGATAAATATCAAGTCACTGGACCTAGATGGCTCTGGAGGAGAAAGTGAAGCTGGGGACCTTTGCACAGCTCTCCCTCACTCAAATCAAAGTCAACTGCAAGTCATGTTATCATTTCCCTGATGCCAGGGTCCTCTTTGAACACGAAGGACAAACAACAACAACAACAACAGCAAAAGGCATGACTGAGGCAGGAAAGGACTACATTTCCCAGAATGCCTAGGCCCAAAGAGAACAAGGAGTCTATTTCCTATGAAACTGTGTGCTCACAGCACAGTTGAGGATTAGTGCAGAAATAACACTGGAGAGATGGTAGAGAAATGGAGATTGCTCTGAGGTCCTTTGCCACACAGAGCCATAGAGGCTTCTGAGAAAGAGCGGGGTCAATAGCAGATACTGTTGTTCATCTCTATATTCCAAGTCCTGCCTAAAGCAGAGGAAGATGAAACTTCGAGCAGGTAATGCCCTTAGCAAGCCAAGCTGGGAGATCTTGAGGGAAGTTGAGCAGATGGGAGCTGCTAAAAAAGAAGTGGGGGCACAAACCAGGCATAGGGGAGCAGATAACAGAATGAGTCCCATTGGTTACTGAACCAATCCAGGAATACAGTCAGGCTGGGGAGACTTTGGGTCTTCCTCATCAGAGCTGTGAGTTTTAGTTCTAAACCATTGTCAAAGGAAGGAAAATGAAACCGTCTTTATTTGTGGATCTTGTAGACATCACTATCTGTTTCCTTTCTGCCCCAATTCATTATTTTATTGCTTCAATCCTGGTTACTTACTTTTCCTCCTCCAAATAATATGTGTAAAATCAATGGATTGCCACATCTGGTCTCCAGTTGCAAGAGGAAGGGAGGCAGCAGGTCAGAGTGAATGGGCAACTGTCCTTAGAGCCAGAAGAACTGGGCTCAAGACCCAACTCTGACAAGTACTGGATCTGTGACCTGGAACAAGTCACTTAGCTTCTCATTGCTCTAAGTGGCTCTTTAAATTATACATTGGAAAGAAGGTAGAATTTCAGGTATTGGGAAAAGTATAGGGCAAGGATTCTTAGTCTTCTTAGTTTCATGGACCCCTCTGGCAGTCTGATAAAGCCTATGGATCCCTTGTCAGAAGAATGTTTTAAAATGCATAAAATAGAATACCTAGGATTACAAAGGAAACCAATTATATTGAAATGCAAATATCAAGATATTTTTAAAAATCAAGTTCACAGACTCCAGGATAAGAACCCTTTTGGTAAGGAAAGAGTTTGGGGGAACTGCTTGCTCCCTCTCAAACAACACTGACAGGTGACTACTAACTAATAAGTCCAGCTCTGATACATTCCCCTTTACCCCCTCCCCCAAATCCTCTCCATACCCTTCTCTAAGGATTTAGTAATATGTTGTCTAGACACTACTACTGCCTTTTCTTCTCCATTAATCCATTTTAATTGGAAAGTTATCATTAATGTGAACTCTCCTTGGTATTTACTTTTCTGCATTATTAGAACTTCCTTTACCAACTCTCTAAGCCAGAAAATTAAACCTGCCATTGCAGCACTAAGATCAAATGCTTATATTGAATTCTGCTGCTGAACCTGGCTGCTGAAAAGGAGGTAGGGCTGAGGTTGCCCAATACTTAAATATTCTCCATTGCCTGGGTTTGAGCGTTTGATTCTAAGTCTCCCCTTCTCTGCTAGGCATTTTGTGTTGAACCTGGGGGCGCTAATAGGAGTGGGACAAAAGTATTTTGCCTACAAAAGTATTTTGTCTCCCACCCAACTTTAAGGCAATTTTAGGTCAGTGGTGGAGTGGAAAGAAGGGGGCAGCAAGAATCCCTATTGATGACTAGTAATGACCTTGAAATTGACACTTATAGCAGTCAATAGTAAAAAAATATGGTATATAAAGTTGCTAATAGGGGCAGCTAGGTGGCACAGTGAATAGAGCACTGGCCCTTGGAGTCAGGAGGACCTGAGTTCAAATCTGGCATCAGACACTTAACACTTCCTAGCTGTGTCACCTTGGGCAAGTCACTTAACCCCAATTGCCTGGCCTTCCCCCCTAAAAAAGGCAAAAAAAAGTAGCTAATAGGTCACATTTTACCCACTTCAAGCAGGTTAACTAGGGCCTACATTTCTCATTTACAGTATATTATTTGGAATCTAGTTATCTAGTTTCTTCTTCTTTAATCTGTAAGCTAATGAGTATTTTTTTGGGCACCTAATAAATGTCCAATACTGTACTAGACACTTACAAGGGGAGACTAAAAACTGTAAGACATGTCTATGTCCTCAAGGAACTTCTAGTTCAGGAGTAGGGAACTTGTGGCCTCAAGGCCACATATGGATGTCCAGATGCTCAAGTGTGGCCTTTTGATTCCTGCACTTGAGGACCTAGAGGGCCATTTGTGGCCTTGAGGCCATAGATTCCTCACCCCTGTATCTGGGGAGAGAAGATTGACAAAGGAGGTACTGAGGAGATATGCCTTTGCTTAGGAAATTGACCATTTTTCCCTATGGAATATGTGGTCATGTCCACTAATGCTTAGTGAGCAGTGAGTACAGATACATCTTGGGCCTGGGTACTTGTGCACCTATTTACACTCATCAGTGGTGAGGATTTGATTAAGTCTCAGCGATCATTGGATTTTTGTCCTTCATTTTTGAAGAGGACCAGTGAAATCACAGGATGCTGTATTGACTTGCTTGTGAATTGGATTTAAGTAAGGCAGAGTTGCATAAAGTTGTCAGCCTCACTCTCTCTTCCAGGGTCATTGAAGTCCAGGGGCAAGACAAAATTCAGAATGACTAGCAACTATACCAAACCAACTTTATCTCCCACTGTTCTCCAAGTCAAATAAACAAGCATTTATTAATCACCTATTATGTGCCTGACTCTATGCTATGTGCTGGTACAAAGAAAAGCAAAATCAATCTCTGCCCTAAAAGACCTTACAATCTAATGGGAAGAGCCAACAAGCAAGCAACCATGTACAATGAAGATATACATTAAAAAATTTCACAAGCATTAACATTAAGGTGGTGGGGGTGAGGGTGGGAGTGGGGAGAGGGGTTTTAACAGAGATTTGAAGGAAGCCAGAGGACAAACCTGTGCTCCAGAGGCCCTTTTTCTCATTGTCACATATCTTATACAATGATATGTCAATACTATACCTTTTCTCCCAGTGATATCCCCAACATGAAATGTCTATCCAAATTCTAGTAATCTTCCAGCTTCAGTTTAGGTCCCACCTCCTTCATGAAATCTTTCTTTACTACTCCAAAACATACCTATTCTTTCCTTTCCTGAGATCCTATTGTCCTAAAAATAGGGCCCATTCAATTTCACACTTAATTTTACTCAAATTGATTCATGTGTATATAACCTATGTCTGAGTACCCCAATTTCTGAGCTTATACAGAGTGTTTTCAGTCTTGAGAGCTACCACCAAAATCATATCTCTTTGGTTTATTTTGTCCCAATTCAGAGTTTCTTCTAGGAATGTTGGAATATAGCCCATCTCCAAAGACATGACTAAAAGGGCACCAGCTCCTGTGTAAGCACTCAGGGTACATGAACGAATGGAGTGTAGGACAGCTTGATTTAATCCCACAGAGAAAATACTGAAACCACAAAACAGTCATGGTAGTCCAGAAATAGTCAGTATAATTTTCTTCCCTTTCTGATGAGTCCCCACCAAGAGACCTCAGTGGTACAAAATTAGGGCATTGGATTGAATGTTCTCTAAGGTCTCTCTGCTCTAAATCTATGACCTACTCACCCTGAGGCCTTGGATTACCCCTCAGAAGGAGAAAAACTTGGGAATCTTAGAGAGTCAAGGCCCTTTCCATCTGACTCGTTTGTCTGAATTAACACATTTGTAACAAAAGCAACTTTATAGGCAATAGCCCAGGACGCAGTGGATGACCTTGGCGTTTTTGATGTCTGACCAAGCTCTAAGAGCTCCACAGCAACTGCTTTGGCTGCCATCATGACCTTTGGAACAAATTGTTCTCATCTTCCCATTCCATTGGGGGAAGTCTTCATATACTTGAGGTATCTGTCAAGACAGTTTTACTAGACTGTGGTTGATGTGCTTGCTATGGCCTCTTGGAGCCACAGGTGAGAGTTGGGTCATAGGTGGACATCAAAGGTAGATGAGCAGCCCTGAAAAGGGTTTGGTAAGCCTTCCAATCAGAGGTGCTAGTGCTCCCTGAACACCCCATACACCCCAATCCCAGCAATTAGGGAGCATTTGATTGGCTCAGGCTATTATGGATTAGAGCCTCCTACTTTGTTCTGGGAGCAGAAAAGGAGTCTTGGGGAACTAGGGGAAATCAGTCAATAAAACAACAAGCATTTATTAAATGTCTCTTATGTGCCAGAAACTGTGTTGGGTGCCCTAGATACAGATACAGTCCCTGACATCAAGGAGCTAACATTATCTTTGGGAGAGAAAATATGTCCACAGATATATACACTATAAATACAAAGTGATTTTAGGGTTAGGGGATACTAATAACTGGGGCCATCAGGAAAGATCTCTTAAAGAAAGAAACACTTGAGATAAGTTATAAAGGGAGCTATAAGTTTCAAGGGGCATAGATAAGGGGAGAGTGGGGTGGAGCCAAGATGGCGGAGTAGAAACAGCTCATCCAAGCCACTCTGCCCCCTGATTCCCTCCAAACTATGTAAAAGGGGACTCTGAACAACTTCTGGAGCCCCAGCACCCACAGAACGACACAGAGAAGCTAACCTCCCACTGAGGATAGCCCAGCAGCCCTGCAGGAAGGACCAGCGCAGCACTCTGGGAGCCAGCAGCGCGCAGAGCGCAGTGCACAGAGCGTGGGGAGCCGAGCCGAGCCAAGCAGAGCCCAGGTCCCCGTGAACCAAGGTTTTAGACCCAGGGCAGCAGGGCCAGCAGGGAGCTGGACAGACCCCATAACACCAGCAGCTGTGGCGACTCCAGAATTATCAACATAGACATGCCTAGGACAAAGTAAGAGGTTAGTGCCCTATGGACTTTGGGACCAGTATTTGGGGAATGCATCGGCTTCCTCCCCTGGGGGCTAGAAGCCTCTGAGGAGACACACCATTTTGTAGTTTTCAGAGGCAGCTCCAGCTCCTGGCCTGCAAACTGTAGGGAGATCCAGCGATCAGTCTTGGGGGGTAATCGCTCTTGCTTTAACCTACCTGGATCTGGATTGTGATCTGGGGTGGAGGTCATGGGTGGGTTTACAGCTTGCCAGAAATGGAAGCTGGCCCCCTCACAGATTTGGGGCGAAAGTTCCTGTCTGGCACCAGGCCATATGGTGGCAACAAGCCCAAAAGTCAAGTAATTAAGTGGCAACATGCCAAGGCAAAGGAAACAGAAAAATGCAACCCTAGACTCCTATTTTGGGGGCATAGAGTAGGAAAAGGACTGTGAGTTCAGAAGTCCTGCTCCAAAAGCCCCAGGGGAAAACATGAGCGGGTTGCAGGCCATAGAGACCTTAAGAAGGACTTTAAAAATCAAATAAGAGAAGTGGAGGAAAAATTGGAAAGAGAAATGAGAAGGATGCAGGAAAAGTATGAAATGAGGGTCAACAAGTCTGATTGAGGAAAACAACACCTTAAAAAATAGACTAACTCAAATGGCAAAGGAGGCCCAAAAGGGCAATGAGGAGAAGAATGCCTTAAAAAGTCGAATTTGCCAGATGGAAAAAGAATCTCAAAAGATCACTGAGGAGATTCATTCCTTCAGAGTTAGACTGGAGCAAATGGAAGCTAATGACTTTATGAGAAATCAAGATGCTGTTAAGCAGATGCAAACAAATGAAAGAGTAGAAGGCAATGTGAACTATCTCATGGGAAAAACCACTGACCTGGAAAATAGATCCAGGAGAGACAATTTAAAAATGATTGGACTACCTGAAAGCCATGATCAAAGAAAGAACCTAGAAATCACCCTTCAAGAAATTCTCAAGGAAAATTGCCCTGATGTTTTAGATCCAGAGGGCAAAATAGAGGTTGACAGAATCCACCGATCACCTCCTGAAAAAGATCCCAAAAAGAAAACTCCCAGGAATATTATAGCCAGGTTCCAGAATCCCCAGATCAAGGAGAAAATACTACAAGCAGCCAGGAAGAAACAATTTCAATATTGTGGAAACACAATCAGAATAGCCCAGGACCTGGAAGCTTCTACACTGAGGGATTGAAGGGCATGGAATATGATATTCCAGAGGGCAAAAGAACTGGGAATGAACCCAAGGGTCACCTACCCAGCAAAAATGAGTATTTTGTTTCAGGGGAAAATATGGTCATTCAGTGGAATAGAGGACTTTCAAGCATTCTTGAGGAAAAGACCAGAATTGAATAGAAAATTTGACATCCAGACACAAGAAGCAAGAGATGCCTGAGAAGGTTATCAGGGAAAAGAAATCAAAAGGAACTTATCAAAGCTGAACTATTTACATTCCTATATGGAAAAACAATAAACGTGACTGATGATATCTTTCTCACTATGAAAATAATGGAAGAAAGGTGTGTGGTCATATGAATACATATGTGAATGTGTGTATATATGGTTACAGTTATATATGGATAGAGGGCATAGGTTGAATTTGTTGGGAAGGGAGAATACTCAAGGGATGGAATTATGAGGTGAGAGAGGAAAGTGGCAAGAGGAGATGGGGAGAGACAGGCTAGGGTAAACTATCTCATGTAGAAGAAGCAAGGGGAAGTGGTTGCAAGGGAGGAGGAGAATAGGAAGGCAAAAAAGGCAAAACCACATTCTCATTGAATTTGGTTCAGGGAGAGAATGACATACATACTAAATGGGATATCTCAACCTACAGCAGAATAGGGGGAAGGGGGATAAGAGGAGGGATGATGGATGGGAGTGCATCCTTGGGGGGAGGGGAGGTTGGAAGTACCCAGTATAGAAGAGGGACAGGATCATGTAGGGAATGGACCAGGTAGGGAGTGGGATGAGTGGGAGGGAATTATAAGCAGCCTTGTACAATATATCTACTATGATAATGTTTTGCATAGCTAGACATGTACAACATATACTGAATTACTTATCTCCCAAGAAGGAATGGGTGACAAGGGAGGAAGGAAATGGATCTGAAATTCGAGGTCTTAACATTAAATGTTTCAAATATATATAAATACTATTATTAATACTCTTTTGCTTGTAATTGGGAGATAAGATGTGCAGGCATTGGGACACAAAGAATCACCTTCCTCTAATGGAAAAGTGGAAGGGGGTGTGGGAGAAGGTATGGGAGAGAGCAGATTGGAGGAAGCGATATCTTGTGGGACTGCTATTCTGGGAGGGTGGGTAGGGGAAAAACGGGGGGAAATGATTATAACTCAAAATCTGACAGAAATGAATGATGTAAAACAGAAGTTAATAAAGCATTTGTTTAAAAAAAAAGATAAGGGGAGAGTGTTTCAGGCACGGGTGACAGCTTATGCAAAGATTCACTGGTGGGAGAGGGGATGTCCTGTATGGAGAACTGAAGGTGGACAAGTTAGGCTAGAACACAGAGAAGGCAAAATGTGTGACCAGTCTGGAATAAAGGGAGAAGCCAGTTTGTAAAGTTGTTTTATATTTTTTAATTTTAAAATGTATTTATTTTTAGCATTCATTTTTAAAACTTTTGAGTTCCAAATTCTTTTCTTCCCCTCTGTCCTTCCATCATCCATTGAGAAGGCAAGCAATATGGTATCAATCTATTTCCATATTAACAACGTTGCAAGAAAAAGAAAGAACATGTGAAAATTTTTAATGTATATCTTCATTGTTCATGGTTGATTACTTGTTGACTCTTCCCATTAGATTGTAAGGTCTTTTAGGGCAGAGATTGATTTTGCTTTTCTTTGTACCAGCACATAGCATAGAGTCAGGCACATAATAGGTGATTAATAAATGCTTGTTTATTTGACTTGGAGAGCAGTGGGAGATAAAGTTGGTTTGGTATAGCTGAAGAAGAATTAGATTTGTTTTGTCTTAGCTCTAGAGAGAAGAATGAGGAGCAATGGACTTAAATTGGAAAAACAGATTTTGACTTAAAATAAGTGGAGGAAACTCCCTTGTAATTAGGGCTATCCCAAAACAGAATGGACAGCTTTGGGACTATTTGAGACATTCTAATGGACATTCAATGACTACTTCTCTGGATTTTTGTGCTTCTCCTACTGCTCTGAATACTCCTTCTTAGTCTTCTTTGCTGGATCATGATGATCTCCATCTTGCCACCTAACTATGGGTGTTCCGTAAGGCTCTGTTCTAGACCCTCCTCTTTCTCTCTACACTCTCTCTTGGTAATCTCAT
This sequence comes from Gymnobelideus leadbeateri, assembly GCA_011680675.1. Taxonomy (NCBI): domain Eukaryota; kingdom Metazoa; phylum Chordata; class Mammalia; order Diprotodontia; family Petauridae; genus Gymnobelideus; species Gymnobelideus leadbeateri. Next base: position 154,213 of record WOXC01005648.1, on the reverse strand, counting down.
CAGCCCTGATAAGGTTGTGATTAAAATTCAAGCTCCCCCTAAGTTTAAAATCCACATCTACAGGGCAGCTAGGTGGCACTGTGAATAGAGCACCAGACCTGAAGTCAGGAAGACCACAGTTCAAATCCAGCCTCAGACACTGACTTAGCTATGTGATCCTGCCTCAGACACTGACCTAGCTGTGTGATCCTGGACAAGTCACTTAACCCCAAACACCTTCTAAAATAATAATAAAATCTATGCAGATGACTGTAATTTCTATATTCATTACCTATTTTCTAGATTATTTATAATAATATCCTAATTGGTCTCCTTGACTCAAATCTCTCCCCTGACCAATTCACACAGCTACCAATGTTCCCTGAAGTATAGGTCTGATCATGTTGCCTCCCCTACCTTAGAAACACCAGTGTTTCCCTATTACCTCTTGGGTTAAATATAAATTCCTACTTTAGTCATTTAGAGGTCTTCAACTGAATCCAAACTACCCTTCCAGTCTTATTATAAGTTACTCCCTTCATGAATTCTGTTGTCTGGCCAAACTGCCTTCTTTCTTTTTCTCACAAATGACTCTTCATCATCCATTTCTATGACTTTGTACAGACTATCTTCCATACCTGGAATGTACTCCTTACTCTCCTTAGTCTCAAGTATCACCATTTATATTAGGACTTTCTTAGTCCCATCAGCATCTAGTGCTTACTCTCCCCTGGCCAAAAAAATCTTGTACATATTGTTTCCCAGATAGAATGTAAGCTTCTTAAATGCTTTTTCCCTTCCTTGCTTCCTTCCTTTCTTCTTTTCCCCCTTCTTCCTTTCTTTTCTTTCCTCCTTCCTTTTGTCTTTCCCTTCTTCCTTCTTCCCCCTCCCTCCCTCTCTCCCTCCCTTCTTCCTTTCTTCCCCTTCCTTTCTTTTTTGCCTCCTTCTTCCCTTCCTTCTCCCCTTCTTTCCCCCTTCCTTCTCCCATCCTTCCCCCTCCCCCCTCATTCCTTCCCTCCTTCCTTTCTCTCTTCCTTCTCCCATCCTTCCCCCTCCCCCCTCATTCCTTCCCTCCTTCCTTCCTTCCTTCCTTCCTTCCTTCCTTCCTTCCCTCCTTCCTTTCTTCCCTCCCTCCCTCCTTCCTTCCTTCCTTCCTTTCTTCCCTCCCTCCTTCTTTCCTTCCCTCCTTCCCTCCCTCCCTCCTTCCCTCCTTCCTTCCTTCTTTCCTTCCTTCCTTCCTTCCTTCCTTCCTTCCTTCCTTCCTTCCTTCCTTCCTTTCTTCCTTCCTTCCTTCCTTCCTGTTTTTGTATTCTCATCTCCTAGCATGGCACCTGACACATAGTGGGAGCTTAATTAATACTTGTTGATTAATTGGTTGATTGTTATGCACATTGTGGATAAGATCATTCACAGGTACAAGTTGGACAGCATGGCCTCTGGAGGCCTCTTCTCACTTGGTTGTGATTAAAACCTGGTCCCTGGACTGCCATTCTGGAGCCATTGCCACTCTGCCATGCTGCCTTCCAAGCAGGAATGCTGTTTCTACTCAGCTTTGGCCACAGGCCTCATTACTGATACTGTAAATTGAATGAAATAGCTACTTGGTTACAAATTAATAACAGATTTGTTTGTCATTAAGGCAGCATTGTTTAATACAATTAGTTCAGCTGAGCATAATTACCTTCATATAAAATTCCCCTTTAAAAATAACTTTGATAAATCTAAAGTCAATTAGGCCTGTGAACAGATTGGTAGAGATGATCTGTTTGGACCTCTCCTCCTCACTGGTTTCCCTGGGGGCAGCACACTTGCCTTCCACTTCATTTTGGGTCACCTTCCTAGGACAGGCTCCCTAGGCCTTATAACCCCGAATGCTTCCCATCTCCTTGAGGTCTGGCTTGAAAGGGCTGGAACTAGGGAGTGTCATCTTGAACATTGCCATAATAACTAATGAACTCACCATTCTCTTTGGCCAAACAAATTCTGTTTCTTCATGTCAAGCCACTCTTCCCATCCCCACTCCCCTGCCACAGCTCTGATTCTAGTGACTATGGTCACTAGAGTTTTGTCCCAGGGCACCAGTAGTTTCTTTCCTGGGAACTTGTGCTTCCTTCCTAAAGTAACTGATATCCCTGAGCCAAGCCAAGCCAAGGCAATAAGCAATCATTAAACTACAACGGGCCTGGTGCTGTGCTAGGTTCAGTGCGTTGTTCCTCCTTCATTTTCAAAGAGTACCAATGACATCACAGGGTGATGTTTTGACTTGCAAATGAATTGGATTTAAGTGAGGCAGGGTTGCACAAAGTTGTTAACCTCACTCTTTCTTCTACGAATTGAAGTTCAGTGGCAGGATAAAAGTCAGGACGACCAGCAATGGCCCAGGATGCAGTGGATGACATTGGCATCTTTGATGTCTGAGCAAGCTTGAAACACTATAGAGCTCCTGCTTCAGTCACCTTCATGGTCTTTGGAACAGATTGTTCTCATCTGCCGTTGTTCTGCAGGGGAAGATCTTCAAGTGCTTTGGGTAGACATCCTCCTAACTCATGAATGGCATCAGGGCTGTCAGTTACCCTCAGTCTGGTTTAGCCTATCTGCTGAGATGGTTTTACTGGGGGTGTAGCCACTGCACATGCTACAGCTTCTCAGGTAGCTGATTGCTAGGTCTGCTCACAATAATCTTACAGTCTAGAGTGGGGAAGGAGGAGGGGACGTGCAAACCACTACATACACACAAGGTGACCCAGGAGAAATGGAAAGGCTTCTTGGCATAATGTAGAACTTCGGCTGATACTTGAAGGAAGATAGAGAAGGTAGGAGGTGGATATAGGGAGGGGGAGGGTTCCAGGCATGGGGGAACAGCCCCTTAGAATTCTCATAGTTGGGAGATGGAATATCTTGTGTAAGGAGCAGCAAAGAGATGGATGTCACTGGATTTCAGAGAAAGAAGGTAGCTGGAGAGAGAGAGAGAGAGAGGTGCTAGTTGTCTCAAGCCAGCCACAATTTCCCCTGTTTCTTTCTTCACATTCCTTTTATATCCTCCAATTCCAACTTCCTTGGTCACTTTCCCCTGAAGCTTTGTGTGGGCATGTCAATATGATGTAACCTGAATTGAAGTCAGCTAATAATTGAAGCCCGGAAGCAAGACAGAGCTCCAGAAGGGCCTGGAGTCAGGAAGACTCCTCTTCCCGAGTTCAAATCCAGCCTCAGATACTTACTAGCTGTATGACTCTGGGCAAGTCACTTCACCCTGTTTGTCTCAGTTTCCTCACCTGTCAAATGAATTGGAGAAGGAAATGGCAAGCTACTCCAGTATCTTTGCCAAGAAATCCCTGAATGTCATCATGAAGAGTCAGACACAACTGAACAACCACAAAAACAATCCAAAGCAGCTTATTCTAAGGAGGTTTTGTGGTGTAGTAGAACGAATACCACATTGGGAGGCAGGGACCTGGGTTCATGCTTCAATTCTGTTATTTACTGTGTGATGTTGAGCAAGTCACTGTCCATCCAGAGGATTAAGTTTGATCACTAAGCTTCCTTCTAGCTCTGAAATGTCTGAGTAAAAAGCTTATGAACCAGGAGAAAGTGTGGTAAAGTGCAAAAAGTGTGTTTGGTTTGTAGTCAGTGGACTTGGGTTCAACCCCTGACTCTTTTACTTCCTGACTATATCACTTTGGACAAATAATCTAACCTTCTTTGGTCTCAGTTTCCTCATTTGTAAAAGGCAGGCATTGAATCTAGATGACTTCTAAGGTCTCCTTAGCTTTAAATCTTTGGTCCTATGAATCAGTCCTGTTTCTGAGGTGAGATTTGATGTAGACTCCTTGAGAAGAGCCTCCAGAACTTTTCTGGCTAGATTTGAAATATTAGATAAGATAGCTGAAATCCCCCCCGCAACCTCCGCCCCTATCAAATCTATCTCTGCTGTATTCTTGGCGGAGGCAGAGAGGGGAAGAGAGAGAAGAAAGGGGAAAGAGGGGTGAGAGGGAAGGTTGGAGGAAGTATGGGGGGGGAGACGATCCCCCTGCTTCCATGTTTCAATCTAATGCTTCATGTTTCTATACATAATATTGCTCAAGAAAGTCACCCTTAATGAAAAGTCCATGACATTCATCTTGAGAATGGCACTGGGGAACTGAGGGGGTGGGTAGTGTCAGACATGGATGGAAAGTTCTAAAATTGTCTTACAAAGTTTAAAAAAAAAAAGCTTTCTTCTAAGTGAATTTTGAAAAGGGATCTAGGAGCCCTAATGAGTTGGGAGTCTCTACTGAAGCCCGGGCAAACCAATTAGCTTGCTTAAAAAATATTGTATTCATTAGCATGAAAATAAAACTGAACTTTTTTGAGCTAATTGCATCTTTTAAAATGTGGTAGTCTTTGTCTGAGCTTGTCTCATAAATATGCATGCTACATAATCCTTTTGAAAACCTGGTAGTAATAATGACTAACACACAAATATGTTCAACGTGTTAATGCTCTGACAAAGGCAAGGACATTCAGGAAGAACATAAGGGGCTGATGGTACACGTGAGATGGTGAATCTCACGGGATGCCGAGCTGAGACCTCCTTGTTGTCAGTCTCTAGGGATAATGGGAACAGGATGTGCAGAGCTAACTTTCAAATTGGTTGTACAGTCAAGTCCTATTAGAATCACAGAATGTCTGAGCTGCAAGAGACCTCAGAAGTCATTGTGCCCAAACCATCACTGAAAAGGGATTTCCTCTAACAAGTGATCATTTATCTTCTTGAAGACATCTAGCAATGAGGTGCTTGTGGGGCAATCTATCCCTTTTTGGATAGTTCAGATTGTTAAGAATTTTATAGAAAACCTAAACCATAGCCTTGAGTTGCTCCTGACTTTGAAGTTATAATCAAGAATTCATTCGGAGTCACTTAAGAGAGTCCCAATAATGTGAAGCTACATTAATGTGAAGTGTATATAGGGGTTATTTCCACTTTATATATGGGGATTATGAAGCCCAGAGATGTTTATGTTCACCTTTGCCCAATAATGCACAGGGAATTGTTGATGGGGCTAAGCTTAGGGAACATGTTTTTAAAAGCAGTGCAGTATTTCCTGAAACCAAGCTTGGGTTAAGTAGACTTGACTGTCTTCTCAGCAGAAAAGTTGTCCTGACTTATGCCTGTGTCCTGCATATAATAAGCACTTAATAAATGTTTTACTATTCAACTAAAAATCTGTGACTGAATCTAGAAATGGTCCTCATAAAAATGACCAATTTGATAAAGTTTGTCCTGAATCCTTCCCACACCCTTTTTTGTGCCCCTCTCCTGGCTGGGGCTCCCACTGATCTCAATTCAGGTTTTAGTACCTCTAAGCTTACCCTCTGTAATGATGCACAATCCTTCAAAATTACTTTCTTCTCCCTTACCCTTGCCTCCCTTTCAGAATTTTGTTTCTTGCTAGGATCATTCTCAATTGAACTGTTCACACTAATGTATAAATAGCACTATTGTCTGTATTACCCTGAGTGTGACACTTTGCTTGCCCCAGTATCTTTATCTGCAAAATGGGGACAATATTACTTGCCTCTCCAAATGAATTTTGTTATTATTTTCTCGTTTGGCGTCCATAAAGATACAGACTATACCAAGATAATCTAGATCTTTTGTTCCTCCAAATGAATTTTGCTATTATTTTTATCATGTTCTATAATGTAGCCTATTGGTAGTTTTATTGGTGACATTAAAACTAAAACTTTGGAAATAATGTAATTTTTTTTAACATTGGCACATCCCAGCCATGAGCACTGACTAGTACTCCAGCTACTCAAGTTGTTCTTTCTTTGATAAGCATTTTTTAATTAAATCTATATGAATATTGAGCATGCTTTGGTAGGTTGACTTCTAGACATTTTGTTAATTTTACAGTTATTTTGAATGGAATTTTCCTTTATTACCTATTAGATTTATCATATAGAAATGTTGTTAATTTTTGTCAGTTTATTTTTTTAGACTGAAACTTTGTTCAAGGTATTAATTGTTTTAGTTATTTTCTTTGCTGATTCCCATGATTTTCTAAACACATGATCATGTTATCAGCAAATTGGGGTAGTTGTGTTTCCTCTTTAACTGTCTTTAGGCCTTTAATATCTTCCTCTTGTCTTAGTGCCTTTACTAACATTTCTAGAATTGCACCAAATAATAGAAATAGAATTAATATCCTTGCATTACTCCTATATTTATTAGGAAAGCTTGGTGTATAGGAGATAATATTAGTTTTAATACCTGCTCCATAGGATGGCTGTGAGGAAAGCACTTTGCAAACCTTAAAGTATTATTGAAATGTGAATTATTGTTACTATGATTGAGAGCTTAGGTTTAAATCTCTCAGGGGTGTTTGCATTTGAAAAGAATATGATCTTGAACCTAAATTAATTTTTAATTTGTGCAAACTCAGACTGGGAGACTAAGGAAAATCAATAGTTCCAGATAGAATGGTAGACCAAAAGAGAATCTTCCTGGGACTTTATGAAAGTACCAAGAAGATGTGCCTATGTGTAGGGATTGTTCTTTTTAAATAGTAATTTTTCCCAATAACATGTAAAGACAATTTTTAACATTCATTTACAAAAAAAATTGAGTTCCAAATTTTGTCCCTTCTCTCACTTCCCTCTCCCTAAGATGGCTGGCAATTTGATATAGATTATATATGTGCAATCATATAAAACATATTTCCATATTAGTCATGTTGTGAAAGAGGAAACAGGCCAAAAGAAGAAACCATGAAAAAATAAAGTGAAAATAGTATACTTTGATCTGCATTCAGACTCTATTAGTTCTTTGTCTGGATGTGGGTAGCATTTTCCATCATGTGTCTCTTGGAATTGTCTTGGATCATTGTATTGCTGAGAAGAGCTAAGTCATTCACAGTTGATCATTGCACAAAGTTGCTGATAACTGTGTACAATGTTCTCCTGGTTCTACTCACTTCACTTTGCATCAGTTCATGTAAGTCTTTCCAGGTTTTCCTGAAATCTGCCTGCTCATTATTTCTTATAGCACAATAGTATTCCATTAAATTCATATACCAAAACTTGTTCAGCTATTCCCCAATTGATGGCCATTCCCTCAAATATGTATAGGGATTGTTGTTACTGTTTCGGTCAGATCATCATCATCTTTAAAGCAAGCTACATTGCCTGAAATAGTGATCACTTACTTAAAAGAATAATGTCTACTTTCTTTGTTTTTAGATTGCTTTTAGGTGTGTGTATTCTGATTTCTGGACAAGACAGAACTCCCTGAAGTCAGTGAATTTGCCTACTATAGACTGTTAGAGCTGTCAGTAACCTATAAGGTCATTTAATCCAATCCCTTTATTCTGTAGAATAGTAGTTTATAAAGCAAGCTTCTCACAACAATCCTATAAGGGGAATCAGATCAAATACCATAAGGTCTGAGGATTTAGAACTGGATGGAAACTTGTAGTTCACTTAGTTCAAATTCTTCATTTTATATGTGACATTCTTATTAGAGATTGTGACACAATGTGATATAAGCATATAACACATATAAATGAGATAAGTAAATGGTATGGTATTCTCCTGGAGGGCTGTCTAATAATATATGCAACCAGAAAGATAAAAAAGGGAAGGGGAAAAGAAAGTGAATAGAAATAGAGGAAGAGGAAAGAAAGAGGGGGAGAGGAAAGTGGGGAAGGGGAATGGAGGAAAGGGAAGGATAAAGGGAATAAAGGAAGAAGAAGGAGAAAGATAAAAGATGGGATAAGGAAATGAAGGAGTGAGTGGGAAAGGGAATGGAAGAACAGGAAAAGTAGAAAAGAGGGGATAAAGAGAAGAGACAAAGAAGAAGGGGAATAGAGGAAAAAGAAAGATTTTGAAGAAGGTACAGGGGGGAAGGGAGGAAGGACCCAGAGGGGAGATAAATGGTTCCCCTTCAGGGGATAGAGGTGGTGGTAGCCTCTACTGATGGGTGATAATGATGACTGTGGGTTTGTCAGTCTATAGAGAGAGACATTTTAGCCATTATGAGGCTCAGCTTGATAGTATTATGTGAGAGCAAGGTATCTTGCTTTATTTTGCCAGAGAAATGTGGTCAGTTGAACCCCAGTAGGACACATTTTTGGATTAGCAGTTAATACCCATGGATCATTGCTGAGAGTATGTCCCAAATCTCTAACCCCCATATGCTGCCAAAGGGCCAAATTTTCAGCCAGAAATATTCAGTGGAGCATCAAAACCCTGGCAAACCTGGTTCCAGGATGGAGGGGTTGGATTGCAGAAGTTGCTCCAGAGGGAGGTATTGACTTGGACCACATTAGGCATAAAGCCACGCTCATTTCAAAGCTCAGTTGGGGCTGTAAGATGCAGCCAGTCGATAAATATTGAGTGACCATACAGGGAGTAGCCTTATGCTAGGTTCTGTGGGGGGTTCAAGAGAGTAATAATACAAAGCTCACATTTATATAATGTTTAATATCCACAAATATTTTGAATGTGTTATGTCATTTAATCCTTACAACACATCTATAAGGAATGTGCTATTATTATCCCCACTTTATGGGTGAGGAAGCTGAGGGTGAGAGAAGTGACGTACCCAGAGTCATATAGTTAATAACTGTCTGAGGAATAATTCAAGGTCTGGCGCTTCTGCCTCTAGGTCCAGAACTTTGTCAACTGCATCACATTTTAGTCGCTGCCCTTAAGGAGTTTCCCTGTAGTCTGGGAGACAGAATGTGGCCACAAGAAAGTCTCCTTTTCTGCTTAGCCTCCTCAGCCTGAAAGGCTCCATCCTAGACCCCCTTCTCCGCCTCTCTCTCTCAGTCTGTCTCTCTCCCTCTCCCTTTCTCTCTTTCTGCCTCCTTCCCTTCCTTCCCCTCTGTCCCTCTATTCCTTTCCAGTGTCTATACTTTCCAGTTTCTGTTTCTATTTCATCCCCTCTCTCTCCCTTTCTGTCCCCACTCTTTTCTTTCTCTCTGTCTCTCTATTTCTTTCCATCTCTCTGTCTCCTTTCCTCTCTGTCTCTCCCTGCCTCTTTGTTTCTCTCCCATATCTGTCCTTTCCAGTTTCTATCTGTCTCTCCCCCTTGCTCTCTCTCTCTTTTGCCTCACTCCTTTCTCTCTCTATTTTTCTCTCCCTCCTTCTCTGCCCTCTCCCTCTGTTCCTCTACACCTCCCCCCATCTGTTCCCATGGGTTCAATTCTCAGCTTTATGCAAATGACTTCCAAATATATCTGTCCAACTCTAAATTCCCTCTTGAACTCTACTCCTGCATTCTCAACTGCCTGTATTTGATTATCTCAAAGTCATGTCAAACACAATGGGACCCAGTCTATAATTCCTTCACACTTGTCTGTTTCTGTTGGGGGCACCACCACTTACCCTTTAACTCATCCAGATTCACAACTCAGAAATCATCCTTCCTTCTGTGCTTTCCCTCACTTCCCATATCCTTTTCTTATTGAATCAGTGGCTGATTCTTCTTTGTTCTGCTTCCACAACATCTCTCCTCTCTGTCCCCATCTACCACCTAGTTATCCTTATCATCTCTTGCCTGGGCTGTTGCAATCACCTTCTTTTTGGCTTTCCCATTTCTCTACTCTTCTCTCTCCAGTCTAGCCGTCACACAGCTGCCTCAAGCATAGTTTTGATTGTGTTATTCACCAGTTCAAGAATCTTCCAGAACTTTCTATGGTCTCTAGGATAAAACATGAATTCCTCCTCCTACATTTTAGACACCTGCATAATCTGGCTCCCACCTGCCTTTTCTAGTCTTGCTTTATGTAATTCCCTTTCATGCAGTCTATGTTCCAGAAATACTGACCAAATCTGATGTCACATTTTCCATCTCCATGACTTTGTATGAGCTGTATTCCATGCCTGGAGTGTACTGTCTCCTTAAATCCTCCTCTTAACTTCCTTCAAGGCTTAACTTAGGTGCTACCTTCTATGGGGAGCCTTTCCTGATCCCCCGATTGTCAGTACTCATTTCCTCCTGAAATTACCTTATATTTATTTATCAGTGTACATGTTAAATTTAAATGTGCATGTTGTATCTTACTCCACCCCCCAACAAAACGTAGGCTCCTTGAAATCAGGGACTGTTTTGTGTCTTTTATCCTAGACGCATGGCACATAGTAGATATTTAATAAATATTTGTTTCATTCAACTGAAAGTTGTTCTGAGAGGCAAAGTTTCCCTAAGGTGAAAGCAGTATGAGAAAGAGTGAAATCTTGGCTGCCTGGCTGGAGTGGGAGAGTGAAGGCATAGACTCATAGGGCAGAGAGCTAATGGGGACCTTAGAGGTCATTCATTTTCTTCTTTGTTTTTAAAAGGTGGTAGCCTCAATAGCTGAGGCCCTGAAAGGTCAAGTGACTTGCCCAAAATGACACAGTGGGAGAGCGGTGGTGGTGAGTTGCTCAGTGGTGAACCTGGAGTCAAGAGGAGCTGAGTTCAAATCTAGCCTCGGACACTTTACTAGCTATGTGACCCTGGACAAGTCACTTAACCTCTGTTTGTCTCAGTTTCCTCACCAGAAAAATAAAGATAATAATAGCACCTACCTCCAAGGGATCAAATGAGAGAATAATTGTAAAGAGTTTAGCACATATATAACATGTAATAAACACTACATACACATTAGCTATTATTGTTATTAGTAAGAAAGAGAACTGGCTTTCTAATCCAGGGACTTTGAATCCAAATTCTTTGTTATTTTCCAATGCATCATGCTCTTTGTTCTTAGCCAAGTTTCACTTAGTTTTCCATCAGTAGGTGTCAACTGTGAACTTGTCAGAAATACCGAAACAACCAATGGCTTTAGAACAGGAATAAAAATGGATATGGAAATGGAAATTGAACATTCCCTCATCCTACTCTGCGTCTCTCCTCAGAGCCACTTATATCAGACGTGTTCCTGAAATATAAAACTGAGGGAATGAACTCATAGAAACTGCTGCCAATGTGTAATTTAGAATCTTGGGTGGTTAAAACAAGCCTCCCAAGCTATACACATGGACACAGTCACTAAACAAAAAACAAGAGGAAAGGGTGAAAAAGAAAAACAACAAACAAAAACCAGGCCCATTGTTGCCTTCTCTTGGAAGGACCAGGGAACTAGGCTTGTCCCCTAAAGAGTCGAGGGCTAGAAATCCTAGACCCTAGCTGGGATCTTTGTTGGAACTAGGAGAGATGGATTCAATGGTTCTGGCATAAGATAGGCTGAGATCTCAATACATATCACCTCAAGGGAGACAGGGAGGGCAGGGAAAAAAGAAGGGATGCTATAAAGTTTGGCTCTTCTACCAAAATGCTACTCAAATGCTTCACTGGAGCACTGGTTGAGGTGATCTAGGATTCCCAAAGGCTTCAGCAGTAGAGCACAGGCGCCAGCATGTCCTTCCATGCTGGACAGATTTTGAACCAGAGTTTGTTGACAGGTTGTCTGCATACCCTTATGAGGACCAGATTGTCTGTGTTCTGCAGACTTATCATTACATGGACTGGCTACAGGGGGATGCATTTTTTGCAGTGCCAGCGATTCTTGAAGAATATACCCCATTAGTGATTTCAAACTCTTCTGGGGATGAGGGTCCCTTTTTTAATGTCAGAAAATTCCTTGGATCCCACATGACTTATAGTCTAGTGAAACTTGATTTTTTTGGTGTTCCTCACAAATGATTCTCTATCTTTTGTCTCTGGTCCTATGTACTGGCTGTCCCCAGTGCCTTCAAAACTCAGCTAAAGCTCTACCCTTGACTTTTAATCTTTTTTGGTCATAGATCCCTTTATTAATCTGATGATACCTAAGAGCCCCTCTTCAAAAGAATGTTTTTTAAATGCATAAAATCAAATACATGATATTACAAAGGAAACTAATTATATTGAAATACAGTTATCAGTATATGTATGTGTGTATATATATATTTATACATATACATACATACACACAAACCCATATATATGTATGTATGTATGTATATATGTGCTATGGGAATCGGAATCTGAAGATCTTCCCTGCCCGTTGGCCCTTTGATAGGCTTATGTGACTCTGAGTTTTCCTGATTTGAAAATATACTTTGTCCCCTAATAGGCTGAATGTAGTCACATGGAGCCTGTGGCAGGAGGCTTATTTTTCAGGAATGCCCACACCTTGTTACTTTGTGATTGGGCAGTGGATCAAGAGGGTTGTGACATTCTCTGATCCAGGAGAAAGCTATATATACCTCTGATATGAGGTTTTGCTTTGGGGCTCACTTTGGGAAGAGTTGTGTGATTTGACCAGATGAGACTCTGGGCAGCTGTTGAGCCCCCTGGCTTTGAAAACCCAGATGTTGGTGCTTCCCTCTCTGGTAACTGACTAGGTATGGATGTAATGGTCAGACAGCTGGAAGCTTGTCTGCTGATCTGTTTTTCTGTCTCTATTTGTTGTCTGCTTGTAACCTCTGTTTGTATTCTGTGAAGTTCAGGGTGTTGACTTTTCCCCCTGAACTAGGTAAATGACATATGTTTAATTAAAGTAAGATTGTTAACCTGTTTTGAGTTGCTTTCCTTTAGAAAAGCAGATCTAAGAACCTGTGCTAGCAGCTGTCCTGGGTATGGTAGGTTGCTTGCTGCTACAGTATGTATGTATGTTCATAGGCCCCAGCTTAAGAACTCTTGCTCTATAATGCCTTTCATGATTCTTCCCCAGCTGCTTGTGACCTCTTGTCTTATATTAATTTGTATTTGTTCCATATTAACTGGTATGTATATATGTGCTGGCATATATACATGATGATAGAGTATAAGTTCCCTGAAGCCAGGAACTGTTTAATTTTTGCCTTTGTATTTGTAGCAGTTAGCATAGGGCCTGGCAAATGTAGTTGGTACTTAATAAATGTGTTTTGATTATTGATTGATCATGGTAATTTTACTATTAATATTTACTAATGGGAAAAATACATAACAAGAAGTCATTATGAATTTCAAAATGCTTCCAATGATTTTATTAAAAATTATCAAATAGTATCTACGTATCAATTTATGTAATAAATTTAGTTTTTTTTTTTTAAAGCAATTGGGGTTAAGTAACTTGCTCAAGGTTACACGGCTAGTCATTATTTATGCGTGGATGCTCATTTTCTGAGGCTGGATCTGATCTCGGTTCATCCCAACTCCGAGGCCAGCACTCTTACTCACTGCGCCACCTAGCCTCCCCTTTAGGGCAATTGGGGTTAAGTAACTTGCCCAAGGTTACACGGCTAGGTTTTTGTTTGTGTGGATTAAGTGTCGGAGGCCGGCTCCGAACTCAGGTCCTTCTGATTCCAGGGCCGGCGCTCTATTCACTGCGCCACCTAGCCGCCCCAATAAATTTAGTTTTGATGCAAAGAAAAAAATCCTCTTGGTTAGTTCTATCCTACAGTGGAATGGTCTGTCAAGGGAGGTAGAAGGTTCTTCTTTGATGAAGGCTAGATGCCCACTTGGAGGACATGTAGAGAGGATTCTTATTTAGGCATGGATTGGATAGATTTCCTCTAAGGTCCTTTCCAACTGTGAAATTCTATGTTTCTGTGAAGTATACTGTGTATATGTGAGGGCAGTTAGGTGGCCCAGTGGAGAGAGTGCTGGGTTTAGAATCAGGAAGACTCATGTTCATGAGTTCAAATCCAGTCTCAATCACTTACTAGCTGTGTGACCCTGGTCAAGTCATTTATCCCTGTTTGCTTCAGTTTCCTCATCTGTCAAATGAGCTGGAGAAGGAAATGGTAAACCATTCTAATATCTTTGTCAAGAAAGCCCCAAATGGAATCACAAAGAATCATACACAACTGAAACAATACAACAACAACATATGCTTATGTGATATTATACTGTTTACCAAAGATTTGTTTGTGTATTTAATAGATTGGCCTATGGATTAACAGACTGTTATAACCATATGTCTGATATCCTCTCACCCCTATCTCTAGACCTGACCCCATCCAATGGTCTTCAGAACATAGGCTGGGAACCACTGTCTTATGTTATAAAAGGTTTTTTATCTGCTTTGGTAGAGGAAATAGCCAAACTGATAAATCATGAATCCTAGGAGTACGATAATAAGTTCACATGCATGCCTACTATGTTTAGGATGCTGTGCTCAGAGCCACGGAGAGCACAAAAATATACATAATACTTGCTCTCAATTAGTTTATGGTCTAGTTGGAAAGATGAGAGTCAACCAAATAATAAACATTTCTTAAACCACTATTATGTGCCATCCATTAGGCTAAGGACTGGGGATATAGACAAAACATCTCTTGATTCTAAGAGTGAGACAACACATGTATATAGGTATATAAAAGACACATGCAAAGTTGATATTGGGTAACTTTGGAGGTGAAGACATAGGGAGGAGAGGAAGGGAAGGGAAGGCCTCCTGCAAAGGTGGTGGCTCAGCCGAATCTTGAAGAAAACCAAGGATTCCAAGAGTCAAATATAGGGAGGTGTAGCTGCAACCACACTGGCATACCCAGGATGGCTGCTAGCACAGGTTCTTAGATCTGCTTTCCTAGGAAAGATAACTGTTTAAAGGGCCAACAGTCTTTTTAAAATTACATTCACTAGCTCAGCGGAAAAGTCAGCACTCTGAACTTCAGAGAAAATGCAGAGAAAATACAAGCAGAGAAATAAAGACCAAAAGACAGGGCTCTGACTGCCTGAATCAACTATACACTTTACATACATCTCTGGATTGAGAAAGCCTTTACATCTGAGCAGTTGGGGACCTCTGAACATACAACCACTCAGAATATCCACCAGGGAATCACAAAATCCTTCTCATAAGTAAACCCCCAAAGCAAAATACCAACTCAGAGTATATATATCTCAGAGCCAGAAGGCATCACAAACTTCCTGACTCAGTGCCTAATTAGGAGTTAGCAAAAAGTATGAAAGCCTTCCTATAAGCAAGCCTCCCTTAAGCAAGCTTCCCTTAATGGGCTCCAAGTGAGGCCTGTTAATGGGGCATGGGGGAAGGTCTTAAATCCTATTAACATTACAGGAGGTAAAGCATTCTGGGTCAGGAGGTCAGCTAGAGCAAATGCACAAAGATGGAAGAGGGAGTGTGATGTGTTAGAAACAGGAAGAAGGCCAATATGGCTAGAACAAAGAGTACATGAACCAGAGTGATGTGGTAGAAGAATAGAAAGGGAGGAAGGGGCCAGATTGGGAAGAGCTTTAAATGCCAAACAGAGGACTTTATATTTGATCTTAGAAGTAATGGGGAGCCACTGAAATTTGTTGAGTAGCTGCAGTAACATGGTCATGTCTACACTTTAGGAAAATCACTCAGTGGTTGAAGGGAGGGTAGATTGGACTGAGGAAAGACTGGAGATAAGATGACCAATTAGAAAGCTATTGTAGTAGTCCAGGTGAGAGATAATAAGGGCCTGATATGATATAAAACACCCGCTGTCTCTCACACACCCACAACACACACACTTGTATATGCATATATATGTGTGTGTGTAAAGAGACTTTTGGAGGTAGAAATGATATAATCCTAAGAGATGCCCACATGAAACAAAGCCACACCAGGCAATATATGATAAGCATCAAAATTGTATAGCAAGGGTCGGACAGGGAGATTGCACAGTTGTTAGAGCTCTGGGCCCGGAGTCAGGAAGATTCCTTTTGCTGAGTTCAAATGTGGCCTCAGATATTTACTAGCTGTGTGACCCTAGGCAAGTCACTTAACCCTGTTTGCCTCAGTTTCCTTATCTGTCGAATGAGCTGGAGAAGGAAATGGCAAACCACTCTAGTATCTTTGCCAAGAAAACTCCAAATGGGGTCATAAACAGTTGGAAATAACTGAACACACCCATACCTCAAATTATTTTCAGCAAGTACTACTTAAAAACCTACTTTAAAAAATGACATGGAAAGGATAGCAAATGCTATAGGGGTTCAGGAAAGGAGAAATCCCTATGGTCTGGAGCCATTTGGGAAGGCTTACAGAGAAGATGGGATCTGAGGAGAACCTTGAATTAAGGGTTGGATTTTGGAAAGGCAGAGTAAAAAAAAGGAGGGCATGTCAAGTGGAAGGAATGGTATAAGCAAAGGTGAGAAGGCAGGAAAGCATGTGGCATGCTCAGAACACATTGAGTTGATGAATTTGTCTGGATTGAAGAGCTTTTGTAGGAAGATAAAGCGGGAAAGGTAGGTTGGGGCAGATTGCAGATGACATTGAACAACAGATAGTGAAACTATGGGAAGCCTTAGAAAGGTCTCAAGCATGAGAACGAGTGGCAATTTTTTTTTTTTGTTTGTTTTTGCTTTTTGGAGGGGGAAAGCAGGGCAGCCGGGATTAATTGATTTACCCAGGGTCACACAGCTAGTTTTTGTGTTATGTGTCTGAGTTCAGATTTGAACTCAGGTCCTCCTGACTCCAGGGCCAGTGCTCTATTCACTGCACCACCTAGCCGCACCACAATGTTTTTAATTAAAATGGGAAAATGTTGGGAGAATAGCATACTTGACTGACCTCAAGATAGAAATATAGGCCCAAAACTTCCTTCCCCTCTGGCCTCCCCCTTTCCCTACTCTAAACCTGGTGGGTTTTGGTATGTGCCCCTCCCCTGCTCTCTCCAGTTTTTCGTCACTGATTGCCCCAGCTGGCTAGAACAAGCCAGAGATTCCTCCCTGGAGCTGGGCTCTGTTTGGCTGAACACCTGCTCCCAGCAGCTGTCATTGCAGCTCTTGTTAATGGTACCAAATGGGCTTTCTAATGGACAAGACACTTAAGCTCTACTGGCAGGGGGGTTGTGGGTAAGCAGAGGGCTGCCCAGACAGACGTTGGGGCCATGAGCTACAGAAGAGCCAGGCAGGCTACCAGGTCCATCCATCCAGCAGCCCATTCACCTAGCCAGCCATTCATTCTCTACTGAGTCCCTGATAGATGTACATCCCTCCAGGTTGTGAGCTCCCTTGTATAATGCTACAGATACACAGGAAATTCAAGATGGCCCCTCTTCTCAGAGAGCTTACCTTTCAAGCAGTTAAATTAACAGTTGGGGAATGATGTACAAATTTAGAATCCAGTATGCAAATGCTAGCAGTCAGTGTTCTTG
This sequence comes from Gymnobelideus leadbeateri, assembly GCA_011680675.1. Taxonomy (NCBI): domain Eukaryota; kingdom Metazoa; phylum Chordata; class Mammalia; order Diprotodontia; family Petauridae; genus Gymnobelideus; species Gymnobelideus leadbeateri. The sequence continues at coordinate 137,155 of WOXC01005648.1, read as the reverse complement.
GGGTTTAGGGAAAGGAAGGAGGAGGGGCGACTGGAGATATAAGGGAAACATCTTTGAGGGACTCTGATGATGTTACTACCCTATTCAAAAAACTTTCAATGGCTCCCTGTTGGTTACTGAAGTAATTATCTTCAAGATTTCAGCATAAGACTTGGTTTCTTTGGTTCTAAGTGTTGTATAGCTTCTCTGTCTTTACTTTTAATGCTTCAGAACTTATACTTTTCATGAGCTAGTCTCTCTTCATCATCAACTCAACCAGGGGTGGGGAACCTTCGATCTTGAGGCCATGTGTGGCCCTTGGTCCTCAAGTGTGGCGCACACACGCTCAAGGCCAGAGGTTCCCCATCCCTGAACTGAACCATCATCTAAACTTTGTATCTCCCTTCAGGCCTAGGATAGTGTAATGGTAATAGGATTTGAAGATCTTCCATGCCCCTTGTATTGGCAATCAAACAAGTACTTAGCACCTTGTTTGAAATTCATGATTGTATCAAGTATTAATATCCAGAACTTGTGAATCCCACAGTGGGAGTAAGTTTCTGATATAACAGGAAGAGGTGGGCCAGGGAGGAGCTAATACCTTATATAAGGAAAAGTCCAAGCCAGAGAGCCAGAACTTATTCTGAGAACCAAACTGAGAACTTCTGAGAGCTGCTGAGAACTGAGAGCCAGCCAGAACTGCCAGGAACAAAAACTGCTGAGAGTGAGCAGCATGGAGGCTGAGAAGCTACTGTGAGTGAGAGAGGAGGATCCTTGCTTGAGGGAATGAGTGAAAGAGGATGATACTTGCTTGAAGGAGCCTGTTTTGTTTTGAAGACTTGGGAATGTGGGTATTCTCTGCATTGATTATTTGTACCAACTTCATGGTTACTGTAATGACTTTGACTTTACGGTTTTGGGACTCAGTTTTCTGGTATTTGAATAAATGTTTTGGTTCTGTCCTCCATGTGGAGATCCTGTTACATTTTATGATTCATATTCCAGCATATTCATAGCCACCATGTGAATTCACAGACAGCGCTGTGAATATAGCATCGCTGGTGCAGATAGTGACCTGCTCCCAGTAAATCTGTCTCAGCAGTTTATGATTTGTGTGATCTTAAGTGCATTATTTTATCTCTGTGAGTCTCTGTTTTCTCACCTATAAAATGATCTGGTGAGACTGTATAGTGTTGGAAGCCCTTTCAGCTATGGGTCTTATTATCACATGGTACCTGTCTAGTGTCATGTAATCACAGATTTAGATCTGGAAGGACCTCAGGGGTCTTCAAGTCTAACCATAATTTTACAGAATTGGCCAAGTTCTAACAGTTTGGAAGCAGCAAAGTTGGGGTTTGAACTCCAAATCTGGCACTATTACCCATGTACTGCTTTCTCATTATGTACACATTTTTGGTTGAGCTAAATTGAATTTCTCTGATCCAGTTACGGTAGCTCAGACCCTCATGGGTGACATCCCCATTTCCTTAGCTTCACCATCCCCAAGTAGAACTGCATAGATAGGATAGGTCACTGCCCACAGTGTGATTTGGAGGAAGTCAAAAAGTTCCTTCTACTTAAAGATATGTCCTCCAGCCTGCCATGACCATTGAAAGAAATTTTACCACTAGACACTTTTTCCTTTGGGCTTTTTCAATTTTCTAATTGCTTCTGGGAGGAATCACATCTTAACAAATGGGAATTAATTAAGGTCAATGCCTTAGGAATGGGGAAAAAGCATAGGTTTTTGGTAAAAGGATGAACTGAGCTGGCATGAGAAACAATGAAAGTGATCCAAAAGACAATTTTGACTTTACAATTTGTCTGAAGGTCAGCTCCAAATGAAAGGAAGGAAGGAGGGAAATAAGCATTTATTGTTGTTGTTGTTGTTGTTGAGTTGTGTCCAACTTTTTGTGACCCCATTTGGAGTTTTCTTGGTGAAGATACTGGAGTAGTTTGCCATTTCCTTCTTTAGCTCATTTTACAGATGAGGAAACTGAGGCAAACAAGGTTAAGTGATTTGCCCAGGGTCACACATCTAGGAAGTGCCTGAGACTGGATTTGAATTCATGAATATGAGTCTTCCTGACTTCAGGCCCAGCACTCTATTCACTATGTCACATAGCTGCCCATATAAGCATTTATTAAGTACCTACTATGTACCACTATGTACCTACTATGCACCATATTGTGCTTGGTTCTTTACAAATATTATCTCATTTGATACTCACAACAACCCTGTGAGGTAGGTACTATTATTATCTCCATTTGACAGTTGACATAACTGAGGCAGACAAAGGTTAAGTGACTTGCACTGGGGCACACAGCTAGTAAGTTTCTGAGTCATGATTTGAACTCAGATCTTCCTGATTCTAGGCTCTGCTCTCTACTGCACTGCCTAACACAAGATAGCATAACTGGTAATGGAGATGTGGGTGTCCAAAGAGGAACAGTTGGTCCCTACAACACCTGGGAATCAATCCAAGCATAGTTGGATGGTTTGGAAATGACTACAGATTGAGTGTTTCAGAGAATCATGAGACATTAGTGACCATGTAATCTAATTACCTCATTTTTCAAAGGAGGAAACAGAGGTCTGAGAAAAGAATTTTTGCCTAAGGCCACACAGATTGTAGATAGCAGAACTGAGATTGGAATCCAGATCGCCTTGACTCCAATCCATAGCTCATTCTTCTATGCCTGGCAGTGTGTGTGTGTGTGTGTGTGTGTGTGTGTGTGTGTGTGTGTGTGTATTCCTCAGCAACAGGCCAGGTCCATATTGAGCCAGAAAGAATTTCCCAGCTTTTGCGTGGTCTGCAAAGAGGCATCTGGGAATCCAGTGTGCCAGGGGCCATGAAGAGGATGCCCTTATTCTAGCCTTTCATCCCCATTGGTGAGCTACTCTAATTACAGGCCACAGCTCTCTGATGTGATGTGACAAAATCAGTGGGATGGCAGACAGCCAGGCAGTTGACAAGCATCGATTTGCAGGTCCTGGGAAGGGGTGATTCATTCTCTATTCTTCTCTCATTCAGTGTCGGGGAAAATAGAAGCCTGCAGAGCCATTTCCTCGGCTCATCCCAGTCTTTGTTAAGGAAATGAACTGTTGGAACCAAAGGTTTTTGATAGTCTGCCTTCCAGACTTACTCAGTTCCCCCTGAAATTAGATCCTATGATCTCATGGTCAAAGGTTTCTGAGCAAGAAGAGATCATCTAGTCTGTCCCCCTCATTTTGACAGAAAGGACTTGAGACCCAGAAAGGAGAAGGGGAAATGACCTTCTTAGGGTCACGTAGGTAGTAAGACACACAAGCATAATTTAGATGAGATGAGCAAGGCTTTGCCCCAGGATGCTTTCTTCGCTTGGCTGCCAGCCTGTGTTAGGTATCGTGGTTATCCCTAGGTCACATTGTAGCCCATCCACTCTCACCCCCATCGCGTTGGTGTGGTACCCCTTTTCCAGAATCTGTCTTCCCTTCAACCCAAACAAAGGTACAGGCCAGACTCTTAATTGGGGTTAAATGACTTGCCCAAAGTCACAGGGGCTAGTAAGTGTGTTAAGTGTCTGAAGTTGGATTTGAACTCAGGTTCTCCTGACTCCGGGGCCAATGCTCTATTCACTGTGCCCCCTAGCTTCCCCTAGGCCAGACTCTTTAGGACAATGGACACACCTCTCCTGGTGTGAGCAAATCATGATTGGACTATACTCTGCACAGCTGACCACCTGTGTGGCCACACCTAACCAAGTGAATTTGCTCTAGGTACAAGAATCTCTCTTTATAGTTTTGGCAACTAGTTTGCTAACCATAGTATCACAGAGAGTGAGAAGGGAACTCAAAGGCTGTCTAGTTTAATCTTCCCATTTGTATGACTTTGGGCAAATCACCTTTCATAAAGTGAGGGGATTGAAGTAGGTCAGCACAAAGCTCCTTTTCAGTTCTAATGTTTGTGAAACTGAGAGGCCGTGGTTGGTAGCATAGATGACAGAACTAATGTTAAAATTACTAGAATCCACCCTAACAAAATGAAATGAAATAAGGACCAGAACAAAGCCCTACATGTAGGATAAACATGGATTGGACAAGGTGTTTTTTGCCCTTCATTTTTTGAATTGGGCCAATGACATTGCAGGATGATGTCCTGACTTGATTGTGAATTGGATTTAAGTGAGACAGAGCTGTACAAACCATCAGCCTCACTCCCTCTCTCTCTCTTCCTGAGTCATCAAAGTCCAGTGGCAGGACAAAAGTCAAGATGACTGGTGATGGCCTGTGGTGCAGTGGATGACCTTGGAGTCTTCATGCTTGACCAAGCTCTAACCTGCTTCAGCTGCCTTCATGGCCATGGACAAATTTTTCTCATCTACCCATTCCCCCACGGTAAGTCCTCAGATGCTTAGAGGAAACATTCCCCTAACTCACTGACAGGTTTGAGGCTTGTTGGTTGCCCTCATCCTGATCTAGCCCATCTACCCAGACCTTTTGCCAGGGTGTGGCCACTGTGCATGCTACAGCTTTTTGGAGCCCCAGGTAAAAGCTAGGTGAATCAGGTGGACATCAAAGGTGGAGGAGCATCCTTGAAGGGTGCTACACCCCATACAGCTCATATTGGACAAGTAGAGCATGGAGGAAGGGAGATCTGGTATAGCAATAGTTGATGTGGAGAAAAATATAGGGGTTAATTTGGCGGCAAACTCATTATGAGTGTGATGTGGTTGCTAGAGTAGTAATGTGCTTTTAAGCTGCCTTAATAGGATCAGAGGATTAAAGTTGAAAGGGACCTTAGCATCTAATCCAACCCCTTCATTTTACAGATAGGCTAAAAGAAATTAAGCAACTTCCCTATGGTCACACAGATGGCGAGCAGTGGAGCCAGAATTCAATCCCACTGTTCCCGCACAATGTGGGCAATAGGTCCACCAGTCTCCAAGCAGGGGGAGGAAGTGTTGGGAAGCAGAAAGAGTGTGAGCCTTGTCCCCAGGAGGAACTCAGGTTTGAATCCTAACTCTACGACCATGGACCAAATAATTTCGTCTTTCTATGTCTTGGTTTCCTCACTTGTAAAAAGAATATAATAAAATCTATTATATTATAACCTCACAAAACAGTTGAGTGGGATAAATGGAATGATGAATTAATAAGCATTTATAAAATGATTAAGATGGGCTAGACTTTGTGATAGGTATGCAGATATGAAGACAATCAAACTGTCCCTGCCCTCAAGAAACTTATATTCTAATAATAACATCTATAAAGAGCTTTACATACAGACTTTAAAGTGTTCTATAAATGTCAGCTAGTATTACTTATAGTGTTGTATTCAGTGTTGAGGGCCCCTTTCTAAGAGAGACATTGACAAAGTAGAACGGCTAAAGTAGGGTGACCAGGATGGCAGAATCTACAATTTCATGAGAAGTAGTTGATGGAAATGGAGATACTTGCCCTGGAGAAATCAAGGTTAAGGGGGTAGTTAGTATCTCTTGATCTATTGAGATCCTACTGAGAATAGGGAACTTTTGGGAACAGAGAATATATGTAAAACGTGCTCTGAAGACTCCTTTTCTTGATTTTAAAATCTGGCCTAGCTGTGTTACCCTAGGCAAGTCACTTAACCCTATTTGCCTCAGTTTCCTCATTTGTCAAATAAACCAGAGAAGGAAGTGGCAAATCACTCCAGTACCCTTGCCAAGAAAACCCCAAATGGGATCGCAAAGGGTCAGATACAACTGCAAAATGACTCAACAACAGAAGTCCTTTGGGAACTTATTATCTGGCTAAGAAGAGAAGACATATATATGTAAGAGCAAGATGGAGTAGTAGTTGAGAATTTAGAAAGCTGCCCAAGACTGATATTCCAAAATGGTATTCCAGGGCAATGCATTGTGGGTTTCTCTATGAATGTTACAGATGCAGTGATTGCCATGGAAGATTGAAAGAAGTCAATTTGGAGTGACTAGGAAATACATTGTGGTATATGTGGGATATGAGTGGCTGGCAGCCGGGCATTCTGGGTGGGTGAGATAGCAAGAATGGAAGAATGGAGGCAGGGAACTATATGGGCTACTGGGGAAGGAAAAGGAATGGCAAATAGAACAGTTTGATAATTCATGATAATTCATATGTTAGTCATATGGAAAGGGGGGTATTAAGAGAAAGTCTTGGAAAAGGAATTTGGGATTAGATTGTGTAAAGGTCTCAAATTCCAGATGGGGAAGTTTGGACTTAGTCTTGTAGCCAATGGGGAGCCATGGAAGATTTTTGAGAAAATAGAGGCCATGTTCTAGACAAATTAATCTGGCAATATTGTGCAGGAAGGATTTGAGAAGGAGAGCTGGGAAGCAAAGAGGCTAGCTAGTAATATGTCTGAAATAATCCACAGGTGGAGAAATGAGCTAGGATAGTGCTGTCTGGCAAATCATCACATTTATTGAATATATACTATGTATAAGACTGAGTATAGCTCTATAGCAGATAACAAAAATGTAAACGGTATCCCTGCCTTTTGGGGAAATGACATAAGACAATGAAGAATTCTATAATTTCTTTTAAGTTTGGACCTGGGATTTCTTTTGTTTGGGGAACTCTGGTGGTGATTTGCAATTTATGGTCTGAGAGTGTTGTCTGGGGGCACTGAGAGTTTAACTGATTTGTCCAGGGTTACACCACCAGTGTCTATCAGAGGTAGTACTTGAAAACCCTTTTTTCCTGACTCCAGGGAGGTTCCCTAACCACTACACCACACTCTATCTATAAAAATATTATCTGCAGGGTTGGCTAGGTGGTTCAGTGAACAGAGCACCAGCCCTGGAGTCAGGAGGACCTGAGTTCAAATGTGGCCTCAGACACTTAACACAAAAAACTAGCTGTGTGACCTTGGGCAAGTCACTTAACCCCAATTGCCCTACCTCCTCCCCTCCAAAAAGCAAAAAAGAAAAAAATCTGCTAATAACATCTAAGACAAAATGATGAGGGAGATATCAAAGAGGAATAGGATCAGTTTCCAAAATGCTAAGTACTATCGGATAGAAGGAGGTAGATCACATCAAGTTAGAGGGTTCAGGGGAGGCTTTTTGGAAGACACTGGCCTTGAAGAATGATGGGATTTAATAAATAGAATGAGAGGAGGAGAAGGATGTTCCAAATGCATGGAAAGATTAATGTTAACTTGGAACAAATCCCAGTGTGTTAGTCTGGGAGATATGGGGGGGTTAAGTCATTTAAATAGAGCAGAAGTTTTGGGAAAATGATAAGTTGGAGACGGGACAATGAAGGCAGGTTGAGGTAGATTGTACGAGGACTTGAACTGGACGCTTAGGAAATTTGGTGGCAGGAATAGAAATGAAGGTCAGGATGTGAGAGGGATTTATAAACAGCCCCAGAGGCAACTTGGAACAATAGAAAGAACTCTGGATTTGGAGACGGAGAACCTGGGTTTAAATACAGACTGCCACCCGTGTCACCTGGGACTGGACAGCCAATGAGGTCCCTTCTAGTCCTCAATCTATGACCTTGTGAGCTATGATTATATAGGGTTATAGACTAGGGGAGAAGTTGGTATCAAAGACCATTTAAAGTTTTGAGCCTGACTGACTTGAAAGATAGTGGTAACATGAATAGAAATGGGAAAGGCAGAACAGATACTGAAGAAAGTGAATTGTCACATATGGAAAGAATAGACTTGTAAGATGCTGAAGGGGGCAGAATTGGTGAAATTAGTGAAAGTCACAGGGAGGTATTTCTAGGCTCACTATTTAGTTTTTTAGATCAGCTCTAGTTAGCCTAGGCTAACTTGGGAAGAGAGTGAGCAACCCTTTGCTTTCAAGCAAAGGTTGGTTGACCACTTATCAGCACTTCTGTAGATGGGGTTACTGTATTAGATGGGTAAGTTTTATTAAGTGACCTCAAAGACCCTTCCAACTCTAAAATTCTATGATTTTGGAAACCCTAAGATCTCATTATATTGTCTCTTCTCATTCAGAAAGAGCCAGTCTGACTTAAAAAGGAAAGCCAAGTGCGTGGGTGGGTTGTTTCTTTTCTTTTGGATATCTTTAAATGTCAAATTGCAGACCCCGGCTCTTCTTGCTTGGTGGTTAGCAAGCAACCCCATGAGAATTGGGTTTTGAATAGCAAACTTGGCTAGGTCCTGACTACAGCAGGGCCAGCGGATCCTTCCATAATGCATTTCTAATGCACATGTATTTTTATAGAAACGAGATACTTTCCCTTTCCTCATTATTCCCAACAATATGATATGCTAACGCCAACACATGGTAATCTGTCATGATAGAATCATTTTGGTAGGGGGGAGGGTGAAGGTGGGTGGGGAGAACAGAGAAGTAGGGGTGTTATGTATTTTGTTATAAAAACCAAAATAGTCTTAGGAAAAACACCTCCAGACTAGAATGCACCAGAAATGCATTTATTCTAGATTTTATTAGGCAAATTGATTATCTTAGCTTTTCCCTTGCTAGAGTGGCCCTAGAGGCAATTAGGTAACATTGGATAGAACACTAGGCCTAGAGTCAGGAAGCTCTGAATTCAAATTTGACCTCGGGTGACTGAAACGACTGAACAACAACTTACTGGGCAAATTACTTAACCTCTGTCTTCCTCAGATTCCTCAATTATATTTCACATGAGATAAGCACAGTGCCTGGCATGTATCAGATGCTTAATAAATGTTTGTTCTTTTTCCTTTCCCCTTCCCCTTCTCCTTTCTCTTCCCCTTCCCCCTTTCCTTTCCATTCTTCTTCCCCTTCCCCTCTTCCTACAGCATCCTTCCACCATTCTTGTCACTTGGTTATGCTTTCACTGTAGTCTTGTACCCACAATTTGGGAAGGACTTTTTTAGGGGAGCCACAGGCTAGAAAAGGAACCTCTCTAACAGCTTTTGAGCATCTGTTCTATGCTCAGTCCTGGGTTCCACTTTTTGAAAGAGATAGAGGAAGAAAACCCAGTCCCTGATCTGGAAGAGTCTGCAACCTTGAAGGGGAGACAAGATAACACAAATCCATAAACCACATAGGACATTACACAGCTAAGAGAAGAAATGTGTAGGACAGACTGCAAATCTGGTGACCTTCTTTTCTAGAGCAAGAATTAGGACACATGATTTGATAAAGGATATTTCTTTTGCAAGGCTTTTAAAATAAACCTCAGTTTCCTCATATAAAGATGGATGCCTTTGAAATACCTTCTTCTCAGAGTGGTTGAGAGGAAAAGTGTCTTGGACACCTTAAAGCCTTATGTAAATGAGTCATTATAATGATTCTGGCTGCCCCCAAATGCCTGGACTGACATTTGTGCCTCGAAGCTTCTAGCTTGCTCAGCTAGTCTCATATGGTCCAAGGCTGGGGAATCACTGGGGAATGACTGGTTTCCATTTCCCTTTCCCTCCCGTCCCCTCCTCTCTCTTTATCTTCTTCTAAATTGGGGTTAACAGTGAATGTTGTCTTTCAGAGATCACTTTACCATTTCATTGATTCATAAGCCTATCTGTTGTGTAGCTACAATATCATTGTGATGAGTTGACACTTCCCAAATGAAAAGCTGGTTGTTACCTGTTTGTTTTCAAACACATCATTATTTCCTATGTAGCCAGGGTAGATGAGTTCCCTGCCCCAACCCCTTTTTCAGAACATGTAATCATTAACCCCTTCTTATCAGTAGATTGGGTTTAAATGATTTGTGGGATGAATAATTAGTAATTGCAAAGTGCCAGTGACGGAGAGTGATAAGGTGGGAAGATAGAATTAGAATTATGCTTTACTTAGGGGAATGGTCAGAGTCTCTGTTAGCACCAGGTGGCAGAGTGTTGGGACACATGGGTCAAATTCATCCTAGACCTTCTGATCTCTGGTTGAAGAAGCTCTGTGGCTGGAGGCACCATGGAGAGAATGGAAAAAAGCCTGGCTTTGGAGTCAGAAGACCTATTCAACTACTGCCTCTGGTACTTACTAGATTTCTCACATAATGGCATGGGATAAGACAACTTGTAAATGCCTCACTTTCCTCATCTGTAAAATGGAGATTATAAAACTTATAAGACTTACCTCATAAAATTGTTACTGGAAACTGCTTTGCAAACTTTAAAATACTACATAAATGCCTGCAATTGTTGTGGTTACACACTGATGGCAGGTGGACTAAGAAAGGTATGTTGGTGTGTATGAGGAGGCTGGTCAGTTTGATTCTAGTCCCAATCCTTAGAGCACAAATATTATGCCCTGACTGGTGGAACCCAAGCGGAAGCTTGGTGAACTGCTTATGCGTGTGAGTAATGAAGGGACCCTCCCCCTCTTCACTGGAAGAACAGACATCATCTGCCTCCTGTAGCTTACTGAATGGTGACAAAAAGTCTTTTAATCGGCTACTGAGCCAGAACTGATGTGTATACACAAGACCTGAATAGCTAAAATCTCAATCTTTTTCCTGGTAGTTTATGAGTGAGGAGGAAGAAGAAATGTAAGCTTTCAGGTGTGGTAGGGGGTGGTAGATGAGGTTGCAGTGATCTTCTCTCTCTACCTGGCCACATGTGGCCATGAACGCTTAGTGCTGTTTTATCTCTTTTTTAATTTGTAGTTATTCTTTCCTTATTTTAGGAGAATGGGCGTCAGAGACAGTTAGACCAGGTTATGGCCTAGGGGAGTTTTGAAAGGTTGGAAGAGGCATCAAGGATCCAGCAACTGGAATCCATGGTACTTTGCTGGTAGCCACAGCAGTCCAGTCTGGCAAGAAGCCAAGCCCAAGGAATGACCTACCTGACTCAGCCCAGATACCAATCTAGAAAAAAAAAAGGGTGAAGTGACTTGTTCATTGGCTATGATCTATCAACAAGTGAACTGGTGGTGGTGGTAGGGACCATTTTAATTTTGAGCCCACTTTTTCCAGGAACTAAGGTGGTAGAGAAAAGTATGCTTCAAGTTTGAAAGGGTTTTTTTTAACTTCAGTTCTTACTACATTATCTTAATAAATATCCCCCCTATAAAAGTTAATTGATATTCATTGGTTAATATTGAAAAGAGAACAACTTGTCAAATTATATTGGAATTGATTGGTGATTGATATTGTGGATAACACAGATGGGGGCTCAAGAGCAACAGCATTAGAAAGAAAAGCCCTCATCCCCTGAGGGTTACCTTTGGAGGAGGAGGAGGAGAAGAAGGAGAAGGAGAAGGAGACGGAGAAGGAGAAGGAGAAGGAGAAGGAGAAGGAGAAGGAGAAGGAGAAGGAGAAGGAGAAGGAGAAGGAGAAGGAGAAGGAGAAGGAGAAGGAGAAGGAGGAGGAGAAGGAGGAGGAGGAGAAGGAGGAGGAGGAAGAGGAGGAGGAAGAGGAGGAGGAGGAGGAAGAAGAGAAGGATGGAAAGGAGGGGAGGAGGAGAAAGAAGAGCAAGAGGAGAGAGGAGGAACAGCAGTGCTGAATTTTGGAGATCCAATTTGCTAGTTGAGAGTGGGTTGAGACAGTGAATCTCGGAGCCTATATAATACATATATATCATGTATATAACTTCCTTGCTATGTCTGAATATGCATTATTTGTAGTTTAAAGAATGTTGGGCACATTTTGTTCATGTTTTTGATATAAAATACCTTGAAAATCAATTTAAATTCATCTTAATTATGGATAACCCTCGTAATTCAGCACTAAATGAATGCTCTGGACAGCACAATAAGGGCTGTGTGAATTTATCAAAAAAGAAACATTACTGAAGGATGAGGGGAAGCTTCATGGAGAAGGTAACATTTGGGCTAGGCTTGAAGGATGAGTAGAATATGAAAAAAATTGAGAGAAGAACATTTCATGAATGGGGAACAATATGAATAAAGGAAGGAAGATGATTATAAGAATAGTGTTCAGAGGATAGTGAGGGTTCATGTTGAAGAACAGTAAGAAACTGGGAGGTAATGTGGTTAGGTAGAAAGAGTACTTGAACTGGTGAGGTCTGGACTCAAATTCTGACTGTTTTCTGTGACTTTGCTAAAATAATTTTCTCTCTCTGGACCTCACTTTCCCCCTCTCGAAAATTTGGGGGTTGGGCTAAATGTTCTGGAAAGCTTTTTTAGGTCTTAGAGAAAAGAAAATGAGCAAAAGAAAGAAGGGACCCCAGGCAGAATGACTGAGCTGGGGTTTTTTGGTTTGTTTGGCTGTTTTTGCTTCCATTTTCTCAGCAAGGAGAATGATCTTTGGTCTGGAAAGGAGTGAGCAAAAATAGCTAATAAGGTGTTAGTACTCAATAGAGTAAAAGATTTGAGATCATGGGTTCAAGTCATTTGAACTAGATGAAGTAAACCTCAAGTTACTCAAAGAACTAGGAGATGCTATGGCAGCCCCAGTCTTTGAAACCACAAGATAGAGAACAAGAGAGATGTCATGGTTGTGGAGAGAGGCAATATTGTCGCAGTTTTTGAAAAAGGGAAGCATGTAGTCTACTGACTATAAGCCAATGAGGTTTTTTTTTGTTTTGTTTTTTTGCTTTTTGGAGGGCAATTGGGGTTAAGTGACTTGCCCAAAGTCACATGGCTATTTTTTGTGTTAAGTGTCTGAGGCTGGATCCTAACCCAGGTCCTCCTGACTCCAGGGCCTGTGCTCTATTCATTGCACAAGCTTTTCCTTAATTACTGACAAAATTCTAGATGCATTGTTAAAGGACTGGTTAGTGAATATGTAGGAAAGGAAGCTATGCCTGATTATACAGCACCAGCATAGCTTCTCCAGGAATAAACAGATCATGCTAGACTAACCTCATTTCCTTCCTTTTTTTTTTTTTTGGATAGGGTTATTAGATTGGTAGATTAGACAAATGTTATTCTTTACATAGATTTTTAGCAAGCCATTTGATAAAATATCCTATATTATTCTTGTGAGAAAAAAAATGGAGAGATAAGAACTAGATGATGGTACAATTAAGGGTTGGATGATCAGACTCAAAGAACAACCATTAATTAAGAGTCATTGGCCCCATGCCAACATGGAAGGTGGTCTCTAGTGGAGTGTCCCTAAGGAACTGTCCTTGGTCCTGTGCTGTTTAACATTTTTATAAATGACTTGGATAATGGCAGAGAAAGCAGCCCTATCACATTTGCAGGTGACAAAAAGCTGGGAGGGATAGCTGGTGAGCTGGATGACAGGATGTAAAAAGACCTCAGCAGAAACCTGCCCCACAAGTATAGAGCTAGGGAGACATGACTAGATGGCAATTCATCTTAAAAAAAAAAGAAGCTGATGCTTTTAGTGGACAAAATCCTCAATATGAGACAACAAGGTGATATGGCAGCCAAAGGTGCTAGCACAATCTTAGGCAGCAATCAAAGCGGTAGGTGTAGGGTCCACAAAGAAAGAGGGGGACAGTCTTACTGAAAGCTGTCCTGGACCAGTGCTATAGTATCCTGCTGAATTCTGGGGTGCCAGATTTTAAGAAGAACATTAATGAGCCAGAAAGCATCTGAAGGAGAGAGATAAAGACAGGGAAGTGCCTCAAGAGTATACCATTCTTGGATCAGTTGGGTACCTAATCTGTTCCAGTGATCCACCACTCTATTTCTTAGCCAGTATCAGATATTTTGAAGATTATTGTCTTATAATACAATTTGAGACCTGGTACATCTAGGCCACCTTCCTTTGAATTTTTTTTTCATGAATTCCTTTGATATTCTTGATCTTTTGTTCTTCCAGATGAATTTTGTTCTTTTTTTTCTAGTTCTATAAAGCAATTTTTTTGGGGGTATTTTGATTGGTATGGCACTGAATAAGTAAATTAATTGAGGTAGAATTGTCATTTTTATTATATTGGCTCAGCCTACCCATGAAAAATTGATACTTTCCCAATTGTTTAAATCTGACTTTATTTGTGTGAAAAGTGTTTTGTAATTGTGTTCATCTAGTCCCTGGATTTGGAGGAAGACTCCCAATTACTCTGTATTGCCCACAGCTTTTTGAAATGGAATTTTTCTTTTTATCTCTTGCTGCTGGAAGATCAGTTGAATATAACATTATGAACCTATGAAATGGAAATTGTGACTTGGAGAAAACTGGTGCTGGTGTACATGTGAGGGGTGTAGTAGAAGGGAGAAGACACAAATTATAATTGTTTTCAAACATTTGATGACATGCAGAAGAAGGAGGGAATACGCATGTATATAGTACCTACTATGTGCAAGGTATTGTTCTAAGCACTTTGCAAAATATTATCTCAATGGATCCTTACAATAACCCTGGGAGATAGGTGCTATTATTATCCCCATTTTAGAGTTGAGGAAACTGAGGCAAACAGAGATTAAGTGATTTGTCCATGGTCATACAGCTGGTGAGGGTCTACAACTGGATTTGAACTCAGGTCTTTCTGAATTCAGGCCCGGAATTCTATCCACTATGCCACATAGTTGCCCAAGAAGTAGCTAGCAGCTAGAAGAATGATTTAAGTTTTCTCTGCTTGACCTCAGCTGGCCAGTCCTAGCAGAGATAGAAAACAAAGAGTAGGTTTAGGATTGATGTAAAGAAAATTCCCTAACAGTTAGAATTGTGTTTTAAAAAAAAATGGAATGGGGGGCTCACTTTGAGAAGTGTTGTGTGATTTGACCAGATAAGACTCTGGGCAGCCGTTGAGAGCCCCCCGGCTTTGAAAACCCAGATGTTGATGCTTCCCTCTCTGGTAACTGTGATTTGGTATGGATGTAATGGTTGGATAGTTTGGAAGCCTGTCTGCTTGATCTGTTTGTTTCTCTGTTTTGAAACTACTGTCTGTATACTCTGAAGTTTGGGGTGCTGACCTTTTTCCGCTGAACTAGGTAAATGATATATGTTTGATTAAAGTAAGCTTGTTAACTGAAAAAAAAAAAAAAGGGAATGGGTTACCTCAGTAGGATGTGAACTCCCTGTCACTAAAGGTCTTCAAGTAAATATTAGAGTTCTACTTTTCTAGGGATTCTGTAGAGTGGATTCTTATTGAGGTTTGGGTTGAACTATATGGACTTTGAGGCTCTTTCCCATTCAGGTCTGATGTGAGAGACTGAGTAAGATCTACTTTATGGGGGGCTTTGAGTGACAGGCAAAGACAATAATTTCTTTTGATTGAAATTTTCATTTTATATAATTTCTTCTTTTCTTTCTTTCTTTTTTTTTTTTTTTTGCTTTTTGGAGGGCAATTGGGGTTAACTTGCCCAAGGTCACAGAGCTAGATTTTTGTTTGTGTGTGCGTTAAGTGTCTGAGGCCGGATCCGAACTCAGGTCCTTCTGACTCCAGGGCCAGCGCTCTACTCACTGCGCCACCTAGCTGCCCCTATATAATTTCTTATAGTTTTTAAATGCATCTCTCAGTCTTCCCCTCCCCAGAGAGCAGTACTTTGCAAAAAAGAAATTAAGTGAGAAAAAAATGCGATTCAACTAGCCATCACATCAGCTGAGTGGGGACAGTATGTGTAATGTTTCGTACCCATACTCTTTTATCTCTGTAAAGGAAGGGAATTTTTAAAAATCCAAAATTAATTAATAGGCTTGCCAAAATTTGGTTTTGAACACTAATGTGCTTCAGTGACTAGAGTCACTCTTCATCCATCATTCTCCTAATAATGCCAGACCAGGTCAGGGGACATGCTTGGACTGGAATGAGAGCAGATCTCTGGCCCCAAACTGTAAACCTCCTTTTGCTTAGAGCCACGGCTCTCCCTTCCCTTCTCAGCAACATGCTCTGTTGGAGAGAGCTATTTGTCAAATAGAAACCAGTGTAAATGCTTGTAACCCAGGGATGACAATACAGGGGAGTGTGGGTCATGTTGAGCAAGCATTTGACTTCATTTTCTAGCCTCTGGGAAGAGGGGAATTGGTACCTTGCTCTTACAATACTGAAGGTTTTGTTTGGCAACCTTCTTCTTTCTTTATATTTCCTTTTTTCCTTTTAGTTCTGGTAAATTGTTACTCCAGGAGAGACACTGCATTGCTAATGAAGAAGACAGAGACAGAGAAGCAAATAATGTCCATGATGCATTGGGGACAATTGAGTCCAACATGCATTTTTAAAGCACCTATTATGTGCAGAATCCTTTGCAACTAATAGAAATAGTATTCAGGAGAAGTAATAGATTTAGGGTGAAATATTAATATTGGCTTTGGAAAGATGAGGAAACTGAGACCCAGATGGGTTCAGTGGCTTGTTCAAGGTCACAGAGGTAGGAAATAACTGAGCTGTGAAGGTCCCGAATACATCTGGAAAATCCAGGTGACTGATGAGCATGGAGAAGGTCACTTCTTCTTACTGCTCTTCTGTTTCCCCCTTTTATAGTCTCTGGTAGAGGCAGAGTGTGCTTATGCTCCCTTTATCCTCCCCATGATCTATGGGTACCAGAGGTTTGGTAATGTCCTCAAGCCACAGCTAAAGAACCTGGACAACATCTGGGAGGAGGTTTGCAGAGATTTTGGAGTTTGGTGGTTCCATTTAACTCTCCAACAACAGAGGACACACATTTAAGTTTAATATTAGCATTTTATTATTTAATATTAACATTTAATTAATTAATAGTTAACATTTCATATTAACATTTTCTCCATCACTTTAAGTCTAGACAATCAACAAAACAATCAGTGTTAGCCAATTTCAGAGGTGCAAATGCCTGTATTAAAAATAGAACAATCTGCTTGGGAGTAGCTGAATGTAGCATATTCCTGACTTAACCTCTCTCTTCCCTGTGACTACATCCAATAAACCATGTGAATACAGGATGCTGAGTATTTGAATCTTTTGAACCTGGATCATAAAGTGGAGAGTTCAGAGGCAAAGTGAGGTTCTAGAGTTACGGACTGCACACCTGTGATATTTTCAGCAATACCTTTCCCTAAGCTGAATTCTGAAAATGAACAGCAAGGCTTTTGAATGCTCAGGGACACTTTTTAGAAGAAGCCATACCCTATAGGCATGGGGAAACTATCTAAGTATTTTCAGGCTGAGTGCCCTCTGGTGGCCAGAGGGGAGGCCATCCCACATAGGAATCAGACAGGAACTGGGCTGTTGGCCAAGGAGAGAATTATCTGAAGGACACATCACATACTATACTCCTTCTGAAGTCAAAGAACCTTTATCCTAATCTGAACTCTGATATTTACTATCTGTGTGATCTTGGTCAAGTCACTTAGCTTTCATATGCCTCAGTTTCCTCATCTGTAAAATGAACAGATTGATTTAGATGTGACTTTTGAGGCCTCTTCCAACTTCAATAGTACTCTAATATTGGAGGGTTTATACTAATTTAAATTTTATTATTTGTTTTTACGTTGCTTAAATTTCTGTCGGTATCTTTTCCTACTTCACTGCACCCCCATCCAGGAACTATTTCTTATAACAAATAATTTCACACTTGTTTGATAAGAATAGAAATTTCATTACTTTATTGTTCACTCATAGAAAAACCCTAAAAAGAACTTTAATTAAGGAATTCACTATTCCTTATTTCCTTCTTTTGTTTCTTTGTTTTCTTTTTCTTTCTTCTTCCTTCTTTCTTTCCTTTTTCCTTCCATCCTTTCTTTCTTTCTTTCTTTCTTTCTTTCTTTCTTTCTTTCTTTCTTCCTTCCTTCCTTCCTTCCTTCCTTCCTTCCTTCCTTCCTTCCTTTCTTCTTTCCTTCCTTCCTTCCTTCCTTCCTTCCTCTCTTTCTTGACTAAAAGTCCACCAATAATTATCAGTTAAGTACATATTGACATATTAATTCTCAACCTAGAGTATTTGAGCTGGAAAGTACCTTAGAGGTGATCTCTTTTACAGAGTAGGTAACTGAGACACAGAGAAAGGATGAGATTTTGCCCAAAGTTACTGTCAGAGCTGAGACTGGTCTCCTCCCAACCAATGCTCTCAGGTGTGGAGTGGGCCTCAAAATCTACAAGTTTCTGTACTTAACTGTTTTGATGCTGTTTTATTAGGGTCTGTTAGTACATCAACAAGTATTTGTTTAGCTCAATTAAATGCTAAATTATCCTTCTTTGAATTCCTCTGTTTCCAGTGCTAATTGTTTACAAATGCCCTTTTGATGCGTTAGGAGTCCCTAATGAGGATATGTAAATAAGAAAACTATTAGGCTGTGTACAGGAGGTGCAACACAACCAACTATTTCTCTGCTACAAGTTAATAATTAATTGGGAATGAGGAAGGGAATTGGGACACAATTGTCATTTTTTTCTGGAGGATGTTACTCCATCCAGCTAACCTTTCAAGTAACTTAGCCCAAAGGAGTTTGTATAAGCATCCTACTTCTTTATTATCTTAAATGAGGGAATATATAGACTCTTCCACCATAAACTCTTGGACTTCTCGAGAGTGTCAGAGATAGAAGTGACTTTAGAGATCATCCTTTCTGACTCCATCTTTGGACAGAGGGGAAACTGAGGCCCAGGGACCTGTCATTTGATCTGCCCAAAGTAATCTTGTTTCCTAAGTGGCAGAATCAGGACTCAAACCCAGGTTTCCCCATTCCAAATTTAGTGTTCTCTGCTATAATTTTTCCTCTCACTTCAGTCACTACGTACACATACTTGAATGCACAAATGCATACACACTGACTAATCCAGAGAAAAATATCCTCACACTCTTCTTTAATATATCTGTCCACTCCCAAGTGTAGAGTGGTTCTTTAGCCCATTCTCTCCTCTCTTTCAGAGTAGAGAGCAATCTCATAAACTCATTCTCACTGAGGCATTAATTACATTTTTATGTTTCCACTCCCAAAGGAAAATACATTTTTAAAAAAAATTGAAAAGGAGGGAATAACACATAACCCAAAAGAACTAATACTTAATGGTGGAATTTCTGTGGGAAGTTATTTATGTGTGGTGAGACATCCTGGTGTCTTCCCCCGCCCCCTACCCTTTCACAACAGGTAATAAACCCCTATTATTTATGGAAGCAACTGCCACAAGCGTCAGGGTTCAGGAAAGATGGTTTCTTCTGGAATTGTTTCAGTCCAAGTAAACAAGCTTTCTGATGATTGTGCACGTGTGTTTCTGGAAGTATGTTTGGCACTATATTGTTGGGAAATTTGCTCCCCTTCTCCTCCCCCATATACTTCAGTAACTCACATTCCCGGGTTAGGTATTTAATGTAGACACTCAGAGGAGAATGAAAAGAATTGCTTTGGGCATCAGAGTGAAGAGACCAGCTGAGAAGACAATGTCTCTCTGAAACTTGTTATTAATATTTTTTTTTGCCCCTGCCTGGATTTAAGTATTTGCAAAAAGATGAATTCCAAACAGATGCCCATTATGGAAATGACAGCAGCAGCTTAAAGATAACATTTACATTCTCTGGGTGTTTATATATATCTATCTCCTTCTTGCTCAAACTCTCTCCCACCTTCAGCAGGATCAATACCTCCATCAAAGGTTATGTGGGGGTGGCCACATTCTTCTAAGCTGTTTGTTTAGCCCCGGGTTTGCTGTGCTAACACACGCTGGTACTTCTTCCAACAGCTCTGTTTGCCTTGTATTAGGGCTGTTTGCTGAAACACCTAGCCCAATCCAATAGAGGACAGGCTTTCTAAACATGGGGTACCCACATCTGTCAATCAATAACACCAATCGGTTTCCTGATACCAGCAGCAGCCCTTGCCAAAGACAATATTTGTCCAAACTTTTTTCTGACTCTTGCAAGTTTCAAGTAGTAAAAGACATCTAAGCAGACATTAGCTATGGAGGCCTCCTGGCTAATATTTAACTCTGAGCAAACAGAAAGCATAATTCCGGTAATGAAAGGAACAAAAACAAACGTTGTAATGATTGTCCCCTTTTTATGAGTGGGCAATTTATTTAAATATGCAGGCGATTATCTCCTCTTTGAGCTTGGGCATAATTAATAGGGGGCAGGCTACAGGGTTCTCATTTAGCCAGGACTGGCAAACTGACACTGATTTCTACTCATGAACCTTGCCCTAGCTTTCAGGGCTGGAGTTTTGTGTGAGTGGTTAGGGGGACATGCTGGCTAGCTTTATGAAGCTAAGAAAGACCCTAAGCCCCTGAGGCTGGGCAGAAAGAGAAAGTAGAAACAGTTTAGGTAAAGATTAGCTAAACCTTGGTGGAAAATGAAAGTGGAAGACATTGAAATTGTAGGGGCTACCTTAGGGGGGAGGGAGTGGGTAGAGTGCCAGGGCCTGGAGTCAGGAAGATTCATCTTTATGAGTTCAAATCCCACCTCAGACAAGTAGTAGCTGAGTGACACTGGGCAAGTCGTTTAACCTTGACTGCCTCAGTATCCTCATCTGTAAAATGAGCTGGAGAGGGAAATCAAACTACTCCAGTATCTCTGCCAAGAAAACCCCAAATGGGAGTCAGACTGAAATGACTGAACAACAAAATCTTTCATAGGAGGCATAGGGAATAGAGAACTGACCTCAGACACTGGGATGCAGGGGAGCCTCTGACTTATAAGAGCTGCACTTTGAGAAGAGGATGAAGTTAGGTCAAAGTGGATAAAGGTAAAAACTGGTAGAGAGAAAGGCCTTGTTCAAATTTGAAGGATTGTTTGGAAGCAATTACAACCAATTAGAACAAGGGGTCTTAACCTAGAGTATATGGTCGACGAGTTGATTTCAGAGGGGTTCATGAACCTAGATGGGGAAAAATACATCTTTATTTTCACTAACTTTAGCATTTCCTTCAATTATAAACATAGGCCACAAACATTCTGAGAATGGGTCCCATAAGTTTCAACAATCTGCCAAAAGGTCTATCACACACGCTCGATCGAGTGCTCTCGGACACACACACACACACACACACACACACACACACACACACACACACACACCTTTATTAGAAGCTACTCATTCTCTAAGACCATCAATTACAGAGAAGATAATGACCTGCTTTAGTGAAGGTAATTTCCTCACCTGGGAGTTACCTATATTGATGAAATCACAGGTTTAAAGAAGGCATATATTGGGGCAGCTAGGTGGCGTAGTGAATAGAGCACTGACCCTGGAGTCAGGAGGACCTGACTTCAAATTTGACCTCAGATACAACACTTTACTAGCTGTGTGACCTTGGGCAAGTCACTTAACCCTAATTGCCCTGCCTTCCCCCCTCCAAAAACAAAGAAGGCATATATTAAATCTTCTGGGATTATATTTGCTAACCCTTTTCATGCTGTGGTAATGCTTTTTAGAAATGTCCAGAGAGATGAGTTTGTTTGTTTTAGAGTCTTTCATAACCCTGGTAGCCTCCTGCCTTTCCAGTCATCCCTCCTCTCTTCCTCTTCTGCCATCCAGTGACAATGGCTTCCTCATACTAGGCATTCCATCTCCCATCTCTTTCCATTTTCACTGACTGGCCCTCCAGTCTGGATTGCTTTCCTTCCTCATCTTTATTTCATGACTTCCTTCATGTCCCAGTCAAAATCCCACCTTCTACACAAAGCCTTCCTTGATTCCCCTTAATGGTACTACTTTCCCTTTGCTGATTATCTCCAATTTATCCTTTCTTTATCTTGTTGGTATATAACTGTTTACGTGTTGTTCCTCATTAAAATATAAGTTCCTTCAGAAAAGGGACTGTTTTTGCCTTTCTCTTTCTTTTTCTTTCCTCTATGCTTAGCTTGCTATATAGCAGGTGCTTAATAAATGTTTGTTGTCTCAATTTGTTGGTTTTATTTTTAAAGTCTCCAGAACATTGGAGTTTTTAAGCTTATTTACCAGGGTATCTAAGGCCCTCTCCATCTGTGGATATCTGCATTGCTGCTTCCCATGATTTTGCCCTAAGTCATAATTTTGTTATATGTAGCCCCTCAGGGTGTATTTGGAAAGGTGTATATGTGTTTGTGAGTGATATGTAGCTGATTCTATGTATAGTTATCCCTTCCAATCTCAACTTTTCCCATTGTGGTTTCCATATATCGGGGGTTGGCATAAGGAATGAAATAGGAATTTGGGGGGGGGGGAGTTTTGCAGGAACCACAGATGACATTTGAAGGTTAGCAAATGACACAGAAAAAGTTTAGAAACTCAGAATGCACAAAATATATGTATAGTATTGCATAACATCAACCCAAATTTTACAATAAGAACTGTAAATACAATGCAAAAGAAAAAGAAAAAATTCAGACTTCTCTGGTATGAAGGGCCAAAAAATTGTATATGGCTTTTCCAGATGGTAGGGCTGCTGCTCCCTAACCTCTGAGATGTGGAAGGGATAACTGTATTTTACTCCCATCAAGTATTAGGTAAAGAGATTGGATACACAAAAAATAGTTCCCACCTACTCAGAAATAGGTCACCCACATAGTCTGTCCATTAGAGAGATTCATTTGAATTAACCAGCTCACCTCTAAATGATGCAAACCTTTCCTGGAAGGTTAAGCCTCATTTATTATACTTTAATGTGAATTAATTTAATCAGATAATGAGCTCTACAACAGGCTGCAAACTGAAGTTTGATGGGGGAGGAAGGATTTGGGATGTCAGTCCTGGTGGTGGATGGTGGGGAACTGAATTGGCAGAAACTGGGGAGGGCATAAGGATTTGGGGAGGGGAGAAAAATAGGGCAGAGGCATAGGGAAGCATGAGACATAGATACATCTTGACAGCCTTCCAAGTCTGGCAAGAATTAAATAAAGGTGTTTTTACCATGTTCTTGAACATTGAGGAGTCTGTACATAAAATCAACCCAACTGCTTTTAATAGAAGTTCCTTAATGCTCTGCCACCTTAGTTCAGACCCTCATCACTTCTTACCTGGACTATCACAACAGCCTTCTGATCAGACTTCCTGCCTCAAGGCTCTTCCCTCTCCAATCCATTCTCCCCGTTATGTAAGTGATAGTTCTAAAGCACAGGTCTGATTCTGCTTGCTCAAAAGACTCCAGTGGCTTCCTATTACCTCTAGGATCAAATACAAATTTTTCTGTTTAGCATTTAAAACACTTCACAAGCCAGCTCCAACCAACCTTTCTAGCCTTATTATACATTTCTTCCCTCCACAAACTCCACAGTCCAGTCAAACCCCTCTTATTATTCCTCATACCCTCTCTCTTCTCTATGTAGACTGTTACCCATATCTGCAATGCAGGTTTTCCTCTGAGGATCCCTAGTTTCCATCAAAGCTCACCTCAGATGTCATGTCCTCATAAGACTTTTCCTGATTTCTCTAGATGGAAGACCACTTCCCCTCCCCCATTGCCTTGCATTTGTTTTTTTTATATATATTTTGCATATGGGTATATGCAAAATCCCATTTTCCCTACATCCTTGTTATATTCCTGATCCCCCACCAGAATGTAAATTTATTGAGAGCAGGGGCCCTTTCATTTTTGTTTTTGTGTTCTCAGTATGAAGGGAAGCATCACGGCTTATGGAAAGCAGCTCTTGGAGTCAGGAAGACTTGAATTTGAATCCTGCCTATGGCCACTCTTCTTCTGTGACCCTGAAGGAGTTTCTGCATCAGTGAATTCCCTATACCAACCCCCTGCCTAGGGATAACATGATGCTGATTGTATCAAGTCCCAAAACATTACTACTCTTCCTCAATGAAATCTATGATTAGTCAAAAGAGCTTGACCTTGAATCAAATATGAAGAATTTCTACCCAATGCAATCCAATAATCATTTACCAAGAACCTCTTGTGCTTAGTAGTGCCTGCCCTTAAGGAGTTTATAATCTAATAGGGAGACATAAAAGGGAGCAGGAAAGGAATGGGGGTAGGAACACCAGAGGGTAGCTGGCCCTGGAGTTGAAACCAGGTAGAACAACAGATACAAAGGGTGGTGTACTGAAAATCAAGTAAAGGAAGCCATCTTGAGGAGTTTGGCACTCTACACTGTAAACCTCCAATCAGAGGAGAGCGAAGGCTGAGGAAGGTGGTGTCAGTGAAGACTTGAGTTAGCAGCATAATGGTGGGATCCTGGGAGGGGCATCTAGTTTCTGGGAAGTTGAAACCCTGCAGAGTAGTAGATGAAAAGTGGAGAAATGAGCAGACTGGATTGCATTTGGGAAATTGTGAAGAACTTTTACTGATTCTAAGGGTAGTGCTTTGCACTTACCTTTATTAAACCCCATTTTCCTAGACTGTGAGAAACTCTCTGGATTTAGATGATTATTGAATTTGCTAGCTCTCACTCCAAGCTTTGTGTAATTTTAAAGCATCTGTGCCTTGATTTAAATCACTGCCAAAAATATTGGATAGCATAGAAGAGGGCTTCTTAAACTTTTTCCACTGGTGATCCCTTTTCACCCAAGAAATTTTTATGAGACCCCAGGTATATGGGCATATAAAATAAGTATACAAATTAAGCATTTACTGATAATCATAAAGAAATTTATTTTAAAACAATTCTTTGGTATAGACATAATTTTGCTATTTATTAAAGATGAAAGCAAATCTCCATACTAATGAGAGGGATGTACTTGTTCATTTTTATATAAAGAATTAAATCTTGGTGGAATATTTGATACTGATATTTTGGTTTTGTATGTTCAGAAACCTTTTACTGTTGTCAAATTTTTCCAGACCCTCCCATTCAGTTTTGTGCTGCCAGATCCCTTGGATACCACTAAAGAATGACACCAACCTACTACTGATTACTGTTTGGATCCAGTTATTAAAAAATCCACCAAGGGGCGGCTAGGTAGTGTAGTGAGTAAGAGTGCTGGCCTCGGAGTTGGGATGACCTGAGATCGAATTCAGCCTCAGAAAATGAGCATCCACACATAAATCATGACTAGCCGTGTAACCTTGAGCAAGTTACTTAACCCCAATTGCTTATAAAAAAATCCACCTAATAATACTATTGTCCAACTCTGCCAATAGAACATGAAAGACTTCCCCCCCAAAAAGCATGGATGGGTTGTGAATGACACTGCTGGAAGGAGTACCCAGGTCTAGGAGTCACAATTCCATGGAAATGCGAAAGTTTTGGAAGCACTTTCCTTATAACCTTAATGGGTGAGTAGAGCAAATAATGTTCTTACTGAGGCAATGAGGGTTCCAAGAGCAGAAAGGACTTGTCCTATGTCATACAGATAGCATGTAGCAGAGTCCAGAATCAAACCAGGTTTCCTGACTCCCAAGTCTGCCACTATTTCCATTCACCATAATATAATGGCTTGATATGTTCCCCTTCCTAAGGGCTATGATTATTGAAATTGAACTGGAATTTGTGCATGGAGGCTGAAAAGCTATCAAGACCTAAAAGAAGGAATCTTTAATAGTGGAATTTCACACAGGATAAGGGGAAGCATTTGAGGTATAGGGATTGTAAAGAAACATCAGCCTGAGCCAGGGACTTTGACTGTGAGAGCTGGACCTTATTCAATTCAGTTTATTGAATTTATTTTAATTTATTAAATATATTTATATTTATTTATTAAATAAATTTACTAAATTTATTAAATTATTTGTTAATAATTTATTAAATGACTACATAGTAGGCTAGAGATACAAAAAGAGGCAAAAGACAATCCTTGCTCTAAGGAGGTAGTTTTTTCTTTTCCTTTGCTTAGTAGTCTTTCATATTTGCAAGGCTGAGGCGGTCTAATACCAGCTGTTCCAGTTAAATATTCTACACTTATTCTAATTCCAATCCTGACTCCATCTACTTACCTGGTTTCAGATTTAAGACTGATGTATCATGGCTCCTTTCCACCAAGGAAGGGTCCTCTCAAAGCCCCTTTCAAATTTTTGTATGCATATAATTACAAATCATCATACTAACATATATTTCAGTAGTGCTTTATGGCTTTATGGGTACTTTCTCTGTGTTAGTCCTTCATTGTCAAAGAGGACCATGATATCAGGGAGATGATGACATGACTTATAGTTGACTTTGATTTGAGTGAGTGCAAGGTCACCAGCCTCACTTTCTCCTCCAGAATCATCTGGGTCCAGTGGCCAGATATTCATCAGGAGGACTGGAGATGGCCCCAGGTACTTTCTTTACAACAATGCTGTAAGAAGGGCATATTTGTATTGATTTCACCAACTGCAAGCCTAGGATCATTTCATTCTAGGCAGCTCTCGAAATCAGACCGTGTACGTGGTTGCCAATGGGTAAAACCAGGCTCAAATGTAGATAATTTGTGATGCTTAATTTCTTCCTTAGCAGTCTCAGAGCACTGCTCCTGTTTCCAGTCCTTCTTAGTAAACCCTCTTTAAAGGTCTGTCTGTCTCCCTGTGTGTAAGCAGACACGCCCCATGATCTTTCTGCTTCTGACTGCTACTTGTAGAATGTGCATATAGTACCTCTGATTTCAGTGAAATGATTAGAGTCCATGGAAAATGGAGCTCCTTTCTTTTTTTTTTCTTGTGAAGTTATTTATATCTTTCCCCCTTACAACTGTCCTTTAGCTATTGTTCTTGTCAGTAATTTGAAGGAGACTTGTAGTCATAGATTTTAGATAGAATTTTGACATCACAATTTTACTTAGGACAAGCCCTACCTAGAAGTGATTCCTTTCTCCTAAAATACTTTCCCTCCTAACCTGCTTGTTGAATCACTGGTCTCCTTTAAGGCTCAACTCAAGTGTCCTCTCCCGTAGAAAGCCTTTCCCTGTGCCTCCTCCCAATGCTCCTCCTTGTTTCTTTCCCCTCTGAGACTATCTTCCATGTCTGTTGTTATTGTCAGTTGTTTTGGTCGTGTCCAACTCTTTGTGAGCCGTTAGAGGTTTTCTTGGCAAAGATACTGGAGTGGTTTGCATTTCCTTTTCTAGCTCATTTGATAGATGAGGAAACTGAGGCAAACAAGGTGAAGTGACTTGCTCAGGGTCATATAGCTCAAAAGTATCTGAGGTCACATTTGAACTCAGGTCTTCCTGACTTCAGTCCTAGCACTACCTTGCTGCCCAGTGGACATGTTTTTATTTTGTATCTATTGATATATACATGATATCTTCCACATTAAGATTGTAAGTTTCTTGGGGGTAGGGACATTTTTGCTTTTCATCTGTATTTCCAGTAATTAGTTGTGCCTGTACATCAGTGTTTAACAAATGCTTGTTGATTGATCCATGCCCTGAACTCAGTGAGTCTGAGAATGGAGCCACTTTTTAAAAACATCTGAATGTTTACGGGTCACTATCCTGGTTGCCTTAAGATCCCATACTCCCAGACCGAGGGTCCTTTTACACACAGAGCCATCAGGAAGAATTGTCGTACCTAGTGATAAGCTTCATGGAGTCCCCCCTTAGCTGAGCTGGGTAGTTGAGGACACCACCCTGGCTGGGAGGGAGAGGAAGGGCTGGGAAAGACAGTGATCTCAGAATGATGATGTGAACACACTTCGAGGAAGCAGGAAGGTAAGGTAATACATATGTATTAAGTCCCGACTGTGTGCCAGGCATTGTGCTAAGTCCTTTATAGATGTTATCTCATCCTATCCTCACAAAAACCCAATAAGGTAATGTTATTATTTTCCCCATTATACCATTGAGGAAACAGAGGGAGACAGAAGTTGTGTCTGACTCTTTGTGACTCCATTGTGGGGTTTTCTTGGCAAAGATACTTGGAGCAGTTTTGCCATTTCCTTCTCTGGTGTATTAAAGCGAGCCACGGTTAAGTGACTCACCCAAGGTCATACAGCGAGTACCCAAGGCCAGATCTGAGCTCCCATCTTCCTAAGACCAGGTCCAGCATTCCATCTAAGTCACCACCTAGTTGCAGATGGGGCACTATCCCTGTTCAGTCACTGCCTATTGTTATCAATTATTCTTGCTAACTTGGTAAGACTCATAGCTAGCAATTATGTAGCGTTTTAAGTTTTGCAGGGACCTAACACATGTTGATTCTACCTTCACAAAATGTCTCATTCCCTTCTCTTCTCTGACACTGCCTCCATCCTGGTTCAGTCCCTCATCACCTCATGTCCAGAGTATTACAATAACCTCCTGGGTGGTTTCCCTCCTTCAGGTGTCTTCCCACCTTTCTGAAACTCCCTCAGATTTCTTTATGGGTTTAGATCAGCAATTCTCAAACTTTTTGTTCTTCGGAGCCCTTTATACTATATTTTATTGATCAATATTTATCTTGTTAGAATTTAGAAAATATTAATATTATTACAAAGATAACTTTGACCTTGTAGACACCCTAAAAGGATCTCAAGGACTCCCAGGGGCCAGCAGGCCACCCTTTCAGAAGCTTTGGTTTAGAATACCAGCTGGGACTGAAATAAGGAGACCAGCCAGCAGATGGCACTGAAGGCTTGTCTCTGATTTTCCCTGACTAGCCTGAGGTGGCAGAGGTGACCACAGCTTGGGCTGGGGGAGTTTTCCAGGTCCTTTGAGGCTGATTAACATTTTAAGTGCTCATTGACTTCTGAAAGATTTCAGGTTTTGAGTCTCAGAATGAAACATTCCTCTCATTCTCACTCAACCATCAAGGTAATTGCTGTTGGCTAGCTGTAGCATCAGGCTTGGTCACACACCAAGATGGCTGGTCAGTTGATGGTCTGAATAGATGGAAACTGCTTAGCTGGGGTCAGAGCTTCCTTCCCCAGGTCAGAAGGCCTGGGAACTAGATGGAAGGCACTGAATTGGGGGGAATGTTTTGGGGGGCTGAAAGGTGACCCACATTGAAACCTTGACCTCTTTTCAGAATTTATAATAGGCCAATACTTATTTTTTTTCTTTTTGGAGGGCATTTGGGGTTAAGTAACCTGCCCAAGGTCACACGACTAGGTTTTTGTTTGTGTGTGCGTTAAGTGTCTGAAGCCAGGTCCGAACTCAGGTCCTTCTGACTCCAGGACCGATGCTCTACTCACTGCGCCACCTAGCCGCCCCCCAATCCTTATTTTTAACTGATCATACCTCTTGTTTTATTTCCCTTTAGGGCACTAAACTTGGAGTCAGGAAGACTGATGTCCTTACTAGCTGTGTGGCATTGGGCAACCTCTCTGAGCATGATTTTTCTCTTTTTTTATTTGCCTAAATGAGTGGGTTGGGCTCAAGGCTTCTAAACTGGAAATTTATGATCCTATGATCCTTTGGCCTGGGAAGGAAACCCTTTGTCCCATCCCCGCTTGGCACTCACCTAGCACTTTATTCTATACCTTTTGAATCCAGACTATTAGTTCCATGAAAACCATATCTTACTTAACCTTTGCATCTTTCCCCAATGCTCTATGTGCTTAACAAGTATTTGCTGCATAGATGGATGAATGAACGAAGAAATTTATTTTCTGACTTTAGATACTTTATATAAAAATAAAGCAAGGGTCCAGGATGGGGCTAGGGCAGGGATGCAGGTTCACTTTTGTCTTTGTTCTTAACATATAGCACAGGGGTGCCTTGTACATAGGAGACACGATAAATGCTTGCTAAATTGAGCTGATTAAGAATTCCCCATGACCAAGAAATTGTTTCCAGCAGGCTCAATTTTCTGTCAAGACAGCATGTTTGTTTATACTCCTAGATCAGGGTTAGGAACCTGAGGCCTCAAGGCCACATGTGGCTGAAAAGGTGCAGGTTCCCCACCCCTGTCCTAGAGTGTGATTACGGGAGTTTAGAGAAGGCCTTCAAGTCTACCCAAATAGTGCTTTATATATTGTTTTAAATCCCACCATTAAAAATTCATTCCTTTATCCTAAGTTTAAAGGGCATACCGAGCCTGGGATTAGCTCTTTTCAGTCATTGATGTACTAGTAAGAATAAAGGTTTTGATCCAAGCCACTCTGCCCCCAGATTCCCCCCAAACTATGTAAAAGGGGACTCTGAACAACTTCTGGAACCCCAGCACCCACAGAACGACACAGAGAAGCTAACCTCCCACTGAGGACAGCCCAGCAGCCCTGCAGGAAGGACCAGCACAGCGCTCTGGGAGCTGGCAGTGCGCAGCGCGCACAGGACGGAAGTTTTAGCCCCAGGGCGGCAGGGCCAGCAGCCAGCTGGACAGACCCCAGAACACCAGCAGCTGTGGCGACTCCAGAATTATCAACATAGACATGCCTAGGACAAAGTAAGAGGTTAGTGTCCTATGGACTTTGGGACCTGTATTTGGGGGAATGCGTCGACTCCCTCCCCTGGGGGCTAGAAGCCGCTGAGGACAAACGCCATTTTGTAGTTTTCAGAGGCAGATCCAGCTCCCGACCTGCAAACTGTAGGGAGATCCAGCGATCAGTCTTGGGGGGTAATCGCTCTTGCTTTAACCTCCCTGGATCTGGATTGTGATCTGGGGTGGAGGTCGTGGGTGGGTTTACAGCTTGCCAGAAACGGAAGCTGGCCCCCTCACACATTTGGGGCAAAAGTTCCTGTCTGGCACCAGGCCATACGGTGGCAACAAGCCCAAAAGTCAAGTAATTAAGTGGCAACATGCCAAGGCAAAGGAAACAGAAAAATGCAACCCTAGACTCCTATTTTGGGAGCATAGAGTGGGAAAAGGACTGTGAGGTCAGAAGTCCTGCTCCAAAAGCCCCAGGGGAAAACATGAGCGGGTTGCAGGCCATAGAGGACTTTAAGAAGGACTTTAAAAATCAAATAAGAGAAGTGGAGGAAAATTGGAAAGAGAAATGAGAAGGATGCAGGAAAAGTATGAAATGAGGGTCAACAGCCTGACTGAGGAAAACAACACCTTAACAAATAGACTAACTCAAATGGCAAAGGAGGCCCAAAAGGGCAATGAGGAGAAGAATGCCTTAAAAAGTCGAATTTGCCAGATGGAAAAAGAATCTCAAAAGTTCACTGAGGAGATTCGTTCCTTCAGAGTTAGACTGGAGCAAATGGAAGCTAATGACTTTATGAGAAATCAAGATGCTGTTAAGCAGATCCAAACAAATGAAAGATTAGAAGGCAATGTGAAATATCTCATGGGAAAAACCACTGACCTGGAAAATAGATCCAGGAGAGACAATTTAAAAATTATTGGACTACCTGAAAGCCATGATCAAAGAAAGAACCTAGAAATCACCCCTTCAAGAAATTCTCAAGGAAAACTGCCCTGATGTTTTAGATCCAGAGGGCAAAATAGAGGTTGAAAGAATCCACCAATCACCTCCTGAAAAAGATCCCAAAAAGAAACTCCCAGGAATATTATAGCCAGGTTCCAGAATCCCCAGATCAAGGAGAAAATACTCCAAGAAGCCAGGAAGAAACAATTTCAATATTGTGGAAACACAATCAGAATAGCCCAGGACCTGGCAGCTTCTACACTGAGGGATAGAAGGGCATGGAATATGATATTCCAGAGGCAAAAGAGCTGGGAATGAACCCAAGGGTCACCTACCCAGCAAAACTGAGTATTTTGTTTCAGGGGAAAATATGGTCATTCAGTGGAATAGAGGACTTTCAAGCATTCTTGAGGAAAAAAACCAGAACTGAATAGAAAATTTGACATCCAGACACAAGAAGCAAGAGATGCCTGAGAAGGTAATCAGGAAAAGAAATCAAAAGGAACTTATCAAAGTTGAACTATTTACATTCCTATATGGAAAAACAATAACTGTGAGTGATGATATCTTTCTCACTATGAAAATAATGGAAGAAGGGTGTGTAGTCATATGAATACATATGTGAATGTGTGTGTATATGGATAGAGGGCATAGGTTGAATTTGTTGGGAAGGGAGAATACTCAAGGGATGAAATTATGAGGTGAGAGAGGAAAGTGGCAAGAGGAGATGGGGAGAGACAGGGTAGGGTAAACTATCTCATGTAGAAGAAGCAAGGGAAGTGGTTGCAAGGGAGGGGGAGAATAGGAAGGCAAAAAAGGCAAAACCACATTCTCATTGAATTTGGTTCAGGGAGAGAATGACATACATACTAAATGGGATATCTCAACCTACAGCAGAATAGGGGAAGGGGGATGAGAGGAAGGATGATGGATGGGAGGGCATCCTTGGGGGGAGGGGAGGTTGGAAGTACCCACTATAGAAGAGGGACAGGATCATGTAGGGAATGGACCAGGTGGGGGGGTGGGATGAGTGGGAGGGAATTATAAGCAGCCTTGTACAATATGTCTACTATGATAATGTTTTGCATAGCTAGACATGTACAACATATACTGAATTACTTATCTCCCCAGAGGGAATGGGTGACAAGGGAGTAAGGAAATGGATCTGAAAGTCGAGGTCTTAACATTAAATGTTTCAAATATATATAAATACTATTATTAATACTTTTTTGCTTATAATTGGGAGATAAGATGTGCAGGCATTGGGACACAAAGATTCACCTTCCTCTAATGGAAAAGTCGAAGGGGGTATGGGAGAAGGTATGGGAGAGAGCAGATTGGAGGAAGTGATATCTTGTGGGACTGCTATTCTGGGAGGTTGGGTAGGGGAATAGCGGGGGGAAAATGATTGTAAGTCAAAATCTGGCGGAAATGAATGATGTAAAACAGAAGTTAATAAAGCATTTGTTTAAAAAAAAAGAATGAAGGTTTTGATGAGAGGGGCAAATAATGATGGGGAAAAGGATCCTGGGGATGGGGTAGGGAGGAGTAGGATGGTGGAGCAGAGGCATTGAAAATGACTTTACAGACCCACCGTTTGGTGGAGGAGTCTATGCTTTATATACTCCAGGTGTGTGTACAGACATAGACATGTACACAATATTTACATTTCTTTAGATTTTATGTAGAACAAGGTTACTGAAAAGCCATTCAGACTTGACCTGGACTTTGCCCAAACTTAGATGAAATAGATTATGGCCTTCTCACACTCCCCCATCCCCTGTTTCCCGCCCCGCCCCCCCCCCCCCCCGTTATTTTCATTCACAAAAGCACCTCCTGGTTGGAACCACTGTCAGGCTGGTCTGGTATAGACCTATTCTAACTCATGATAATAGCTTATGTTGTTCTAGTCCTTTCAGATTTGTAAAGCATTTTACCCACAACCACTTGGAGAGGGAGGATCACAAATGGAGAACTGGAAGAAATCTTGGAGGTTCACCTACTCCGATTCTTTTCTTTTATAGATGAGTTAACTGAAACCCAAGGTGGTTAAATGACTTGTCCACAGTCATACCAGTGCTAAGTGACACAGTGGTGGGATTTGAACCAGCATCCTGACTGCATGTAGACCCATTGCTTGTAGTGTCAGACTGCCTTCTCATGTTGTACTTGGGCGCATATGGGGATACTCCAATATGTGGAGTAGATGTGATTGGAGAGGTGTTTGGGGTAGGTCCTGCACCCCCCCCATTATTCCTCCTACTGGCTGGAGGTGACATTTATGTCACTAACTGAATTCACACCAGTCTATTCCCTTTTTATTTTTGCTTTTTGGAGGGCAATTGGAGTTAAGTGACTTCCCCAAGGTCACACAGCTAGTAAGTATTAAGTATCTGAAGCTGGATTTGAACTCAAATCCTCCTGACTCCAAGGCCTGTGCTCTGTTCACTATGCCACCCAGCCGCCCCCATCTATTCCTTTTTCAAAAATTTATTTTATTTTCAATTCACAGAACAAAACAAGTATTTCCATAATATAGTACAATGAAAAAGATGATTTCGCATGAAACTGCCAGTCTACTGTGTACAACATGCTATTCCCTCCAAACATACAACAAGGTTATCATGTAAATTTTTTCCCTTTTTTTCTTCCCTTTCCTTGCCCCCATCCTAGAGATGGCTACCATTAGACACAAAAAAGTATGTGTGTGTATAATAAACGTGTGTATATATACACACATATATGTATATATGCAAAATTATTCTGTACACACTTCTATTTATCAGTTCTTTCTTTCTTCGTAGGTCCTTTAGTTTTGTGTATTTATAATAGTCAAACTGACTTAGTTGCTCAAAGACATTCTTAAAACAATATTGCTCTTACCGAATGTGATGTTCTCTTAGTTCTACTCACTTTGCTCCCCATTATTTTGGACAAGTGTATCTTCTTCATTGACACTGTAGAAGGACGACGTTGGATTTCAGTAGTTCTTTGGGGGTGAGAGGGGTAGTCTGTGAACTTATTAAACAATTTTTTCATAATTGTGTTTAATATAATTGGTTTCTTTTGCAATGCTGTGAATTTTACAAGTTTAGACATTTAAAAACATTATTCTGAGAAAGGCATGCTTCACCAGACTGTCAAAGGGGCCCATGACACAAAAAAGGGTAGGAGCCTTTTAGAATAGCACTTCTTTTATTTATTTTTTTTTTGGAAGGGGGAAGGCAGGGCATTTGGGATTAAGTGACTTGCCCAAGGTCACACAGCTGATAAGTGTTAAGTGTCTGAGGTCACATTTGAACTTGGGTCCTCTTGATTCTAGGCCTGCTGCTCTATTTACTGTGCCACCTAGCTGCCCCAGACCGTTCCACTTCTGCAAGTCTATGTATCTAAGAGCTAGAGTGCCTGAGACTCCATCATTAGAGATTCATTCCTCCAGGTTAAGACTTCTCTTATAAAAATGCAAATGCCTTGAGAGGTGATGCAATGTTTCTATTACTTCAGGTGGACCAGTTATCAGATTCCTTTCATCTCTGCATTTCTAGGAGTTGCTGAAAATAGGGGAAAGGGAAGACAGGTGTCCTAAGTACACACTTTGCCCATTTCACAATCTTCCCCTGGGGTGTGTGGAGGTGACTGGAACTGACACAAGCCAAGGATGGTCAAGTGAATCCCTGGGTCTGAGCTCTGTCCAGATCAGTCAGTAACAATCCTTTATCTGATTGCAGATCATGCTGAGTCATCAAATCTCAGGGACTACCTAGTCCAAACTGTACCTAAAGAGCAATCAGTAAATCAATCATCGAGTCTTTATTAAGTGCCTAATATGTCCCAGGTCCTGGACAAAAAATTAACCCTTTCTACAATCCTCTCAATAAAGAGTAATCTGGTCTTTGGAGATAGCACCATTCCTCTTTTGACCCACTCCTGATTTCAAGTCAAAATCTGCCACTTTACAAATTCCAACTGTTGTTCTGCACACTATGTTATATCACCAAGCATTTCCATCGGAGAAAACTCATTTAATC
Source organism: Gymnobelideus leadbeateri (assembly GCA_011680675.1). Taxonomy (NCBI): domain Eukaryota; kingdom Metazoa; phylum Chordata; class Mammalia; order Diprotodontia; family Petauridae; genus Gymnobelideus; species Gymnobelideus leadbeateri. The sequence continues at coordinate 102,320 of WOXC01005648.1, read as the reverse complement.
TCATTCACCCGACTTTATAAGGTAGGTCTCTGAGTCTCCCAAAATCTTTCTCCTCTGGCTCCTTAATCTTTTCATGTGGGCATCTCTCAGCTAGAGGTACTATACAATTAACACATCTGTGTGGATCATTCATATGTTTTTAGAAAGATGCCATTTGGAATTAGTCAGATATTAGTTCAGGGTATGTGAAGGACACATCATCCTGAATTCTCCTAAAACCTGCAAGACTCAAAAATAACCAAGAAATGATATCCTTCCAGGATATTACTTGTCCCCTCAGGTCCAGGGAATCCCCCGATTCAGGGGCTGTTGTTTGATTTCTGTCAGAGATATGTAGCTCACAGATGTGAGGAACAATCCATCTGATCAGGACCCTAGGAGACTCCCCATGAAGCTCTGTGTATGAGATATATGACATGATGCCTCTCTTCTAGATAAGTGTGAAGCCCATGCTCCAAGGCATGGTAAATACAAAGGCACTGAAACACCATTGAAGCTTCAGGAAAAGAGCATTAATTGGGAACTGTCTCTCCAGACAATAAAGGTAAGTCATAAGAGTTTTTTTTTACAAATGATGGAGAATGATGGAGAAGAATGGAGGTAGAATCAGAGGATTTGATAACAAAAACTATAATCATGACATTTATATTCTTATCTACATCTTCCCATAAGTTTACCACCAGGGGTCCATATGATGTGCTGGAGGCCTTCCTTGGTTTTTCTTTAAATTGCAAGGACACCAATGGAGCTCACAGGTCATCTTGAGGCTATCCTTCACTCTTGTCATGTGACTAGCCCCATTTGGCTGCCTTCTTTTCTCTCCTTCTTCAGAGTTCCTTATGTGGAATGTTGTGCCCACCATATGCTTCTGTGTCATCCTCTTTGTGGTATTTAATTTTAATTCTTTGAAGATTGCTGTGCTTCGTGGCTCACAGTCATATAACAACACTGGCAAAATTCTGGTATGAAGGAGACGGACCTTTGGTTCTAGGAGAAGTCTGAGACCATTAAAGGAGTTCTTCAATTTCCTGCAGGGACTTCAGGTCATTATTCTTCTCCTTTTTTATTTCTGGCTTAACTTGTTGCCCATTTGTAGTTTCTGCCCAAGGCATAGATACTGATGGATGCATTCCATAAACCATCCATCTATTCTATGTCATAGTTTAGCCAAAAAGCATTGATCATCCACTTGATTTTTCCAATGTGGATATATTGCTTTAAAGTTTGTAATATAACTTTCATACATGGCATCCTTTTGGGATACTTCCACAACTTGTACTCCCCGCCTTGGAATCAGCTATTTTCAGTCATCGATACACTAGTAAGGATGAAGGATACTTTGGGTCCCCAGAAGGTAGCTATTACTCCCTGTGTTAGGTTTCATTCCTAACCCTATAACTCACTAGCCCCAAATAGTAAGTTCCCCATTAACAGTCAACAAGTAGAACAAATTAGTTCTTAGCAAAGACATTTACTCAAATGGGCATAGTAGCTACAAAATGTTGTTCTCCACCCTCCCAGAAACCCAGGAGGACACTCTCTCACAAATACATACAATGTCCATGGGAAGAGTGGGTGCAAGCTTAGAGTTTAATGGTAGTGGAGTACATGTGTAGGGAACATAGGTACTAAGACAACTCACAGTTCTGGAACTGTAGGACCAAGAAGGCCTTTCTCTCCTTGTATGGTCCCCTCTGTAACCCAACTTTCAGTTGTCTAGATGTCTGTTGAGTCTGTAGCTGTCACCACTCTATGCTCTCAGAGATCATTCTTCTAGAAGATGTGTCCTTCCTCAGGGGACAGACTCTCAGTAGCTGTGTCTCTTGAGAGTGGGTATCTCAGCTCCCTAAAATAGGCCTCTCACATTCTTTCCAACTGACTCTACAAGGGCTGGACGGCTTGTCTCTTTTTGAGCAAGTAAACTCACTGCTAGATACCTTGGCTGATAGTGGCGAGGAGGAAAGAGAGAAATTCCTTCCTCTGCTCCTCATGGAGCTTCATTTTATGGCTTCTCTGAGGTTAATCCATGGTTTTTCAGGACTGTTTCTCAACCTTCTATTTGGCTTTTGTGTCAACCCTAGTCTTATTGTGTACTTTTAGAAAGAAATCTTTTAATGGTCTGCCTCTCTGCCATTATTTTGTCATTGTTGCCCTAAATTTTTATATTTGTTTTTACCCTTCTTGAATTTCTGTTATTTGGGGTTGTTGAGAGGCAAAAGTTCAGGTCTGGTTTTCTTTTTAGAAATGCTTTGAATACTTTTGTTTTAATTGAAGTCTATATTTTTTCATTAATGGTTAGACTCAGATTAACATGGTATATTACTTTGAGTTGCAACTCCTTTGCTCTTAGGAACATATTCCATTGTTCTATTCCCTCCTGTGGTTTCTGGTGGGTGCAGAGTGTTATTTGAATTTTGTTTCCTTTATATTTGAAGAAGAAAGCTCCTGTTCATTTGCAGATTTTATTGTTTGTCATTGGAATTAAATTGAACCACTATATGTCTTATAGTTTGCAGCATAAGATTTTTTTCCCCACTAGAAGTGGTTTGTGGATTCTTTTGACTGGCACTTTGCTTTCTGTGTTCTGAAATTCTGAGTAGTTTTTTTGTACTATTTCTTGCATTATGGGGTTCAAGTTTTTTACTTGTCTGTATTTTTCTGGGATGTCTACAAGCCTTAAGTTGTTTATATACATATATGTGTGTACACACACATGTATATTTATATATGTATATATCATCAATATCAATGTTTTGCTTTTAGAGTATAGTTTCAATGTTATTGCCTTTTGCTTCTCTCCTTCCAAACTATCTCTTCTGTATAATTTCACCCCGAATTAGTTATTCTCTCCTTTGTTTCTACAGTGAGACCTGCCAACATAGATTCACATTTTTCTATTCTGGCAAGTATTTCTTCTATGCAGGCCATTAAAATGGCTTTCATAGTTCTTATTTCTCTTTTAAACTGTTCAGGAACATACTGCTGGGGTTTCACATTCTCTTGGGAATCCAAAGTGGTGCTGTCTTGTCAAGTGTTGATTCATTTTTCTTCATGTTTATTTGTAGGTGCCTGGACTCTTTTAGCCGTTCTAGAGGCCATATGGTATCAAGATCTTCCTTGGTTTTTTTTTCTTCTTACACTCAGAGTCTGCCTTTTCTTCCTCCTCAGATCTTTGGTAACTTCAATCTTTTCTCCTTATTTTTCCCTATTGTCCACCTTCAGACACCTTGCCCTTGGATACTTCTTTCCCTAAGGGCTGGATCTCAAAACCATTTTAGCCTCCTCTCACACAAGGCAATTCACATTTCCCTGGGTCTACATCTTTGCTTGAATTGACTTACTGAGGGGACAGAACTGACCCCCACAGGATGCTGAACTCTTTCCCTTAGGCTTAGTGGAACATGACATAGTCACACATGTTTGTCTTGTCCCTTAATTCTCTGACTGAGCTCTGTTACAGTGTATTGCCTGCCTTTGTACAAATCAGAGCATGCTTCCTTATCTTGGTTTCCCCCAGCACTGGAAGGGTAGAACAGTAAAGTTACGTTCTGTTGCAAGCTCTGGATCAGCTGTGTGGCCCTGTCTGAGTGGTGGGCATTGGGGAAAGGGATGCTGAGTGAGGGGTTAGGGATTAGCCTTCTTTGCTTTTTTGTTTTGTTTTTTGTTCAGTTGTTTCAGTCATTTAGAAAACACCATTTGGGGTTCTCTTGACAAAGATGCTAGAGTGGTTTGCCATTTCCTTCTCCAGCTCATTTGATAATTGAGGAAACTAAGGCAAACAGGGTTAAGTGACTTGTCCAGGGTCTTACAGTTAGTAAGTGTTGGGGGTCACATTTGAACTCAGGTCTTCCTGAGTTCAGGCCCAGCACTCTATCCACTGTATCTCCTAGCTGCTCTACTTTATTACTGGTCATTCAAATGTTGCCTCCTTAAGGTTTTTGGTGCCATAGACCATGGAGCCAGCTGAAATTTCCTTATCTCTTGAACATAGTTCTTATTTTGGTAAGATTTGAGAGGTCATGAGGATCAGAGAAAATGTCAAGTCTTCCATCTTGTTGGCATCCATAAGTGCTCTAAGGCCTGAATGCCTCAAACTGAATTTCTTTGAAAGCTGATCATGGAAGGCTTTCCCATCAGAAATAGGCCAGTGTCCTACCCCACAAAGGGATCAGTCAGGTCAGAGAAGTGTCTTTGTAGTTAAGCATCTCATTAGCACCTTGTGATTTTATTCTGAACAATCTGGGCTGCTGGGAGGTTGGTCAAAGAGTAACTCTTATACAAATATAGACTTCCACATGTGCACTTGTGAGGCTGGAGCTGCACTTCAAGGAACATGCTGTTAGTATGATTATTTCCAGTTGGTGGTTGAGAAAGTTAGGGTCTAGAGAAATTTGGTGACTTTCCCCCGGTTACACAGTTGGGAAGGGTCTTGATATGAAAGAGAAGCTAATGAGAACATTGGGGCTTCCTCTAGACTCTCAGCAACTCTGATATGTGCCTCATCCCCTAGTCAAAGTTACTGGTGGGGTCCTTCTCCAGGAGTAGCTCAGAATAGTCACATCCCAGACAGAATTTTGGCCCAGGGCTCTGGGAAAGGTGAGGTCGGTGCAGTGTGTTTCGTTGCCCTCAGGCTGATATCGATCATTGGGGCATTTTTTCTTTTTTGAAATTTTAAAATTAATTTAAAAAATGTTCAGTTTCAGATTCTCTGCTTACCTTGAGTTCCTCCCTTAGCCCTTCCCCCAACTGAGAAGGCAAGCAATACAATACCCCATTATACATGTATGAAGTTATGCAAAACAGATTTCCTTGTCGGCCAAGTTACATAAACAAAGCAAAGCAAAAAAACCCCAAAAGAAAGAAAGTGGAAAAAAATAAACTGCAGTCTGCACTCAGAGTTCATCAGTTCTCTCTTTGGAAGTGGACAGCATTTGGATTTGTCTTGGATCGTTGAATTGATTAGAGAGCTAAGTCTTTCCCAGTTGATCATCATTACAATATTGTTGTGACTATGTACGACATTCTTCTGGTTTTGTTCACTTTATTTTGCATCAGTGCATGTAAGTATTTTCAGATTTTTCTGAAACCATCCTGTTCATATTTTTTTTGCACAATAGTATTTCATCCCAATCATCTATCACAATTTGTCCAGACATTCCTCAACTGATGGGCATCCCCTTGTGGGGGGTGTTTCTGCACGAGGCTGTAGTTTCTCTTCACTCTATCCTAGACCTACTCCAAGGCAGTTGAAATTATGGAAAGAGATATTTCCCTCCCCTAACTTCCCAGGTCTCTTTATATATCAGTTTTGCATTCATTCATTTCTGGACTGTTGTTTTTGGCTCCTGAACCATGAGAACCTCAAGCAGTGTGGTCCTTATTACTCCTAAGCAACGTCATAACTGGCTCCATTTGTCCAAGAACCAAAACTATAGAATTGTGTCTCCCCACCCTCCAATGACTTAATGGCATGGTTTTTCTGTATCCTTCAGTTTTGTGTGCTCAAAACAAATCCCTCAGTTGCTTCACCCTTGTTATAGCTCTGTTCCTAAGGCCAGCTAATCAAGGAAAAGGGAATAGGGTGCTGTGGTTCTGGAAGACCGAGTGTCTATCAGCTTCCGGGGATGGCAAAAATAGAAAATCAAAGGGGCAGGGAATTTCCAGCTCTTTATCTAGATTTAGAAAGCTGCCACTGAATGAAGCCAAGTCTCTAAGCAGGGTCAGAGCCAATAAAGACAGAATTTAGGGGCCATCTAGTCTAAATTCATCATTTTAAAGATGAGGAAACTGAGGCTTGCTCACAATGACCCAGGTATTAAGAAGCAAAACTAGAATATGAACTCAAGGTCCTCTGATTCAGAACCCAGACCCTTTCCTAATATATGACACTTCACAGCCAGCATCCCTGTCTAGAATGTTTGCTTCCTAGATGTGTAATAAAAGCACTGGTCTTCAACTCAAGAGACCTGTGTTCAAATCTTGGCTCTACCTCTTACTAGCTGTGTGATTCTAGGAAAGTTATTTTAGTATTCTGAGTCTCAATTTCCTTTTCTGTAAAGGGAGAATAATATGATTTTTCAGGCAGGGTGACTAGATCCAGGGCTTCCCCACAGAATCAGATTAGTAAATCACCAAAAACTTGCAATTTCTCAGACTATGCCCAAATGAGAAAAAGATATCTTTTTCTGAGGACATGGAAAATTTAGAACCAAAATATCTAATAGGGAGTTGACAAGAAAGATACATACATATATAGTAAGGTAGTTTTTAGCTGTCTTTGATGAGTTTGGGTCACCAGGCCCAGTACCTGCCTCAGACACTGAAACGACTGACAAATATGACTGCTGAGCCACTGGCTGACCTTTGAAAGATTGTGGACAGCTGGACAAGTTTTTTAGGGCTTGAGAAGGACAAATACTGTTCTAATTTTCAGTAGAAGGGAAGAGAATAGAGCATACAGACTTAAGTTTAGTAAGGTAGACTTAAATTCCTAGAAAAATTCTAGAAAGTATTATGGATGGGATAGTTAGCAAACATCTACAAAGAGAAGCAGTAATTGGAAGAAATCCTTGTGTCTTCCTCAAAGACAGGTCACATCAGACTAACCTCATTCCTGACAGTGTTACTAGATTGGTTGATCAATAAAAAACTATAAATAAAGTTTACCTCGATTTAAGTAAAGCATTTGACAAAGTCAAATGTGGAAAGGTAGAAAGAAGGAGATGGGCTAGACAATAAATAGGTCAATTAGTTGAATTCAGAATCAGTTGGGTAGATAGACCCAGATTATAAATCATTACTGGGTCAATGTCAGCTTGGAAGGAGGTCTCCAGTGGAGTGTGACTTCCCTAAAGATCTGTCTGCTTTTGTGCTATTTCACATTTTCCTCCACACATGTATCATATGTGCAGAAAGAATTATAGATGACACAAAGTTGGGAAGGCTAGCTAAAATAGAAAATAACAGATTCAAGATTCAGAGAGATTTTAATAGGTTAGAGCAGAGGTGTTAAACATGCTGTCCTCTGACCCTCACTCCTCACCCTGGGAAAAAAAAAAGGGACAGTTAGATGGCATAGTGGATAGAGCACCAACTCTGGAGACAAGAGGATCTGAGTTCAAATCTAGCCTCAGATACTTACTAGCTGTGTGACCCTGGGCAAGTCACCTAAGCCCGATTGTCTTCAACCCCCTCTCCCCCGAAAACATCCAACAGGCTGCATGCTACCCTTAATGCTTCCCAGTGTGACCCAAGTCAGATTAAAATGTAGTTCCTGTCTGATTTTAATATGTTGATGTATTAAGAATAAAAGAAATCTATAAATGTGTGATTTTCTAAGTCAATATGTATCCACAAAGATCCTTACTTAGGGTTTAATGGCCTGAATTTCTGTTTGACTTCACCACTGGGCTAGAATATTGGGCTGAATATAAGACAGGACTAGGGAGGTGCAGTCCTCACTGTACTCTGCTTTGGTCCACCCACATTGGGAGTATTATATTAAATTTAGAGAGCTACATTTTAGAAATGATCTTGATAATCTAGAAAGTGGCCAGAAGAAATTGTTCAGAGAGATGAAGGTCCTTGTGATTATGTCATTATTGGTGTAGATTGGGTTGTTTAACCTAGAGATGAAGACAACAACTCATTTTAAGTATTTTAAATTGTCATGATGAAGAGAGATTAGACTTATTCTGCTGGCTTCTGAGCAATGGGTAAGAGTAGCCAAGAGGGATATTAGGCAAATTAAGGCTTGATATAAAGGAAAAACTTCCTTATAATTGGGAGTACTCCCAAATAGAATGGGCTTTCTTGGGAAGTAGTCTCAACCACAATGTTCTCCTCTCCTTATTCCCAAAGCCCTTATGATTGGAGATCTTGAAAGTGGATAAGCACTTGCTAGGGATGTTTTAGAGAAGAGTCTTGGTCGGCTATGGGTTGACTTAGATGGCCTTTGAAGCCTTTCCCATCTTTGAGATTCTGTGAGATCTAGAGAGATTCTGGCTATATAATTATGTAGCCAATTACTGGCTATATAACCATGGGCAAGTGTGGCTTAACTGGTCTGAATCTCAATTTGCTTACCTGTAAAATAAAAACATTGAACCAATTTCTTTTTGAGGTCTCACTTCCCCTTGTATTAGCAACTACACTGGCATCCCCAGGATGGCTGCTAGCACAGGTCTTATATCTGCTTTACCAGGAAAGATAGTTAAAGGGGTCAGCAATCTTTTTAAATTATTTCACTAGTTCAGGAGAAAAGTCAGCAACCTGAACTTCAGAGAAAATACAGAGAAAATGCAAGCAGAGAAATAAAGACAAACAGACAGGGCTCTGACTGTCTGAATCACTTTACATACATCCCTGGACTGAAAGAGACTTTACTTCTGAGCAGGTGGGGAACTCTGAACATACAGCCACTCAGAATCTGGACCAGGGAATCACAAGATCCTTCTCATAAGCAAGCCCCTAAAGCAAAGTACCAACTTAGGTTATATATATAAACTTCTCAGAGCCAGAAGGCATCACAACCTCAGCGACTCTGTGCCTAGTTAGAAATTAACAAAAGGTGTGAAAGCCTTCCTACAAGCAAGCCTCCCCTAAGCAAGCTTCCCTTAATGGACTCCACAGTGAGACCTATTAATGGACAGCGAAGATCTTAAATCTCATTAACATCTCTCTCTCCCTCCTTCCCTTACCCTCTCCTCCCCTCCCCTCTCCTCCCCTCCCATCCCCTTCCTTCCCATCCCATTCCCTTCCTTCCCATCCCATTCCCTTCCCTCTTCATTCCAACCCTACCCATAACATGCTTTGTAACCTTGGACAAGTCAAAACCTCTCTCAGTCTCAATTTCCTCATCTTTAAAATGGGGATAATAATACCTGTGTTCAGGCACAGTATGGTGTGGTATAAAGAACACTGGACTGGAGTCTTCTCTCTGACATGTGCTAGCCCTCTAACCCTGGTCAGTCAAACGATCAATTAATAAGCATATAAAGTGCTTAGTGTATACTGGGTGCTGGGAATACAAAGACAAAAGTAAGGCAAATCCAGCTCTCAAGCATCTTTTTGGAGGTAGGTGTGTGTGGAGAGAGAGTATGTACATATATGAGGATATCCACAATCTATGAGCAATGGATACAAGGCACTGGGGAGGGGTAGGGGGGGGAGGAGGGATCAGGGAAAGACTCCACAGAGCAATTACTTAAGCTCTCCAGCCCTCAGTTTGTTCTCCTGCAATGAAAACAGTACTATTTGTACAAGGACCTCACCGGGTTGTCCTGAGGCAAGTGCCATGTAAATCTTAGACCTGTATAGAAATGCAAGGTATTGTTCTTAAGTGAATAATATGAGAGTTCCTTGGGAGGTATAAAGTGCTGTACAAATACAAAGGGTTATCATTCATTCACCCATCCATGGAGCCACCCCTTCCTTCCTTCACTCACTCAGCAAATATGTGTAGGATAATGTCCCTGGCATCTTCCTTGTTTGTTATTAGAACAGTTAGGGTTTTGCAATTCGGTCATTTAAGGTAAGACCCTTTCAGAACTAGATGTCAACTGATTTTCCCTGGGCCTAGGAGGGGACTATGGAATGAGGGCAGGAGGAGGAGTGGCCTCTAGGGCAGAGTTTGCTAGGGATGGAAGATGTCCTATCAGCACCACCACTGGTTTGGAATGAGACTCTTCCCCCGCCCCCCCACCCCATCCCCATTCTCTGTCTCTGTATGTCTCTGTCTCTGTCTCTCCGCCCTTTCCCTCCCTCTCTGCTTCTCTTCCCCTGTTTTTCCTCTCTTTCTCCCTCTCTCTCCTCTCTCTTTCTCTGTCTCCATGCCCCCCCGCCACCCATATCACTCTAGGGGAAGTAAGCTATGTGAATTCTAAGAGCTCGGTGATTTTCCACCTCTCTTGTCCAGGATGTGTTTATACTGAGAGTGTCAAAGTTTGCTTTCTGTGGGGCATAATGACCCCAGGGAATTGCATAATCTTCAGGAATAGGAGAGATGATAGAGGAAGGTCATTGATCCCCTCCGGTCCCCTGGGATGATGTGTGTGTGTGTGTGTGTGTGTGTGTGTGTGTGTGTGTGTGTGTGTGTGTGTGAGAGAGAGAGAGAGAGAGAGAGAGAGAGAGAGAGAGAGAGAGAGAGAGAGAGAGAACTGAACTATCAGTGTGTGTGTCTTTGATCAATAGCTGTCTGCGGAGGTGAACCTTAGCCCTGCCCACTCTCCAGGCCCCCAGGCCTCTCTGGAGAACTTGACAGGAGCTGAGAGAGGAACAGAGAAAGAGAAGGAGCTGCTGCTTTGGTTTTCCTTGCCTTTTCAGAACTGGGGGTTTTCTTCAGCTTGGGCCAGTAGAACTTGGGCCAGCTTAGGCCATAGCAAGAGTTCTGGACAGGGAGTCAGGAGGCGTGGTTTCCAGTCCCAGCTCTGGCATTGATTTACTGTGTAACCCTGATCCTGTTTCCTCATATATAAAAAGGACGATAATTATACCTGTACTATCTACCTCGAAGGGATTTATGAGGATAAAGTGAGGTACTTAGGTGTGAGAACACTTTGAAAACTTAAAAGGGCCAGTAAAATGGAAGGTATCCTTATTATCGTTTTATGACTTAGGCAACTGTGGCCTACTCTCATTATAATAGCACAGGTTCCACAGGCCAAGTCCATTACAGTAATCTTTTGTTGAGATAGATATCTTTTAGCGATATGACAAGGGTTCATAAAAATCATCTTTGAATTGTTGTCAAAACATAGAACTATAAAACAACAGTACTAGTTAGGATGACCTTGAAGATCACGTAGGTGGTATAATGAGTGCTGGACTTGAATCAGGAAGACATAAATTCAAATCTTGCCACAGCTGTATGACCCTGGGCAAGTCACTTAACCACTATCTGCCTTGGTTTACTCATATATAAAATAGAGATAGTAATAGAACCTATTTCCCAGGGTTATTACAATGATCAAGTGAATTGAAAAATATAAAGCATTTTACAAACCTTGAAGCTAAAATATGTTGGCTATTATTATTAATCAGGGCCCTTATTATGACTATTTAGAGAATAAACCTTGTTGATATTATTTTTTAAAAATGTTTTTATTAAAAACTTAACATGGATTATCAAATACCATAAACTTAACTTGCTTAGTAGCACTTAATATTTAATTTCAGTACACACTGTACAAGCCTTTTTTAGTCACTCCCTCTAAGTTCTTATCAGGATTCTTTGTCCATTCATTCTCACTGCATTTTCCTCTTCTATGCTTGTCATTATTGTGGGCTCTATTCTTCTGGTTTGGCTTTGCTGGGTTTTGCATGGAGATCTTTCCTGATTTCTTTGTATTGCTCCTATGTGTTGGTCTTAATGGTGTTTATAGTGTTCCATTATAGGAATGTTGTACCACACTTTATTGAACTGTTCCCCTATTGTTGGACACTTAGGTTGTTCTTAGTTTTTTTTGAAATCACATAAAATGTAACAATATAAAATCCTTGGATGGCTCATTTTTATTTTGTGTATTTTGAGGGTTGAGGCACATTCCTAACATCTACAAGTTACTTTCTAATAGTTTAAAGTTCATAGAATTACAGAACATTAGATATAGTACAGAGTAGTGGACAAAAGATCCTCCTTGGCTTGGGATTAAAAATTCTAAATTTGAATCCCAAACCCACCAAATACTCATGGTGTGACTTCAGGGAAATCACTTGGGCTCTCTGAATCTCATCTGTTAAATAAGGATGAAATTCATGGGTGTTAAAAACAAATGAGATTTTAGACACATGCACATACATATTATACATCTACACAGACATATACATCCATGCATATATATACACATGCATACACATGTGTTATATACATACATATATGCATATGTATAATTTAAAATGTTTTCAAGTTTTAGATACCTGTGTTTTTATATCACCTTGATTTTATCTTCATAGAAATACAGTGTGGCATGGTAGAGACCTGGGAAGATCTGGGTTTAAGTCCCTGCTTTGACACATAGTGGGTGTGTGATGCTGGTTAAGTCACCTAACCTCTCAATGCTCTAGGCCAGGGGTGGGGAACCTGTGCCCTCAAGGCCTCATGTGGCCCTCTAGGTTATCATTTGACTCAATCCAGACTTCACAGAACAGATCCCCACCTCTGCTCTAGACAACTCTCTAAGACTATAAATTGAAGAGGGTATTTCCTCTTCAGAGAGTTCCTTGTAAGAATGAAATCCTAAATACAGAATATTGAATTTAAATCAGGAAGACCTGAGTTCAAGTCCTGTTTTGAGATTTACCAACGGTGTGACCCTGGGCAAATCACTGCTTTTAGCCTCAATTTCTTCCTCTGTGAAATGGGGACACCTTTCTCACAGGGATGTTGTGAGTATCAAATGAAATAATATGTGTAAAGCACTTTATAAATCATTTATATAAATGCTAGCTATTATTATTAATTTTCAAGTATATACCTCCTCCTTCTCCCCTGCTCAGTGAGCCATTTTCTTGTAATAAAAAATAAATATTTTAAAAAGCAGGTGAGACAAACTAATCAACACATAGAATAAATCTGACATTACACATTCCACCCCCATACTTCTCTATCTTTGCAATCTAAGAAAAGTGGTGAATTTTCTCATCTTTTTCTTGAGGCCAAACATGGTTTTTACATTGTTAAATGGAAGCTATTGTTTTTTAAAATACATTTTTATTTCGATATTTTGTTTTAAAATTACCTACATTTCCCTATTCTTCCTCCCAGAGAGCTGTGATTCATAAGAGAGAGCAGCAAGGGCCATCCCATGAAGCATGTTCAGAGTTGCCCTTGCTGGTTTTGGTGCCTCGGATTGGAGCTTTGGAGCCTGCTTCTAGTCATGTGTGATTGAGTGCTGAACAGCTTGTGCGCTCAGATAACTAAGAGGCAACAAGGCACTACAGTTTAGAGTCAGGAGGACCTGAATTCAAATCCAGCCTCGGACACTTATTAGCTGTGTGACCCTGGGCAAGTCACTTAACCTCTGTCCTGTTTGCCTCAGTTTAAAATGGAGATAATAATAGCACCTACCTCCTAGGGTTGTTGTGAGGAGCAAATGAATTAATAAATCAGTAAGTCAACAAACATTTATCAAGCACCTACTATGTACCAGATAATGTGCTAAGTACCGACTAGATAATTGGGTAATAATTGTAATTGTAAATAATAACTAATTGTAAATACCCAAATTGTTAGAACATTGTTTTTATATATTATAATATTATATATAATTGTTAGCTATTATTTTATTATATTATATACATACACACATATATATGTATATATATATATGTAATTGTTAGCTATTATTTTTATTATTAAATCCCCTAAGTGGGCACTGATCAGGAAGAGCTCTTGGCTCAGTAGATATTTAGAAGGGGGTGTCCCCTACCTCAGGGATCTCTCCCCTGCCCTCTCTGAATTATGTTAGATTATTTTAAGCCCTATGAGGGGTAGAGGGAAGGAGTGACTTTCCTAATTTTTCAACTCACCCACTATGTAGCCATGAGCACATGGCAATCCCTCTCCTATCTAGGCAAGCCTAGGCTTGGGTTCAGGATACCTCTTCTGAGTTTACTGTCTTCCTAACTTAGGTGAAGAACTAATATACCCTGAGGTGGATATGTCCAGGCTTAGCAGCAACCTTGCAAGTAGGAGAGGTCCAGAGGTCTTGAGTCTTATTGGATTGTGATTGACCAGCTACAATAGAAGAGTCCTTCTTAGCAACAGTTCTAATGATCTTGGGGAATATGAGCACCAACAAGAAGACTGACCTAAGCTTGGTCTATTTTACCAAACAACAGTAGACTAGGCATTGTTTGGGCAATACAGAGTCCGGGTGAAATGAGAAATGCATATCAATAGTTTTTTCAAATTGTTTTATGTTCTGTTGAGGTTTAAGTATCAGCCACTGAGAGAATGTTTCATACCAATTATTCTCTATATATCACCTTAGTAAATGTCCATTGGGTTGGGTTGTTTTTTTTTTTTTTCAAACTGCCACTGCCCCTAGTCTTGGTTACAAATTTGGGTCCTTCAGTCTTTGACAAGCTGTATGAAATGTTCTCTCTTCTCCAGCATTTAGCTGACCTCTTTAATAGTGTATCCAGAAGAAGTACTTCTAGATGGGGCAGCTCCACCACCTGGGAATCCCTGAGGCATGCCCCTTGAACTTGGATCCAGCTTAGTAATGACAGGGTTGCAGACCTCTGGTTCTTCTGATACTCAAATTCTTGCTTCTCAGCAGTTTGGTTCTTACTGAGCCAGCTGATTATTTCATTGCATTTATCAAGGTCTTCCTCACCAATTTTGCCTCTGAGTTTCTCATTATCCACTTAGCTGTCATTTTGAAAACATATGATGCAAATGAGTTCTTGGAAGACAACTTGCCTCTATTCTGCTTATCTTCAGTCTTTTGTTTCTTAGCTTTTTTGACCCAGTACTCAATGTCTCCTATGCTTAGTTGACCTTTGCCACTGGAGATGGTGATTTTTTTCTCCTTGACATTCTCTTGGCCACAGCAGATACACTGAAGATGCTATTTGCATAAATGTCTAAGGTTACTTAATTCTAAGGAACACCCTGGGGAGCAGTTGATGATTCCCCTGAGCCCCAACTTGCCAAGTAGCACTATCCTTTACAATTTCTCTCTCACTTTTATGAGCCAGTATAGTTTTCTGAGTAAGTCATGAAGATATGTGTCTGCCTGGTGGAAATGGTGGTATTGTATTTGGTCAGAATATTTGTAGTTCTGCTAGAAGTTTTGATATCAAGGGAAAGAGAAATCATATCCAATAGCACTGAATCTTGAACATTTTCAGATTTGTCCCTGACAGGTTGGCAGCTTGACTATCTGCCTCATAAGAAACAGTTCCATTGGGATTGTTGCTTGTGTTCAACTCCTCGCCAATGAAGAAGTGCAGATGTTCTTGGATCTTGGGGAGCTAAATGGTACCACTCACCAAGATGACACCATAAATCTTTGACTTATCTACCTTGGCATCTCTTAGGTACAGCATAGGCATTGATGACAGAGTGATAGAAGTTGGTACCTTCATATAGGGTATCAATGCCAATCTGGTCGTGACTGTCAATCACAATATTGGCCTGGATACTGGAGGAGAAGCTAAGTTTTGCATGTTCACAAGCAGGGTGGAAGTGGTAGGCAATCTTCTTGTTATCACTGAAATCCTTCTTATGCTTGCACTTGAAATCAGCAATGAAATAATTGACTTTGTGGTTGTTAATGTCCTCTCTACCCAATGGGTGTCCCCATCTTTGGACTTGTTTTCAAAGATGCCACCTTAAATATCTTTTTATTAAAGTTTTGTTTTTTAATAAATGTAAATCTATTTTCTTGCTCCCTTATTTCCCACTTCAATGAAAGGAAAAAGAAACTCCTTATAACAAATGTGCATAGTCAAGCCAAATAAATTCCCTTATTTTCTATTCTGAAAAAATGTCTCCTTCTATAGTCCTAATTCATCACTTCTCTTTCAGGAGATAGACAATGCTTCACTGTTGATTTTCTGGAATCATGGATGGTCATCATAGTTCTTACAGATTTCAAAGTTTTTTCTCTTACAGTATTGTTATTATTGTATAAATTGTTCTCTTGGATCTGATCATTTCATTCTTCCTCAGTTTCTAAGTCTTAAAAATTGGTCTTTTTAAAAATAACATTGATGTTATAGTATAAATTAAAGATGCCAACTTCACTGGAGAGGATGGAGTCATCAAAACCACCATTAAAGTCAAAGATCAACCCCAACACTCTCAGCACCAAACTTCTTGTCCAAGCCAAAAGCAATCACAGAATTTGTTGACTCATTGATGACTCAGAGGACATTAAGACTGGTACTGGTTTGAGCATCTTTGGTGACCTAACATTGGAAATCATTGCAGTAAGCTGATATGGTGACTATAGTGCTTGTAATAGCCTTTCCAAGATAATCTCCAGCAACTTCTTGTATCTTTGTCAAGACCATAGAACTTCCTTGTTCAGGATAGAAGTTTTTGTTGTTTTTTTTGTTCAGACTATACTTGTTCAGATGTGCATCATCATATCTTTAACCAGTCAGATGCTTGGCATCGAAAATTGTGTTGTGGGTGTCATTGCAACTTGATTCTTTACAGCATCACCAACCAAATATTCTGTGTTGGTGAAGTTTTCTTAGCCATTAGCAATGAACTACAATTTCCCCATGATGTAAGACTCTCACACAGTAGTAAGTCATGCCAAGATGGAAGCCAACTGTGGGTTATTTTGATATGGATGATGACGATCAGGGACATTGTTGATCAATAAATAGTCACAAAGACTGCACTACATTGAGTGATTATAAAATGCCTTTTGTTAAAAGCTAACATAGGATAGGCCATCTGATTGATTCATAATGTGGAACACACTAGTTGGGGCTCAGGATCTACAGTGTTAGAACCCTTAGGCATTACTCTGTAGCAGCCCCTCCAGGGAAGTCAAACCACCAATGTAAGGTGTGTTTGGGGATTGGTTTCAGAAGGGATGCTACTTTAACAACACAGTCATACCATGCCCAGGGGTCAATTTAATTGTTGATTCATTTTGAGCAGCTTTGAAAGATTGCATATAATAATAGAAATACTATACATTTACATAGTCAGTACATGTCAGAGTAAGGATTTGAACTCATAATTTCCTGATTCTGAGACCAATTCTCTATTTTATTCAGATCTCATTTTATAGATAAGAAAATTGAAGTCTAGAGATCGGAAATAACTGTTTGGTGGCAGAGCTGGTCTCTTGATTTTCCACTGTACCATTTGCATTTTCATGTGTGTTTTCCTTTTCTGCTAGTCTGTAAATTCCTAGAGGACAAATGTTATATCCTATATAGTTCTGTAACATTCCAAATCCAAAAGAAAAAAAAAGATCCCTGCAAAAAATTTTTATTCACTGGTACCTTAGGAATGTAAGTTTGTGTATTTGAGGATCAGCAAAATCAGATTGGATATTTACTTAATTGAAAGAGACTGAAAGGCAAGAAAAAAACTAAACTAAGCCACCAAACCCCCAGGTTTTTCTCTCTCCACTCTCTCTTGCTCTCCAGTGAGGCTCTGTATCCATCTGTCTGATGAGTGGGCAGAAGCCCCAGGGGAAGAACCAGAGATCGGGAATTAGAATAATCAAATAAAATCAAGAGAAAGGAAGATTTTATAGTTCTAGAGCCTTAGTGTCTCAAACTTTTCTAATTTTAAGTCCATGGAGCATGAACAGAAAAATCAATTCATTTCAAACACCTCGTATATGTTCAGCACTGGGCTGGACACTTTGGGAAGACACATAGAAATATATAAGACATAAAATCTACCCTCAAGGAGTTTATAGAAGTTATATTAGAGGAATGATGTCATATTCAGAGGAATGAATGACCATATAAAGCAGGATATGTGACGTGGGAAATGAAAATTATAGCCCATAAGTGCACAGGACTCCAAAGGAGGGATAAATTAATATAGACTAGGAGAATTAGGGAAGGTTTCACTGAGAAGGGAATTAAGGAAGATTAATAATAGTAATAGCTAATGGTTATGTAGCATTTTAAGGTTTGCAAAGTGTTTGACATATAGAGGTGCTATTTTATCCCCATTTTTCAGATGAGGAAACTGAGACTGAGAAAAGCTAAGTCACTTCCCAAGTCTAGTTAGTGGTTGAGAAAGGATTTGATTTCAGTTCTTCCTCACTCCCAAGTTCAAGTGCTATTTACTATGACAACTTTCTGACCCAAGGATGATACCTTTGTGAACCAGCAACTATGGTACACTAACAGAAAGGGAACCTATTTTGTTTGCAAAAATCTCTAGGGGTCGAAGAAGTAATGGTTTCCATTGCTTTCCTGTTTCTAGCATCTTGTTCCTCTTGTGTTTAATCTAAATATGGTGTTTTAGTCTAAGCTGACTTGTGTTCTCCATGGAATTGAAGAATGGCTGATTGCTCTCCTCCCGTGGGATAATCCTTCAGAGACCTGAAGATCATTAAGTGAATTCATCCTTCTCTTTTCCAAGTCCTTTAACTTTTGCTCCTAGGGCTTATCAAATTTTGGAAGAGAAGGAAGGAAACTGTGTTGAGTATTTTGTAAATATGTTACATTTTTGCCCCAGGTAAGACATTTAATTGAACACAAGAGGCTAGCCCAGAAATACCATACCTCCTCAATGAGACCCACAATTACTCAAAAGATATTGACTTGACAATCCACATAGGAAAAACCAAGTGGATAAAGACAGCCTATGGCATAATTGTAAGGACAACCTTTAGATGACTTGGTTCATACACATGTATGTGCATATATGCGTACACACATGACAGATATTACAGATGGATTTTAAGCTAGGCCTAGAATTGGAAATCAGGAGGTTAGTGCATTAGTTAGCTAGTGGGAAATCTTGAATAATATTCAACAATTCCAAGCTGCTCCCTGAAACAAAAAAGTTCATCTTTCTAACAATATTTTTACAGTGATGATATATGACTATGAGTCATAAACTACCCTGGTCTTTAAAGAATCAAACTTTGTGGTTGACCCAAATGGCAACAAAGAGCTTTTGGGGGGCATAATTAGTCTGTAGCCTATAACTTACCATATAACTTGTACTCAAGTAGTATTTTTTCAGTTCTATGAAACTCTGTGATCTTGTGACCAACTCTTTGGGGTTTTCTTTGGCAAAGATACTGGAGTGGTTTGCCATTTCCTTCTCCAGCTCATCTTACAGATAAGGAAACTGAGGCAAACAGGGTTAAGTGACTTACCCATGGTCACACAGCTAGGAAGTGTCTGTGGCCAGATTTGAACTCAGAGGTGAGTCTTCCTAACTTCAGACTCAGCACTTATCCACTATGCTACCTAGCTACCCACTTAAATGATTAAAAAAAAAATTACCATTCAGAAATTGTGTGATCGGAAAATGAAGTGAGACAGTCATGTTCTATGAGGGTTCTATGATTTGCAGTAAGATTGATTCATTAGTACCCACATAATATTAGAATGCCTGGGGGCTGGCCTGCTAGTACTTTGGGTGGCTTGTTTATGGAATATTTTTAGAAGGATGTGTACCAGAATCTCCCAAGATGAGAAGGACTATATGCATTGTATTGTGAATCATTGGAAAGGATCAGAGACATCACTAGGAAATCATTTACTTGGGACAAAAATAGTTGACCTGGACTGGGGAGGTTGGTGACCAGAGTGGCAAAAGAACAGTGTAAATCTCAGTGCAATTATACCAGAAGAATAGGTGGCCTGTCCCCCAGAGAGTCTGACCCTTGTGCTTGTGGGGAGTGGAAGGGGGAAGGCAGGCATTAGAAGGGCATTGTAACTATGAGGTTCTGGGTGGTGTGTTTCTGGCAAGGTTTAGATCTGGCATAATTAAGTACTTGGAGTCTGAATATTCAGCCAGGTGGTGGCTTTACTGATATCCAAAGGTGATAGCTCCCAAGCTGAGGATATGTGAAGAGCTCAGATTCCTGCAGGCTTCCTGTTTACCTGTGGTAAACTTATTTTAGGCCAGATGGAGGTGTCCCACAGGGGGCTAAGAAGCTATGGTGGGGCTGGCCAGTAGGGTGGTCCTTATATGGTCTTTAAGAGGCTCCTCTTCAGTGGGTGATGATCTATCACCCAAAGTCCATCCATACATGTGTCTTAGGTCATCTCCATGGTCAGTTTCTTCAGTCTAGCTGCACTGTGTCTGTCACTTCCTTGTGCTGAATCTGACATCTCTGGACCCTTACTCGACTTTTATTCTTCTATTGGGTAGTTGGGGGCTTGGAGGTGATTTGTATTGTGTTGTAGTGTAGATATGTTGGCAGAGCCCATGTGGTGAGACTTAAAGACAGTAGTAATCAAAAACGAGAAGCATGCCTGCATGGAAGGGAGGTCTCCTTTCCCCCTCGGAGTTATGGCCCCCAGATATCAGAACAGTGAGGGACAAAGCTCCATTTTCCCTGGGTTAGTTTCAGCTCTGGAGCAGCAAGTGGGTAGAGTGCTGGACCTGGAGTCAGGAAGACTCATCTTCCCAAGTTCAAATCTGGCCTCTGGTTCTTACTAACTCTGTGACCCTGGACAAGTCACTTAACCCTGTTTGCCTCAGTTTCCTCATCTGTCAAATGAGTTGGAAATGGCAAACTGCTCCAGTATCTTTGCCAGGAAAACCCCAAATGGGGTCATGAGAGTCAGATGTGCCTGAAATGACTAAAGACCAACAATAACAGGTTTCAGCTCTGTCGGTGGTACCCCACATCAAGAAGATCCTAGATCCATAGATGGATGAGAGGCTGGGTAGGTAGTTCCTTGTGTTCGCTTAGACAATCTGAGCTGATATTTAGAAGATGATATTTTCCTCTGTGTTGCATTGACTTGTGGCTCTATTTAAAGTAGAAATAAGAAGCATTTCTGGGAGGAGCATTTGAAAGCTTTTTTACTTAGAATTTAAAGTTTGGTCTAAGACATACATCTTTAACATAAAGGATCACATCCATTATCTAAAAGTTGGCGATTCAGAGATCCTCCAAGTTCAAGTTCAAAAAGCGCCCCCCCCCCAATCAAACCGTTCTATCCAGTTTAGGAGATGCAGAGATTCAAACCATCGATGAGCCCCAAAGTGTATGAATTTTTCTTTATTGTATATTTGATCTTTTGTCAGTAAATGCTTATGAAGTTCTGACTCTGTGCAAAGCTCTGTGGGGGGTGGAGGGAATGGATAGAAAGGAGACTCAGGTCTTGCCCTCAGTAAGCAGTGCAGACCCTCAGCTGAGCACAAGCCCGGGAGCTAGAAGCAGTGGGCCGCCTCAGTGAAGGGGAATTGCTCTCCTGGGTGATCCAAGAATAAGTACCATGTGTGAGAATGTTCACTATCTCTCTTGGCAGAGGCCCCAGCTTCCTCCCCCGCCATCCTCCCCCAGGACTGACACGGCCAGCTGGGAAGCTGGTGTCTTTCTCAAACTTGGTGGCAGGCTGCTGCCAGTCCCTGGAGACGGGGATGAGGAGGAGGAGGAAGAGAAGAGAAGGAAGAGAAGGATGGAGGAGAAGGAGGAAAGGGGGGGAGGGGGAGGAAAAAGAGGAGGGGAGGAAGAGGAAGAAGAGGAGGAAAGGAGGAGGAAGAAGAGGAGGGGAGAAGGAGGTAGAAGAGGAGGGGAGGAAGAGGAAGAAGAGGAGGGGAGGAGGAGGAAGAAGGGGAGGAGGAGAAAGAAGAGGAGGAGGAAGAAGAGGAGGGGAGAAGGAGGGAGAAGCAGAGGGGAGGAAGAGGAAGAAGAGGAGGGGAAGAAGAGGAAGAAGGGGAGAATGAGGAGGAAGAGGAGGGGAGGAGGAAGAAGAGGGGAGGAGCAGCTTTTAGAGATTTCAGAGCTTACTGTAGGTTGCCTGCCTTTCACATACATCATTCTCCACTGCAGCTGTTGTTGCTGATGATGGAGCAGGCCCTAGCTCCCATTGGCCACCTCACAGCAAGGTGTATGGGATACTGAGAGTTGTCTCCTGTGTTAGCCATAACATCATAGGGAACGAACAGTAGAGAAGCCTTAGATGAGGAAACGGAGGCACAGGCCTTGGCCAAGGTCACTCAGAAAGTTAGTGACTGAATCATGTTTCTCTTTCTCCCCTGTTTTAGATTCTGGAATTTCACCATTACGGATTTTTTTTTGCATTTTTTTACAAGATTTGTTGCTGTTGTTACTGTCCCTGTTATTGTTGTTGCTGCCAAGATCAGACACCTCTGGCACGGGTTATACCTTCAATAGCTTAAATAGTTATCTTATTCACACTGAAGAGCAGAGCTCTGTGGGGAGAGGACGTTTGATGGGCATTTGGGGTTGGAGTGGCATGGATGAGATAAGGTTTTGCACCAAAGGCAGATTTGGCTGAATTAAACTTGATGAGAATGGTTCTTTCCCTTGATGTTTAGCCTGGTGCTTGGCCCTCCCTCTGGCCATACACCTGGTTTTCTTTGTGGAAAATATCCCCTGGTAGTTCAGAGGAAGAGAGGAAGTGGTTTGCCATTTATTTCTCCAGCTCATTTTACAGATGAGGAAACTGAGGCAGCAAGCAGGTTTAAGTGACTTGCCCAGGGTCACACAACTGAGTGTCTGAGGCCAGATTTGAACTCAGGAAGATGAGCCTTTCTCACTCCAGGGCTGGTACTCTATGCACTGAGCCACCTATCTGCTGCTGGAAGGGACTTTAGAGGATATTTAGTCCAACTCCCTCATTATGCAGATGATAAAACAGAGGCCTGGGGAAGACAAGTGACTTACCTAAGGTCACACAAATAGAATCACATTTGAATCCAGGACCACTAACTCCTGATACAGGGTCCTTTTCTTTCTTCCTTTCTTTCTTTCTTCTTTTTTGGTCTTTATTAATTTGTTTGTTTACTTTTAGTTTACAAGATTCAATTCCACAAACCCTTGAGTTTCAAATTTTCCTCCCCTCCCTCTCCTCCCCCTCCCCCACAGAGTCCTTTTCACAGAAACATACTGAGTTCTTTCTTGAGGGCTACTAGAAAAGAAGATGGATTAACAACCGAGATCTGTTCTCAGGGAACGGTGGTGAGTACAGAAGATGGAACTTTAACAGTGTGGGGTATTTCTAGCAGCATCTGGGGAGGGTGTGTGTGTGTGTGTGTGTGTGTGTGTGTGTGTGTGTATGGGGGTGGGGAACGAGGGGGGAGAGGAGGAGAAGTAAACTCCTAGGGTTGAGCGCACTTGTCCCAGACATTTGCGTTCCATCCAAATAGAGCTATCGCTGTGATTCTGAAACCACAGAGGGTTTGTTCCATTTCCATTGTAGCTAATTATGAAAGGTAATTGTTTAAACATGGTGAAGTGTTTTGACCTGAATGATAATATTATTCCAGGCATCCTTTTTGTTTTGCCACATCTGTGCTAGCCAGAGGGGAATCTCTCACACTCAGCACAGCTCCAGAAACCCAGTGAAGAGAAAGATGGGCAGGTGGGCTGCTCAGAACTTTCCAAAGGAGGCCAACGGCTTTGGCTGCTTTTACAGTGGTTGTGTGCATGCTTCTGCAGGCATCCATCAAGGCTTATGCAGAAAGTATGGGCCCCCAGGGTTTTCTGAAACCAGTCCCTTTTGCTAGTGTAGAAATACAGTCCTATCCCCACCCCTTCCTTCCCCACCAGGTCAGTAAATCAATCAACAAGCATTTATTAAATGTTTTCTATGTGCTAGGCACTGTGCTAAGTGCTGGGAATACAAGTATAAGCAGAAAGAAAGCTAGTTCTTACCCTCAAGAATCTTGCATCCTAATACAGGAAGACAATACATAAAAGGGAGCTATAAAGTAGGGACAAGAGAAGATGAAGAGGGAAGGCATGGTAGAAATGCCTGCCTCCATGGGAGAGGCAGGAGTATAGTCAGTAGGAGAATTCAGACATGTCTGGCCTGGTTTTTCTCCTTAAAATGGAGGTTCTAATCCACAAAGTCTAAATACATAGCTTTATCTTGGGGTGTAGTGGAAAGAATAGTGGTTTTGAAGCCAGAGAAGCTGGGTTCAAGTCCTGCTTCTGATGCTTACCAGCTGTGTGATATTGGATAGGTCATTTAACCTCTCTGGACCTCAGTTTCCTCATCTCTAAAATGAGAGGGTTGGACTGGATGACCTCAAAGGGGGTACTTTTGTGGGTAGTTACCACACCTCTAAAATGACATTATTTGAATTCTTGACGTATCGAAAGTCTGTCCAACTTTCATTAGCACATGGTTCTAATCTTTCTCTAAATGGTGTCTATATTATTTCTCCTGGGTTGGTTTTATCTACTTAACTGGATTCTAGGCTCTAGGAGGACAGGATCCTGTTTGTGACCTGATTGTGTTGACCCAATTACTCAAATATTGGGTCAATAGACATCAGAATCACCCATTCCCACTGCAGTCAACTTTATGGTCTCTGTCTAGAACTTAGTGTTCTATGTCTGGTCAGGGGTACTGTGGGACGCTCAGAAGAGGGAAATGCATTCAGGATCAGTAATGCACAGGATTTCAAAGGTCTTAACCTCCCTAACTTGCTGGCTGATGTATGAAACTCCTTTAGGAACAAGGCTTGTCATTACCCATTCAGAGATCAGAATTAGAACGATTTTGGTGAGGCACAAAGACTGGAAAGCAGGAATCAGAACATAGAATTGAGGTGAAAGGTATTGCTTAAAGGTAACTAGCTCTAAATAAAGGTTTTTGTTCCTTGCCTATTTTCAGGGCTCAAAATATTGAGGAATTGAAGATCCAGACTGCCCTTAGTGGTGTTTTGAATAGATAGCCCCTGAAATGTTTCTGAAAGGGCACAGGTTGACAATCAAAAGTTAGTTGGGAGCTATAAAAACTCTCTAACCCTAGGTCAGAAAGAGGCTTGAGATAAGGGTATATAGATCCTCTTGTCAGAAGGAAGTAAATTTCAAAGACAGATTAAAGGTCTGTGGGTGATGCTCTGCTGGATGGCTGGCTCTTCTGTGTTTTAAGAGTTTGGCCCCTGGAAGTGAAAGCTTCCCTTCTAGAGAGAAAAAAATGAATACACCCAAGGTTCTAGAGACTGAAAGATTGGCCTCTCCTCATCAACAGGAAATGAATCTGAAGGATTTACCTTCAAAGAAAATCAAAGTTTAAGCCTCTGGGCTCTAAACTAAACGGAGATGGCAGAGTCCACTCCCCTTTTTATCTGAATGAGGCAGCATAGAACTTAGCTGAGGACTCTAGCTGAAGCCAGAAGCATAAGTACAGAGAATCCCCACAACCATGTGTCCAGCAAAGTGAGTTTGGTAATGGCCACGAATGGCTTGCAGAGACAAATTTAGTGGAGACACACAGTATGAGATCAGTGTAATACTGCCTAATAGCTATCATGTAAGATCTGAATAGCTCTGATAGTCAGGGTTTTCTTCCTCTGCCATGTAGTTTAAGCCAGTTCTTTTCTTGAAAGTTAAGGAAGTGGGGTGGCTAGGTGGCACAGTGAGTAGAGCGTTGGCCCTGGAGTCAGAAGGACCTGAGTTCCAATCCAGGCTCAGACACTTAATGCACACACAAGCAAAAAAAAAAAACAAAACAAAAAAAACAAAAACCAACTAGCCGTGTGACCTTGGGCAAGTTACTTAACCCCAATTGCCCTCCAAAAGAAAAAAAAGAAGAAAGTTAAGGAAGTTGTCACTAAGACTTGATTGGCCCAACCCACGAGCTTTTGATGCAGTGGCTTCTTCTAATTTTTTAGGGGCACATAAAAACCTGCCCAAGTGGAGAGGGCCCCTCAGACTTGATAGATAACTCAAGTCTGCATGAGCCAACACACTTTTCCTTGATGACTAGAGTTAATAGTTAATAAACATTTATTAAGCCCTTACTATTTACCAGGAACTATTCATAGAATGTAGTGGAGATACTAAAGAAAACCAAAAATGAGTTCTGCCTGAGAAGTCTAAGAAGCCCAAAATGGGTGCAGTTGGGAGGGAAATGAGGAGGGGCATTTCTATATGGAAGGAAGTGATGGGAGTAGAAGGCCTCATCTATTTGAGTTGACTGCTGTATCCTTGGAATATCCTTTCTAAGCTTTTGTTGACTGTTGAATGACCTATGACCATCTCATTTCATTTCGATATAGGACCTAAACTATCAGAGGACCAGCTCATTCAGGCTTTATCTATTACAACCTCTATCAGGTACAACATGCTCCATTCAGAGAGCAGTAGGCCTGCTGGGAGTACACAATGATATCGCCAGAAGACCCTGATGGCCTACAGTGTTGAAAGTGTGAGTTGCTTTTCCACATATGTACCCTGGGCATATGTCTCCCTGGTAGATGTGCCCCTGCACAATGTATCCTGGTCTTTCCTCCACATGTGTCCCTCCAAATATGTTTCTTAATGTGTCCACTTTTCCTACCCACTGCATGAGTATTTGTGCTAGAGTGGGTTCCAGATTTAGGTGGGAACTGTTATAAAAAGACTTTTTTTTCAACTGTGCTATTTTTTCAAATTCCTCTACTTTAAACTAATAGCACCTGGTGGCCAGCTAGCTTAATGGAACATATTGATAGGGGCTTCTAAACTATGGTTGGTTGTGGTTACAAATCCACAGAATGCTTTGAAACTGGGGTTGCTTTTCTCAGCAGTGGAAGGGAATAAAAAAGAGGTTTCTGGGTAGGGGTAAAGTTCTCACAGTGGAGAACTAAAGAGTAATTTTGCCAACCTTCACAATTTTTCTGGAGGTGTATTCTGAGCATGACAGATATCTTCAGGAGTGAAAGCAACTCACTGGTGAATGGTTGGGTGGGATATATAGAAACAAATGAAGATTTCCATGGAGAAGGCAAAAAAAAGGGGAGCCAATGAGAAAGGCATCTGGAACAATAGGTGCAGACTCTATAACACTGCCCTTCCACAATGCTGCTGCCTCATCTGGCCTCTGCTTGAAGACCTCCAGTGAGAGAGAACCCTCTACCTCCCAAGTCTTGGAACACTAGGGCATAGACCTGCTACAGCTAATTGCTTAACCTATTGTATTTGGAAAGTCAGATTAGAAATGTTGATCAGTTTTTGGAGAAAAGTTGAAATTCAATAGTCTTAAGCTATAGCAAAGGAGAAATGATTTGGAGTGGTGGAAAGAACACTGGTCAATTAGCCAGGAGACCTTGCTGCCAGTTCCAGTTGTAACTGATTTGCTGTGTAATCTGAGGCAAGTCTGTTCATCTGTCTTGGGTTTCAAATCTCAAAGAAATGGGTAGGGTAGAATTAGGGTGGGGAAGGGAGGAGAGCCCAGTAGTCTGAGCAAGTACCAATCCAAGTCCACACGTTAAGGTGCTGCCTAGCTAGGGACTAGTCACTTTCTGCCCCCTTGTCTGTCTGGGTTTGTGCCTAAGTCTCTGTCTGTGCCTGTTCCTGGTTTATTTTCTCTCTCAGGGGCCATTTCCAGTCATCCTAATCTCTATCTTGTCACTGGACCCAGATAGCTCTGGAGGAGAAAGTGAGGCTGATGACTTTGCACAGCCCTTCCTCACTTAAATCCAATTCACTTACACATCTTGGCATCACCTTCCCGATATCATGGTCCTCTTTCAGAATGAAGGACAAACATCATGGTCCTCTTTCAGAATGAAGGACAAACAACAATGGTCTCTCTAGCCAGACCACTTACTTTAGTATTTACTGAAAGGCCCTAAAACTACTAATCAAGCAATTAAGAAAAATTTGCTAAATGCTTGCTAAGTGCCAGGCACTGTGCTGGGGATGCAAAGACAAAAGTCTTCTGGCCACTTTCTTTAAAGAGAAGAGAAGAGAGGGGAAGAGAAAAGAAAAGAGTGGGACTTGTTTATATCTTAGAAGGTACTACCCAGCCTAATATTCTAATAAAATTGGAACGTCCTTCTGTGATCTTTCTTGGTTGTGAAGGGAATGAAGGACCTCTCAAGATGTGTTTGAAAACAATGATTTTGCTTCATTGAAGCCTAAGGGGAAAACTGCCTTAAAGGGTGTGGTGGGGGAGTGAGCAGGGTTGTAGGGGGGAGCTTGAAGGAGAGGTGAAAGAATGCTGGGCTCCGAGTCAGAAACCTTGAGTTTGAGTCCTTTGTAATTGCTCAACCTTTTCCCAGACTGTTTCTTTATTTGTAAAATGGGGATAATAGACAGGGTGTGCCTAAAGTCTGGACACATAGGAAATCTCATTAACTATGCATATCTTCAAGAAATGAAATGAATGAAATTTTCAACATTTTATTTAATTAGTATAAATGAAATTTCGTAGAAAGACATAGGAGACACATAGGAAATCTCATTCATTAATTAAATTAATCTCATTAATATGGAAAATAGTCCCCAATAAATGAAATTGTCATGGCTAAAATTCATGCTAATTAAAGTGTGGTTGAAAATTTCATTCATTTCATTTCTTGAAAATATGCACAGTTAATGAGATTTCCTATGTGTCCAGACTTTAGGGACACCCTCTATACTACTTGTCTTCCTGGGTTGTTGGGATGAAAGTGCTCTGCAAACTTTAAAGTATTATATAAATGCAAGTTGCTAGTATTCCCATTTTACAGATGGAGAACCTGAAGCTCAGGGTAATTCAATGGCTTGCTCAGTCCCAGAGACAGCAAGTGTGTCAGTAGAGAAATGGGAGTTGTCATGGTGGAAGGGGAAGGACATTTTCACTAGTGTCTTTTGTCTATAGGTACTGTAGTAAAAAAAGGGACAAGACCCTAACTGGGTGACACATCTGCTTCTTTGTTTTGAGTTCTGAGTTTTGATTTGCTCTGGGAAGACTAATATGAAAATAAATCACAACAGAATCTCAATGCTTATGTGTGAGTGGGGGGACCAGGGGTAGGATGGGAGAAAGTACTCTATATATACCATCCATGGAGAACAGATGAACAGGGCAATTAAAAAATCCATCCACCCGCATCTCCTTTACACACACACACACACACACACACACACACACACACCACCTCCGCCAACCCTCTTCCCTCATCTCCATGTTTTCTGCTCAGTTCCATCCTCTGAGGGATAAATTAGGAGGTCATATGGATAATCTGGGAAGCCTTCCAGATTCTTTTTTTTCCCCTGAGCCTCAGGCCTGAGCAGGGCCCTCCCTCCCGTCTGTTGGGGAGCCCTTGGCTGTCAGGGCAAAACTAGGTAGGTGTATATTTCCTAAACACGAAAGTACCACTCCCTTATCTCCTATGGCTCCCCTCTCCCTGCTATCAGGCATCCAGTGACCCCAAACCATTTTTATTCCTTTATTCAAACCTGTCTCAAATTCTTATTTCATACTAAGGTGTGACTGACTGATAAGAGCTGAAAGGGTTCATCCTCCTGGAGAAATTTATATTTGAAGAGGGATCAGTCTTAAGATAAGGGAACCAAGCTCTAAGAGTGGGAGGAAGTTGGTCTTTACAGAAAGAGAATTAGACTAGAATCATAACACTTTAGAATCACAGAATCTCAGAGTTATAATGGGACTTTAGGGTCCCTCTAGTCCAATCTGAAACTTAGTAAAAATCCTTTCTTTAGCTCTGCAGACCAATAGGTCAAGTTCTCTGCCTGAAGACCTCCAGTGACAGGGAGCCCACTGCCTCCCAAAGCAGTCTATCATCCAGTGTTTTGACACTGTAGCTGGGTGATGCAGTGGACAGAACACTAACCCTGGAGTCAGGAGGACTCATTTTACTGAGTTCAAATCTGGCCTCAGACACTTACTAGCTGTATGACCCTGGGCAAGTTACTTCACCCTGTTTGCCTCAGTTTCCTCATCTGCAAAATGAGCTGGAGAAGGAAATGGCAAACTCCTCGAGTATCTTTGCCAAGAAAACCCCAAAGGGGGCCAGGAAGAGCCAGACATGACTGAACAATAATTGTCAGGAAGTTTTTCTTGACCTCAAATCTAAATTTGCATCTTTGCAATTTCTATCCTTTGCTCTCATTCCTAAAAACTGAAAACAAAAGTCCCCAAGCTTTGCAAACTATGTTTGCTCCTCCTCTAGCCGCTGGTGGAGATGTGGAAAAGTCATTGTTTGGGGCAAAACAGACTGGGTTTGCATCTCTCCCCAATCCAGACTGTTAACCCGTTACTGCTCCATGACTTCATTTAGTAATGGGAGCCAAGAAGAACCAGTCTACTCCCTTCTTGGAAGGACATTCCTGCAAATATTTGAAGGGTAGCTATCATGTTGCCCCCCCAACCTTCTCTTTTGGCAGTTAAGTATTTGATCCGTCTCATGTGATAGGGTCCTCAGTCTTCTCACCATCCTGGTTGATTTCATTTGGACAATGTCCAGTTTGTCAATTGTCTTTCCTCAACTTCATCGCTGGTAATGGGGCAAAGTTCTCTAGACATGACCTAAGCAAGGTCATGATGACCTTGGGTAGTTATATCCAAGGATGACAGAAGGATAGTTATAACTGTTCTTATACACTAAGACGATATTAGCATAACCCAAGATTTTGAGTGGCTATCTCTAACTTTTATTGAGTTCAGAGTCCACAAAATCCCCCAGATCTTTTGTACATGGACAACTATCTAAGCAGACCTCCCCCCAGCATGTACTAGTACAGCTCATGCCTTTACATTTCTCTCTGCTATCAGCTTTTTAGATTTGGTTTATCATTCAGGCCTGTTTGGATTCCAATTCTGTCTATCCATAAGTAAAGAACAAATTTCCCTCCTCTATCAAAGTTACTATTGTCCTTCCAACCACTCAGGTTCTTATCTTGGAACCATCCTTGTCTTTCCCTTCTCCTTCTACCATACGTTCAATCAATCGCTCTTCTTAATTTTACCCTAATAGCATCTCTCAATCCATTCCCTTTTCTCTACTCACATGACTACCACCTGGTTCAGGTGGGGACATAGGTCCTCATTGTCTTTCATGGAGCCTATTCACGGAGCCTTTTTAAAAAAAGACAATTGGGGTTAAGTGGCTTGCCCAGGGTCACACAGCTATTAAGTGTCTGAGGTCAAATTTGAACTCAGGTCCTCCTGACTTAGGGCCAGTGCTCTATCCATTGTGCCACCTAGCTGCTCCTCTCATGGAACCTTTTATTCAGGTTCTTTAGTTCCAGCTTTTCCCATTTCTAACTCTGTTTCCACAAAGCTGCCAAAACAATCTTTTTAAGGTATGGATCTAATTGACCATGCCTTTCTCCTGCTCAAACATCTTCTATGGTTCCTTGTTGCTTCTAGCATAATAATAACTGACATGTTTATAGCATTATAAAGTTTTCAGAGTGTTTTCTATATCTTAACGCCTTTACAACCCCCATTCCAAATTCTCTTGGGAGGCATCTGTCAGTCTCATCCCACCCATACTCCAGCCTTTTGGAATCCTTTGATCCCCCACTGCTTCTCTTTAAGCATTACTGTCTATTTTCCAGGGGTGTTACTGAAGATTTCACACAGCCCTGATGGATTACAGTGACCTTTAGCAGGCTTTCAATTCTCCGAGAACTAGAGCTGAGGTTGTTTATTCTGTACCTCTTACCTAGTCCCAGATCCTTCAGTCTGTGGGCTCTCAAATGACCCACTGGCTTCCTCTCCCTTGGGAGTGTATGACCTGGGGCAAAACTTTAGCACTCCAAGAGACTTAGAAGTCATGTAGGCCATGGCTCTTCTTTTACAGATGAGAGGGAGAGAGGTGACGGGATTTATCCCGAGTCCGCAGATTGGGAGTACAGCCCCAGAGCTGGGTTTGGAACCCAGATCTCATCAGTCCAAAGCCAGGGCTCCTTCCACTATGCTAGATGCCTCTAGTAGTCCTGGACACTGCTATTGATGCTCCACTCAAGGAAGTTCTGTGGTAGAATCATGGAGTCATACAATGCAAGAACTGAAAGGTATGTTAGAAGCTGTCTGAGTCCCCTTGTTTTACTTGTGGAGAAACCAAGGCCCAGAAATGATTTACCCAAGATCACGAAACTAGTTAGTGGGAATCTGAGAGAGCTGTTCTGACTCCCAGTCCAATGTATTCATTCATTCATTCATTCATCCATTTATTTATTTATTCACCCATTTGCTTATTCATTCATTTGTTTATTTATCTGTCTACTCACCCATTTATTTATTCACCTTTAAATTTATCTGTTTATCCATTCATCTATCCATTTGGGGGTTTTACTTCTTCACTTATTTATTCATTTGTTTGTTTTATTGATTACTTTTGGTTTTATATCACAATCTTTTCTGAATATACCCTCCTTTATAGAGCAGGTGTGGGACCACCCCTCCAGCCAGTCTTACATTTCAACAAAGAAAAGAAAAGAAGAATAGCTAAGAAAAATCAATCAGTACCAAGGTGGCAGTGTTCCACACCCCTAATTCCCAATCTATTCAACTAAAGGAGGGTAAGTACATGGCCTCCTTCCCTCCTCTGGGCCAGGACTGGTCATTACACACACACAGTGTTTGGCTTTAATTTTTTTTTTTGTCATAGAATCCTAGATCTGGAGCTGGAAGGTCAAGTCCAAATGACCCCATTGTATAGTAGAGGAAACCTAGAGAGGTAATTCACCTAGGGTCATACAGGGAGTAAATGACTTAGCTAGGGTATTAATGTAGGCTCTGTAAGTCCAAATTTCAGTTCTCTTTCCACTATTATGTCTTCACATTTATATTTGCTTAGTGTGTGATATGATTTCTCCAGTTCTACTCAATTCACTCTGTGTCCAGTAGACTTCCTACTGTCCTCCTATTATCTCCCCAGAGTTGGCCTACAGCAACTAGGGCTGCTAGGTGGCACCATAATGCACAGAATAGAGTGTCAGTCCTGGAGTCTTCCTGAGTTCAAATCTGGCCTCAGACACTTACTAAGCTGTGTGATCCTGGACAAATCATTTAGCCCTGTTTGCTTCAATTTCCTCATCTGTAAAATGAGCTGGATCAAACCATTCCAGGATCTTTGCCAAAAAAACCTCACCTTGGATCATGAAGAGTTGGACAAGACCGAAATGACCAAACAGTAACAATGTTGTAAAGAACATCAAGTGACCCCCAAACTCCCTTACTTTTTCTTTTCTATTTTTCTTTTTTAAAGAGATTACACATTTTATTGAGGTTGTAAGGAACACAGCCTTCTCCATCATCTCACCTCTTAAGATATGAATGTTCTGGTCAATGACCTTTCTTGCCTTGTAATGCTTTTCTCACTTCAGGCTTTTCCAATTATAGTGATATAAACACACATAAATACACACACACACACACACACACACACACACACACACACACACACGTACCCCAAACCTTACACCCTGAAAATTAACTATATTTCAGAAAAAGTAAAATAAAGTGAACATGAAGGATGGTACTGTGCTGCAGAAAAGTATATAATATGTGTGTGTATTTATATATATATACTTAACAATATTCTATCTGTATCTGTATCCTCATAATACTGTGATTGTTTTCTTACCTTACTTTTAGCTGGCATGAATAACTGCCACATTGATTATTGGAGATGTAGGAAATATCACATTTTTCTCCAAGAGTTTTAAGCCAGCTGCTTTCTGGGCCTCTCACTAGCTAACAATGTGACCTTGAGGAAGTGAATTCACTCCTCAAAGTTTCACTTATAAAAAAAGAGTGTGTTGGGCTAGGTATCACCAAGGCCTCGTACATCTCTGGTATAATTTTTTTTTTAATTTGAGAGGCGTCATGCCAACCTCTATTTCCTGACTCCTTTTCCTTCTTTGGCAATATTTTCTCCCACATTCCAAGTACTCTTTTTTTTTTGTTTGTTTCCTATAATCTTCCTCTATGGGAAGAAAGACATTTGATAAACTTGTTCATATGGAGGTGACAGGGGTTTTCCTGCCCCTTCCCCCACCCCATATTCCTGCATGAGTGGCTTAAAAGGACCGAAGGGCAAAGGAGTAATGCTTAACAAAATAAAATATTAATATGTGGAATTATGGGGACCTGAAAGCACATAAACCATAGCTGTAAATTGTTTTTTAATATAAACACAAAGGAATGAGATTGTAAGCACTTTGGTGGTCTATTAGAGAAGGTATTGGGGGTAGGAAGGCCTTCTTGGAGCTCCTTCAGTCACACTGCATAGTAAGCCACCTTCTCTGCTCATGTATTAGATACTATGTTTCTCTGTCTCTTTCCTCTCCTTTCTTTTATTTCCTTCTTTTCTTTTTCATCTACCTTCCCACTATGGGTTGGTCTTATTTGGAAATAATTTATTTATAAATAGCTCCTGGATAAATTAAGCTCTAAATGATAAGTTTATAAATGACTACTTCCTATGTAGTATTTCTTTCAAAGTCTTAATGATGCTTTTGGTTTTACATCACAGTCATTTCTGGATCTAACTTGCTCTCCCAGTTGGGCCTCCCTTGTGACAAAGAACAGTAATGAGTGAAAACCAGCTGATTCAGTGACTCTGTCTAACATGGTACACAGTATTCCGTTCCTAGACTCCCACCTCTCAAAGGAAAGGGAGGAGGTGGATTTCCTTATCTCTTTTGTAGAGTCAAGATCGGTCACTGCAATTACAAAGCATTTGGTGTAGGGATTTTGCTACATGCTATAATTTAAAGTACCTCTGACTTCAGAGCCCTATCTTTTTTTTTTTGGAAGACTTTGATCCTTGCTAAAATGCAAATCCCCAGGAGCAGGTACTTACTTT
The DNA here is from genome assembly GCA_011680675.1 of Gymnobelideus leadbeateri. NCBI lineage: Eukaryota > Metazoa > Chordata > Mammalia > Diprotodontia > Petauridae > Gymnobelideus > Gymnobelideus leadbeateri. The sequence continues at coordinate 68,125 of WOXC01005648.1, read as the reverse complement.
GAAACATCAAATGACTGACTCCTACTTCTCCCTTAAGAAGCTCTAATCAATCCTCCTTACTTAGGTTGGGGTGGACAACCTGTGGCATAGATCCCACAGAGCAGTCACTGAGGCCTCTTTCTGTACTGAATCCTATGTCTCTTTAATAGAACCATGGAGTTCAGTGTTTCCTCCTCTTGCTTGGCATATTTCCTCTCTCCTGTTTTTTTTTAATTAATTAATTTTAATTTTTAAATTTATTTTTATTTTTTGCTTTTTGGAGGGCAATTGGGGTTAAGTGACTTGCCCAAAGTCACATGGCTAATAAGTGTGTCAAGCATCTGAGGTCGGATTTGAACTCAGGTCCTCCTGACTCCAGGGCCAGTGCTCTATTCACTTTGCCACCTAGTCGCCTCTCTCCTGGTTTTTAAATCTCATCCCAAACTAAAAAAAGTCATTGAACTACACATACACATTGACAAGATAATGCCATTACTAGGTATGAAGAGGGTACCCACTAAGAGGGTTGCTCTGGAGACCCCAAAATACCAACACACCAGGTCCTGCCGAGTGAAATCTACTCGAGTCTTTTCAGCCAAAGAAAAATAAAATTTATTAAAAATGTGCTTGCATTAGACACAGAATAAGTCTGTGTTACAAAATTCTATGGCGCTCTCACTATTCTACAGCATTCTATGGCTCTCTCACACCACATGGTGTGAGATGGGGTCTTATATACAGAAGGTTGTGTGAGGAATCTAGGGGTGGTCTAGAGGAGGAGTTTGGAGAGGGTCTTCTGGAGGAGTTAATGGGGTCAATGAGAGATTGAAGGTGGGAGGTAGCTGGAGGCTACAGACAATGGTGGGCTAGGCCAATTCAAGGGTGTATTGATATTTTGATAGGCTCAAGGGTGGAAAGTAGATGAACAATGGAGGACTAGGCTAGTAACTAGGCTAGTAGTGAGCAGTTAGTAACTAGGCTAGAGGTCTGGGCCTAGCCACAATGTAAAGCTTATTGCCTCATGCAAATGCCTCATCAAATGAGACAATTTAATCAAGAGTCCAAGGGAACTTCCCAGAGCCTGTACCTCTAGGACTCAAGGAAAACTCGAGGGGGCTCCCAGAGACCATACCTCATTAGGTCTATACTTTTAAAATGTCAAAGACAGTGAAAGATTCCACATATACAAAAAATGGGTGTCTATACTTTGGGGAATGACTGGACAAATTGTGGTATATGAATATTATTCAATGTTTTTGTGCCAGTAGAGATGCAGCTGGATGGTGCGGGGGATAGAGTACTGGGCCTGGAGTCAGGAAGACCTGAGTTTGAATTTGATCTCAGATGCTTATTAGCTCTATGACCCCGGGCTAATGATTATCTTCTCTCTGTCTCAGTTTTCCCAACTATAAAATGGGGATAATAATAGCACGTACCCCCCAAGGTCCTGATAGTTCCACATATTACTATCTTAATTTGTTAAGCCTTGCTCCTTTGCCCTTCAGCCCTTTTAAACCACTCATGCAGAAATATGGGGTGGGGGAAAGGCAGGAAAACCCGTCACCTCCATATGCAAAAGTTTATCAAATGTCTTTCTTCCCTTAGAGGAAGATTACAGGAATGAGAGAAACAATTATCAATAAACAATGATTTGAGGAGATGCAGAGTTTCCTTGTCTCTTGCCTGGACTTTCCAGTCTCTTGAAGGGCCTTAAATTAACTCTCCTCAATCTTGGTCAGACCCCACCCAACCTTACAAGGAATCTCTAATCTAAGGTGACTTCCGTTCCATCAAGCTTGAGTGGAGATAGGGCCTTTGGTCTAGACTATCCAAGGCTGAGGATGATCTAGGTATAAGGATAGTCTCTCTGTCCAAGAGTAACATGATATCAGTTTCATTCCTCCTCCCTCCCCATGATAAATATGAAGAATTCAGAGAAACTTGGGAAGACATATATGAACTGACACCAAGCAAAGTAAGAACCAGTGAACAATTTACATGATGACTGCAGTAATGTAAAGAAAAGCCAGACTGGTAGAATTCTGATCAGTTCAGTGACCGAATATGACTGCAGGGAACTGGGTGGTGAAGCAAGGTGGTGCCTCTTGGCAGAGAGAACATGAGCTAGAGGCAGGAGGAATCTTTGGACCCAGTCAAGGTGCTAATCTGTTATTTGTTTCAAGGAAGAGTTCTGGTAGGCTTGGGGGTGGGAGAGAGCAAGTGAAAGAGAGTGAAAGTGATATAAAAAAGAAAAAAGCATCAATAAAACATCAAACCCAATTAAGCAACCAACTGATAAATCTAAAGTCCCAGCTCCTCTAAAATTCCATCTGTGACCTCCCAGAAACATCACTGGATCTGAAATCAGTGGCTGTTGCGTTCAAGGACAAGCTCATCTGCTATTATTGGAATAGGAACTTAATCTTGCTGGATCTTGGATTCCTTCTCTGTACAATGAGGCATTTGGATCTGATGGTCTCTGAAAGCAGCTGGGTAGCTCAGAGGAACCACTCAGTGAAGTCTGACTACAGAGGTGACATGAGAGGACCCTTGCTTTAGGAAAATCACTAAAATGCTTTGCAAATCTTAACAGTCAATTTAAATCTACATATTTCATTTCAATTATTATAGGACAATTATTACATGGACAGTCTTATGGATTGGGACTGTGATTTCATAAGTATATGAAAATCTCAGATGAGAAAACTCATTTTACCAATGCATGTTGGCATCTGCTCTGCAACTTAGTAGTCTTAAAGTATTGCCTAGAGCACTGAGAGTGGTTAATCTCTCTGCCTGGAGTCCCAGAGTCAGTATGTGTCTAGGGTGGGACTTGAATCAAGATCTTACTGGCTTCAAGATCAGCTTTCCATCTATTATGTGATTCTGCCTCTGGCTTATTATAACAGTGTAACAACAATGAAGATAACAATCTAAGATAACTAATCCACCAGGTAAAAAATATCTTCAGGATTTAAAAATTTTTTTCCTCTGTTTCAATTCTAGGTTCTGGGGCACCACTAAAAAAATATCAGCTGGGTCTAGCATTCATTAAAGTTGCCATGGGCCTGGAAGAAGCTACTTGGAACTTCCACTCTCAACGGGTAAGAAAAGGAAAAGGGGCATTAGAGGGCTATTACTTTTTTTTTTTTTGGAAGGCAATTGGGGTTAAATAACTTGCCCAAGGTCACACAGCTAGGTTTTTGTTTTTGTTTGTTTGTGTGTGTTAAGTGTCTGAGGCCGGATCCCAACTCAGGTCCTTCTGACTCCAGGGCCAGCACTCTACTCACTGTGCCATCTAGCTGCCCCAGGGCTATTACTTTTAAGGCATAATTTGGGCTAGATCATCTGAGGTCTCTTTCAACACTTAGATTCTGTGATTCTAAGTAAAGTTTTACCTAAGTGAATTCCTTAGCCATCAAAAAAAAAGTTGGGGAGAAGCAATTGGCTAGCATGGCCCACTGGCCCTCCCTTTTTTGAGTGCTTGGAGTTATAAAATGCTATCATTCAAACAGAACAAGAAGTCTATTCCTCCCCTAATTCTTCACTCTCATTTTCTCTAGGCACATAAATAATTTTGGTGGCATTGCCTTGTTAGATCTCTTTCTAGTGAACTTCGCTTATATTCACTATGTCTGTATTGCTGATTTCACTTTTTAATCACACTTTGCCTTTAAATGAGTTTTCTTTTCATGTGTGCTTATATTATTTTAGAGATTGTTGGATTAGATTGGGAAAAGGTAATCATATATTTCACACACAGGCCAATGTAATTATGACCCTATGTAATTTTCCTTTCCTTTTTTTTTTTTTTTAAATTCCACCATGATAAAAGAGAAGCTGCAGCAAAGTCAGAGGGGAAGTCCTTAAGTCCTTGGGAAACTAGGCTGTGTCACTGAATGCTGGGAAGGCAACTGACAGATCTCTACTAGATGAAAGATCCAAGGCCAAAATAAAAACCAGCTGCAAGGGCTTTTGACAGAAAACTAACTAGAATCACAGAATTTGGGAAATGGAAGGTCTCTTGAAAAGTAATTCACTTTACAGTGAATTACAGTGAAAGACTATTTGTTTGAAGACCTACAGTGATGGGGAGAGTTCTTTCACCCAAGACAGATAATTCCACTTTTGCAAGTTTTCCTTACATCTAGTTCAAATATGCCTCTTTGTAACTTCCACACATTGTTTCTGGGTCTATCCTCAGAGGCCAGGTGGTAAAAGTTTAATCCCTCTACAACTATAAAGTACTTAGCACAGTGTTTGGTACATTCTATTCAGTCACTTTTTCAGTCATGTCTGATTCTTCTTGACCCCATTTGGGGTTTTTGTAGCAAAGATACGGGAGAAACTGAGGCAAACAGGGCAAAGTGACTTGCTCAGGGTCAAGTAAGTACTAGTAAGTGCCCGAGGCCAGGTTTGAAATCAGGAAGATAAGCCTTCCTGACTCCAGGTCTAGCAGTCTATCTACTTTGCCACTTATTTGCCCCAGGTATATAGTAGGTACTTAATAAATGCTTGTTTCTTTCCCCACCCCCATTCTGTGTGATAATCATTTAAATTCTTGACAATATCTATCACCTCCTGCCTAAATCTTCACTTCTCTAAGGCTGAAACATCTTGAATTCCTTCAATGAAACCTCCTATCATTGGAATTCTAGACTCTTTAACACCCCAGTTGTCCTCCTCTCAATGCTTTATGGATTTCCAATGTCTGTCCTAAGACACAATGCTTAGAAGTACTCTAGGTGTGGTCCCACAGCAGGATGACCACCTCCTTGTTCCTAGAAGGCTCTTCTGTACCTTAAGGCTACATTAGTTTTCTTGACTGACATATTCTACAGCTGAACTTGCAAACCTCTAAATCCCCCCAGGCCATTTTCAGAGATACCATGGTCTGGTCATCTCCCCAAGAGGTCTTGAAATCATAGGCAGGTCATTTACAATCTGAATCAGAACATGCATTCATTATTCATTCAACAAATACTTATTAAGTGCCTCCTCTATTTAGAGCACCCAGAAAGGCTCCTGGGGGGGAGGGGGAGCAGATGTAAAATGAACATGATCAATAACATGACAATTAATAAAAAATCTTACATTAAAAAGCACTTTGGCACAAAGTTCTTACAAAAATCTCATTTGAGCCTCACGACAACCATGGGAGGTAGATAATTTAAGTGAGCGGTCTATATATCTCCTACCGTGACAAGCACAATTAAATTGACAAGCCAACAAGTATTTATTAAATGCTTAATAGATACCAGGCACTGTGCTAAAGGCTAGGGAAATGAAGAAAGGGGAAAAGCCTAGCCCCTGATTTAATGGATTCTACAGTCTAATGGGGAAGAGAACATGCAAAAATCTGTGTATGCCCAAGATCAAATCAGCAACTTCTAACCCATATAACTATTTCAGCTCTATAAAATCTATATGAGAATGGTCCTGGTACACACCAAGAGTATTCTTGATGAAAATAGGAGAAGGGAAGAGGCAGCCTTCGGTGGATGGTTTTTCATCATAGATCATGCTTTCATAGCCATATGACTACAGAGCCTACAAATATAAATGTGTTCATGGTTTGTTAATGATAAAATGGCATTTGATCCAGTAGAACAAAACATATAATTAAAGGACCTTTAATAATAGGTCTGCCGTTTATGGGTTAATATTATAGAAGATTGATGGATAGATGAAACCACAGAGATAAATTTCTTCAATGACCTGATTATCTTATTCAAATAAATCATAAAACAGAGAAAAATATGTTCATCCCAGGTGTTTACTTCTATCACGGAAGCCATTCCACATAGGGTCCAAATGGAAGAATTATTGTCTCCCTTGGTATAATGTTAACCCCTTGAGGGCAGGGGCTGCATAATTTTTGTCTCTGTATTTCTAGCATCCCTGCACTAAGGTATTTAATGAAAGATTGAATCTCTCCACCTTCAAAAACAGAGGATTTGACCTAAGACTGTATCCCTTGTCTGCAATCTAGGCATGTTTGGGGTTTTTGCTGGGGGTATGCCTGCTGCCCAAGTATACCTGGCAAATATTTTCAGTTTTGCTATGGGAAAATCCAGAACTTTTCCCCCTTTTCAGGGTCAGGGCAATGATAAAATATCTAAGGAGCACACCTTTGGTTTCTTTTTACTCCCTCTCTGTGGTGTGTGACAGACAGGTAGGAAAGGCAGGAGGCCTCATGGACCCAGCTGTTTCTGGATGCCCTGGATATGAGTTTCTGAAGAATATACTAGGTTTGGAAGAATATATCAGCCAAAGCAAACACATTGGAAGGATGTCAGAGAGCCCTGAGAGAATGGGAAAAGAAATGAGTATAGAAGGCAGAGATAAAGGTTGCAAAAGACCAGTTTGATTGACTTCATTATTTCCCTGAAGGACAGCATCCTTATGTGGACTGGGCTAGCAAGCTGAATGTGAATCCCACTGTATACATGATACTTTAGACTTGCCCAAGGAAGGTTTGGTTTGGAGTTTATCCAAGTTTGGGGTTTCTTCTTCATAAAGAAATTAAAATTAACCTAATGCACTCCATTTAATGGATCTAGATGTCACAGTGGGTTTGTTTGCAATAAAAAGAATGCAAAAACCCCCCAATAAAAACCCATTCAAACCCCTCAAAGTCTTTAAAAAAAAGGATTTGGATAAGTTTGGTTATGGACAGTTAAAACCTTTTCTCTAAGCCTTTTATTTTTTCATGGATATTTGTGCAGAACTTGCTTGTTATGCCTTATTCTTGCTATAGTCAAGTTAGGATGGTGTCTGGCACATAGTAGGAAATTAATGCATATTGACTGACTGGCTATATGAATAATCTACCACTTTTCCAGTTGTAGGGTTAGAGATAGGTACTAGAAGTATGATTTCTATGAGTATAGGGAATTCCCCGATGAGGAAACACCGTCTACCAATACAGGTTGGTACCTTCTTTATAACTTAAGAGTCTTGACTGAGGTCATAGAGCCTGTATGTGTCAGAAGACCTAAACCCAGGCTTTCCTGGTTCTGAGGCCAGTTCTGAATCCATCATAGCTTGCTGACTCTCTTTACAGTCAGTCATCTATGTTCTTAATAATTGTTTATATCATTTCTCAAGTCTGAGCCATGGGTTGTTGATAATCCTGTTAGATTTTGCTTATAATCGCCATATATCTTTTCCATGGCCATTCAGATTACCCACTTGATTCTCTCCAGATAATGGGGACTCCATGATTCCCTGTCAATTGGGTGAATATTGGTGTTAAAAAGATAACACATTTGCACCAAAGAATTGCCTGGAGTGACTGAAAGAACCACATAATTTCCTCACATTTAGACTGATCTATTCATTTCTGAGTCTCCTCATTTTCTTTGACCAGATTCTTGATCAAAGCAAATGTACTGATCATTTAACTCAATGAGCTAACCTTATAACATAATGGCATAATAAGGTCAAAATATATTTTACATTTAGTTTTTGCAATGTGGTTATCACATAGAGTTCTTTTGAGTGACTGGAGATTTCACTGAGGAGACCCTTTAGTGCTCCAGGGAATGATGGGAGCACTTCATTGGAAGTCCCTTAACTTCTGTGAACCTTAGTTAAGTCATCCATAAAATAAGGATAATTACAATTCCACTATTTATGTCACAAGGGTTGGTATGAAGAACAGTGTTTGCAAACCACAAGACTCTATTAAAATGTGAGCTTTGGGGGTTATTGTCTATCATGTGTATCCTTTTAAAAAGGGCTCGATTTCACGTGAAGCTTTCCCTGAACCTTAGTAGCTAGAAGTGTTCCTTCTGTCTTTGAATCACTTACACTACTTTGTATCTCTTTTTACTTGTAATATGCTAACACATATTTTTGGGGTGTATTATCTTATCTTCCTTACTAGATTATAAATTCTTTTAGGACAGGAAATGTATCCTTTTATTGTCCCTAGCCTAGCACTATGCCTTTTCTAGTAGATTCTCAATAAATGTTTTTGAATTCAGTTTGACGAATACTTTACCTAATGTATATCAACTAGTTGACACCCAGCAATAGTCAACCGTTATATCACACCTCTGTTAACGTTTCCATTCTGGTTAGCAAACCAACTGGTTTGTTTTCCTAACTGCTGGCTGCTGCCTTCATTAGGGGCTGTTAGCATGTGAAAATGATGCATTGTTAAGTTTGGCAAAAGGATTGTGAGCTTATATTTGTTCTTTGATTCATACCCACTCCCGAAATATATTGGTTACAGTGTTGTTTTTCTCTAACCTCCTTATGCTGGGGAGAGGAAATTTTGCTGAATAACGGGTCTTTTATTGATGTGTTAACAGCCCCTACCGAGAAAAGTTGAAGGACCTACCATTAGTAGAAGAGGAATGTTAGGGGCTAGTATAACCTACTAAATGATTGATCTGTAAGGGTCTCTGGCCCTGTAATGGATATTATGTGAGACATGGCTAAAAAAAAGGAGAAAGAAGTAACCAAAAAAAATCCTACTCATAAGGAATAAGTCACCAGACCTGAAGGAGAGAGAAAAGGAGGAAGGGAGATAGAGTGAGTAGAAAACTCGGTGGAAGAGGGGAGACCACGCTGAGGTAGGTTTTGAAAAATGATTGCCTTCTTACTGGGAAAGGGTGATGATTGGAGGGATGAATGATTCAAGCTATATTTTTATTTCTTGAATACCACCCCATAGAAAACTTCTCTCAGTTCCAAAAGCCTGATGGCCAGGCTCAATGTAATGGCCTGGATACAGTCTGAAATGTTTCTGGAGAGTTTCCTGCTCACTTCTAAAGCCTTTAGGGAGAACAGTTAGTGGGGAATGTGAATGGCCAATTTGAGAAAATCACTGTTTTGGTGTTCCCAATATACCAGGGCTGGCTATGACTAATTTTTAGAACAGCCCCTGGGTAATTATGATAATTTGGTTAATATTGACCTGGGGATAAGCCATGGGCCCATATCCATAAACACAGCACAGCTGATCAAAGTGTGTTCCTTGAGTAGCTTTGCTCCTCTTTTGGCTGGGGGTGGGGAAGCCCTCCCTACCTCTCCATCCTCTTTACTCTGGTTCCCGAGGAGCTTGCCTTTCTGGGAATCCCCATGGCTCTTGTGATTTATAGACCACATAGCTTAACCTTGGGATCTGTGGTGCCCTGGATTTCATTTTAATGGTTGCATGTGTGCAGGTCTGGTCACCCCTATGATCTGATCATACATTGAGAACTAGGAGAATTCTCTGGAAGTCATCCAGTCCAAGTTCTCATTCTGTACAGGAGGAAAAGGAAACTGAGGCCCAGTGAGGAGGGACCATAGGAATTAGAGCTGGAAGGGCCTGGTGTCTGGTCCTTCCTGTTTCATTTACAGATGAGGAAAACAGGGGCCTGCACAGAGGAAGTGACTTATTCCCTCTAGCATTTTTCATTTTAATGATGTAGGTGTGGAGGGGAAGGGGGTCCTTTGATCTCTGATTCCACATTACATAATTGTATATGTAGAAGACTGGTTCTGGAACTGTTCATATTTTATTATCTGCATCTACAAAACTAACAGAGGGGAACAGTGGGCAGAAGAGTAATTTCAAAGCCAGAAATACCTGGGTTCAGGTCCATTCTCTGGAGGGGGAGAGGAGAGGAAAAAGTCCCAGCATCTGTACATAGGGAGTAGATCCCATTATCAGAGGCCAATCTCTCTGGGTGATCCAGAGAAAGGCATTCAAACTCTCAAGACTCTTACAGAGCAGGTTAGGAGATAGAGTTTCATCAGGGAAGTCCCTGGTTTGCTACAATAGAATCATAGGTCTATTCCCAGTCCAGCAAAACTGGGGGAAGGAGAATTGGATTATAGCAAAGCATCAAAGGAGACAGGTGGCTCAGTAGAAGGAGCTCTGGACCTGGAGTCAGGAAGATCTTAGTTCAAATCCAGCCTTAGATATTTATTAGCTGTGTGACCCTAGGCAAGTCACTTAACCCCTATTTGCCTTAATCCCCTGGAGAAGCAAATGGCAAATCACTATGGTATCCTTGCCAAGAAAATACCATGGACAGTATGGTCCACAGAGCCATGAAGAGTTATACATGAAAACAACTACAATATTATATATCACATACACATGCAGGAGGGACCTGATGGACTTGAAACTTGTTTAATCCCAATATATTAGAGAGGAAGAAACTGAGTCTCAGAGAAAGGAAATAACTTGGCTTTCCATAAATGTAGCCCAGTCTATCAAAGTATATTAATTAAATCACCTAGCTCATAAGTAGCAAATCCAAATTCAAACCCAGGCCCTCAAATTCCAGGTCCAACATATTTGCTTCTGTATCTTACTTCTGATACCTCACACATACACTACACCATTTCAAGTTGTTTCTTAGCTCCCTTCTGACTTTGGCATTCTCTGAGACCATGATGCTATTCAGACCAGTGCCTTGCCACTCACTAAATCACAGAATAGGACCTTTGGGTCATCGAGACCCACCACCATCATATCACAGAAGAGGACACTGGAAAGTGACTTGTCCAAGGTCATCGCTGCTTCCTGTGTGACCTTGATCAAATCACTTCCCACAGGGGGCCCTCGGCACCTCTGTGGTGCTGGATTCCTTATTTGCCTTCTGAGTCATCTTGAGTTGGGAGGAGAGAGGAGAGAGTCCCAGTGTCTGTGCATAGGCAGTGGATCCCATTATCAGCGTCCTGGCCTGAATCAGGATCGCTCCTTCTTCTCAAGTGACAAGCCTAAATGTAACTTTTTTTTTTTTTTTGGTTCCTCCAGCTCCCTGGGAGTGTTGACTTAGCAGGAGTACACAATAACACTCTAACCTCGGCTTGTTTGGACAGGGGAGAGACGCCTTGCCAGAGCCTTCTCTGTACTTGACTAAATAAGCATGCTGGTCCTTCTGTCATTATGGCCGTGTCCCACGGAGGGCAGGAGGGAGGGGGCCGGCCCTAGGCAAGGGGGGAGGGGCAGACAAAGGGGGTCCTTCCTGTTCTGCCGGCTGTTATCACCCGGTGCTGTTCTGACGCTAGTCAAACATTATTGTGAATAACCCAGGCTCAATAGCACCAGTGTTAGGCTGGAAAGTCAATATTGGCTGAGCAAATAGAGAGTTGCTATTTGCGTAGCTATGAGTATTTGTGTATTCTGACTGCTTCAACAGGGCACTTGGAAATGAAGGGGAAAAAAGAAGGGGGTGGGGGCAGTTGGTGGGCAGTTGGTTGGGTTTGGAACAAGGCTAGGCCTGTTTTGGATTTTCCCCTCTTAGGCAGGCAGAGAGGGATGTGGGAGGAATGACCTTCCCATTCTTCTCTGTCCTTCCCCCCAGGGTCGGAGAATCTGCCCAGTGCCCAGGAACGGAATGGTGCCAGGGCACTTTAAAAAATAAATAAATAACATGTAAAAGTGCCTTTTCCTTCAGGAGAGCACTCTGGCCCTGGGGTTGGTCTTTTCTCATTCCCTCTTCTTCCCTTCTCTTAGAACAGATTCCACTGGGCCAGCTGACCTCCCTCCTCCCTCCTCCTTCACTTGCCTCTCTCTCCTTAATTTCCCTGTCTTCCTCCCTCTTCTCATCCTCATCCTCTTCTTTGCCCTCCCCCCTTTCTCCTCATCCACCCCCCTCCTCTCCCTCTTCTACCACCTTCCCTTCTTTCTCTCTGTACTCCTAGTTTGCCTGCCCCTCCATATCCTGCTTCCCCTCCTCTTCCTGGTGCACCCACCCTGCTTCTTCCTCATCCTTTCTCCCTTCCCCTTCTTCTCCCTCTTTCCCCCCTCAGCCTCCACCCAAAAAAAAATCTCTTTTTCTTTTCTTCCTCTCTCCTTCTCCTCCTCTTCCTCCCATCCCAATCCCAGTTGCTGCAAACACTGCCTTGAAATAGTGCCGTGGGGGGCCCTCAGTTAATTTGCATTTTACTCTCTCTTGTTAAAATTCTGGCAGTTTTCACCGGTCCCTGTGACCTTCTCCCAGGCAGACATGCCTATTTATAACAATCTGTCCTTGGCTCAGGCCCCTCCCCGCTGTCCGGGGAACAGGATTTGATAGCCTGTTCTTTCATGAATACTGGATGAACTCTAGGCCTGGCTGTGTGGGAAGTGGCAACAAGGGAGGTGGGGGTGGGTAGGTGGGTGAGGAGGAGATCTGCCATTGTGAATTCTCTAGGGACTGCCTCAGAGAGCTTGGTTTTTCTTAGAACCTCAGAGAGCAAATCTGAAGTGTCAACTCTGGTACTTACTCTGGAGAGGAAGGGAGAGTATGTTTTATGGGGGTGGGGCAGAATATTTCATGACCCCCCTGAGCCCTAACCACCAGTCAGTCCTCTTCCCCCCACCCCCTCCCCAGGCTGGTTGCTAGGGCTGGAAGAATGCCCAAGAGATAGAACAGAATAAAGCCCTGGGCCTCTTTATAGCACTTGGAGTCATGTACATAGAACTGGGTCCCTCAAGCTCCCTGGCTGAGTTGGTTTATTAATTTTTAAAATCAATGATTTGTTAAACCCAGTGAGAAAGTTTGCCTCTTGAGGCCTCTGCTCCATTTATCACTGATGGGACCAGGGGGAGGAGGGAGGAAGGGCTCAATTTACCATGAGATGGGGACTCTGAGGCCTAAGCATCCCTGGGGTTGCTCCAGATGGTGGGAGCTGGGGGAAGGGGGTGGGGGAGACTCATGAACCCACAGTGGGAAGAATTATGTGAAGGGAAAGACAGAAAACTCCTGGAGCTAGGAGAACTTGGGTCAGTCAAAAAAAGCTACAGAAATTAGGAAGTTTTCTTTTAAAAAGCTCACCCCATTTTTCATCTGACTATATCTACCCACAAGCTTTACCTTGCCCTCCCCTCCTCCCATTTCCTCATCATGCCACCCTCTGTGGCCTGGGGTTAGGACTTACAAGTGTCTTATCTAGCAAATGCTGTTTCCTGGCATACACACTTTCCCATATAAAAACCTCAAAAAATGTATGGGAGAGTAATGGGAGTTTCTTTGAGGTCTGTTAGTCCTGCTCTCAATTTCATTAGGCTTACGGTTCTTTGGCACAGACAGTCCCCTAAGTTCAGAGAGTAAAATGTAGATATTATCACCTACCTACCCACCACACATTTAAGAATGCTTCCTGGAAATGTCAATACCCACAAAACATGCTTTTTTTTCTTTTTCTGTACATTCCCAGCACTTAGGACTGTGCCAGGAGCATAGTAGGTGATTAATAAATGTTCATTGACTGATTCTATGCTTTGAGGTAGAAAATGGAGTCATGTTTTACGGTGGTGTGAGGCCTGCCCCAATCCTAGCTGTGCTTGTGAAACATTTGCTGAGGTTGCTGCCTTTACTTTCTTTTCTGATGCTTAAATTCTGCCCGGCTCAAGTTCTGACTTTTTACTTGGAGCCTCATGAGCCCCAGTGATCTGCATCTGCTCTAAATCTTCCATACTCTTCAGTGGCCTTGTACTGCTAAGTGCCTTTTCCCTGTGTTCCTGACTGATCTTGACCTCTTTGAGTGTCAGGTCCTTGAAAATGGAGATGATTTTGCCATCTTTGTATTTCCCATAGTTCTTAGCTCAGTACCTTATACCTCTCATTAAACATTCACAATTTGAGGGAATGGACTTGGTTTCTTTTTTCTAGGAGGGGAGAAATGAATATGGTGGGATACTAAGCAGCTTGACAACTCAGCCCTAGACCCACCCTTCATATTTCCCTGCCTGTCTAAAATTGCCTGTTGGCTATCAGGGATGCTATAAAGGCAATTTTTGCTTTGGGTAAGTGATCAGTCAGTCAATCAGTAAGCATTTATTAAGTGCCTACTATGTACCAGACACTATGCTAAGACCTAGAGAAATAAAAAAAAGCAAAAGACATTCCCTGCCCCCAAGGAGCTTGCAATCTAATGGTGGTTGGAGAAGACTAGAGGGCCTTCTAGGTCTCTTCTTCTCTAAGATTCTGTAGTTCTTTCATTCTCTAACTGAAAGGTTACATAGTTTCATGAATAGAGAGCTTGCTTTAAGGTCAGGAAGTCCTGGCACATACTGGCTGTGCGACCCTGAGAAAATACTTTCCTCTCTCAGTGTTCTAGACAGCTGTCTAAGTTGCAGAGAGGATGTCAGCCTGCCTCAGAAGAGGGACTGGCCTCACTCAGAAGTTCCCTATCACAATAAAATCATAGGCTCATTCTGGATTCCTATAAATGGTAAGAACATTGGGTCAGAAGAGCCTCAGGTCTGAATCCCCATCAAAGACCTAAAGATAATCGGAAAATGAGGAGCTGGAATGGAGAAGAGACCCTTCTACTGAGCCCCCTGCCTCCAAAAAACAAAACTCCATTTTTGCATCTGTCTTCCAGAACACTGAGGAGGGAAGAAGGGAAGGTTGTTTTTCTTTCTTTCTTTTTTAAGAGATCTTTATCTGATTTCTTTTTCTTCCCTTTTCTCTCACATGTGGCTTTCACGGTTCAGGAGCTAGACCTTTTTTAAACAGAATGGGGCCTTGAGGTTTATTATCCAGTAATGGAGTTAAACAGAAAACTGTGTCCTCCCTGACCACAATTTTCCACCAACATCATCATCTTTGTCTGGAGTAAGCAGGGCCCAGCAGCTTCTGAGCCAGAGCAGGATCCCTTTCCGGGGTACCCCTTGTCCCTCTTCTGGCTCCTTCTTGTTCCTGATGGCCCATGTTGGCTGGGTGGTGGGGTGGGAGGGATCAAGAACAGTGAGTTGCAAAGATAAGATTTTCCTTTTCTTTTTTTCCTCATCTGAGAGACATTTGGTACTAAATCCTTCTTGGTAAATCACAAATATTGTGAAGCACGTTAGCACTCTCAGCCAAGACAAATGCAATTTGGAATAATTAAGTCCACATGACAAATGGACTCACATTAGTTTTATTTATCTTGAGTGGATTAACAGGAACTAGCAATGGAAAAAGTAATTGTTTTGCTGCTTAGGCCCAGTGAATGGCTGATTTGTTGGAGGCTCCAAGACTTAGAATATTAGGAGACAGAAGGGGCCTGTGAGAACATCTATTCTAATTCCTTCATTTTAGAGATGAGGAAACTGAGATGTAAAACAGAAGTGACTTGCCCCCGTTCCTTTAGTGTGAGATGCCTAGGGGACTCAATTCAGTGCATTCAGTCACACATCATTTTCAGGGTGGGCAGCAGGCAGGAGCATGAATCCCAAGCATCCTAGAAAGTTAATGAGGCTGTAGCATGAATGAGGGGAGGGATTGTAGCCAATAATAGGACTCCATGGGGCATGTCTGGGGAACAACTGGATTGTGGAGTGGCATCAGATGGCAGGCAGGGTGCAGGAGAGATGGGGAAGGCAGACTTGTTGGACAACAGTGGGTTATCCAAATTCATGTGGGTGTTCTAGCCACTGGGGAGCTCTCAACCTGCCTTAGGGCAATTCAGGGAAGATCAACATCAGCTCTACCAAATATGAAATTATTGCTTTAGCTTTGGAGCATACATAGATGTTCTGTGACTGTAGAGTTCTCATTCAGAATCTGCAGGGAAACCCACAGCACCATGCCCTCAAATCACCTGCTCTAAGAAGCCTTCCTCAATGACTCCATCAAAGGCCACTCTTACTCTCTGTATCCCTCTAGCATTGAGGGATTCCCTTGGCACTACACTAACTGCCTCACTTTCCTTTTCTGTAAAACAAAAGAATTGGACTCAACCTTAAGATCTTTTCCAACTTTAAGTCTATGGTCCTTAGGGTGCATAATGATATATTTCTGCTTCAGGGTAACATTGATCTGCTACAAAATCTCTGGGAATTTGTGTCATCAGATCCCAACACAGTGCCTTGTCTACTGTACGCATTTAACATTGGTTTGAATTTAAATTTCTCATAGATAGAGAACTCTGCTGTCAACTAGCTGAAGTCAAGGTGATGGGAACATAGGTTTGTTACTGGAAATGACCTTAGAGCCAGTCTAGTCTAACTCCCCCCGCCCCCCATTTTACAGGTGAGGATACTGAGTCCCAGAGAGGTTAAATGATTTACCAATGTCACAGAGGTCAGTGGAGGTGCTAGGATTTGAGTCCAGATCCTCTGGCAATCTAACAATCTTCCTTCTGATTACAAGAGGCACCTTGGCAAGGTGGCCTTTAGGGAAATGGTGGCACAGAGTCAGTTTTTGGTGACCCTGTCTCAGCACTGGTTGACCTTCTCTCTACTGTTAGAATCCCCTTTCCTGTTCTTCCAAGACTCACTTCACATTATAGTGGTTCACTTAGGAAGCAGGGACTTCCTGAACAACGACCCATTAACCAATAGATACTTTCTGATCTCTTCCCCATGAATACATATCTTCAGGTAGAATGTAACCTCCTTGAGGGTAAGGGCTGTTTTCAATTCAAATTTAACAATAACAATTTATAAAATATAACTACTGAGCTAGGCTGGGTAGACGAAGAGTAGAGGAAACATATCTTTGCCTTCAAGGGGTTTACATTCCTTTGATGGAAACAACATATGAGCCAAAATACCGCTAGATTCCAATTAGTGCAAATAATGAATACCATCATGAGGCTGTATGATTTCTATTCACAGTATAATGACATGTAAAATATGGTCATTGGTTACAGCCCAATGGAAATATGCAGTGTGAATTAGAATAATGGGACGACTTCCCAGGATTCATTATTCGGGCTAATCGGGGAATCTAGCTCTATGTGATATGTACAAAGTAATTTCCAGGACACAGGTGTAAGGAAAAAGGTGGGGGGAGGGGAGGGGAAAGAAGGATGGTTGGGGCTAGGGTTTAGTCCCCTACCTCCCACCCTTAAAATAGGAAAGAGGATTATTGAGGTTATTGAGGTGTTTAAAAAATGTACAGATAAGGAAAAGAAGGTAGCTGGGGAAGAATCAGAGATAATCAGGTCAGTTTTAAAAGTTGCATTTTGAATTTTATTTAATTTTTAAAAATGAAAATCAAACTGTACATAATAAAGATTTTGTAGTTTTATGTACAATCATTTCTTCCCCCCTCCCCATTTTCCTGTCTATTTAGAAGTGCTTATTTTAGGTGCCATTTGTAAATATCAGAATTTTTTTAAAATTAAAAAATTAAAAACACACAAAAAATAAGATCAAGAGTAGATTGTTAACGATAGATCAGAGGTCCCATAGGGTACAATGGAAGGGTAGGTGAGAGTGGAATTAGGGCTACAGGGGTGACAGGCATGGGAGAACAAAGAGTATGGTCAGGCAAGGGAGCTTTGTCCTAAGCAGCAGCCCTGTAGTCAAAGGGCAGTATATTGTCATGTCCTTCATGGCACTAAAGGTAAGATTCATTTGATTCAAAATCTCTAGGAATCTCTATCACTAGATGATAGTATAAAGCCTTGCAGATTGTAGGCATTTGATTGTAGTTTGAATTTTGTGTGTGTGTGTGTGTGTGTGTGTGTATATATATATATACACATATATGTGTACATATATACATATATGTGTGTGTATCTATATATGTATATATTTTGCTTTTTGTAGGGCAATTGGGGTTAAGTGACTTGTTCAAGGTCACAGGCTAGTTTTTGTGTTAAGTGTCTGAGGCCAGATTTGAGCTCAGGTCCTCCTGACTCCAGGGTCAGTGCTCTATTCACTGTGTCACCTAGCCTCCCTCTTTTTTAAAAAATAATTTATATTTCTTGTGCCTCATCTTCTCAGAATGCAGCTCTCTGCAAATGAACTTATGGATGAAAATGTTAGAGTGTCACTCTTTGGGGTGAGTGCTATTATCCCTATTTTATAGATCACAGATTTGTGGAACAGAGAAGTTTTATCACCTACTTTTAGTGAGGTGAGTAAGTACTCAATGTATTATTGGTCTCATATTACAAATGAGGAAATTGAAGTTCAGGGACATTAAGTCATTTGCTTATTGGTAAGTGTTGGAGATAAAATTTGGACCCAAATCTTTCTGACTGCAGGGCCAGTACACCACCATTATATAGATGAGTTCATATTCTAGGAGTTGGGAAATGATGTTGGGAAAAGACACATGGAAAGAAGTAGAAGAAATATAGTAACTGGAAAGAGAAGACAAACACAGATGGAACAGTGTCAGGAAGTATTCGTAAGTTGCCAAATGAGGAAATGGAGCCTCATGAAATCTCTCCTTTTTGATATTAAGGAACCCAACCCCAAACATGGAGAAGCCTGTCTTCAGGTTCATAAATCAATTGGCAAGTGAGAAGCCAGGGGAGACCTGACTTTATAACAATTCATATGAAAAGCACCTCAGGGTTTTAATTGACCAGTAAGCTCAAAATCAGTCAAGACTGAAATAGGATTGCTAAAGAAAATGCATGCTTTTCAGTTGCTCTGGAAGGCAGAGTTAGGCCTAACAGACTCAAGTCATAAGGGATATAGATTATTTTCAAACTAAGGAAGAACTTTCTAACCATCCTACTTTCTTAAAACCTCAAATAGTGAGCTGCTCACCAATGGGGGTGTTCAAGAGGAGGAAACCTTCGAGGGATTCCATAGAGGACATTCCTACCTTAGATAGGAAGTCAGTTTCTAAGGTTCCTTCCAGCTCTGAGACTCTGGGAAGCTTATATTCTTCCAGTAAAACAGGCAGTGAGTAATGACAGGAATTCTGCTCGAGAACCCACTGTAGGCTGGGATGCTCAGGAAAGGCTTTATCAAGCAGGTGGAATTTAAATTAGGGCTGGAACAATGGAAGGAAAAGTATAAAGAAAGGTGCAAGAGTTGGAATGAGCAGGTCAGAAAGAGCACTTGGAGGACTGACTGGAGGAAAGAGTGAGGCTGATGGCTTTGCATGGCTCTGCCTCACTTAAATCCAATCCATGAACAAGTCAAGACATCACCCTCATGATTTCATCCATTCTCTTCCAGAATAAAAAAGACAAAGAACAGCAGTAAGAATCAGATAATCAATTAACAAACACTTACCTAGTACATGCCATGTATTAAAGCACCATACTAAGAAATGTGGATAGGATCGGGATTTTGATTGGACCTATGATTTCACTGGTGGAGGGAATTGTAAAAAAGGAAATGCCCTCTACCAGTTCAGGTCATTATCTTCCTTATTAGCTTAGAGTTGCCTGGAGCAGTGGTGTCCAACTCAAACAGAAATAAAGCCATGAAATAATACATAAGGATTCCTGTGAGCCATATAGTGACTTAGATAACTGCAATGTTTATGTATTTCTTTAAAAAAATATATCAACACATTAAAGTCAGGAACTACATCTTAATCTGGTTTGGGCCACACTTGGAGCATTGTGGCCTGTCTGCCAGTCAAAGCATTGAGGAATAAAGTGACTCACCCAGCTAGTATATGTCAAAGGTGGGAAATGAATTCATTTTTTCCTGTTTCTGAAGCTGATTTGTTTTTACTACAGGAACTGTAGAGGGAGGGAGGGAGGGAGGGAAGGAAGGAAGGAAGGAAGGAAGGAAGGAAGGAAGGAAGGAAGGAAGGAAGGAAGGAAGGAAGGAAAGAAGGAAGGAAGGAAGGATTTTCTATTCTCAAGGATCTATGGGAAGAGAGTAGCCTGGATAGACCAGATGGTACCTGTATGGAGAATACCAGGAGACAGGACATAAGGGAGGATTGGGGCCAGGTTGTGGGCTCTGTAATCACATCCAGAGAGTGGCTACCTCCTCTGCTCACCATAATAAAAAAGATGATGGCAATGAGAAGATGAGGTGGCCCAGTCCCCTGGGAAGCATCTGTTTCGGTTTCCATGAATAGGCCCTCATTTTTCTGCCTCCCTTCTGTCCTCCTAACATGGCTGTTGATGACCCCTATCTACCAAACCTTCTCCTCAACCTCTACCCATCTCACCCTATTCTCTCTCCCCCCTCTCCTTATCTTTCCCTCTTCTTCTTCCTCCTCTTCCTCCCCCTCCTCCTCCTTTTCCCCTTCCTCCCTCCTCTTCCTCCTCCTCCTCCTCTCCCTCTCCTCTTCCTCCCCATCCTCCCCCTCCTCCCCCTCCTCCTACTCTTCCCCCTCCTTTCCCCCTCCTCCCTTTCCTCCTCCCCTTCCTTCTCCCCTTCCTCCTCCTCTTTCTCCTCCTATTCCTCCCCCTCTTCCTTCTCCTCCTTCCTCCCCCCACCCAACTCCTCTTCTAAGGAATCCTGGAGAAAAGGTCCCCCAGCGTCACCAGCCAGGTTCTCACAGACACAGTCTAGCTCCAGGCACCAACCCCCTTTGGAAGTTACTATTTGCTTTTGCTGCCTCAAGTTTTATCATTTTCTCGGGGAAAATATTTGTCTTCCCATTACTTTAATCATTCCTCTCCAATCCCAGCCTGAGGCCTTGAAGGGAAATTAGGCCTGTTTTTTGTTTGCTGTGGGAGAAGAATAAACAGGCTTATTTGATTTACCTAAATTTTCCCAGTAGATGGACCCCTTTGAATAAACAATCTGCCTGGGTCCTGGACTTCCTCCCCACTGACCCTGAATTTACTGCAGTGTTTAAATGGAAAGGGCATCATTCACACCAAAGAGGGGATTAGCCAAGGTCCTGTGCCTTGGCAGCCGGAGCTGGTCTAATCCACTGCTCATGTAACTATTTAATTTCTTTCATTAAAAGAAATGCCTGAACCAGGAGATAAATAACACCACCTGCATCATGGCTAATGGACCAAATCAGGAGGACCTGAGTTCAAATCCTCCCTCTGACACTGTGACCTCTGTAAATCACTTAATAATAGGAACTCCTATTACTATGGTGCCTCAAGATATAGAAATGCTTTACATCAAGTATTTTTAACCCTTTGTTGTTGTGAGTCCCTCTGGCAATTCGGTGTAGCTATTTTCAGAATAATGTTGTTAAGTGAATAAAATAAAACACATAGAATTACAAAGGGAAACAATTGTATTGAAATATAATTATCGAAATATTTTAAAAATCCAAATTCTCAGACCCCAAGTTTTACATATGTTATGCTTTACATATGTTATCTTATTTGAGGCAAGTACTATCCCATTTTAAAGATGAAAAAAACTGAGACTGAGTTGGTGATTTGCCCCAAGTCTTATATCTAGTAAGTATCTGAAAGCAGGCATCAAATTCAAGTCTTCCTAATTCCAAATTCATGGATCTATCTATTCCATTTCTTAGCTACCATCCTGGGACTTGGTCTACTCCTTTGAAAAAAATCAAAGAAAAACAAATAGAGATAAGAATGCCCTATAGTACTTACCTCACAGGTTTGTTGGGAAGCTTGGGTGAGATAATCTATGTAAAGCATTGTTTAAATGTCAACTGTTATTTTTAAATATCACCCCTAAGGTGGAATCTTTAATTTAATTTATGAATCTCCTTTTCCATGCTCTCCCCCCACTCCTTCTTCAGTGCTTTCTCTCCATCTTTTTGACATGATTCCCTCTAGTCAAAAAGGAAAGGATTCTGATAAGTTCATTCAAATAGGTTGTATGCCCCTGAAGAAACTATTCTTAGCCCTTTACAGCCTATAGTGCTCAAGGGCACTGAGTAGGTTCTAAGTAAACACTTGTTGATTTATTGAGTCACATTAAAATGATTATGACTTAATAGGTTACTTTGATCAGGGGGGATTTGCATTTTGGTAGGTTAGAGGAGTATGGTGAAAAGTTAGTTGAATCTGGAGGCAGAGGGCATAGGTTGGAAGATGGCTCTGACCCTTTTCCCCAGGGTGACCCTGGGTGAAGGAAAAGGAAAAGTCATTTCACTTTCTTTGGTCTTAGTTTCTTTGTTTATAAAATAAGGCTGTTAATAACAAAAGAAGGGAAAGGACTGGGTCAAGGTTACTTGTAGTAGAGTAGCTTTTGTTAAGAGGAGTTAGCTCTACCTCAGAATAAAGGAAAGGGAGATAGGGAGGAATTGGGTAAAGGTATGAGATGGGTAGGGCTGATGTTAGAGCCTGCTTTGAATGAATGGCCTAGGTTTTCTTTGTAAAGTGTGAGGTAATGAAGGTTTCACCTGAAAAGGCAGGGGAAGGGGAACAATAACAGAGGCCATTGGCAGAGTTAGGCTAGCAAGCCTTCCCTCCTCCCTTTCCCTTATTTCAAAAGTCAAAGAGCAGCAAGAAAATAGTTTGGTCATGAGCTTTATGGCAACCCAGCTCCTCTCATATCATAGCTCACATTTATGTGATGCTTGAAGGTTTGCAAATCCATCTACCTGTGTTTCCTCATTTAATCCTTACAACAACCTTGGGTGCTAGTATGATCCCAGATTTATAGATGGGGAAACTGAGGCAGACAGAAGTTAAGTGACTTGCACATGGTCATACAACTAGTAAGTGTCTGAGGTCAGATTGGAATTCAGGGCTTCCTGACTGTAGACCAGGTGTTCTATCCACTACATCACCTAGCTGTCACTTCCTAGCCACTTGCCAGATGATAATTAGAATCTGATGGTCACAGGCAGATGATATTACCCCCATGCTGTGTGCCCCTGCCCCTGATTCTGGACCCCTCAACCAATTGTACCATTATGCAATCTCACTGCCCGTGCTGTGTCTCAGGAGCACCTCCCTAAGTTGTCCTCTGGGCCTCTTCCAGAGTGTTTTCCTTCAAAGCATTTGACTGCCTTTGTTTTAAGGGCCCCCACTATAGCAGAATATAAGATGATTTTTTAATCTCCTCCACAGGAATCCCTTGAAGCTGCATACTTTCTGTTTATTTTTTTTTCCTTTGGGATGGGGCGATGCAGAAAAACCCCAAGGAAAGAAAATTTACAACAAACCCAAGCAGTTTCCTCCCCCCTGGGATCCCTCAAATGGGAGACAGGTTATGACCATAGGTAACTAAAATATATGTGAGAATGGGAAAGTGTGATAAGACAGGTGTGGGAAGCCACACTCCTTCAGGGGAGGGAGAGATCTCATCCTGCTTTCTCCTCAGGGCTATTCTTTCAGCCACCTTCAAGTTTCTCACACTACTATTTTGTGTGTAGAATCAGAGACTCTACCCTGCCTCCCTAAGACAAGCGTAATCTCCCAAATTGACATTCCTGAGGGCTCTGAGCTTCCTTCATCAGCTCCCTTCTTATATTTCCAACAGCAGATGCTGACTGAGAAAGGAGAAAAAGATGCCTTTCTGTTGGTTATTTTCTTTTCCTTTTTGTATTGACGCCTTTTATTTTTAAGACCATATTCATTCTTGAATGAAATATTTATATATGATATATTTATATATATCCTGCCCTACCCCCAGGGACTCTTGCCTTGTAACTAAGATTTAAAAAGGGAAAAAAACCAGTTTAACAAAACCAACATGTCAACCATATCTGACAATATATCCAATATTCCACACCCATTCTCCCTTCATGGGAAAAAAATTTCTAAGAGAAAAATTTCTATAGCATCTCTTGGGAACATCAGGTCTTCCATCTTTTTCTTTGGTTTTTCTGATTCTCAACCACCTTCCTACCCCACCACCATATCGTCAGATCTACCATCATTGAAAAAAGGGATGCTGTGTCACTACAAAAAGTTGGTGAGCTTTTAGAGTCTCTGAAACTCATTTGTCCAAGGGAATATAAGGAAGAATAAGTTCAGTTTATGTCCATGGATACCCTTCCAGCTCCAGGAGATGGGAACATTTGGAACAAGTTCAAGTATAATTTCATGGGGAGAGGAGGCCAATATTCACCCTATTGCTCTGTTTCCTTTCTGATCTAGCCTTGGAAATTGGGGTAGATTTCTCTTTGGGACTGTATTATTTTCTTAATCACCTTGATCACTTCCTTATTATAAACACTTTACCTTCTCTCCTCTGCCACCATCTTGGTACAGGCCCTCAGCACCTTGCCAATGGATTGTTATAATAGCCTTCTAGTTGGTATCCTAGCTTTAACTCTCTCTCCACTCTAGTCCATCCTTCTATTTATTGTCAAATTGATCTTCCTAAAGCACATGTCTAACCACGTCAACCCACTTCTCAATAAACCCCAATGACTTCCTTTACAACCCGGCCCTTCCTATCTTTCTAGTCTTCTTATATCTTATACCTGTCATTCCTCACACTAGACACTTAGTCTCCAGACTCCAGGCATTATCATTGACTGACCCCTGTGCCTGAAACTCTTTCCCTCCCCAGCTCCATTTCTTGGCTTCCTTCCAAGTCCCAGCCAAAATACCATTTTTTAACAGGAAGGCTTTCCTGATCCCTCTAAATGCTAGGGCCTTCCCTTTGAGATGAACTCCTACTTATCCGGTATATCTCTTGCATATACATAGTTGTTTGCATCTGGATTTTCCCATTAGACTCTGAGAAGAGACACTATCCTTTGCCTTTTTTTTTGGATATCCACTGCATTTAGCACAATCCTTGGCACACAGTAGGTGTTTAATAAGTGAGTATTGCCTTGATCTCTTTATTTGCTCCTTTTCTTCCCCTCACCTTTTCTTTTTCTTCTGTCTTTTCCCCTACCATTTTTAAAAAGTCCTTATTTTTCAAAATAGAGCCCATTGTAGTATTCATAGTTCATTGAGAACTCATACTTTGGTGGTTGTATTATGTAGGAGGGAAATTTCTTGGCTCCTCCACAATAACACTATCCAGGCAGTTTTTTTGTTGTTTAGCCACTTTTCAGTTGCGTCTAACTCTGGCAAAGATAGCAGAGTAGCTTGCCATTTCCTTTTCCAGCTCATTTTACAGATGAGGAAACTAAGGCAAACAGGGTTAAGTGACTTGCCCAGGGTCACACAGCTAGGAAGTATCTGAGACCAGATTTGAACTCAGGGAGATGAGTCTTTCTTATTCCAAGTCTGGCCCTCTATCCCCTGGCCACTCAGCTGTCCCTATACAGGCAGCTCTGCCTACATATATAAAGCTTACTCTGAGAGCTGCTTTCCCATACAAAGCTCTAGTGCTTCCCTCCCCTAAGAAAGGAAAGTTGGTTAAATTCTTCTAGGAGTCACTAGTCTTGAATGGAGTCCTAGGAGAAACATTATTGACACCTTCTTCCCAGGGGCAGTGGGTAGGCAGTTGTATATTTAGATATTTTCCAGGAATCCATTTCCCCTTGTGTTTTTAGGAAACTTTAGGTCCATACTGTCTTTTTAAGGTCAGGAAAATGACAAAGCTGTTAAGGGGGTTGTTTCTCTTTTTCTTTAAGAAGACAAAGGTACCTAGTTCTTTTTTTCCTTTTGGGCATAAACTGTCAGGGTTTCTTTCTTTTGCACAAGCCAGCATAGGAGGAGTAACTTCTGCATAGATGCCTGATTCATCTTTCTAAAACTCTGATCATGTCCAATTCCTGTTCAAATACATTCAAAGACTGACTCCACAGTGCCACAAATTTCAATACGTTTCCAATTCTTAGCAGAGTGTTTAAGGCTTTTCACAACTGGGACCCGATGGACCTTACCAGGCTTTTTGTACCATCAGACCAAACCGGCCTTTTCTCCTCTTCTTCTAGCCCTGAGCCAGTTGCATAGGGAGTGCTCAATAAATATCTACTAAATGAATTTTTGAGTGTGTGCTTCCAATTTCATTTTTATCTCCTTCTCCTGCCTTTAGCTTTGATAGGAGAAAGAAGGGCAGGATCCTGGAAAGTAATAAGGCATGTTGCTGAGGCAGCTTTAATGTAGTGGAAAACATTTTTTGCAGTCAGAAAGCATAGTTTCTGCTTCCTGTGTGACCCTAGGTAAATCACTTCATTTATTTGGGCATTAGTTTCTTCTTCTGTAAAATGAGGGGTTTGTATAAGATCAACCCTTCCAGTTCTAATCAGTCTGTCAGGCAATATGTGTTTACAACGTGCTTTAGAGGCTCTGGTGGTGAGGTAGATAGAACACTGAACCTGCAGTCAGGAAGACCTGAGTTCAAATCCAGCCTCAGGAACTTATTTGCTGTGCAAGTGACTTAACCTCTGCTCACCTCAGTTTTCTCAACTGTGAAATGGAGATAATAAGAGCAAAGGGTCGTTGTGAGGATCAAATGGGATAATATTTGTAAAATGCACCTAGCACGGTGCTTGGCACATAGTATGTTCTCTTCCTTCCCCATCCCTCTCTATGTGCCAGGTCCTGTGCGAGGCTCTGAAGATACAAAGATAAAAAGTGAAATAACCCTATTCTCAATATCAGCACATTCTCCCAATGGAAACAACATTTGTTAGTGGGAGTTAGTTTCCCAGGCTAGCCCGTAAAAGCTGATCCACAGGGTAGTTGAATAACATAAAGAAAATTGCATTCTATTAGGAGGACAACCTATAACTCTGAGGCCATCTGCCTTCCAGGTCCTTTCCTGAGTGTGAGAGGTGCCGACACTCGAGTGAACTCTGCTGAAATGGTGGTTCCCTCCCACTCGGGTTTTTGCCGTCCTAACTTTGCATTAGCTGCCCAGTTTCCTCTTGCTGTCCCTGTTAAAGCCTGGTCTCAAGAAATGCCCTGAAACTCACAGTAAGGCTTAGGAGACTGAACAGCTTAGCATTCAGCCTCCCCAAGAAGGCCTTGTATTTAGCAGAAAACAAATATATAGAAAAGATGATCTTCAGAGGATGCATTAGTTGTATCTAACAATCAACTGGTCAGTCAATCAATTCACTAGCCTTTCTTAATTTCTGAGTCTGAACAGGACTGGGGACACAAATACAGGCTGAATCTTCACCTAGGTCATGTCCACCAATGACTGACCTCTTCTCTTTTCTCTCTATCTTACTTTGTGATCTCATCATCTCCCAAGAACTCAATTACCACATCTATGCAAATGATTCCCAGATCTATCTATCTATTCCCTGTCTGTCTGTCTATTTATCTGTCTGTCTCTAGACTGTTTCCTGAGTTCCAATCAATCCCCCAACCTATTGGATGTTCCAGTGCTCCATAGCTATCTCAAACTCAACATGTCCAAAATAGAACTTAATATCTTTTCCTCAAAATGCATTCCTCTTCTAGAATTCCCCTTTGCTGTCCAGAACACTATCTTTCTTTCAGTTAAGATTCACAACCTTGATGTTATTCCCCACTCCTTATTCACATTCACTCCAAGCTGCCAATCAGTTTCGAAACTTTGTCATTTCTATCTCCACAATATCTTTCATATAAAATGACTTCTCTCTATTTCCACTACTCTGGTTTAGACCATCATCACCTTTCACCTGGACTAAAGCAACCACCTGATCTTCTGCCTTAAGTATCTCTTCTTTCCAACTCATCCTCCCCCTATCGACAAAGTGATTTTTCCAAATCACAGGTCTGACCATATCACTTTCTGATATAGTAGCCACCACTACCTAGCTTCCTATTACCTCCAGGAACAATGCAAACCCTTCTGTTTGACATTTAAACCTTAACAACCTGACTTTTTCCTACGTTGCCCGTCTCCCTTCCACAAATTCTAGGGCTCAGCCATTCTGGCCTACTAAACTGTCCCTTGTACCCACTGCTCCATCTCCTGTCCCCATGTCTTTGCATTGACTAGCTGTCTCCTATGCCTGGACTGTTTATTCTTCCTTTTCCCCTTTGCCTTTGAGATTTCTCAGCTTCCTGCAAGACTCAGCTCAAACGCTCTCATTTCTAGGAAGCCTTGACATGTCCCACCCCACAGCAGCTATAGAATGCCTTCCCCTCTATAGTTACTTTGTATCTACTTGCAAAATATATAGATACTATGTACATGTCCCCCATTAGAATACAAGCTTCTGGAGGGCAGGAATTCTTTTTACTTTATTTTTTTTAAAATAGCAACTACTGATACATTCCTGGAACATAGTAAATACTTCATAAATGGCTGTTGATTGATTGATTAGACAGATGTTTGTAAGTTAGGGAGAAAGCCTGAATTACTGAAACTCCCAGTATTTGACAGTTCCTTAAAAGACAGGCTGTCACTGGCTGGGTACATTTCTAGCTAAGCCGACTGATGAATAAATGATTTCTTGTCCTTATTTTCTGAATGCAGTTTTTTTTTCCTTCATGAAGATCACACAATAGCCTTAACAACTGGGGGAGGGACATTTTGGGCAAAAATATATATATATTTGAGCCCTGAGGTTCAGGCTCCATAGGGACCTTGACCAGGTGAGTCAGGTGAGAGTTGTGGGGCATTGATGAATGTTGTAATTCAGTAGAAGGGACCAAGGAGCAGGTCCAGCCATTACCAAAAATTTTACATAGATGTATTTTTTCTTTACTGGCCTCCCACTTCCCCTCTCTCTTCCCCTGCCCAAGCTCTAACAGCTGATTTCATGTCCATTCTAGCTTTCAACTTGCTGTCAACTACTGTGATCCCTGCCAAGGTAGTAGATGGATTTTTTGAGTGTGTGAGTGTGTGTGTGTGTGTGTGTGTGTGTGTGTGTGTGTTGGTATTCCCAGTGTCTAGCACAATGGCAAATACTAAGTGCCTAATAAAAAGCTTTTTGATGTTGTTGAGTCATTTTTTCAGTGTGTCCAACTATTTATGACCCCATTTGGGTTTGTTTGCTTTTTTCTTGTTTTTTTTTTTCTTTAATTTTCCTTCTGTAGTTCGACAGATGAGGAAACTGAGGCAAATAGGGTTAAGTAACTTACCTAGGGTCACACAGCTCATAAGTGTCTGAGGCTGGATTTGAACTCAGGAAAAGGAGTCTTTCTGACTCCAGGACCTTCACTTTGTTTACTGTGCCACCTAACTGCCCAATAAAAGCTCATTCCCTTGATTGTAGGATTTAGAACTTGGAGGGACCTTAGATGTCAGCAGCTCAGAACATGACAAGGTGTAAAGGGAGCAAAAGACTCCCAAATCCATAGCTTCCAGTGGTCTTGGATGATTTTTTGATCATCCTTGGGGACCAGTCTGCAGCCCATTCTGAATTCTATAAAACAGGTCAATTCTGGTAGCTTAAAGTCCCACCAGCTCTTTTCCTTTTTCCTGCTCTATACCTAGCTGTGGCATTCTCTAGGAATGGGTTCCTAATCTGGGGTGTGTGAACTTGGTGAAAAAAAAAATTTTGAACATCACATTCCAATAAAATCGCTTTCCTTAAGGCAGCTAGGTGGCTCAGTGGATAGGGTGCTTGGCCTGGTGTCAGAAAGACCCTGAGTTCAAATCTGGTCTCAGACATCAGCTGTGTGACCCGGGACAAGTCACTTAACCCCCTTTGTCTCAATTTCTTCATCTGTCAAATAAGCCAGAGAAGGAAATGGCAAACCACTCCAGCATCTTTGCAAGACCCCCTCAAATACAAACCCAAATGGGGTCATGGAAAGTTGAACATGACTAAAAAAAAACACAAAAAAAGACTGAATTTTATTTTATAAATTTTAACATTATTCTGAGAAGAGGACCATAGGCTTTACCAGAGTACCAAAGGGGCACATGACACAAAAAGAGCTTAGAACCCCTGCTTTAGGATGTCTCTCTTCTGTACTTTCATTCTCTTCCCTGTCCCAGATTTAAGGCAAGATGAGTTTAGCAAGTGATTATTAATTACAAGGGAAAAGGTAACATTTACCAGCATGTGAAAAACAGAACTACAAATTAGGCCAGTTATCTAGCCAGTCCACAGACCAGTCTTTTCCTGATCTAAGCTATTCTCATCCTGATTCTTGTCTGGGAGAAAGACTAGTGCAGCTCTAGGCAGTTTAAGCTTGCCTCTCCTGTTCTTGGATGCCTGCCAGGCTTCCCTCTACATGGGCCCACTGGCCAAATCTCCCCAACATTAGTGTTAGCATAATTCTTTGCTGGCAAAGCCACTGATGGTTACCACATTTGCCCTTTTCTAAATCCTTCCTCCATTAATGAATCAGCAGTTGTCAACGGGCATATTCAAGGCAATAAAAATGACATGTGCATATTGTCAGGAGGTGGAATTGGTAAGTGGTGAGTTCCCTATCAATAGAAATATTCTAGCAGAAGCTGATAGGCCATTTTCAGGGACATTGTTGTCGAGTCATGTCTGATTCTCCTTGACCCTATTTGGAGTTTTCTTGGTAAAGATGCTGGAATAGTTTGCCATTTCCTTTTCCAACTCATTTTACAGGTAAGGAAACTGAGGCAATCGAAGAGAGGGAATTCTTTCTTCAGGGAAATTTGGACTGGTTAAATTCTGAGGTTCCTTTTAGCAGAGCTATTTTTAAAAAACATCTCAATTCTATCACTCCACCATTCAAGTATATGGCTCATCCTAGAAAAGTTTCTATTCTTTTTTTTTTTTTGGAAGGGCAAAAGGCAATTGGGGTTAAGTGACTTGCCCAAGGTCACATGGCTAGTTTTTGTGTTAAGTGTCTGAGGTCAGATTTGAACTCAGGTCCTCCTGATTTCAGCACCGGTGCTCTATTCACTGAAAGTTTCTATTCTTAAGAGATGCCTACGGGCTGCTAGGTGGTACAGTGAATAGAGCATCCACCCTGGAGTCAGGAGGACCTCAGTTCAAATCTGGCCTCAGACACTTAACACTTACTTGCTGTATGACCTTAGGCAAGTCATTTAACCCCAATTTCCCTGCCTCCCCCATCTAGAAAACAAAAACAAGATGCCTAAAAACTGAAAGGCCTTCTAGAGTCAAAAGAATAAATCTCTAATGGTCATTTCAGCCAGTTTATCAGTTAATAAACACCTACTATGTTCCAGTCATTGTTCCCTACAGCACAATGGGACAGAAAGGCAAACATGGAAGATATAAAATAGTAGGGATGCAAAGAAAGGCAAAAGACAGTCCCTGCTCTTGAGAACCTGTAAGTCTAATGGGGAAGACAACACGCAAATAATTATGTACAAAGAAACTCTGTACGGGACAAATTGGAAATTCTCAACAGAGGAGAGGCACTGTCATTAAGGAGCAATCAGGGAAGGCTTCCTTTCTGGATTTTAGCTAGGATTTACAGGTAGCCAGGGAAGCTAGGAGGGGCAGATGAGGAGGGAGAGAGTTCCACACATGGGGAACAATCAGTGAAAATGCCTGGAGTTGGGAGGTGGAGTGTCTAGTTTGAGGAAGAGCAAGGAGATCAGTATCACTGAATCAAAGAATGTGTGTGTGTGTGTGTGTGTGTGTGTGTGTGTGTGTGTGTGTGTGTGTAAGGTGTAAGAAGAGTAGAAAACTGGTAATGGGGGCCAGTTTATAAAAGATTTTGAATGCCAAACATATAACTTTATATCTGATCCTGGGAGTGATAGAAAGGCACTGGAATTTATTGAGTAAGGGGATTGCCATGGTCAGATCTGGCCTTTAGGAAGATCCCTTTGACAGCTGAGTGGAGAGTGAACTTGAAAGGGAGAGACTTGTGGCAGGAACACCAAACAGCAGGCTATTGCCATAGTCTAGGTATGAGGTGAAGAGGATTCCTACCAGGGTGGTAGCAGTGTCAGAGAAGAAAAGGGAATATATGAAAGATGTTACAAAGATAGATATGATAGAACTTGGCACCTGATTGGATACAGAAGGTGAAAGAGAATGAAGGGTCGAAGGTGACATACAGGTTGGTAGCCTGGGGGACAGGGAGGGTTCTGGTGCTCTCAACAGTAATAAAGAAGTTATTAAGAGGGAAGAGTTTGAGGGGAAAGATCACGAGTTCAGGTTGGGACATGAAGAGTTTAAAGACTGGATCATCGCACTTTCAGACAACAGTGAACGCTCTTTTTGCCTTCTATTCCTGAAAAGCTGTATGCCAAAATTTGGTAGATAGAATATGATTTTCCTAGTGACTTCCATTATAATCCTCCAAAGTGCTTTCTCTTCACTGCTGATGGGTTTTCAATGAGAGTAGCTCCCAACCACTTCTAACATCATGCTTCTTTACCCATCCTTTCCTCCCAGCCCTTTCCTCGTATTAGCCTCCCTTAATCTGTAAAGAAGCATTGGAAGGCCTCCCGGGAGCCAGCTACTTAAAGAAGCCCTCTGGCTATTTTGGAAAGCATCCCCTCTAGAACGAGACTTTCAACCTTGAATTTATATGTCTGGAAAATTCAGACTTTGCAAATTGAATTTTCTTAAAGTGATGCTTACCTGCCTTGCCATATAGGAATGGGACTGGAAGCAAGAAGAGCCTTGGGATTTTGCTCAATGGGACTTAGATGCCCTTGGGCAGGAAGATTTCAGATTAGATGAGCCATTCTAGTCCCTGGATAAGTCACTCTGGGTGTGTGTCTTCAGCTAGAAGACCTGTCTATAACAGGTACTTAAGTCTCCTTACCTGGAAAGCAATCTAAATGAGTCACTAGAAAAGAGGGTTCTTAACCTGGGGTCCGTGAACTTCTGTGAAAACACTATTTTGGCAATTGTATTTCATTATAATTGGTTTCCTTTTATGTATTTTATAATTTAAAAATATCATTCTGGGAAAGGTTTTCACCATACTGTCATGACAAAAAAAAAGTTTAAAAACTCCTTTGCTAACGAGACAATATGCACATGTCATTTTTATTGCCTTGATTATGCTTGTTGACAACTGCTGATTCATTAATGGAAGAAAGATTTAGAAAAGGACAAGTGTAGGATTTTTGTAGGATTATTAGAGACAGTTCTCCATTAATTACTCTTTTTTTAAATGATTATTTCTCTGGCTAAAGGGGCTTCTTGAGCTAGGCAGTTATAGTGTAGGAAACTTGGCCTCATAAGATTTGGGTTTGGATCTTGGCTCTGTTACTTATTATGAAAAACAACACAAGATCCCAGAACATCAGAGCTAGGAAGGACCATAGAGGCCACCTGGCCCAAAGTTCCTCATGAGATCCAGAAAGAGGAAGCAACTTGCCCAAAGTCAATACAGCTAATCCCCACTCCAGTGTCTTACTTTAGGGCTAGAAGGACCTTAGAGATCATTTAGTCAAGGAAACTGAGGCCCTAGAGAGATAGAAATGACTTGTTCAAGGTCACTCAAGTGGAGTAAGTTCTCAGACTTTCAATCCACTGCTGAGAAGTGATAATGCAGAGACTCAGTTCCAGATTTCATGACTCCAAATCCAGTGTTCTTTCCTCCCATGCCAGGCAAAGAAATTGTGAGATTCTATGCCTGAGAAAACACAGCAGGACCCAATGACATCTTCCCAACACATCAAAGAGTAAGGATGCTGCAGTTGGGAAATACTAAAAGATTAAAACTCTTGAAGGGCTGGCTGCCTTGTGCCCACTGGCAACTACTTTATCATTTTCTCAGCCCATTAAAATAATATCGAAGGCAGGGGCAAGTCAGTGGAAAAGGCTGATGGGGTCCCCAGTGGTAGCTGCTCAGAGCCCTGCCTACTCTTTCCTGGCTGATCGGCTCAAATGGTGTGCTTGAAGTACTCTGAAATAGGAGTAATATCCTGAGCTTAATTATCGTTTAAATATAATAGGAGTCTGATGTCCCACCAAGTGAATGTGTGCCAATCAGCCGGCAGTCAGCACCACATTCTTTAAACAAATCGTTATTAACTTTAATACGTCGCAGACGTGTAGTGAGCTGGATCCAATTTTAAGTGAAAATTAATGGCAAATTCTTGTAACCACATTAAGAGCCATCTTAGTTCAGTTGAAATCAGTTAAACATGAAAACAATATGAGAACCATCTTGTGTGCATGGAATATAAATATTTGTCTATTTCTTTGCCAGAGCCCCAGAGAGATTAAGAGACGTTGGCATGTAAGCATTCTATAAACATGCTCGCAAAAGGCGGACTCTTGATGGGTTAAACTGTTTGTCAACTTTTCCATTTCCTCAGTCAAAACGTAATTAAACAGTAAGCAGATGTCAGTATCTAATTGGTTCAAGGGAAAAATTGCTCAGTGACTTGTGTTGCTTGTAAACCTTTATATATGATCTGTAAACAACCCACTGGATGCAAGAAAGAGCCAGTCACCGAATTTGTCCATGGGGCACTGAAAAGCTCACTCCCACTTCCCTGGGACTTGTTAAAACTCTCAGGGATCATACACATGCAGGGGGAACATGCTAGGAACAGTGCTCCTGAGGGACTTGGTGACAGAGAAGCTTTGACTTTAGAAATTAAGGAAGGAGGAAAAGGGATTAAAGGAGACAAAGGAGAGGACAGAGGGAGAGGGAAAGAGAAAAAAGAGAAGAAAAGAGGATAGGAGATAAAAGAGAATGAGGAGAGAGGCACAGAGAGAGACAGAGAGCGAGTTATAAACATGAACCACTGCTCAAAGCATCTAGGGGAAAGGGTTCTTAACTGGGGTCCATAAACTTGGTTACCCCCCTAATTTTGATAACTATATTTCAATATAATTGGTTTCCTTTGTAATCCTATGTATTTTTATGCATTTAAAAACATCATTCTGAGAAAGGGTCCTTAGACTGCCCAAGGGGCCCATGGCACAAAAAATGTTAAGAACCCCTGATCTAGGGGAAGTATTGATCATATACTCCCTTTGTGACAGGAGGGCAAAAGCTTTCAGTCTGAATTATAGATTTTCTCCTTTTCTCTTAAATGTCTCATTGGTATGGGGGCAGGGTGACTCTGGGTCCTTGAAGGATATACCAGGAGAGTGCAAGTTTGAGTAGATTCTACCAAAACTTGCCAAATTTTGAGAGGCTCAACCCCATGTAATTGGTCATGAGAGAATTACTTTTTCCAGCTTCTGTAATGATGAAGGCATTTTGCTAAGCAACAGGAGAATTATGGTCTAAATTTCAGGGGTGGGGAACCTGTGGGCTCAAGTTCACATGTGTCCCTCTAGGTCCTCAAGTTCAGCCCTGAATTCAGTCAAAGGGCTGCACTTGAGGACCTAGAGGGCCATGTGTAGCCTTTAGGCTGCAGGTTCCCCACCCATATGTCAATGGCAGGATAAGCACATTGGTGATATCAGGTATCTTTGAAGAATTTAAGAATGATAATAAAATGGGCAACTAGGTGGCGTAGTGAATAGAGCACCGGCCCCGGAGTCAGGAGGGACTGAGTTCAAATCCGACCTCAGACACTTAACACACACACACACACACACACACACACACATACAAAAACTAGCCCTGTGATCTTGGGCAACTCCCTTAACTTAACCCCAACTGCCCTCCAAAAAAAAGCCTCCCCCCCCCAAAAAAAGAATGATAATAAATGGTCTGCTATTCCTTTCTTACACATAAGTCATATTTCTCCAATTAGATTGGAAGCACCTTGAGGGCAGTGTGCATACTGCGGGATCAGTACAGATTTTATTGTATGGGTCTTCCTCAGGAATGTCATTTCCTACCTCCTCTGCCCTTTTAAAATCCTACCCATCCTTCAAGTTCCAGCTTGGGTGCTAGCTGCTCCATAAAGCCTTCCTTGACACCTGCACACATCATTGATCTCTGCCTCCCATGAAACTCTTAGCCGCTTAGCTAGTATTGCCTTGACTTGCTGTTTTGACTTTGTGTGATAAGTTGCTGTGCCTCTCTGGTTCCATTTTCCTTATCTGAAAAATGAGGTTGGACTCAGTGATCACAAAGGTTACTTCCAGTTCTAGGAGTCAGTAACAAATCCCTGGGTCTCTTGTGGGTTTGGAGGAAATGAGAGTATACTGAATCAGGCCAGAGATTGGATCATTGGATCAATAATTTAGAGGAAGAAGGGAGCTGGAGTGACCATAAAGTCAAGTTGGACTTTATAGTCCAACCCCCTTGTGTGTGTGTGTGTGTGTGTGTGTGTGTGTGTGTGTGTGTTTCTTTTTTGGAGGGCAGTGCAATTGGGGTTAAGTGACTTGCCCAAGGTCACACAGTAAGTGTTAAGTGTCTGAGGCCGAATTTGAACTCAGTTCCTCCTAATTCCAGTGCCAGTGCTCTATTCACTGCACCACCTAGCCTCCCCACACCCCTTACTTCAAGATGAGGAAACAGAGGCTGAAGAGCTTAAATGATTTGTACAAAGTCATACAGGTATTAAGTGGAGGAGCCAGGGCTTGGAACTTGGGTCCCCTGGCTCCAAATTTGGCTCTCTTTTTACTGAAAAGAGAAAAAAGGGTTTTCTCTGCAAAGGTGGGCGGAGGTGACTCTTCTCACTACAGCAACATTCACTGGATAGGTCAAGCAGGTGCTGAAGGGCCGCCTCCTTCACAGAACCCTCCTGGATTACTCCAGGTCATATCACTGCCTGGGCATTTAGGTGGCAAAGTGGATAGAGTGCCAGGCCTGAAGTCAGGGAGACCCGAGCTCAAGTCCAGCCTCAGACACTTACTAGCTGGGTGACACTAGGCAAGCCATTTAACCCTGCTTGCCTCAGTTTCCTCATATGGCAAATGAGCTGGAGAAGGAAATGGCAAACCACTCCAGGATGTTAGCTGAGAAAACCCCAAATGGGATCACAAAGAGTTGGATATGACTGAAACAAGTTAATAGCAACAACCCCACCACATTACTCCCTCCCCTCTTTGAGTTCCTTTAGTGCTTATCGTTTGGACCATAAAATTTCTATGACAGTCATGTTATTGTGTCTTAAAATCTGAAAATGATGCTCATTGGAACTAGCAGTGACAAAATAGCTGGATTGGGGGAAAAATTCCTAACAAAAAACTATCTTACTGATGTATATATTGACAAGTGAAAATCGTATGCTTTAATGTTTTCCTCCTTAGTTATATACCTTTGTGCTGGTGTTTGGAACAGTCTCTTTTCTGTCCTCAGACTAGTCTGGAACATCTAAAGGCTGCTCACCAGACTCCAGCCAAGCTTCCAAGAGGACTTCACCTGTCTGGGCCTCAGGATTCTTTCTTTCTTTTTTTTTTTTTTTTAAAGCAATTGCTCAAGGTTACATGGCCAGTTATTTTGTGTGGGTGTTAAGTCTGAGGCCAGATCTGATCCCAGGTCCTCCCGACTCCGGGCCAGCACTCTTACTGCGCCAGCTAGCCGCCCTGTGGGCCTCAGTATTCTTATCTGTAAAATAGGGATAATGATACTTGCTCTAGCTATGGTATTACTCAGGGTTATTCTGAAGAAAACACTCAATATAAAGTGTTCTAGGATCAAAGATTTTGAGTTGAAAGGGCCTTTAGAGGTCATGTAGTAAAAACGCTTTTATTCCTAGAGTTGAAATGTGAAGCACAGGAGACAGAGAGTATCTTATTGCCCACGTTACATGTAGTGCCTGGCAGGGCTGGGATTAGCACCCAGCATTTCTGTTTCCACATCTAGCACCCTTTACTCAGCTCCACACCACTACCCAGAAATGAAAGCTGTTTTATCATTTGATCTGGTGCCTTTGTCCTGGTGTGGTTTTTGGGGTTTGGGAGGCTGTATGGGGAGAGGATGGGTGGGGTTGATTGTAATCAGATTGGTGCAAATGTAACTTATCCTATTTCTCCCCAACATATAACATGCACCGATCAGGCTGGTCTTCTCGTGGTCTCTGATAACTTCCATAATCACTCCAAACTAGAATGCCCTTTTTTTACTGCCTTACCTTACCAAATCCTACCCCTTCTTTGAGTGAGACCTTGCTCAGCCTCCCTCCCTCCACAATGCCTTCTCTGATCACTCTAGTCCACACTGACTTCTTCTTTCTCTGAACTCCCCAAATATTTACATTTGCAATGTACAGTTCAGTCTTTGAATGTTTCTTATGGGTTTAGTCTTGTTTCCTTACCTGTGCTCTCAGGCCCTCGAGGACAGGTACCCTAGCTGCATCTCTCAGAATGCCTAGTATAGTTTTGGGAATTTAGGAGATGCTCAGTGATCCCTTATTGGTTGACATATATGTTGGAGCCTCATTGCTCCTAGAAATCAAATAGCTATCTTAACTTGGAAGAATCAGAGGCTTAGAAAGGCAAGGACATTCAAATGAGTCTCAGCTGGGTTTAGCTGAGACCAGGAAGCTATCTGTCTCCTGCTGAACCTCAGCTATGTATCTTTCTTTAGTTTTTCATTCTTCCAAGACTTAGAATGCTTTTATCCCTTGCCAAATAGTCAACATAAGGAGTAAAGCCTAGAGGTTACATGATTCCAGAGCAACAATCTTCAGTTAGCAATTTCTAGGGAGGTCCACAGAGGCTGAGTGAAAAAGGGTGCTAGACAAGAGAATCAAGTCAGGAGAGACCTCAGTTCAAAACCTGCCACAGACACTTAGGTCTACGACCCTGGGCCAATTAACTTTTCAGCCTCAGCTTTTTAAAAAAATCTATAAAATGGGAATATTAATATCACTGTATTAACAACCTCCCATCAAATGAGAGAAAGTCTAGAGGTGCTTGGCAAACCTTGGTTGTTACTGTTGTTTATTACCTGCTCCTTGAGCAGATGGGGAACATTCTCTATCGTCATCACCCTCCTCTCTTTCCCCTAGCTCCCTCTCAGCTAATTCTGGACACCTGGTCTAGTCAAGGAGGAAGGCCGTGGCCTCTGGTCAAGGGATCCATCCATCTCCAGAGATCTGGGTACAATTTACCATCAGAAATGGCCAACAGGAGAGACCATGCCATAAATCATAGCAGCCCCTGGAAATTGCTAACTGAAGGGCCTTTGCTGGAAATGTGTTACCTCTAGGGTTCAAACCTTATACTGACTGTGAGGCAGGGGATAAAAGCATTCCAAATCTGGGAAAGATGAAACACAAAAGAAAGGAAAGAAAAAGAGATGACTTTAACCAATCTGTCCATAAAAGACATTTCCCCATCTCTCATTCTGCCTTTCAAAATGTATTATTTTGAGAAAATCTCATTATAGGAGGTGGGTTTGGTGCTTGGTGGCGGGAAGAGGGAGGGGTTGGTGGCTGGGGACAGGAAAGCCAATGAATTTGGTATTGTCTCTACAATCCAATTTGTGGTGGTAGGAGCTCCCTAAATAAATTTGTTTTCACCGTCGGATGCCTTTCATTAGGTCTGGGGCTTCCTTGGGGGAAACTGAGCAAGCTCTGTGTTTGTTAAAAAGCTACAGCTAAGGTTGAACTGCACTGAGCAATGCTTGGCTTCCAATATCATCTTCCTCTCCTGTGCCAAATCACCAGCACCTTTTCTTTGCATGTGGCAGATTTTGCCAGTAGTCTAAACCAGTGCCTTCTTTGACATTGTCAGAGAGTCATGGATTGAAAGCTAAAAGGGAATATAGAGGGCATCTGGTCCAAATCCCACGGTGGTGAAAAGGGTCAAGGGACTTGTCTAAAGTTGCATAAGAAGTAAGTGGCAGACTGGTTATCTCCAGATCCAACACTTTCCACACTTTTACTTTCTACTACACCAAAGGCTGACAGTGCTTTTTAAACTCAGAGATGAAAGAAAGAATCATCTGTAAGATTTCCTTTAAGGAAAATTGGAAAGACCCTCCTGCCCCAGCTATCTCCCCTAGAGGTCTACCACAGACCTGAATATTCTCCATTAGTGTCTAGTTCCTTGGAGAATCTTACTTTCAAATGCAAATATGGGAAAGCACATTAAGTCCCTAGTAGCATGAATAAAGGCAGCTAGGTAGTACAGTAGATAGAGCACAGGGTCTTGTGTCAGGAAGACTCATCCTCCTGAGTTCAAATCTGACCTCAGACACTTTCTCTGTGTGCCCCTGGGCAAGTCACTTAACCCTGTTTGCCTTAGTTCTTCATCTATAAAAAGAGATGGAAAAAGAAATGGCAAACCACTCCAGTATCTTTGCCAAGAAAACTCCAAAGGAGGTCTGGAAGGACATGACAGAACAACAACAAAAGCTTGAATGAATTTACCACCCATTGTTCTCTCAGATGCTAAGGACCTAGACAGCATGAGGTCAGCAAGTAGCTGGAAGACAGAGATTGCTGAAAAGTAGAGAAAAGACTCAAAAAGGAGAGACAGGGCTTCTGATGATGAACTTAGACATTTTAGTGGGTCTGCTTTGGTCTGATCTAATAATATTAGCTCATAAGTAGTAGAGAACAGATTTTAGGTAGGTTATATAGAAGCAGTATTACTTCTGAGGGAGAATGTGTGAACTTGGACTAATTTAATTCAATAAAGATTTATTACACACCTACTATGTGTCAGGTACTGGGCTAAGCACTATGTAGTCTCTATGAACCTTGGTTTCACCATTTGTAAATTGTAGAGATTGGACCAGAAGATTTAAAAGGTCCTTTTCAGCTGTAATTTATAATCCTAAAAATATTTATTGGGTATTTAGATCTAGAAGCATTAAAAGTTTTCTGTTGGCTGTGGAAGATTAACTGGGGGCAGGAGTGGGAATGAGCTATTGAGTTATAAGAATGGAAATGTGGTATGGCAGAGCTGAACTTGGTGTCAGAAGACTAGACATACTGGCACTGCCAGCTGGGAGCCACTCCTTTTTTTGTTTTTGCTTTTTGGAGGGGAGATAGTAGGGCAATTGGGGTTAAGTGACTTGCCCAAGGTCACACGGCTAGTTTTTGTATTGTGTCTGAGGCTGGATTTCAACTCAGGTCCCCTTGACTCCAGGGCAGTTGCTGTATTCACTGTGCCACCTAGCTGTCCTGACACTGAGCAACTTCTGAATTTAGGTTCACTCATCTATAAAAGAGGAAGTTTAGACTCAGTGAATCCTACCCTTCCAGCTCTGACATTTTGCTGTTGTCTGAGTCTGTGGATCGGCATTTAAGTCGAACAGAACAGTTAGAAATAAGTCCAAGTGACAAGGGCTTGGAGACAGTGGTATTTTTGTTTTCTGGGAGGAAGGTGGCTGACAGGCAGCAGGAGGCACTTTTATGTGTTTCCAGAAATCTGATCAGCAGTATGCAATGGTGAAAAGAGAGCTGGCTTAGAAGTCTGAAGACCTAGGTTCCAATTGTGGGTCTGTCACTAATTATCTGAAATGACCTGGGAAAATCACTTCCTCTCTCAGGGCCTCAGTTTTCTCATCTGTGAAATGAGTATGATAGCATCTGCCCTGCCTACTTCATCAGGTTGCTGTGGAGATCAAATGAGATAATGGATGGGAAATCTCCAAAAGGATAAAGGGCTCTGCAGATAATAGAGATGATTGTTCAGACACCAAGAGGCCCTCTGGAAACTCACAGGCAGTAGTTTTAGGACAAATAAAAAACAGTCCTACTCTTCCCAGCTGGAAGAAAATGTATGGAACTCATTAATCCCAAGAGGTGCTTCAGACAAAATACAAACAGATTTCAGAAGGATGCAGGTAAATGCCTGAATGTCAGATCCCCAGTGGGTTATTAAGGGAACTTAGAATATAGATATTTAGAGCAAGGAAAGAAGTAAAAAAAATCTTATATCTTCTGGTCCAAGCTGGAATATTTGCAGCATTTTTTGTTTGCATCTACCACAGAGTCCAGCCCTGTGCTGGGTATATAGTCAGATTTCAATAGGCCTGACTCTGAGGCAGTTTGGCATAGTAGAAAGAATATTGGCTTTGGGGCAGCTAGGTGGCATAGTGAATAGAGCACTGGCCCTGGAATCACAAGATCTGAGTTCAAATCCAGCCTCGGACACTTAACACTTGCTAGCAGTGTGACCTTGGGCAAGTCACTTAACTCCAATTTCCCTCCCAAAAGGAAAACAAAACAAAACAAAACAAAACCAAAAACAAGAATATTGTCTTTGTAGACAGGGACCTAGGTTCAAATCCTGTCCCCATTAGTTACTACCTGTATGACCCTGGGTAAGTCACTTAACCCTTTTTGTCTCAGTTTCTCATCTGTCAAATTGGCTGGGGAAAGAGATGGCAAACCACTCTAATATCTCTGCCAGGAAAACCAAATGGGGTCACGAAAAGTCAGACATGACAGAAAAACAACTAAACAATAAGAAATCACCAGTCACCTCCTGCCAACCTGACTCTGCTTAGTTTATCATCCAGCAAATATTCTTGATTATTAGCTACCTGAATGACACTGTATATTCCTTTAAACATTTTTTTTTTTTGCTTTTTGGAGGGCAATTGGGGTTAAGTGACTTGCCCAAGGTCACAGGCTAGTTTTTGTGTTAAGTGTCTGAGGCTGGATTTGAACTCAAGTCCTCCTGACTCCAGGGCCAGTGCTCTATTCACTGTGTTGTGCCACCTAGCCGCCCCCTGACACTATATATTCCTGTTGGCTTTTGCTGGTTGGAGCCTGGATTTGCTGGTTGGAGCCTCAGATGAAAAGGGTGACCTCTGAAAAAAATGATCTCATTGAAAGATGCCTGTCTTGCTCTGTGAGGAAGCGCTTGGCTGAACTGTGAACTCATATACCATTATGTTGTCTTTAGTACCTTCAGCCTTCCCACGTTGCCCTTCTCTCTATTTGCCAGAAACCCCTTCTTCCCTCCCAGGCTGTACTATCTATAGAATCACAGAATCTCAAAGGGCCTTGGAAATGCCTAATGCAGACCATGCTTGAAGAAGAGTGGAGTCCACTTTACTTCACATCTGACAAGCCTTTCCTTGAAGGCCTCCAGTGAGAGGGGGCCTGGCTCCCAGGCCTGCCATGTAGCATTCCTGTTCCTCTTCTATTCCTAGTCCTGCTTTCTGGGCTTCCCCTACAGTGTCTCCACATTGGGTACCTTGGGCCCTCACCCCCATGACTTCCCAAGGCAACCCACTACGCTCTGGATAACTCTACTTGTTCAGATGTTTTCTTTACACCAAGCCTCCTTTGCAATGGGCGCTCATCCCTTCTGTTTCTGCCTATTGGGAGCAAGCTGAACAAGTCTAATCTTCCCTCCACGGGATTGCCCTTCAAATACTTGAAGACAGCTATCATATCCTAACCCTAAGTCTTCTCTTCTCCCTACTAAACATCCCTCGTTCCTTCACATGATCTTCACAGAGCATGAACTCAAGGCTGTCTACCATCCTCGTCCCCTTCTGGGTAGTCTTCCAGATTTTCATGGTCCTTATCTCTTTCCTAGATCAAACTGCCTTTCAGGAAAGGATCACTGAAGCATCAGTGATGGTGAATAGGTCCCAAATGTCTGCCCCTTCTGATTCTGATGGTAGTAGAAGGAATGAGGAGGGAGGGATGTAGGGAGAGGGAGAGAAGGACTGGTTGCAATTTGAAAGAAAACAAAGCATTTACCTAAAAGGATGAAACTCTGTGGGTAGATTTTCAGGCTAGTGCACCAGGGTAAAAGGATGTCTTTAGCTGGTACAAAGTGTACCTGAAATCCCTCCCTGCAGGCCTCTTCAAGACTCCTGCTTGCAAAGACAAGGAACTGAGGGGAAAGCACCAAATCCTATGTCCAACCAATGATCTGTTTCTAGAGCACCCTGACCTGAGCAGCTGCTTACTTTGGAGTCCCCATTGTTCACTATTTCTTGTTACCCTGGGTAAGCTTAGACACAGTTCATGTAACTCCCTAACCACAGGGCTTCAGTTCCAGCAAATACTTGTGTTTCTTTGCCATCCCTGTATCCATGACCTTCCCTCTCTTTGTCCATGTGTTGTTCCCAGGGGGCATGAGTGCCAACCCCCTGGCACCCAGGCCGTCAGCCCCTTTCCATGTTCATTAGCATTGGCCTCCCCTTTTCCTCTCCTTCCTTCAGTGTTTTCATCACAGGGAGTGTTCTCTCGCTCTGAGACATGTTGGCCTTGCTCTGTTCTCTGTATGTGTTCACCTGGCTGGGACACTTGCCTGTTAACATTGCTTAGAGCCTGCCATTTTCTTTGGGGCCATTTTCTGTCAGGTCATTGCAAAAGTAATAACAATATAACTCAACATTCTCCACCCCCCACCTCCATCTCCCACCTGAACCTGACAGGAAAAGGATTTAATTCACACAAGCACTGGGATAGTTCCCATTGCTTGTGCAGAACAGAAGTGTGTGTGT
The DNA here is from genome assembly GCA_011680675.1 of Gymnobelideus leadbeateri. Taxonomy (NCBI): domain Eukaryota; kingdom Metazoa; phylum Chordata; class Mammalia; order Diprotodontia; family Petauridae; genus Gymnobelideus; species Gymnobelideus leadbeateri. Next base: position 24,607 of record WOXC01005648.1, on the reverse strand, counting down.
GTGTGTGTGTGTGTGTGTGTGTGTGTGTGTGTATGTATGTGTGTGTGTGTATGTGTGTGTGCATGCTTCTGTGTATGTGTGTGTGTGTGTATATGTGTCAATTACTTTAAAGTGAATGGAAGACATTATGTTATTAAATCCCACCCTGCCTCTCTAGGTGCTTTTAATTTGTATGTTTAGGTTTAAATTTCTTCAGGAGTGCCAAGTCTTATATTTGTTTTCCTTTGGTTGTTTTCATTAAGGGTTTTGCTTAACTGTCAGAGCTAGAGGCTTAATTGTAGTTCTCGAGGTTATCTTACAAAGCAAAAACTTCTACTCCTGTCATGTCGCTGGAGCCAAACCGTGACTACCTATCTTTAAGATGGTGCCCCTTGGCCTCCTGTAATTATACTCATAGTTGAAGCTGATTGTGTCTTGTTTCTTTTGGCTGCTATTTGAACAGTGGTAGTTTGGCATTCAAGGCCTCCTGTAATTTGCACTCTTAACCTCTCTGGTCCTCAGTTTCTTCATCTGTAAAATAAGGAGGTTGGACTCCACGTCCTTTCCAGGGTTAAATCTAGGATCCAATTATCCCCCCCCCCCCCGCCCCCGTCTCTCCTCCCCATTCTCTGACTTACTTTCTTTGCTTACCTTTCCAGACTCTACTCATAGGATTTGGAGCTGGGAGCGTTCTTGTTAGTCATCTTGTCCCAACTTCCTATTTCACAGAAGATCTTGGATGCTCTTCATCCTTCCCTCCATCTCATAGACTCCCTTGCCTTACTGGGGGCTATCTTGGTGTTTCTACTTGCATGGCTTTCCCTGACCAGCTCCTAAACCCTCTTCCTAGAATGTTCTCCCTCCTTTCCACCAATACAAATCTTACCTGCTCTTCATGATCCAACTATTATAATCCTCCATTCTCCATAAAATCTTCTTTAATCCAAGCTTTGATACTTACGTGTGTGTGATTACGGGTAAGCCTTAGTTTTTCCATTTGTAAAACATGTATTACCTTCCTCAGAGTCTTTTGGGAAGGGGGTGGGATGGGGGAGAGTTAAGGGAAACAATTTTAAAACACTATAGCTGTTGAGATTCCTTCTACTTCTGAAATTCTAATTTTATATACATTTCAGTTATTACTGGCCACTCTGGTTCCCAGTTATCTCCCTCTCTCATCTTGACTCCTGTATGACGTATTGCTTATGCCAGTTACTTAGTGATTAATTCTCTGCTTTCTTGTGGCATGTCTTGCATTTTTTATTTTTATTTTTTTTTAAGATTAGATCTCCTTATCTCACAGGCTGGGAGTGAGGTGGCTGCTCAGGGACCAATCCCATTGCTGATTAGTAGGGGAATGTTGACCAGCTCTACATCTGACCTTGGCTTGTCTTCTCCTTCTTAGGTAATGTGGTCTGACTTTTGTCTTGTCACCAGATTCTGATGACTCTGGAGAAGAGAGTGAGGCTGACAACTTTGCACAGTCCTGCCTCATTCATGAAGAACAATGAACAGCAGCAGCAGCAATAGAAACAACATCATCATCAGCAGTAGCAGCAGTAGCACCTCTACCAGCCCTCCATGTTCCTGTGCTCTTGCCAAATGGATGTTGAACTTAGTGTGGACACCTGATCACCTGAGCTCACTCTAGCCTCAGCCTCCCCAGTAGATGGGATTATAGGGAATCATCATCAGGCCTGGCTACTTCTTGTATTTTCATGTGAATTAGTCTTTGGCTTTTGTATCTAACTTTTTTCATATTCATGTCATTCACAAGATCATAGATTTAGGACTGAGAGGGGAGTTAGAGGTCACTGAGTCCAGTTGAATCCCCTCATTTTACCAGACCAGACCATGACCAGAATGACTTGTGGGATTTGCATAGGGCCACATGTCAGATAAACTAATAAAGTGAACTACTAGAGAGCTCAACTAGGCTGCATGGGGCCTGGCAGGCATCATTGAGCAGACCCCCGGTCAAATTCAGGAAGCTCATCTATGACTAGGAAAAACAGGGAGGGACCACAGTGCCATGCAGGTTAAAGGTCATGAATCCTATCTAGCAGCCCAGGAAGCAAAAGGTCAGGGATCTAGGCAAAGGGCTTGGGCAATGGAAGCTTAGGGAGAACCTTGGGCCAAAGATTATGACCAAGGAGAAGTCCAAAGTCCTGGAAGTTCAGCAAAGCCAGAGAGAGTAGCAACAAAGGGACCATAAAATTGGGTTAAGAACTCTGATCATAGGGCAGATGCCTTTTGATCTCAACTCTTTTTGTGTGCCCTTGCTAGGTGTGGGCAACAGCCTGCCCACCATAGTTGATTATTCAAAAGAGGACAGAGGCCTGTAGGTGACCATGGCAATGGCACTAGTGTAGACCCCCAGAGACCTAGCTTTACCCCTGGTTTTACCCCTAATTAGCTGTATGACTTTGGGCAAGTCATTGACTCTCTCTAGGTTTGGAATCCTTCTCTACAAAAGGAAGACTGTGCATTCAAATGCCTTCCATCTCTAGCACTCTATGATTTGATGGTGTGCATGGCTGATTAAGATTCATCATTCAATTGGGAATCAGGCACAGTGGAAGCAGTAGTCAGGGAAGGATGGGGAAATTGAATTACATTCCACATCTAGTGTGCTCAGCCTTGTGCTTAGTGTTGGGAAGGATAAAAGGGACGGGGAATAATAATTGGCACATTTACGGTGCTTTAAGGTTTGTAATGCACTTTATCTGCTTATCACATTTGACTCTCATAAGAACCACCCTATGAGGTAAGTCTTACTATATATGTGATCCTCATTCTACAGATTGGCCACCTGAAGCTCAGAGATGTTATGGGACTTGCTCAGCATCACACAAATAATATGTCTCTGAAGTAGGATTCAAAACCAGGCCTTCTTGACTCCAAGGCCAGCTTTCTATCCACTATGGGGGTCATCTCCAGTCATCCTGACTTACACTCAGATGACCCTGGAGGACAGAGTGAGGCTGAGGCTTCTGCATGGCTCTGCCTCATGTAAATCCAATTCACTTGCAAGTTAAGACATCACCCTCCTGAAGTCATTGGTCCTCTTTGAGAATGAAGGACCAACAACAACAACAACAATCTACCCACTATGTTTTTCCAGAACGTTTCTCAGAAAACACAGTTCCTTCTCTCTAAAGCTCAAAAGTCTATCAGGAGAAATAAACACTTGAAATAGTTAATTAATACTACAAAATTACAAAGAAAGAAATATAGCCCTTAAAAACTTAAGTGAGGGGGGTGGCTAGGTGGTATAGTGAATAGAGCACCAGCCCTGGAGTCTGAAGGACCTGAGTTCAAATTTGACCTCAGACACTTAACAACAAAACTAGTCGTGTGACCTTGGGCAAGTCACTTAACCCCAATTGCCCTACCTTCCCCCCTCCAAAAAAAGGCAAAAAACCCCCAAAAACAAACCTTAAGTGAGAAAGCAAGAAGCTAAAAAGAAGAGCCCCTGAAATTCTTCTCTTCTCTCTCTTGTTCCATTATCATCCTTTGTACCTCTGAGTAAGGTTCCCCTTTATAGATTCTCACTTTAGCTCTGACACTGAGTAGCTTTGTGACCTTGGGCTAGTCATTTCTCTTTCCTTAATTTTACTTTTCTCATCTATAAAATGAGAGAGTTGGATTAGATGATGCCCAAAGTTCCTTCCAAGACATGCTTGTGTTGGAAGGAAACCTCAGTGTTGTCAGTAATGTGCTGTACTCAGGATTCATTCTGGACTGGAAGTCTTTATCAGACATTGAGAGCTAGAAAGGATCTTAGGAATAATCTATTAATGGGACCATAAGATAATAGCTTCAAAGCTAGAAGGGAGCCCAGAAGCCATCGAGTCCAATAAGGATGCTCTAGTCATTATTATACATATGAGGAAACTGAGGTGGAGAGGAGAACTGATTTACTCAAAGTCACCCAGCTAGTAAGTCCCAGAGCTGGACTTTGAACCCAGATCCAAATCAGATCCTTCCCCCTGTCATAATTATGTGATTAAAGTCAACCTGGGCCCTGCACTGAGAAGACTGAAGATAAATGAATTCTTAGGCTAACTGTTCAAGGCCACGGGTGGGTAGGAGGGAGTGGGCAGCCCTCACCTTAAGAGATAGAGTGTTGTGAAGAAGGGTAAAAAGATTTCCATTTCTTTGCCCAATGAAATCTGAGGGAGACAGAGAGAGAGAGAGACAGACAGAGAGACAGAGAGAGACAGAGACAGAGAGCGAGACAGAGACAGAGAGACACAGAGAGACAGAGAGATACACAGAGAGACAGAGAGACAGGGGGAGAGAGAGAGAGGAGACAAAGAGAGACAGACTCAGACATAGACAGAAGGACAGAGACACAGAGACAGAGAAGGACAGACAGACATACACACAGAGACAGAGAGACAGAAATGGAGAGACAGACAGGAAGAAGAAGAACCAGGGTATAAGTGGGAGAGGCAGATAGACAGGAGAAGTGCAGGAGAGAACATGTGGCACAATTTCCTAGAGTTCAAAATGGGATAAAAAAAAGGGGGGGAGGGGGCTGAGTGTGGCTCTGATAGGTGAGTGCTGAAGCTTTTCTCTCGAGCAAAATAACAACACTGGGGGTGAAAAAACTAAGCCTCTTCTAAAATAGACTAAACATCATCTTGAGAGTCACCACCCAGAGTCTCCTCCTCCTCCCGTGCAAAACACTTCTTGGTATGCCTGTGTCTCAGTATTAGGCCCAGAGGTTTCAGAACAGATGTCACACTGTTTCAGAGCCATCTCTGTACTGGTCATACAAAATCAGCCACTGACTATTCCCAAGTGTCCATCGAGTGTGGTAAAAAAATAACCCAAGACTATTTCTTCAGGTTGATGAACCAGCCCATAGAAGTAAATCAACAGACCAATCGATCTGAAATTTACTTAATTCCCTATAGAACCAAGAAGTGATTTGCCTGGTGTCATATGATTACTCTGGATCAGAGGTGAGCCTTCAACTCAGGTCTTCCTGACCCAGATCAGCTCTCTAGCTAATACTGCAAGCTGGCTGTAAAATAGGCATCCAAAATGTTTTCACTAATTCTCTCTCAGGAAAGAAGCTTTTGTAAACCTTTTGGTACCATATTAGCTGTTGCTGTGGCTTTTACTTTTATTCACTCTGCAAATATTACTTGAGTACTACTCTCAGAGAAGGTGGGACTTGAACAGGGATGGTTAAGATTTGGATGGGAGGAGAGCAGGTTGGGTTATATAATTTAAGATAAATATCCAGAGACAAGATTGTGTATGGAATGCAAATGTGGGGAATGCTTGCCTTACTAGATTGTATATATTCTTCCTCTCCCTCTCCCTCCCTCTTTCTCTCTCTCTCTCTCTCTCTCTCTCTCTCTCTCTCTCTCTCTCTCTCTCTCTCTCACACACACACACACACACACACACAGGTTATGTGACTTACCTAAGGTCACATAGCTAGTAAGTGTCTGAGACTGGATTTGAATTCAGGTCCTCCTGACTCTAGGGCTGGTGCTCTATCCTCTGTGTCACCACCTAGCTGACCTGAGTATATATTTTAGGGATTAGGAAGGAACTGTGCCTATGGTCACTTCAAGACCCTCTTGATTTGGTTGATTATCTTGATAAACCAAAATGTAAGATCATTAGCAGCTTCAATTTTCAATTTTTGTTGCAAAATTTTACTTTTATATAAAGAAACAACTGAAAGAGTTGGTACCCAATGGTGACCTTCTTCTCTTTCAACTTTCTCCCTAGGTAAGCCTTATTAGACTTATTATTTTTTCTCCTGTACTTCATTTTTTTCCTACTCAGATAAACAGAAAGAGAACAGAATATAAAGATGAGAGTAAAAGGCAAAAAGAGAGGGAGAAAAGGAAGGAGAGAGACACAGAGAGAGAGAGAGAGACAGAGAGAAAGAGAGAGAGAGAGAGAGAGAGAGAGAGAGAGAGAGAGAGAGAGAGAGAGGAGAGAGAGAGGAGAGAGAGAGACAGAGGAGAGAGAGATAGAGAGAGAGACAGAGAGAGAGAGACAGAGACGAGAGAGACAGAGACAGAGGAGAGAGAGACAGAGAGAGAGGAGGAGGAGGGGGAGAGAGAGAGAGAGAGAGAGAAAGAGAGAGAGAGAGAGAGAGAAGAGAGAAGGAGACAGTGAAGGAGGAGAAAGAGAAACAGACAGAGACAGAGAGACAGAGAGAAGGAGGGGAGACAGACAGAGAGACAGAGAGAGAGAAGGAGGAGGGAAGAGAGAGACAGAGACAGAGAGAGACAGAGACAGAGAGAAGGAGGGGAGAGAGAAAGAGAGACAAAGAGAAGGAGGAGGAGGAGAGAGAGAGAGACAGAGACAGAGAGAGAGACAGAGAGACAGAGAGAGACAGAGGGAGAGGAGGAGGAGGAGAGAGAGACAGAGAGAGACAGAGACCGAGAGAAGGAAGGGAGAGAAAAAGAGAGAGAGAGACAGAGAGAAGGAGGGGAGAGAAAAAGAGAGAGACAGAGAGAGAAGGAGGAGGAGAAGGAGGAGAGAGAGAGAGAGAGAGAGAGAGAGAGAGATGGATGGATAGCTGGTAGTTCTTTCCAATTACTATTGGATCACTTTTGTCAAAGATGCTTAGGCAGCAATGAGTGGACAATATTTGTAATCTCAGATGACAAATATCAGCTCCTTTTATCTTGGTAAATTTCCAAATCAATAACTTCGCATTCCCTCTACCCAAGCTTCTTACGTGGCAATGCCACAGATGGAAACATCCAGAAGAGTACCTAGCTCCTCCATATTGCCTTTTTTGCACTTGTCTGATACAAAATCAGGCCTGGGTAAATAATTAACTTTAACAATCTGAACCATTTAAAAATTATTGTTGTTGTTTATGTTAGTAAACAAGTGTCTCCTTTGAATTGAAGTTTACCTAAAGACTGTAGTCAAAGTAGTGTTTGCTGGTGAGTCAGGAAGCCCTGAAAACACTTTAGAAATGGCCACTATGGTGTTGGATAAGCAAGAACTTGGTGACCATGGAATGCAGACTGACTCATGGGACTTCTAGGCTCATAAGCTCTAGGGGACTGCCTAGAAGGCACCTTTACTGACCACCCAGGGTAGCTGAGTCTTTTTTCATTCTGCTATATGATGGAGCTTCCAAGTTTATTTGTTCATATAATCCAGTCTAATCCCACTAGAGGTCCCCATTGAATCTGAAGATTTCCCTCCCTGTCCAGGCACAGTGGGAGCCTGGGGTTGTTAAATCTGAGCCGTTTTCTTCTGTGGGGCATGTGGTATGGGGCTGATAGATGCTGAGGAAAGGCTAACAAATGGCTACACAGCAGGACTGTTAGGGGAGAAAGGTGGAGTAAACATGTTTCAGGAAGGAAGAAGGAAGGAAAGAAGGAGGGAAGGAAGAAAGAAGAAAGGAAAGGAGAAGGGAAGAAAGATGGAAATAAAGAGGGAAGGAAGGAGGGAGGCAGGAGAGGAAGAAAGAAAAAAGGAGGGAGGGAAAGAGGGAAGGAAAGAGGGAATGAAGGAAAAGGATGAAAAAGGAAAGAAAGAAGGGAAGGATGGATAGAGGGAAGACAGAAAGGAAGGAAGAATAGAGGGAAGGAGGGAGAGAAAGAAGGAAGAATGGAGAAAAGAAAGGAAGAAAAAGGTAAGAACTGAAGGAGGGAAGGAAGGGAAGGAAGGAGGGAGAAAGGGAAAGAAGGAAAGAAGAAAAAGAAAAGGAAGAAAGAAAGATAGTAAAGAAGCAGGAAAGTAGATGAAGAAAGGGGAAAGAAGGATGACAAAATGAAGAAAGGAAAGGAGAATGAAATAAAAATATGTGAATAAGTAGATTAAAAAGCAAAAAGGGGGGAAAGGCAGGCTGAAATGAAAGGATGGAAGATTTGGAGTTGAAAGGGATTGGAGAGGTTATCTAGTCCAAACTCCCCATTTTATAAATTTGGAATGGAGGCTTAAAGATGGCACAAGTCATAGGATCGTAGACCTGAGACTGGGAGCTCATAGATCTGGAGCCAGAAGGACCTCAGAGGTGATCTAGGCCACTCTGTCCCAACTCTCCCTCCTCCATTTTACAGAAGCAAATAAATAAATAAAATTTTAAAATGGTGTGGAGGTGGTGGGGGGAGGGAGGATGCTAAGAATAATTGAGCTAAGATTTGAACTGAGGCCTCTGACTTTTAGCTGCAGCATACCTTTCTTTCACTGCACTGTGTTGGAGTAGTAGAGGGAGGGAGAGTAGAGGCTGGGAAGAAGGGGAGGGAAAGGGAGAGGGGGTAAGGAGGGAAAAGAGAGGAAGAAGGAGGAAAGGCAGGAGGGAAAAGCTAATGAAGCAAGCAAGCAAAAGAAAGCCAATTGCTTTCCTTCTTTACCAAGTTATTTGAGCAGGGGTGTGAGAATGCAGGGCTTGGCAATACTTAGGGGATGCTGGGGTTTTTTGATCAGGAGTTCACAAGTCACTTGAGTCCAAGAGTCTTTGTGAATAACCAATGCCTCAAGTACAGAAAGCCTGTTAAAATGTTTAAAGGCTCTCGTTAGGGAATTGCTGGCTGAGGCCCAGGCCCCTCTTGTTATTGCTAAGGAGCCTCCTACACGTCCAGAGGAGGCTGGGCCTGGGACGTCTCTAGCTGGGAGGACCTGGCTGACCTTACTGGTAGTCAGAGTAGGCAGTCACCTACATGGGGTGATTTCCGAGCATTGCCTTCGCCTTTGACTCCCCCAGAGATGTTTGAAATTCTGCTCTCTGAGCTTCCTTCCTTTGGCTTAAGGCTTCTGTTCCAGCTGCTAAGATGTACATACATACCCCTAGGAAAGGATCATACCTTAAGCCTCCCAATCATTTCCACCTCAGTGTGAACAAATTGATCAGATCCCTTCTCGAGAGCAGATTTTGATGAGAGGAGGGCAGGAAAGGGAGAACATCCACTCACGACCAGCTGCTGACTTAATCATTTTGCCAGGCTTGGTCTCCGAGCAGCTCATATGTGCAGTAACATTTCAGGTCCCTCTTCCCTTGCCTCTGCATTCCTTCAGAAAATCTTTTCCTGATTAATTCCACTGGCTTCAGCCTTTTCCCTGCATCTCTCATGAGTTTACTTTCTTTTCTCTTTCTTTGCCAAGGCCGATAATCTGCTCTAAGTGTTCTTCAGCCGTTGTGAGGACACTTATGTGTATATATTTGACTTCCACCTTCATCTCTAGAACCTTAACCAGGGTGGGGCCACTAAGGCTTTGCCCCAGAGCACAGAATTTAGAAGGCCTGGTCAGCACTTTTTGTACTCTTTCCACAAAAGAAGCACCTGATGAATTGTCTGGATAGCCAACAATCCTCTCCTCTCAGGGAGCATACTTCCTTTCCTCTTGGGGCCCTCTCACCCACTGTCCCCATGCCTTTCAGTTCTCCACTCTCACTGTGCCATGGCCTCCATATCATGTCACGATTGTCTCAAGGCATTGCTTCCTCCAGCCTGGCATCAGTATGTTCTTGCTCTATTTCTTACATGAGTGCAATGACTGCCATCTCCCTCTGTGTATGTGTTGCCTCCCTTCTCTCTACCTCCTTCTGGGGTCTAGGGGGCCGGCAGGTGTCAGCTGAGTCATGAGAATTTAGGCTAGACCAGAGGGGCCAAACATTGGCTGGTGGCCTGCATTATAGCCAGCAACACTCAAAAAGCCCAAACCAGATTAAAGTGTAGTTGGGGAATATTGAACAAAATAAATAAAATATGATAGACCATAGATAATGCTAATATACAGGCATTTAGGTGACAAAGTGGATAGAGCAGGGCCCTGGAGTGAGGAAGTTGTCGTTCAATCACACCCAACTCTTCATGACCCCATTTGAGGTTTTCTTGGCAAAGATACTGGAGTGGTTTGCCATTCCCTTCTCCAGCTCATTTGACAGATGAGGAAACTGAGGCCAACAGGGTTAAGTGACTTGTTCAGGGTGACACAGCTACTAAGTGTCTGAGGCCAGATTTGAACTCAGGAATATGAGTCTTTCTGACTAGGTCCAGGGCTCTGAGCACTATGGTGCTCCGTAGTTGTGTTCTTACCCCAGCTGTAGTAGGAGCTGACTTCTCTTTTATCTGATCCTATAGAACTTTGTATTATTGTAGCACATGTATTCTATTTATATTCTGTTTGCCTCCATGTATATCCTACTCCTTATGATACTGTAAGCTAGGAGCCACAAATTATGTATCTTTCTATTTCCCCAAAGCACCCAACACAATGCATTTTACAGAGTAGGTGGGTATTTAAGTAAATGTTTGTTGAATGATTGGCTGAAAAGTGGTGAGGATGTCAGGGATGGGGCAAAGGGCTAGTAAAGGCAAGGATGAAATAATGTGCCAGGTATGTTTGGGGAAACATGAGGAGGCCAGTCTAGAGGGAGCAGACAGTCTGCCTGAAACATTTAGGGCAAAGATGACCAGTAAGATTGGAAAGATAGCCTAGGCATGGTGAAAAGTTTAGATGGCCAGGCCAAGGATTTGTGACTCTATCATGCAGGCACTGGGGAATCTCTATCACTCACAGTTTATACTAAGTCATCCTCTGATGGCTCATCTTGGTATGGAAATTACCCTGGATTCCTGAAAGCTATGCCAGCAGAAAATGAGTCCTGTCTGGTCCTGCCAAACTCGAAAAGGTTCGAGGGTTCAAGTTCAGACCTTTTAATGGACTGCACGTCCATTGTCCAAGGGCAATTTGTTTAAGTTCAGAGAAGTTCATCTCTAGAAGGCTGGTCACCCAGTGATGCCATTTTTAATGAAACTGTTTACTGGGGCATGAAGGTAATAGATAAATAGATAGCATATATATTAAGTGCTTACTATGGTGTAAGGGGTAAGTGCTGGGGAGACAAATACAAGTTCAAAAGTCAGTCAGTATTAAGTGTAAGTCAGGACCTTTTCCTCATAATAGAGGAAGAGAACAAATAAAAGGGAGCTGAAAGGGGGAGGGAAGGAAATGTCAGGAGTGGAGCCAGAAGAGGAATATGGAAGGCCTGGGTTCTTCCTAAAATGGTGGACTAGGTATCTAGGGAGTCTATATTGGTAGAGGGAGAAACTTCATTGATGAATTCACCAATCTTTTCAAGCTTTATCATACATACTATCATATCATCCATTCATGTATTCATTCATCAATCCATCCATTCAGTCATCAATCCACCTATTCATTTATTCATTCATTCCACAAATGCTTATTAATAATTATATGTAAGTTACTATGCTCTCTCATTGTTTCATGGATATTAGCCTTGATTCTAAGCAGACTGTGCATCCTCCAAGGGGACAGGCTGTGCCTACATATCTCTACTGCCCTGATATCTAGAGCTTAGTACTGGACCTGTTGTAAGCTTACTGGATTGATTGATTGATTAGTTGATTGAAAGAGCTATGTATACCTTTGTATTTTCCATTACAGCAAACCTAAACCTGGATACTTTTCAAATTATGCAACTGATTGAAGTTCTCATTCCTCAATGATTGAAGAAATCCAGGTGGGGAGAGAGCATGGGAGGAGGACAAGGAAGACTCTGGCTCACTTGGCCCAGTCCTGGGCTCACCCTACACCCTCATCCCCACAGCCCCCACCCCTTGCACCTGCTGAAGGCAATGACTGTTGTGTTTGGAGCCAGGGATCTCCATCTGTGGTCTTTGAACATGCATAGGCAGCTGCCTGATGAGTATTTCAGTCCAGCGGTCCACAACTCTGTCATCAGACTCTCTCACGCAATAGCCTGAGGAGGTAGGTGAAGACAGAACATGAGTGTTACTTTCTTCCTCCTCCTCCTGCTGTTGTTGCTTTCATATTATTTATTATCCCAGAATGGCTCTTGTCCATGTTTCTTTGGTGCCAGGCAAGATGATGGGTGAGCTGGGAAGTACTTGGGAAATGCTTCCTGTAGGTAAGACTTGCTTTCAGGGAACTCTGAGGGTAGAGTCTGTTTGGCTTCAGGACCCTCTGTCCTCTTCTTTTTGCACCACTCCCCACCCTCCATAGCATTTATATTTAGGTTCTCTGCCACTGATGTCATGTGGCCGCTTGGCTGCCCAAGATACTCTAGCACAGTGCCCTCCCCCCACCCCCGCCCCACTTCCCTGACAGCCATTTGACTTGTCCTCACCCTACAAAATATCCCTGCCCAGTTTTCCCTTCCTTTTGGATCTTGCTGAGTGACTGGTAGATATAATAAGTCAATTCACAGTAGAGTGCTAATGACTGATAATTCCTCCTAAGGGGAGGATTTATATTTGAAAAGAGGACAAATCAATAATCCAAAGAAACCAGACTCTAATGGCAGAATTCCTGGCTAGTGATAATGAAGATATTTGTAGGTAAGGGTGGAGCCAATCTGGGAGAATAGAAATTGTCCTGGCCCTGGAGTTTGAGGCCCTGGGTTCAAATTCTGCCCTGGTACTACTTGTGTGACCTTGGGTAAGTGAATTAATTTCCCTATGCCTTAATGTCCTCATCTGTAGTAAATGGCTTCAGCAGTCCCTTCCAGATCCAGGATCCAGTGGTGGCACATGGATGGACTGCTATCTAAGAGTAACGTTTGTTTTGTTTCCCTGAGTTTAAAATCACGTTTAGATTGCTGGCAAGAACTTCCCCCTCTTTCCTCCCAGGTGTCTCCCTTGAGATTATTGGGTCTATCAGTCTGCCTTTAGGGAATGATATGTGATTCTGGGTCCCACCTACAGGGATTTTCTCCTGGGCTTTGAAGAAAAAGAAGTATGACTCAGGTCAATGAGGATTCTCTCTTCCCTAGTCTTAAGAGGGTAGGAGGAGTGAAAGGGGGCTGCTCTCAGGAATCAAAAGGACTAGATAAGCCCCCAAATTCCAGCTATGTCTAAGATTCTGTGAAGAGCTGAAGTTTAATGAATGAGTGAATGGTTACCCAAGGTCTGCCTGATGTCTGAGGTTGGTAGTTTGGTATTAGAGGTGCAGGGGATAGAACACTGAGCCTGGAGTCAGGAAGTCCTGAGTTCAAATCTAGCCTTAGACATTTATTAATTTTGTGACCTTGGGTAAATCAACCTCTGCCTGCCTCAGTTTTTTCAACTGTAAAACGATAATAATAGAACTGACTGTAATGGGGATGGGAATTTGGAGATCTTCCCTGCCCCTTGATAGACCTAGGGGGAAGTTTGAAGACCTCCCCTGCTTTGGAAGTAAACTCTGCCCCCTGATAGGCTGAATGTAATCATATGGAGCCAGTGATGGAGGGAATTTGATGAAGGGTGCAGCAGAACCTACTGGAAGCTTCTCTGCTGTGAAGATAAACTCTGCCCCCTAATAGGCTGAATGTAGTCACATGGAGCCTGTGGTGGGAGGCATTTGCTGAAGGGAAGCGGAACCCACAGGAAGCTGGTCAGAGCTAGCCAGAAGGTAGGGGAGGGAGGACGACCTCAGGCAAAGAGTCATATAGGCTCCTGAGTAGATATTGATCTTGTATTGGTTTGAGGGAAGGCTGAAGGACGCTGTGGTTCTCAGCATTATTATTGCTTCTGAATATCTTTGGTACCATGATGGAATTAGCTTACTGGTTTTGGGATTCGATTTTCTGGTGTCTAAATAAATGCTTCAGTTCTATCATCTATCTGGAGAGTTTGGCATATTTTGCAATCAGATGTCATGCCATATTTATAGTCACGGTCTTTATCATGATCGTGGGCAATGTAAATATTGCATTGGCACTACACTTACTTCTCAGGGTTGCTGTGAAGATTAAATCTGACTGTCACCTAGAGCAGGAGACAAAAAGTAGCACCTGAATAAGAGACACAGACACAAGTCAGGCCAGTGGATGAATTCTGGGAGGCACCTGGCTTCTCACATCACTCAAACCAGAATGGCAAAGAAGACAGAGTGGTGCACTACAGGGAGAAATATTTGAGACGTGTGCATTTAAGGTCTCAAGAAAGCAAGTTAGGGTAAACTCTTTGTATGTCCAAGTAGACATTGTGGTACTCACAACTTTACATTAGTATAGAGAAGAAAGCAGCAGAACAGTTATATCAGGTTAGAATGACTGCTGTTTTTGGGAGAGGCTTCCACCATGGGAAGCTGCTGCTGAGGATCCCTTAGTCACTCATGGGAAACCCTCTCCAAAGCCACATAGAAACTATTTTTGTAAGGTGCCTGACACATGGTAGATACTTAATAAATGCTTTTTTTCTTCCCTCCCTCCCCTTTCTCCTTCCTTCATTCCTTCATTCCTTCCTCCTTCTCTCCCTCCTTTCCTTCCTTCCTTCCTCCCAATTCTCCCTCCCTCCCTATCCTTCCCCCTTCCTCCTTCCTTCCCTCCCTTCTTTCCTTCCTTCCCTTCCTCTCTCCCTCCTTTCCTTCTTCTCCTCTCCCCCCTTCTTCTCCTCTCCCCCCTTCTTCTCCTCTCCCTCCCTTCCTCTTTCCCTCCTTCCTTCCTTCCTTCCTTCCTTCCTTCCTTCCTTCCTTCCTTCCTTCCTTCCTTCCTTCCTTCCTCCCTCCCTTCCTTCCTTCCTTCCTCCCTCCCTTCCTTCCTTCCTACCTTCCTTCCTTTCTTTCTTTTGCACTAGACTAATCCTGGAACAGAATTGTGGAGTGGGACATGTTTAACTTTGCAGCCCTTACTTCTTTTTCAGTAATACCTTCTACTTCATCCTCCAGGGGTATGCTACAACCCATTCTCAATTGTTAAATTTTCCCTATGAGCATTTCCACCCTGGAAATAGGCAACAAATCAGGGCTTGATTTATTGTTTTGTTGATTGTCTAGACTTTAAAAAGTGATGACGAAAATGTTAATAATGAAGATTAAAAATGTTAATAATGCAGATTTAAATTAAGTGTATTATGGGTAGCTTTTTTTTATATAGTCAGTTATTAAACATCAGCACATTCCTGCATCCCGTCTTCCACCAATCTGCAAGTCTCACTTCCCATCTCAGGCTCCTCATTCCTCCCCTTGGTTAGTGTCCCAGACTGATTCTTCACTCCTAACTCCCTCACCCTGTACCTTTTCCCAAATTATACTTGGATGATTTGATAGGTCTGTGATCACAGGGATATTATCTCCATCCCAACCCATCCAAAGGAAAGGGATGGATGGCATTCCATTCATACCCTTCTACTGGGTGTGACTTATCTGGGCTTTCACCCTAACCCCATTCACTAGGGAGCTTCTCAGTCTGCTGGAGATCTCTTCTGTCTATGGAATGTCCTTATGAGAATCAGTCCTAGAACATTAGACCAGGAAGAAATCTAAGGGTTCCCCACCCAGATCTAACCCAATAATTTAGTTATTACAAATAATGAAACTGGGGTTTGGAGAGGGGGCATGATTTCTTTAAGGTTGCACAGCTAATGAAGTCACAGACTGCCTCAGTCCTAGTCCAGTGTTCTTTCCACTGTACCAGAGTATCTTGGCATAGTGGGCACAGGGCTGAACTTGGAGTCAGGAAGAACTAGGTTCTAATCCTATTTCTGACAATTACTAAGTGACACCTCTCAGTGTCTCAGCTCCCTCATCTGTAAAATAGGGACAGTAATACCTTATAAGTCCTACCTCTCAGTACTGCTATAAGGCTTAAATGAGATTATTAATATGTTAATATTAATGTGTAAATTGATTTATGAATTTCAAAATTCTGTATAAATATCAGTTCACTGGATAATAGTTCTAGAGCCTGAAGGGACTTTAGAGGGCATAGAGTCCAACAGGTAAGGAAACTGAGGTACAGGCCACCCAACTTGTATGTGTTGGGACATGATTTGAACTCATGCCCTTTTGACGCCAGCCATATTATTAGGTTCTCTCTATATCTATGTCTACATTTACATCTGCCTCCCTATATACAGTTATCCCTTTCACATTGCGATGTTCCCCATGGTGGTTTTGATGCATCGTAGGTTGGCATAAGAAGTTAAACAGAAATCTTTTAGGAGTTTTGTAAAAGTCAAAGGTGACTTGTGAAGACCAGCAGATGACACAGAAAAAAGTTAGAAACTCAGAAATGCATAACATATATGTATAATATTGTATAATATCAAGATATTTTATCTTTTAATACCCTAATAATTAAGACATTTTCTCTGGTATTAAGGGAGGGCCAAAAAGTTTTATGCAAATTTTCCCAATCATGGGGGTGGTGCTGTATCCCTAACCTTCACTATGTAGAAGGGATAACTATATCTCATCATCATCATCATCACCGCCATTATCTCCATTATTTTAAATCTTCTTGGGACCAAACTTACTTTGCTTTCCAAGATGACAACTAACCTTAGAAACTAACGTGTGCTAATGAGAGAAAGCTAGAAGAGACTTTCAGGTGAATTCTGCTTCCATCAGATAACATGTGAATATTTTTCACATGTGTCTCCTGGAGCTAATGCCTATAGCCTTGCCTATCCCCCTACCCCTAAAAGAATGACTTGAATGATAGGAATTTCCAGGCAGATAAGCAGAGAGGGGAGATATTGTTTTGAAAGTTCTGGTACATGAGACTCCTGGAATCATGCTGTGAAGCTGCCTTCACCCAAGGCTGGCTCCTCAGCATTCCTATACCCTTCCTATAGGCCTCCCACTGCACAGATCTCCAATAGTATGTGAAAATCTCCCATCAGCAACAGAGACCTCTAATAGGCATCTTCTGGTACTACTTTTGTTTGTCCTTCATTCTAGAAGAGCACCTTGACATCATGAAGATGATGTCATGACATGCAAGTGAATGGGATTTAAGTGATGTAGGGCAGTGCAAAGTCACCAGCCTCACTTTCTCCTCCAGAGCCATCTGGGTCCAGTGGTGAGATATAGATCAAGACAACTGGATATGGCATTAGGCATCCTCTGGTAATACACAAAGGGAGCACAGCATGAATCCTCTAAGTCTCTTTGGGGAGACAGGACAGATACACAAAACAATTTACAAACCCTTAAAAGAAGGTGGTGTAGTATAATTACTAATCCCTAGGCTAGGTGTCAAGAGTCCTAGTCAAGCAGCCCAGTTTGGCCTCTAGCTGAGTGACCTTAGATATACTTTATCATCTCCCTAATGACATTTGGACCAGATGACCCCCAAAGTCCCTTTTAGCTCTGATATAATGAATAAATAATATATTTAATCGTATAATATATATTATAATATAAATATAATAAATAATAAAGCTGATATAATGAGTAGAATGCTGGAAGCATGGGAAGCATGAGTTGGAACCTGCCTTAGATGTGTTTCCCTGTGCAAATTACTTAATCCTTCATTGACTCAGTTTTCTCATTTGTAAAAGGAGGGAGTTGGATTCGGTAGCCTCTAAGGGCCCATGAAGGTCTAAGGCTATGATCTTCTTTTTGCCAAAGTGCCCCAAAGGGGAATAAGGATTCCGAAGAGCATGACCTTGGGCCAGAGTAGCCTGGGAAGTGAGCCTTCACTACATCCTTGAAGGATGAGTAGCACTTGGATGAATGGGAAAGAGTGGAGTCAGGTGTGTCTGGCCAAGAGAAAAGGACAAGCCAAGGAATGTATGTGGGAGTTCTAGATCATTGACAGAGCAGCTGCAGACCTCTGAGGTCAGCCAGTTCAGCCCCTGACTTTTATAGATGAGAGGGTAAGAGAGATTTGCCAGGGTCATTTAAGTGGTAAAAAGCAGAGCTAGAAGGTAAACCCATGTGCTCTGATTCCAGACCCAGTATCCTTCCTGCCCAAGCTGTGTTTGGGGGGGGCATGATCTGCTTGTATACAGGGAAGGGTTCTAATGTGGAGGGTGAACATCTCTTTCCCAGCTTACAAATTTCGCCTCCCTAGTAGAAATGAAGGAATTCACTTTTGCTGCATCGGCGTTCTTGGGAGGGGTCCTGGCCATGCCCCTAAATCATGTCTCTGACATGAGTTTTGTGTTGGGGAACAGCCTGTCAGCAGGCCTCCCATGCTGTGATGTATGTCCACAGTCCATCATGACCGCCCTGACACTTTGATGCATTGTATGGGAGGGTAATCAGAGTGATGGTGCCCTGATCTATTAGGGGTGTACATCATCAGAGGGTTGGTACCTTGACATATTACCTTAGCATGCTGTCAGCGGGACAGCTCTTTAATGTATTTCAATAATACATCACCCAGGCAATGGTGGGCTTAGGAGGTGTGCTGGCGCCGGCTGTCGAGAGTCCTTTCAGTAGGCTGGAGAGTGTCTTTGGTCTCTTAAAAAATTTATCAGTGTGTGTGTGTGTTGTTTATTTTGTGTGTTGTATGTATGTGTGTCTGTGTGTGTGTGTGAAAGAGAGAGACAGAGACAGAGACACAGAAAATAACAGAAAGATAGAAGCATCTGCTTCAGGGATAAAGGAGAAAACTCTTTTCCAGAGCCCGCCTGAGCTCCCTCCCAAAGTGCCAGTTTCCATTGTTCATGTCTTAGAACAGGGCATCTCAGATTTCCCATATATTTGTTTGTTCAGGTCTCCATATTCAGGCCCAACCGCTGGACTCATAAATGAAAATCCTCTCCCTTTCTTTAGAAAATGGGAAGGGCCCTCATCAGTGATGTCACTGGGGATCCCTGGCTTCTCCACTTTCAGGGTGAGGTGGGGGTTGGGAGTTTATGTTTTGGTTTTTGGTAAAGGGCTAACCTGAAATCCCTGTTCATCTTCATGGAACAAGTCCAGATGCTGGCTGTGAGGAGGTCTGAAGCTAAGTGTCTGTTGTGCATGCCCTCCCCACCACCCCCATCCTGCCCTTTGTCTCCAGGGGTCCCTGTGGGACTGGGTTACAAAAAGAAGAAATCTGGCCTCCTGCTGAAGTGGCAGGCTGGGGCAGACCCATAATTGCATGATGCTTCATTTCCTGTGGCTTGCCCACAATGTAAATGATTTGCTTGTATAAATAATTTATGTTGTCCTTCATTGTCTCTGGTAGCTGTCTATATGTCCTCTAAACAAATTAGACTCAATTCAATCCAGTCCAGCCAGTGTTTTATTCAATGCCTACTCCTCTACTAGGTACTATGAGTAATAGAGAAGAAAGCAAAATCTCTTTCCTTAAAAGGCCTACGGTCTCATAAGCAAATAATTATATTGTTTATATTGCCTATGAGTAGTTTGCCAAGACCATAAGTTCCTAGGAGGTACCTCAGAAGTCAACTAGTCTAGCATAATACAGATGAGGAAGCTAAGGCCTAGAATCGTTAAGTGACTTGCCCATCATCATCTATGTAGATAGAAGTGTAGTTTCGTTCAGTTGTTTCCAGTTGTGTCTGAGTCTTCATGACCCCATTTGTGGTTTTCTTGACAAAGATACTGGAGTGGTTTGCCATTTCCTTCTCCAGCTCATTTTACAGATGAGAAAGCTGAGGCAAACAGGGTTGGTTAAGTGACTTGACACATCTAGTAAGGTGTTATGGGAATGGGAATCTGAAGATCTTCCCTGCCCCTAGGCCCCTTGCTAGGCTTAAGTGACTCTGAGAACCTTTCTAGATTTGAAAATATACTCTGCCCCCTAATAGGCTGAATGTGGTCACATGGAGCCTGTGGCAGGAGGCTTGGTTTTCAGGAATGCCTACACCTTGATGCTGTGTGATTGGGCAGTGGGTCAAGAGGGTTGTGACATTCTCTGACCCAGGAGAAGATTGTATAATCCCTGATGTGAGGCTTTGCTTTGGGGCTCACTTTAAGAAGAGTTGTGTGATTTGACCAGATGAGACTCTGGGCAGCCATTGAGTTTCCTGGCTTTGAAAACCCAGATGTTGGTGCTTCCCTCTCTGGTAACTGACTAGGTATGGATGTAATGGTCAGACAGCTGGAAGCCTGTCTGCTGATCTGTTTCTTTGTCTGTATTTGTTGTCTGCTTGTAACCTCTGTTTGTATTCTTTGAAGTTTGGGGTGCTGACCTTTTTCCCCTGAACCAGGTAAATGACATATGTTTGATTAAAGCAAGATTGTTAATCCATTTTGAGTTGCTTTCCTTTAGAAAAGCAGATCTAGGAATCTGTGCTAGCAACCATCCTGGGTATGCTAGGGTGTTTGCTGCTACATAAGGGTGAACTCAAGAAGATGAATCTTGCAGAGGCCAAGCCCAGCAGTCTATCCACTTCCACAGTCCAGTATCTGGAGAAGGAAATGGTAAAACAATATCTTTGCCAAGAAAATCCCAAATGGGGTCATAAAGAATCAGACGTGCCTGAACAACAGCAGCAACTATATGAGCTATGGCATTAACCCTTCATATCTACTAAAAATTTGAGGGGCGATGTAGGAGCTGTCCACGGTGGCTCTACCTTGTAAATATGATTAGAGGTGGGAGAATAGTTACAGAGAATGTGTGGCACTGGACTATTAGAAATAGGCACTGTAAGGGGCGGCTAGGTGGCACAGTGAATAGAGCGCCGGCCCTGGAATCAGAAGGACCTGAGTTCAGAGCTGGCCTCCGACACTTAATCCACACAAACAAAAACCTAGCCGTGTAACCTTGAGCAAGTTACTTAACCCCGATTGCCCTAAAGGGGCGGCTAGGTGGCGCAGTGAGTAAGAGTGCCGGCCTTGGAGTTGGGATGACCTGAGATCAGATCCGGCCTCAGAAAATGAGCGCTCATGCATAAATAATGACTAGCTGTGTAACCTTGAGCAAGTTACTTAACCCCAATTGCTTTAAAAAAAAAAAAAGAAATAGGCACTGTAGGGGGCAGCTAGGTGGTGAAGTGAATAGAGCACTGATGCTGGAGTCAGGAGGACCTGAGTTCAAATCCTGCCTCAGACACTTAGCACTTACTCACTGTATGACCTTGGGTAAATCACTTAATCCCAATTGCCCTGCCTTCCCCCCTCCAAAAAAGCAAAAAGAAAAAAAATGGAAATAGGCACCCTATGCCTGGATTACTATAGAAATTTGACAAAATCTTTCATGATCAGAGAACATGGGTTAAAATTTATTCTATGCCATCTTGTGACTTTGGGCAAAACAGCCTTCAGGCTGTCCTTTGGGCAAAGCTCTTTGGTTCTTAATGTCCTCATCTACAAAATGAGGGGGTTGGATTAATTACCTCTAAAGTTCCTTTCAGCTCTAAACCTCTGATCTAAATCATAATCCTTGTGGACAAGGAGAAAGTTGAGTTGAATAGCAGAGTGAGGTAAATTTGTAATTGGTTAATGACCATGCTCAGGGTGTCAATTAATAGATCGAATTTATTCAAGAGGATCCACTTCAGTGGAACAATGCCAAAAGGCTTTGTCCATCAATATGTCAATCAATAAGCATGTATTCATTGATTCCTGTGCTTTAGACACTATACTAAGCACTGGGAACATACAAAAAAGCAAAGTCCCTGTCCCCAAGGATAGGAATTTGAAAATAGGAGGCATATACATGCACAAAGAAATACGTGTAGTACCCATTATTGTTCTTGGTCCTTCATTGTCGAAAAGGACCATGACATCAGGAAGATGATGCCATGACTTGCAAGTGAATTGGATTTAAGTGAGGAAGGGCTGTGCAAGGTCACCTGCCTCACTTTCTCCCCGAGAGCCATCTGGGTCCAGTGGCCAGATATAGATCAGGACAACTGGAAATGGCCTCCACAATACACATATATAGTATATAGATACAGGGTAAACTTAGAATGACAAATGCTTGTGTCTGGGGTGGTGGTGGAATTGGGGACTGAGAAAGGGACCACCTTACCTCTACCTCTCAAAATTCCTTCACGATTCCTGAAGAATGGAGTATTTTAGCTGAATTGTGAAGGAATTCTAAAAGAGGTAGAGGTGAGGAGAGAAAGCATTGGAAGCATTGCAGGAAGCCATTGCAGAAACATGGAGACAGGAGAGGTAGTACTGGGCATGAGGAGCAACCAGTGGGTTTGTGTGACCAAACGTGTAAAATACATGGAGGATAGCATGGTGTAAAAAGATAACAAGGGGTTAGGTTATAAAGAGCTTAAATGCCAAACAGATGACTTTATACTTTATCTTTGAGGTAATAGGGAGCCACTGGAGGTGATATAGCCAGACCTGAATTTTAGGGAAAAAAGTTGGCAATTGTGTCAGTGATACATTAGAATGGGCAAGAGATGAGGTAGGGAGAAACAACTAGAAGAGTATTGTAGTCCAGATGAGAGGTGATGATGGAAGTATAGATACAGGAATATAGATGAGAGATATTATAGAGGTATAAATGACAAGACTTGATGAGTGATTGTTCATATGGGATAAATGAAAATGAAGAGTCAAGGGAGAGAACCCAGGTATCTGGGAGCATGGTGGTGCCTAGCAGTAAGGGTAAGTACAGAAGAAGGATGGATTTGGAGGAAAAGATGGGTTCTGTTTCAGGCAAGTTAAATTTGAGGTGTCTAAGGAAATCCATTTTGTCCAACAGACAGTTGGTAATTCAGAACTGGAGCTCAGGAGGAAAACTAACATTGGAAATAAAAATCTAGTAATCATTAGCTTAGGGATGATAACTGAACCTATGGGAGCTTATGAGATCATCAAGGGAGGGAGCTTGGAATGAAAAGAGAAGATAGTCCAGGACAACCCCTAGGGGATAGCTACAATGACTAGGCATGATGTGGAAGAAGATTCCACAAAGGAGACCAAAAAGAAGCAGTCTTGGTCATTGTTCTTGACCCATCCAATATTATTATCAAGGATACCATACATAGAAGATATGCTTATCAGATTTGCATATGCCACAAAGCTGGGAGGAAGGGCTGCTGTATTGTGTGACAGAATCAGAATTCAGAAAGCATCTTAGCATGAAGAAATGCCAAAGGAATGAGATTAAATTTAATAGGGATAAATGGAAAGCCTTATACTTAGGTTCAAAAAAATCATCTGTCTCTTAGAGTGGGGATTGCTCATAACAAGAACAGTTTATGTGGGGGAAAAACCCTGGATTCTGGGTGAAAGCAAAATGGATGGGCTGGTGGTTTGACACAACTATCAAAATAGCAAATACAATCATTGACTGTATTGATATAAATGTAGTGATGAGAACGAAAGAGATAACAGTCCTGGTTTACTCTGTCCTGATCAGAGAATGTCTGGAATGTTCTGCTCAGTGCTTGGGACTTCATTTTAAGAAGGATATTGACAAATAGGAACTTCTCCAGAAGAAGGAGATCTGGGAGGTGAAGACTCAGGAAATTATGTTATAGAGTCATCGCAAACTTGTTTCTGTTGAGGCACCATTATCTTAGTCACCTGTGTTCATGAGCTTGGCGCTGTCCTTAAGTACTTTTTCATCCCCCATCCTCTCTCTTGTAAACACTCATATCCAGGCAGTGTACAACCATCACTGTCACCAGTCCTCTAGGGCTCTAGTTTATGTCCTCATCATGTATTACCTGGACAATTGGAATAATCTCCTTTTTGATGTCCCTCCTCGTCTGTTCTCTGGTCTTCTCTTCATCCACAGTACTGCCAGGATGAATTTTAATTTTTTTTTTTAATTTTTGCTTTTTTGGAAGGCAATTGGGGTTAAATGACTTGCCCAAGGTCACACGGCTAGTTTTTTTGTGTGTCACACGGCATTCCAGGGCCAGTGCTCTATTCACTGTACCACCTAGCTGCCCTTTAGGATGAATTTTTTTAAGAAATGGGTCTGACTGGGAGGCTAGGTGGAGCAGCAAGTAGAACACTGGCCCTGGAGTCAGGAGGACCTGAGTTCAAATCTGGCCTCAGACACTTGACACACTTACTAGCTGTGTGACTTTGGGCAAGTCACTTAACCCCAATTGCCCTCCAAAAAGCAAAAAAAAAAAAAAAAAAAGAAATGGGTCTGACCTGTCACTTCCTTGCACACAAACCCTCAGTGGTTCACTATTACCTTTAGGATAAAATGTAAAGTTCTTATTTGGTATTTAAAGTCCTTTACAAATGACTTCTTGGGTAGCCAGGTAGTGCAGCAGATGCAACACCAGTCTTGGAATCAGGAAGACTCATCTTTATGAGTTCAAATTCAGCCTCAGACCTGTACTAGCTATGTGATCCTGGACAAGTCACTTGACCCTGTTTGCCTTAGTTTCTTCATCTGTCAAACAAGCTGGAGAAGGAAAAAGTAAGCCACTCCAGTATCTTTGCCAAAAAATTCCCAAAATGGGGTCGCAAAGAGCCAGACATGGTTTGAAAATGACTCAACAACAAATAACTTCCACACACCTTTTCAGGTATTTCACATCAGTCTCTTCGTGTAAGCTGTTTTATTCATCCAGTACCACTTGCTATTTTCCCAGTTCAGAAGCAGAGAATCACACAGAATCACTGAATTTGAGAGTTAGAAAGGATCTCAGCTGTAATTTGGTCCAGTCCTTTTATAAAAGGCATCCTCACTATAACGTATGCGACAAATGGTTGTTTGGCCTTTGCTTGAAGACCTTAGAGGAGTGGAAACTCATCGCTTCTTGGGGCAGGCCGGTACACTTTGGGACAACTCATTGTTAGGATGTTTTTTTTTTCTCCTGATAACAAGCCTAAATTAATCTCTCTGCAATTTCTTCCTAGTGCTCTAGGTTCTGTCTCCTCAGTACTTTCTATCCAGACTAGGTGCCTACACTGGCACGAGCCATCCCTTTTACTCAGTGTGCATTACATCTCATCTTTACCCCTCAGCATCCTTACCCTGGTTCAAAGTTCAGTTCAAGGGCCACTGCCTTCCCACTCACCCCTCTTCCCAAGT